>OZ023211.1:54608563-55323446 GCA_963995525.1 Escarpia spicata | reverse complement strand
AATTCTTGTTAAGAATAAAATAACAAGGTGGTGAAAACTTGGTGGTTGGAATATTGTTTCTTGTTATTCTTGTACAAACAAATATCCGATCAGTCAAACATCAATGCAGGAGAGATTTCTCCACTGCAGTGGTCACGTTCTCAGATCGGGTTAACGTAAATTCGTTTGTGTAGTAGACACACTGCCTGTATAAAGCCATTTGCGTTTTTCTTTTTCCCAAATGGTGGTTGCTCTTGGTATGTTGTTTGAACAAAAGGGTTCAGCCTATGTCTTTGCATTATTTACAGCACACTGGGATTAAGGGGCAAACTAATCTGATTTTGCAAGTTAATTTGCCATATATCAAGGCTGTGCGTACGTGCGTGCGTGCGTGCGTGCGTGCGTGCGTGCGTGCGTGCGTGCGTGCTGGTACCCTTATGTCATGAAGGTCATTGTGTCTGCGGTCTTTTCCAGACATCGCAATATATAACCATGCTAAAATGGTAACATTAATATATACTTACTTAGACTTAGTTCCGCCTGTCTCTGTCGGGGCATCGGGCGACGAGTTTTCTCCATATGGTACGGTCATTTGCGACCTATTTGGCCTCATTCCAGGTGATTAAAATTTCTGCCATGTCTTCTATACATTTCTGGCGCCGTATTAGTTGACCTTCCTCTTTCCTGTTACAACCTTCCGGGACACACTCCATCGCTACATGTGCAAGTCTCTCCCACGGTAGACGTATTACATGCCCAGGTAGTCTCCTTCGTCTATACTTGACAATGTCATGCAATCTCTCCAGACCTGCCCTCCTCACCACTTCTTCATTGGTGATGTGCTCTCTCCATGATATGCCCAATATGAACCGAAGGCATCGCCGGTGGAAGATATCCAATTTTGTATATCTTCACTGTAAACGTTCACGTCTCGCAGGCATATATCGCTGTTGGTATTACAATTGACATGTAAAGACGTAATTTTATAGCCGTGCCGGTAGTGATACTGGACCATGTCGGACGTAGTTAATTTTACTAGATAACATTACCTACACAACATTATAATGTTGCCATGTAATGACTGAAACTAGACAACTGCTTTCTTGGCTTAGCACATCACGAAACCGGATCTTTTATTTCCAGATGCAATATAATAAAATAATGTTCATTTGATTAACTGGTTGAAATAATTTATTTTGATCGTTGCATCTGGTAACCGCCAAAGCTAACTGCTAAACCAAAATAAATCCTTCAGCACACTGTCTGCCAAAGCTAACTGCTAAACCAAAATATATCCTTCAGCACACTGTCTGCCAAAGCTAACTGCTAAACCAAAATATATCCTTCAGCACACTGTCTGCAAAAGCTAACTGCTAAACCAAAATATATCCTTCAGCACACTGTCGGTGACATAGTTCTTAAGTCCACAACATCAACACAGGAACAGGTGCTTTATAATCGTATCGCGTATTCATGTCCAGACTCCAATTTGGAAATCACTTCAATTACTTCTTGGGCAAGAATTATATCAAATAAGTTAATAGTTTGTGTGGTGAATGTACCAAAAGCACATGCAGAAGGCTGTACAAACAAGTTAACCATGTCAAAATGGGAACTTGGTAGTTTTGATTTTTTTTAATGTAATGATTTTGAAATAGGATGGGCGAAGAATCGATTTGACGACGCATCTTTACCTGTCTCTGTTCATTCACAACGTCGTGTTGTTTCTTTCTTCCCATGCAGTATATACCGGTACACAACCTATGGATATCACACATTCTGCAAGAAAGTATAACAACGATTTGTGAAAAGAAGATGGAAACAAAAAGTAATAGACATTGTAGTAACTAAGTACTAATTAAGTATTCTATATAGATTACAGGAGGGGAAGGTTGTCATCTATCAGCCACTTTCCACGTTTTCTTGTGATCTATTAGCCACTTTTCACATTTTCAACGATAAATCAAAAACAGTACTGTTTGTAACATTAAAATTACTCTATCCTATAAGTGTAGATATCTTCAAAGAGAGTCGTGACATTTTTGAAGCTGGGATGTATGTCAATTTGTAAATATATGCAAGTTAACGGAAGCATAGATAGAACACACACTTTGAAAAGACACTACAACAGCCACAAACATTAAAATGGAATCCACAGGCCAAACAAAACAACAGAAAGACCGAAAAACACCTGCAGGAGAATATAACCAATGGACTGAAAACATATGAAACCAAATGAAACGAAAGAGAGAAGACAGCAAACAACAGTGTTGGAGGAGCGTCGTTTCAGCCTTGCGCTCTTTACACTTCTTAGCACGAAGAGAAAGTAAGAAATGGAAGCTTGTGAAGTGGCTCAAGGGACCCGAACTGTGGAATCCCCTGAGCCATCACGTGAGTCCCATTGAGCCTTAACAACAGTTTTTACATTGAGGACAGATCAACGAGTTTAACATGTGAATTTCATTACAATAAAAATCTGGTATGCGACAGGCCCGTAACCAAGTTTTGATATTTTGTTATATATATATACATATATATATATACATATATATATATATATGTATATATGTATATATATATATATATATATATGTATATATATATATATATATATATATATATATACACAACAACAACATACGCTGAACATATATGTATGTAGCGCCGCGCTAGGCAGACAGGTGTTTTTAAGCAAACCAAGGTATTATATACTCGACTTCACGACCAATATTGATGTGAGTGATGTCACAAATAAACGGCAAACCTACTGCTACAAATCCTAAAATAACAACAGCATTTTTAATGACATTCAACTTTCATATATAAGAGGTTCTTTAATGGCACGATATGCTAAAATGATTGTTTTTGATTGAAACCAACAGGTATATCACAATTGATGTGCAGCAGAAGGGGTAGTGAATACAGATGACCTTGGCACATTCAGATTGATTCACTTGAACGTTTTGAGCTTCCTCGGTAACACATTAGCTTTCATACAGGAGACTCTTTAGTTGCAGTTTCCTTGGGAAACGGTCTGTAAAATAATTCACCGTTTGATTGACATCAACGGGAACATCTAAGCGGATGTGCATCGGTGCAAGCGAGGAGAGACGTTTTTGGTCCAAGCTGGCCCGCATGAAGGTTTCCATGTGTAGTAGAGCGCTGACACTTCTTTCGCTTTCGCATTCGCATTCGCATGGCATTACGGGGATTGTACAGGCCAATTGAAACAACACATAGACGTTGATAGAACACATATAATGATTCTCGCTGACATTCCACGATTGCCTTTACACAGCTGTTTGGGCAATCCTATGGCTCTTTGCTGCTCCCATCGATGCCACTCTTCTGGTAGCACGCTCGGAGATTGCAGGTCACCTTTATACGCTACGACTGCTTCTGCAAGTTCAGGCTTCCGCTTAAACAACGCTGCTGGGAGCGAATCTAGGAGTGAAGTACTTCTCTGAGATAATGCTGAACTCCCCCCTCCAAAAAGTGATCGTATCTGCAGGCTTTAATTCTTTGCAAATTGCGCTGAACAGGTAAACGAAATAACTAATTGCTATGCAGCTGGTATAGCAGGAAAATGGGGGTGGAGCGAGATTGTATCGGATGTTTCGAGGTGGGTTCGCTTTTGAAGGGGGGTTCGTAAAAAATGGGGTTCGGACGAACCCTCGAACCCCCCTTAGTTTCGAGCCTGTATGTGGACTACGGGTTATTATTCATATTTTTTAATTGAGAAAGATCTAGATAAACGTTTGCGTAAATGTCAGGTAAAATTGGGTTATTTTATTATTGTTAGTTACCCCACAGTCTATGTACTGTTTATTGTCAGTTTTATATTACTACGTGGTGAAGGCGTATAATGTAATCTTTTAATAAATGTTATTTTGGTAAGACATCGCTCATTAGCCGATCTAAAAGCTCATCATCAACATCGTTGCATTACGTGTAGGAGTTGTATAAAGAAAGCAACAAAACACGAAATATTCACTCAAAACTATGTTATTGGTTAAAACGTATACAATCGTGACAATGTGTGCCGTTAGTCATTCATAGTAATTATTAGTCAAATGGCCGTGAAGTGTAAGTAGCATGACCTGCCTCTAGAGAACAGAAAAATAAACGACTGTAATTACTAACAGGTACATTGGGTGGCCAAAGCTCCCCTGTGGTCGTTGATCCCAACCTTCCCCTACAATGGCAATACTGATGACAATGTTTATATTTTATTATGATATGGAGAGCCACATAATAATAAAACCTTGTTATTTGCTCATTTATCGCTCATGTACATATCTGAAAAGATTATACGATGATTATTGTTTTCCTGATGTTCCTTTTGTAACAGGTGTTATAAATGTATTTATGATAACTCAACAAACCTTCTTTCTGACCCATCTTAGGTAGAACGAACGTATGATACACTCGCGAGATTGCCCCACCTCCAATCAAATCAAATTAATACGCTGACGATTCTCTCGTTTATAGTTTAAAAGGGGCAGTCTGTCCCTCGTTTTTGTTTATTAATTCATATAATGTTCTTCAAACAAACGATATTATTGAAGGTGTACTGGCCGCCAAAATTAGATTGGAGATATGCCCCCTCCCCCAATATTTTGGCAAGTGGGTGCGGTTGGAGCTTTCTGGTGAGCCTCAATGCGGGTGCAAATGGAGAATTTGCTGAGCCTCAACGAGGGATGCAGTCAAAGGGTTTTGGTTAGCCTCAGCTCCACCAACATTCACTACTTTCCAACTTAGTCTTATTAATTAATGTGTCTAACAATGTTGTATTTTATGCGCTGGAGAGAATATATATATATATATATTTTGTATATACGTCGCTATACAAATAAAAATAATGAAAATGACAAGTTCACATTTCAGTTGCACGTTATCGCTGACGCCATCTAGATCTGCGGCCAGAGTTGTCACCAGAGGGCTATGACGTCATCACACAGAAGCTAGACGGGGTGCCTTGTAGGTGGCAGCACATACAACATACATGTATGAGTGAAACCTGACCGAAAAGTAACATTACATTGACATTATGATAAACAACGCAGGACCTAATATAGAACCCTGCAGAACCCCACATGAAACATTCATGCATCCTGAAGTTGTTTGATTAATAAAAACACATTAGCTTTGTTATAAAGATAAATACAGATCCACATATTAACTATTCCTCTTATTCCATAATGGTCAAGTTTTTTTTACGAGAATGTTGTGATCAACTATATCAAAGGCCTTTTCATGTCAATGAAGACACCAACAGTAAATTTATAATCATCGATAGAAGTTTCTTCCACGAATTCCACTAATTCCAGTGATGTCGACATATTTTTCCTAAACGTATTTTGACTTTCATACAATATTTCTTTGTCATCTATAAATGACATCATCCTGTTGTGGAAGATCTATTCTAGGATTTTTGAAAACAGATACTATAGATATAGGTATGTAGTTAGTACAATTATTAATATCGCCATTTTTGAATAGCGGTTTTCATACTATCTGGGAAAATTCCCTTTTGTAACGAGGTATTAAAAATATGCGCTAAGGGTATTACTAGACATGGCATTAATTGTTTAACTAGGCACATGTCAATATCATCTGACTGTGCCTCCATTGTTATTAAATTCAGTTGGATATTTTGGTCCTTTAGTTTTATTGTTAATCAAACTGTTTATAATTTTCAATATTTATATTACGTTTCCCTTGTTTTTTCCAGAAGTTATGTAAATTGTTGTATTTATTACACCTTAATGTGCCTGTCAGTTTGTTCTTATATTCTTTGTAATTTTCTTCATTAGCAGTTGAACTTTTCCCTAGGAACTGTTTACACGGTTGAATTGTTTTCTTGCATGCATTTATTAAAGAATTGATCATCCATGGTTTGTCTGGCCTTTTGTTAACAGTTTTCTGTTTGATGATAGGACAAGTTGTATTGAATAATTTTGTTAATTTTTCAGTAAATGTATTATACGTACCACGCATTTACATCTTCCCTTTCCAGAATTCCATTCCAATTAGTTTCCTTTTTTATGGACGTATTCCGTTATTTGCAAAATGGGCAAATGATATCACTCACATCAAATAAAATTATTTTCATCTGACCTTTAGGGATCATCTCAGAACGTCGATGTCCGATATCAAATGGAATTATTTTCATCTTACCTCTGCCCCTAATGCCTCCCCGCACATGAACGTGTGTATTCACCGATGTGACGATACCAATATATTAACAGTATTGGCCACAAACTTAACATATCGGTGTCCGACGCCAGACGAAGCTGTTTCAGATCCCCCTACCTAAATGAAAGTAACTTAGTTTGATATCGGACACCATCGTTCTGAGATGACCCCTTAGCTATACGGGTAAATAAAACATGAACAATAGGATCTGCAAAGAGAAAATCTTTTAAAGAGTTTTTTATCAGAAATATTAAAAGTACACATGTTACATGATGCGTAGGTAGTATTATGTATACCATTATTTTAGTGCTTTTAATAGAGAGAGCTTTTACCCATCTACTTATAATTGAGCTTGCGTATGTATTACATGTACATATAAGCTGGAATGTTAACGTACATGGAAAAAAATGGAAAAATATATGTGTACAAAGATGCCGGTAAATGTGATATTAAGATTTACAAGATTGTATATATAATGTAACTAAAACACATGACATATTTGCAGAAATATTAAGAAAATTAAGTAAAAGAATATATACTATAATACATAAAATTGCATTAAAAGATAAATAATAATACATTAATTAAAATATATTATATAATAAAAAATGAATTAATTGATTGATACAATAGTGTCATGTTCATAAAAAGTGACCTACAGCACAGTTCCTCAGTCGAAATACGTCTGCTTAAATAAGTAAGACGGAAAAAGCTCGTCTGCCACAGCCCTTTAAGTTGTAGCGCGGGACTACAATCAGATGTAGATCAGCAGATCGGAGGTTACTGGTGGGCGTATACGGTGTTATAAGATCTTGGATGTACCCAAACGAAAGCGTCAACATTGATAACTATGTGTCTGCAAATAACAACGACAACATGTTAACTGGTGACAACTAAGTGTTTTTATTAGGCCAATTATACAGTTTCTAGTCATCTAACTAAAGCATAGCCAAACTACACGTATCACATTTATCGCCTACAAACAAAATAATGAAACTGACTAGCTTGTGTACAATTAATGTCGTGTATGTGATCAGTTTCCGAGTATTGCACTCTTGGTTACGGGGTCGCTGGACGTATCATGACACGATGCTTTTGGGTGGCTGACTATAATCGCAAAAGTCCCCAAAAACGTATAACATTACGAATTGGTGGATGGCGGTTTGCTCGCATACCTACGAAATAAATTGTTACATTGGCGCCACCTATCGAGTGGAACTGATTCGGGTAGAGACGATGATTGGCTCTTAAGCCAACTATGAAATAAACAATTTAACAAGGATACACTTTTATGAGATATTACTATATTATAACAACTATCCAACATTAAACTTACATTGAAACATGTCACATACAAAATAAACCGACATTAAACATTTGTTCGTAGTTTAGTGCCTTTTAATCACATACATATTCACTAGGTGGCACCTCTCATGGCTGTCAACAAGTGGGCAGTCAAAACGTGATTCTGCCAGACTATCTTCTTGGCGAAGTAACGCAGCCAGGCGAGAGTCGGTTAAGCGAGACTAGCATTGGTGGGGTAGTGATAGTTAGGGCCATTAATAAACTATAGTTGCTGTTTCCTGCAGTGATTGATGAGAGTTCGTGAGCTGTTTAAAACCAGCGTCCTCGTGGTCGTGGTCGTGGTCGTGGTGGGTATGGGCGGCGGGGTGGCCGGGGAAGGTTGGGCGGATGGGGTCGAGGGATCAACAGATCCAGGATAGCTCGCTTGTACCGGCCGTACGTTACGTGTAGCGAATCTGGAAAAAAAAGACACGACATATGAATGTTTATTTAAATAAAGTATCTAGTAATTAAATGTTTTAACAACATTATGTTGATACTGAATTGATTTTGATTTCACTTTTGCATTTTGATTTGGAAATAGCCACATGTTAAGGCCATCTAGTTTCGAAAAGGTAGTCTTGTTTATACGATGCTCTGTTTTTTTTAACATATTTTATGCGTTGTTGTGATGGTTTGGTCTAATTAGCATTGTACGTATCGACACATTTGAAGACTTCAAGTGTTATATATGCACATTATGCTAAATAGTAACCTGTATACACAATACAGGTAAAGATGGCGCGATCAGTATTGTGGAGTAAGAAAAATACAATGGACAAAACACACGGTTTGACATAATGAACAGGTCAAACAGCCAATATAGTTTTGCAGAGAAAAATTAATGAAAAACTGCTCAGTGACATGACTGAATAAGGTTTACAAGAAGATATCGATACAAAAGCTAATAATCAATTAGGATGGAGATTGAAATGTTGTACGGATTTTCTATATGTGTGCTTTGGTAGAATAGGCGTAGAAGAACCCTAGTTGAAGAATATATATAGACGCATAATGCAAGAAACTATCAAGTAATGTGGTGAACTCTCGCTACAAAACGGTTGTTTGGCGACTCTGAAATATTGTGTCTAGTAAACGACGGTATGTCTTCTCCTATACCCACAATTAACTCACAGAGTAGGGACACTTACAGTCCTCGCAGTCGACCACACCATCGCTCGGGCCTCTCCTCGTCCCCTCCACCTCGACACCGTCGTCACTGACGCACCAGCAATAACCCGAGCTTCCGTGACATTGGAGTGGTATGAACATGCCGTCGTCTGTGCATTGCGGCACGTAGCTGCCTATCGGCGCGTAGCTGCCCGGCTGACCCGAACTACGTGACTGTGCTACGTGACACGGCCTGGCAGGGGCATCAGCTGAAAAGATAATATAGATTCTACTAGAGTAGGCTTACATATTATAATTATGTTTGGTAGTTCGTGAGTGTTTCATGTTGATCGTGTTTAGTTGGAAAGTAAGTGCCAGATGGTACTATATATGGTTAAAACTACCGAAAATATTCTATAAACATACATACCTACGTACGTACATACACACACACACACACACACACACACACACACACACACACACACACACACACACACACACACACATACATACATACATACCTTCATACATACATACATACGTACATACATACGTAGATATATACGTACATACATACGCACATAATACATACATAGCATAAATTATATACATACATGCATGCACACATACACACATGCATACATACATACATAAATACATACATACATATATACATACATACACACACACCACACACATACACACACATAAACACACATACACACACATGCATACGTACAAAAGTACACATCACACACACACACACACACACACACACACACACACACACACACACACACACACACACACACACACACACACACACACACACACACACACACACACACACATACAAACAAACACACACAAACACACACACACACACACACACACACACACACGCACACACACACATTCACTCACTCACTCACTCGCACAAACATGCGTACGTGCGTTTGTGCATGCGTATGTGCGGCAATACGCGTGATACTTGACATGAGAATATAGTGTATGTTTCATTTGGAAATAACGAATTGAACTGAAAATTGATTTTCTTGGCTGTGTATAAGCACAAATTGCCCACTGCACGCGACAGGCAACATGGACATGGACCTACCTGGAGCTGCACTGCCGATCGACAGCACCGACGCAAACACGAAGCACCATCTCGCCGAAGGAAGCATCGTTGCAAACTGCGGAAAAAACAAATACGTGTTGCACTGTAGTCCACGAGATCAAGCCCTTTTAAACTTCGAACAAATTACGACTTATTTTTTGTTACGAAATACTTACGATGTATCCAGAGCAAAACACTCTCATTCCTAAGAATGATTATGTATAATTTGAACAAATCCGATGAAGCTACGAAGTGTTACTAATGAATGTTGTTTAAACACAAGGATGTATTTGGAATGGCATAAAATATAATTGGATGAATAGTTAATCAAACTTTTATTGCTGCCTGATATCAATATTATGGCGTCACTTTGATACTGTATGTTTTGAACGTTTAGAATGAGGGTGATGGTCACACGGAGGCATTTGAAATACTTTGCAATCTTGCTGGATGATTATGTCACTTGCATCGACCCAATTTGGCCGCCAAATGTAGAGTATTGTATGCGGATCTACAGTCACAGCTTATACTTCGATCGTGCAAAGAACGGGTTGTGTATAAATAGAAGTTTCAAGTAATGCAAACCTCTGCATGTCGTCGACACGGCAGAGTTGTGTGGGTTATGGAGACAAATCGGCAAATTAATAATTAAGCAACCAATAATTAGCAACAGGAAATGTACTAATCAACCTAAAGCATTAATTGATAGTACAATAATATATAATGTGTATTGTTTATCCTTTTTAAACATGACCAGGTGAGAACAGTTTTATGACTATATTATCTAGAATCGGTGTCAATTTAGTTCTAACTGTAGCCAGTGCGTGGTATCTTTAGTATAAATGATACAGTACATCATACAATTGAATCGACTGAAGTAACTGCTTCTCAGCACAGAGTCAACATCCCACGTACACCACATCGCTGTAAAGATCATCACACAAACACGATATTTAGAGTACGTCAATGACAACAGGCTAACAACAATTATTTAAAACAATAAAATAGTAAAGAATAACTCACCAAATTCGTGATGTTCTATCGTTCTGTGTCTCTCAATGTTGTCATCACACAGTCCGTGGCGTCTCCTTTTATACCGATACAAACAGGAAGTAACAGTCATGCTCACGCAGTCTGTTTGGGACGAACCAATGGGATTGTTAGAATTAGGATGTAGACCTACGTTTACGTGTTGTCACATACACCGGATGTTGACCGTGAGCACGAATCAACATGACTTCTTGGTTATCTCCCAGTCGCTGGAAACAAACTACAGTAAAAACACTGCGATGACACATCAGCTTACTATGGTGATATTACGAAACTGTTAATGTGAACAGACTCTAGTTTTCTCCCAGCCCCATTCTTATATCATGGTTTTATAACGAATATCACCCCACGTGTGTGTGTGTGTGTGTGTGTGTGTGTGTGTGTGTGTGTGTGTGTGTGTGTGTGTGTGTGTGTGTGTGTGTGTGTGTGTGTGTGTGTGTGTGTGTGTGTGTGTGTGTGTGTGTGTGTGTGTGTGTGTGTGTGTGTGTGTTGTGAGTGTGTGAGTGTGTGAGTGTGTGAGTGTGTGAGTGTGTGAGTGTGTTTGTGCGCAAGCGTGCGTGCGTGTGGGCATGCGGGCGTGCATGAGTACGTGCATGCGTGTATTTCTTATTCTTCGACCAGGCTCAGGTGTGCAGTAGTTTCTTGTGAAATCATACAATTTCGTTTTAGACAAATACACTATAAAAGGAGATGCTTCCATTGGGGAATGTGTTGCATGGTTTGCCGGGGAACCACCATTGACATATTTGTATAGTGCCAGTGTATTTATTTCAAACAAATTATAACGAACAAAACAAGTCTAACCAAAAACTCATCAATAAAAATAAAGGCATGCGTACAATACACAGGTGCGAAAGAAATTGTACGTAATTAGTTAATAAAAGAGAAATGATGTATTGCTTGAAAAGGAGTGAATAGGAAGTTGTATTCTTATACTTATTTATGGCAAAGTCTTCGAACATCTTTTTCACTGTATATGGATGGCCATGCTTGACAAAATAGAACTACTTATGTAGAATGCATACACCGAAGATTCACATGTATATAACAATTATTCGCGTGCAATGATACGTAAATGTTCAACCGCTTTTAAATGATTTGCACTAGTAATATACCCCTATATTAATTTACGGAATATTATATTGTATGTCAATTAAGACACCAAGAAGTTTAGTAGCTTTAATTCTCTGGATAGCGGTATTGTCGATTATTACTCTAAGGTATTTCTATGTTTGTAAACCCGAATAAAATACAATTAGTTTTAGCAATGTTCAGTGATAATTTGTTTACACAGACCCATTTGAACATCTTATTAAGCTTCGTCCATAGTTCATTTAACAGATCTCATAAATTACTAAGAGAGTGCAATAGATTTGTGCTGTCGGCGAATAAAATACGTTTAGCATATAGCTAAAAAGATAAGATAACATGTATTGCGCCTAAATCCTTGGAGACCAAGCTCAGAGGCGCATCAAGACAAAAGGATTGGTCAAGCTCAAAATCCATAAGCAATATTCCATTAATCAACAGATGGGTCAAGGCGCTAAGGAGATATGGTGGATAGGCAAGGACATACGACAGAACCTTGAGGGATACCACACGATATTCGTATAAGGAATAAGAGTTTAAGAGTTCCGCTTGAACTGCAATTGTAATGTTTGACAAAAATGAATACTAAACGAATTATATTTGTATTTATATTTGTATCATCAACACCATCATCATAACGTTAAGCCCCGATACATGCTATTGACAAGTTTAACCCAATTCATCACATTTTTACCGGTGGCTGTAGCTTATAAACAAAATAAAAACACCCTTACTATGACTATGACTAAAGAACACACTATTTTTACCAAGTTAAATAGATGCCCATGCCATAGTTAAGAGCAAATAATTATGCGTAGCTCGGTCCACAAAAACCCTGATCCTACGAGAAAGACTTTCTAAATGTTTGTCTGTCGTTCGTCGAATTGGTGCCGTGTTGCGCAAACACAATCTGGTTAACTTTGGACTGATGGACCGCGACCTCCGTCTCATACAACGACAACACTGAAGTTTGTCTTACTTTCCCAGTAAGAGCGGGATAAACATCCGGGGTGATCATGAAAACATAAATAGTTATTTGTATTGCCTTCACAAATACTTCCCGGTTGTTTGCCTCATAAAGCCCACAGTCGTTCACACTCGACAGTAGAGGACACCAAATTCGGACATCTACAGTGCAACATTGGTGAGTTATATTCGATTGTGTTCGATAAGAAATCTAACATTCATGCAACGGTGTCTTCTTACCCTCAGAAGAGATATTGTTGCGTACAAAGCTGAATTATATGACTGTGTGTGTGTGTGTGTGTGTGTGTGTGTGTGTGTGTGTGTGTGTGTGTGTGTGTGTGTGTGTGTGTGTGTGTGTGTGTGTGTGTGTGTGTGTGTGTGTGTGTGTGTGTGTGTGTGTGTGTGTGTGTGTGTGTGTGTGTGTGTGTGTGTGTGTGTGTGTGTGTGTGTGTGTGTGTGTGTGTGTGTGTGTGTGTGTGTGTGTGTTTGTATATGTGCATGCGTGCGTGCATGCGTGTCTGTATCTATGCGTGCATGCGTGCGTGTGTGTCTGTGCATGTGAAGAAATTATGGTTAACGCATATCATGTATTGTAATGTTACACTAAGAACACTCGAAGGAATGTGTTATAACACAATAATGATGTATTAATAGTGCATGTAAATCTATCGTGTTTTTATATTACAAGCGCTTGGGTTGTAGCGCAAGTTAAGATACGACAGCTGTTCAGCTCGCAATTATGTTGATACTGTTACAAACATAATTATGCATCGTTTAACTTTATAGATTGTATGCTTACCATTAAGATAAAAACTCGTTGTATCTGTTGACTCGTACGAGGAAGATTTTATTCTTACTTATTCTGATCTAATCGTACGTGACGACTTTAATTTATTCAAAGATGAGATTGAGTTTCTCTGTGTAATTGTTTGTAGTTCACGACAATGCCTTCAACAATAAGCTGGTGTATATTCATTGTTTCGGCTGTATCGATCTGTAGTCTTACTAGAGGTACGTACATACTCTGCCGATTGGTTGTATACTAGAGACTGATTTGTATAAACCTGAAGAAACAAAGATCGGTGATAATAACCACCTCCAATTTAGAACAATATATATATATATATATATATATATATATATATATATATATATGTTGATGATACATAGTTTTCAACAAATTTCCATTTGTGGAAGTGAACTTGTTTGTGTAGCCAACTGTTAACAAACAAGATGGACAATACATTATTATATCAAGTGGTATCTTTATAAATTGCTTAAAGCTGTAATTGTACGAGGCAGTGGCATCGTACTATACGTAATAGGATAAGGCTGTTATTCATTCCACACTCTTGATAATTGATTGAGCCAAGTCAAAATCAATGTTGAGTCTACGTGTATGATTAGATTGTGACATCAGAAATATCCTGACGACTTCCCTTCCCTATCCCTAACGCGCTGTACGTACTACATCATCGCTTTTTGTGTTTATGCGATCGGATAGGTAAATACGTAACCGGCAAGGGTGATCGGTTAGCGCAATCCCTATCCATTTTACGTTCAAATTATGGATGAATCAAAGAAAACAATATGACAGCATTGTACATACAACTGTTGTTTACTGATTAGCCGCCTCGTTTTAATTGCTGTTGCGTTTAATGCATCGGGAAAAAAATGATTTGTAAGACCTGTCTCAGCATGTAATACGTAAGTTGTAACGGTGGGGGCACAAATCGTGCGTGCAATCGTTTTTTTTGTTTTCACAAAAAAACTTATCAAATTCTTCCGTAATATATCTATGTGCTAAATCCCTAACACATATTTCGTTAAATTTGTGCAAATAAACTGTTAGAAAAATTGTCTTGGGTGAAGTAATTACGAATATACTTATATAGCCAGACAAATGGAGACATTCTCTAATATCTTTCGGATGTCGGTTCTATGTAATACTTCAGTATTATTATTATTATTATTACTATTATTTGTGGTAGTATTGGAACTAGTAGTAGTAGTAGTAGTAGTAGTAGTAGTAGTAGTAGTAGTAGTAGTAGTAGTAGTAGTAGTAGTAGTAGTAACAGCAGCAGCAGCAGCAGTAATGATAATTTGGCCACACCGTTTTACACACGTATGTCAGAAACTGTCTAAATGTTTTATTTAGGTGGAGTTTCTGTAATCGTTCTTTTTACCAATGTTTCACTGATTTCGAGAGATTAACCTGCTCCACAGTTGACCTCGACTTGGCGGATACTGGTGCTATCTAATACTTAATTATAATTACTATTTAATTATTGTTAGTATTAGTAGTAGTAGTAGTAATAGTAGTAGTATTTATAGTAATGGAAGTAGTAGTAATAATAATAATACTAGTAGTAGTAGTAGTAGCAGTAGTAGTACATGTAGTAGCAGTAGTAGTACATGTAGTAGCAGTAGTAGTACATGTAATAGCAGTAGTAGTGCATGTAGTAGCAGTAGTAGTACATGTAGTAGTAATAGTATTGGCCACAGCGTTTTACACACTTATATCAGAAACTGTCTAAATTTTACATTTAGATGGAGTGTCTGTTATCGTTATTTACCAAAGTTTTATTGATTCCGAGAAACAAAGCTGCTCCACAGTTGACGTATATTCGCATGTCAACATTTGTAGGCGCTCCGGTAGACTGCAACGAGAGATGTGTGTTCGGGTTTGAAAAGGATGAGAACGGAAAGGAATTCTGCCAATGCCACGACCCTTGCGATGTAAGGAGATGTGTAAACACGTGAATATATTCGTGTGTCAGATGGATACGATCTTAACATGAATAATTATTTTTATTTATTTTATAATAATTATGATATTGATGTCCAATGTAACAAGACGTAATACTCGTTGCTTCTCCGAACATTTCAAAGACAAAGCAATAAACTGTTTAGACAGCAAGTTACTAAGGACGTCAATGGCTGATCGAGCGTCCAACATTTTGAATCTATGTGTAAGTAGCCCTGCTGTGATTTTTATTCAACTGTGTCTTTAAATCAACATATTCACAATACTTAAAGTTGTACAATTAGTATACAAATCCTTTGCCATTCTGTTATCCATCATGATGAGAATACATACGTTCATATATTCAATCTACACACATTCAATAACTAAGCAAAACTTGTGTTTCCCGCAATCTCTTTGTCTCTAAAGTTGTTAAACCATATTCTTTTATGCGCTTCTCCCTTTACACAAGAGACTGATTGCCAATGAAAAGGGGACACATGTTTACCTTACCATTCGGAATCGTCATTTCGTGGCTGTTTCAAGAAAAGACACTTCTGATTGGTCGGACGGCAATGTCGTGTCAGACAATCGGACAAATATTCGATCGTGTAAA
Organism: Escarpia spicata; assembly: GCA_963995525.1. Classification (NCBI taxonomy): domain Eukaryota; kingdom Metazoa; phylum Annelida; class Polychaeta; order Sabellida; family Siboglinidae; genus Escarpia; species Escarpia spicata. The sequence continues at coordinate 55,307,228 of OZ023211.1, read as the reverse complement.
CGGACCTTACGGTCTCTCAGTTCAGAAATCAGTTGATTTATCTCCTTTTGTGTTGCTGTCCTTTTTGATCTGTTTTTCTTCTCCTAATAGCATGACCTCCAAGGTTGTAAACCGTAGTTTATATTATGCCTAACTATGACGATAGTGTCACGTGCTGACCATAGTTGTCATCTTCCGGCTATTGTTGTTTCAGGACGTGCGATGTGGGGAGAATCAAGTTTGCTACCCACAGTACGAACTCTGTATTCATGGCTACCCGTGTCCACCTCCACCTGTCGGAGTCTGTGTTCCCGGTAGGTGACGTTAGTCTGAAGCATGAACACAATAACAATTTATAATGCCGACGTCTCTTTGGTTCCAACGATCACGCACTCGATCACAGTGTCAGCCCACCACAACTTGATCTAGGTTATAGGCTTAAACTCAAAACATATTGCTGACGAATAGATATGCAAAATAAGCACATCTTTATTTCATCTAATAAGCTTTTGATGTTTGTTAAGAAACATCTCTATTTAATTTTACAATAATAATTATGGATATTATTTTGCATTGCCGAATTGCCTACCTATACAACAATAACGTTCGTTTTTATTTTAAATTGTACCTTTGCAAATTGCATGGAGCAATTGAATGAGAAAGTGGTGTAGTAGCACAAGTAATCGGCTAATGTCACAGGTCGCGTCCGATTGCATGTGCTACTACGCTACCGTCGAGAATAATGACATCGAAATACACTCCGCAAAGATACCATTTGACATTTATTGTTCACACGCCTGTCGTATAAATGTCGTGTCCAAGCATATCGAACGTTTGCACCATTTTGCCACACGTCCGTTTTGAAATTAAGAGCATTTTGATGTCCATAAAACACGATGTATGATCACATTTTGACATGTTTTGATCATATCGTAGTCGATAGACCCGGATGTATATTAATTACTCATGCCTAGATGATGGATTTCACAGTAATCGATTATCTTCGTGTGCACAGATACGGTAAGCGTGCCTTCCATCAGATACAAACGAGGCTTATTCAGCAGAGAGGCTCGACGTCTCCGACGCTCGCGTCCCCGAAATCCCGGTCCTCGGACTCCGCCACACGACCCTCGCCCCCGCTCCCCGCGATGGCCTTGAATTACGGGTGTTCATATACACGGAATCACCGTTTCACAGTTCATAGGTCGTTTCTCCTAAAAAATCAACCTGTTTCGCTGAGAGTGTTAGAAATAATAACAAATCGCAATTGATGTCTGGGAATAACATACTTTAATATTTACATACGCGTATCGGATGCTTATTGAAACAAATATATTTAAAGGGATCCACCTTCGGCATATTTTGTATTATAGGCGATTTGACCTGTTGCGCCGATTGCGTGACACGACCTATGTGCCCATATAAGTCAAACTGTGATTCAGTGTATTAACTCGGCTTCTGCGTTCTTACATATGATGTCATATCTACTAAAATAAGAGGACGGTCTCGTTGCGCGAGTGTGCAAATGTGTGCATATGTGTGCATATGTGTGCATATGTGTGCATATGTGTGCGTGCGTTTGTATCTAGATATAATAATGTATACATAAAACAAATTAAATGCATACTGTAAAAGATTCATTGCTGTCATGTTGAATTGCGTAGGTGTTTCAAGCCGACCTTGGATGCTTCTCTTTTTTAATATGTCCTTAATACTAGAATGCCTGCCAAGTTGCGTTTAATAAGAAGGAAAGGTTGTTCACAAATTGAATGTTGCGCTCATGAATCGTCTAGATTGGTTGTTCGCAAATTGAATGTTGCGCTCATGAATCGTGTAGATTGTGTACAATAAATTAAACCATTTCTGTAAACGAGTCAGTGCCGTCATATTGGATTAAGATGTTGTTTTAACATCTAAGCACACGGAACAATACACCCGGTTTGTAACCGCTAGTGATGTAAATAGTGTTGTCATGTCGTATGTATAATAAAATGTAATTATTTTAATAAAAACTGCCAAGAATATCTATATAGCATAATGGTTGTCTTTGTTATCGGTTTGGTGTAGTAGAACAGCATAGGTTCAGTCTATGTTCAGTCTACACAGCAGTACATACTGTACTTAGTTCGTATGGTTGGGGTGATGTCTTGGAGCAATTAGACGTTGGCTTATTGTAAAGGGATAGGGAATTAGGCGCAGCGTCAGGAGCTTGAGGACAACAATGGGAAGAGCTTTAAAACAATCCAGTACAGTATCCCTACTCCTGCACGACCGGGAGAAAGAAGCAAGAGTTGTAGAGTAGTAGTATCGACGCATCACACGGAAACAGTGCCGTTCAGTTTATCCTCGTTTTAGATTACACCATAGATATAAATATAAGACGCTAGTCTACAGGGGAATGATTAGTGATGAACTCTATGGATTACACCCACTCTTTTGGGCAACAAAACAGTCGTTTAACGTGGCGTTGTTTTGAGAATTGGTCGTCATTGAAATCGCACAAAAACCTCTAAAAAGTAGAACATATAAAACACGAACGCAAGTAACCATAAATAACTGTATTTGTGTTTATAAAATCCGTCGCTAATTAATTGACCAGAGGCCAGTTATCCAAGGAAGTGAATGAACATAGAAGGCATTAATGGCCATCGGCGCCTCGGAAGAGAGGCACTTACAATTATCCAAAGTTAACGTATTAGTAAAGGACAATAATTTCACATGCTTCCAACGCATATACTAGGCACATAACATGAATACTCGGGAGAATGTCTTGTGAGAAAATGGATCTCTTGAGGATGTCCGATGGAATTCTATCGAATTATTTTACTTAAACCTCTTTGTATTAATTAAGGCACATAAATAAATGACATAATAATTTAATGTATTATACCTGTAGACCTAATACAATGTAATGATTTAATCCACTTTCAAGCGCCGTATGTGCCAAGTTTTAGCTTAAGCATATAATATACTAGACTGTCAGAAAAAATATCCATATGTCACGTAGAAACGCGTAACAGGCAGCAACGCAAATTTAACTCACTGTGTCTAAACATGTTTTCAAAGGAACAAACGACGAGCTGCTGATTCGTACCATCATTAAAAACTCATGAAGCTTCAGTGATAGTCGCGATGTAGTTTTTATATATCTGCAAAGTGTATGTTATTGATAACTTTAAGTAGTTTTTATATATAGCGCGCCTTTGGACAGACGCCTAGACATTTCGTGGACCAGAAGTCTTCGTAGGCCCAACAAAGTAAGTGACCTAATTCGTGATGTGTCTACCGAATACCATTCGGACTTTGTGCCCAGCCTCTACGGGTGTCACTCCGCGATCGCCGGATACACTACATGCATTGAACAGTTGCTTGGCACTATCCGTAATAGTTTCTGAGCCATATCTTGGAGACACAAAAGGTAACCCTTCCTGCAACCATTTGGCTGTGTGTTTTATAATTAACTTAACGAAGCCAGACAGCGTTCGCCAGCTGGTCACTTTCAGGAAGCTTCGGGACATTTGTATTCCGGAAAATATCAAGGATTTAACGCCAATTTAATATAAAAAAAACACTGATAAGCCGTTAAATAAAAATTACAAGCCTATACTACGGGAATTGATGTGTTTGTTTGTCGACCAACACGCTCCCGTCCAAAGAACGTTGATAACACTGAAGCCAAACGCACAATAGTATTCAGATAAACTGAGACACGCCAAACGGTCGCAGGCGAGCAGAGAGGTTATGGCGGCGAACCAAACTCACCGTTCATCGACAGCTGTTCAGGGAGCAATGCAATGCTAGGTTTAACAAACCGATGATCAGTGCAAAGAAAACATTCTTCTCTGCAGAAATCACAGACTGCGACAAAGATCAGAAACAAGTATTCAAATTAACGAGACATTTGATGGGTAATTCGAGACACATAATCTTACCAATCCATGATTCAGCTGAACAGTTAACGACTACTTTCGGTGACTTTTATATGAACAAAGTCGCTACTATCCGATGTAACATCGATATCGGCAACCCAAGTGAAAACTATGAAACAGCATTGGACGATGAAGACATGTTTGACGGAATTACGGGTGTTCATATACACGCAATCACCGTTTCACAGTTCATAGGTCATTTCTCCTAAAAAATCAACCTGTTTCGCTGAAAGTGGTAGAAATAATAACAAATAACAATTGATGTCTGGGAATAACATATTTTAATATTTACATACACGTATCGGATGCTTATTGAAGACATGTTTGACGGAATCCAGCTTCAAAGGTTTCTGCCAGCCACCCATGATGAGGTAAAGCGAATAATCTCAAATTCGCCCAACAAATCATATGATTTAGACCCGATTCCTGCGTGGCTTTTGAGGCAGTGTCTGGATCATTTCGTGCCGTTGATTACAGTCATTATCAACAAATCGTTGGCAACGTAAGTGGTACTCGTGTGCTTCAAAGGTGCAGCTGTGAGACCAGTATAGAAAGAAAATAGTAAGTCCACGTGGCTTAGAAAGGGGATTCGACGTTTTAGGGAGCTCTGCACACTGCAGTATTATTTAAAAAACTTCCAACTGCACCCGCATTGAAGCTCTCCAAAATTGCCCTTCCCGATTCTAGAAAGACATGGCCTACACGAAGTTCCTGGTTCTTGCTTTTTAAGCCCACTAAATTAACAATGTAACAATTAACGGGGTATATACAGTAACAAAACGAAAGGAAGACTCAGATGATATTTCTAACGACATGGTTAACCTACTCTACTGTATACAGAATGTCGTTTTGCATATTTCGCTAAAATAATATGACTAATTAAATGATTTTTACGTCGCCTAAAGGCTTTTCCGTGGTTCGGTGGCAACATATTCGAAGACAGCAATTTTACTTTTATTTATAATTTTGATTAATTCAATTAAAAAATGCTCAAGCTGTATTGTCTGGCTGCCATCAAATTTGGAATCGGCGCTTAAAAATCATTCAGAATAAATTTTGAAAACTTACTTTATTTAATAAAAGCAAGGTAAGCCTCCGCGACTCCCGGACTCACTATGGGTCATGCATAAAATGTTTTTGGGTACTGGTAGCGCCTAACAGGCAGCAGGCCAAATTGTTCTCTGGAAATTATCGTGTTTTCAATGGATTTACGCTGCACTGAGGATCACAAATACCATTGTTTGTTCGTGAAACTACAGTGATTCTCACGGTACTCTTTTTATACGTCAAGACAGCGTACGTTATCTATGATTTTTAAATGTTATAAATGAATGCAGTCAGCCATCCGTGACGTTGACGAAGTTGGTGGTCGACAAAGCCCGTGAGTTACATAACTTGGCAGGCTGTAATTGTGCGACGATGTGCTTCATTCGGGCTCTTTGGCCTGGCTCCAGGGGTGTCACTCCCCGATTGCCGGATGCGACATATTCCTTAATAAGACGTTTAGGACTGTCTGCGACACGTCCAACCTTGCGTGGCAAACGAGGGGGCACGCGCAAACAGCGCGCGATCCCAACGCGGATTACTGACCATTTGGAGTATGCTACACGAGCTGCAAATGTTGCCAGAGCAAATAATGCAGCCCATCTGGTAAATTTACACTGCATTAAACATCATGCATGTGACGTTCCACTGACGATGTGTTGTCTCAACGCTCGGTCAGTTCGAAATAAAGCTTTGTCGCTGGCAGACCTGGTAATTTCCAGGGACATCGACGTATTAGCGTTGACAGAAACCTGGCTTGGAACAGACACTGACAATCAGGTGATAAAAGAACTTGTGCCATCTGGCTACACATTTTAACATATCTCTCGCTACAAGTTCGATGCCGCGTCAAAACCTGCCCAGAAGCGCGGTGGTGGAGTGGGCTTAATGTATAAGTCCGGCATGAAAGTTGAGAATGTGCCATCAAGTCATAATAGGCCTAAATTTACCCATTTTGAACATGCCGACTATTATATTACGACACGTGGCGCCAAGTTCAGATTGGGTGTTATATACCGCCCGCCACCGTCTAAACGAAACGGCTTCACAACGTCTGTTTTCTTCGAGCAGTAGTCGGCATACTTGGACACCGTGATGATGGACCCGCATGATATCGTTATTACCGGCGATCTGAACTTCCATCTTGACATTATATCAAATCCTGACGCACTGCATTTTTCTGAGACGCTCGCTGACCGTGGCATGAACCAAATAATTACAAATGCCACGCACAATAAAGGTCACCTCCTGGATGTAGTTATCGTTCGAAACAACAGTGCAATAGTTACTACACGACCGAGTGTGTATGACCCGTGCTTATGTGACACACATGGAAATCCATCCGGTGATCACATGGCCATAATGTTCTGTGTAAATGCCACAAAGCCTGCTCGAATGCGTAAAGAGATAGTTTTTCGATGATTGCGTCATATATGTCTTCCTGATTTCAAACGTGACATTACCTCTTTGCTACATGACATAAACAGTGAGGCATCCGTTAGTGACATGGTTGCCACATACAACAATGGCTTACGTCGGCTTGTTGACAAACATGCCCCACTGCGGAAGACGACCATAACATTGCGACCGGACTGTCCGTGGTACACTGACGAGCTTCGTGACGAGAAACAGCGTCGACGGCGAGCTGAGCGCAAATGGCTGCAAACTCGTCTTGAGGTACATCGACAGGCGTATCGCGCTCAATGTGTGTTCAACAACATGCTGGTTACCACAAAGAAAAACTACTACCTAGCTAAGATCGCCAACTGCAAAAATGACCAAAAACAACTATTTGGTATCACAAGAAACCTCATGGGCAATAGTGGCATAACGACAATGCCATCGTATGTGTGTCCGGTGGACATGGCACAACGCTTTGGTGATCACTTTATTGAGAAAGTTTCTAACATCAGAAAATACATCGTCGACTACGGTGAGGATCGTTCGGACATTACGTTGGCTGCTATGAGCAACGACGCGGCATTCAGTGGTGTCCCACTAGTCTGCTTTGAGACAGTCACTGAATCGGACGTTGAACGATTAGTTGCATCCGTTCCAGTTAAGTCGTGTGAATTAGATCCAGTACCGTCGTGGCTGCTAAAACAATGTTCGCATGAGTTAGTTCCACTAATCACCGCAAAGATAATTGCGTCTCTCACCTCAACAAATGTACCTGCTGACTTCAAGCATGCAATCGTTAAACCACTCCTGAAAAAACCTACGCTGGATAAAGACATTTTGAGCAACTACCGGCCAGTGTCGAACTTGCCATTTGTGTCGAAATTGGTTGAGAAAGTCGTTGCAAAACAAATTAGCACGCACGTTGATGAACATGCTCTGCACGACCCTTTTCAGTCTGCATACCGTCGTGGCCACTCCACAGAAACAGCTCTTCTCCGTGTCAAGAATGACATTGCCGCGACACTGGATAGGAAATGTACAACAATTCTCGTGATGCTTGATTTGTCGTCCGCGTTTGATACAGTCGATCATGAGTTGTTGATGACTCGACTTGAACACTCATTCGGTATCACCGATAAGGCGCTTGCGTGGCTGAAATCATATATTAGCGAACGGTATCAGAAAGTGGCAGTGGGAAGTGCCGAGTCGGTTGAGTCAATATTGGCGTGTGGCGTCCCCCAAGGGTCGGTGTTGGGCCCTACTTTGTATTGCATGTACACCAAACCTATCGGAGATATTGTTGCTAAACACGGCATGGGGCATCACTGTTATGCTGATGACATTCAAATCTACCTCACGGTTGAACGAGATGAATCAATTGTGGCGGCACTGGCTAAGGTGGAATTGGTGTTGCGGAAGTGGCTGCATGGTTGACTAGAAACAAGTTAAAACTAAACACAGAGAAATCCGAGGCGATCGTTTTTTCTCCAGCGAAGAAACGCGGCAGTCTGCCTGCCAATGTATACATCACAGTAGCCGGCCATCGAATTCAACCATCATCGTGAGTGCGCAGTTTGGGTGTGCTATTTGATAGCAACCTGAAAATGGAACAGCAGATTGCCAACACTGTGAAAAGCTGCTACTATCATATTAGAAACATTGGGCGAATTCGGCCACATCTGACGGAAGAATCATGCAAGACACTTGTTCACGCACTAGTGACATCCCGTTTAGATTATGGGAATGCACTTCTTTATGGTCTCCCACACACGGTGATGCAACGTCTACAAAGGGTGCAGAACTGTGCCGCTCGCCTAATTACTCGCACGAGGAAATACGAACACATCACGCCCGTGTTGCAGCGTTTACACTGGCTACCCGTTCATTTGAGACCGACCTACAAAGTGCTGGTGTTTACGTATTGTGCCTTGAATGGTCTAGCGCCGGACTACATAAGTGAGTTAATTGGCTACCGTCCCATCAACAGAACTCTACGATCTACCTCGCAGCCTCGCCTTTTGTTCGTACCGGCCTCACAAAGTGTTACTCATGGTGATCACCGTTTCGCGGTTTGCTCGGCGGTTCTATGGAACAATTTGCCTCCTACGCTCAGGACAGCAACATCATTACAAGTGTTTAAAATACTTTTGAAGACTCACCTATTTAAACAAGCGTTTTTATAATTCACCGACTAGGACATTTTATGTACTTTCTATTGATAAATGTATTTTTTTTTAATTAGTTTCTTAACATATTTATGTTTATTCTTCTTGTATAAATGAATGTATTTCTAGTAGTTTTTATAAATGTCTTAATTTATGTAAACGCTTTTTTAATGATCTCTCTTTTTTAGTAACTATATTTAAGTTAATGCTATATTTTTTACATATTTATTTCTTAATTAGCATTTCTTTTTTATGTAATATACTATTATATACGTGTGCATGTATGTAAAGCGCCCGAGGGCAATTTTAATTGATTGGGCGCTATATAAGTACTTTTATTTATTTATTTATTTTATTTTATAACATGCATTGTTTGTCGTGACAATGGCGGATCACCGTGGCTACGCCACACCGGCGACGTCGTTCTGCCCGCCGCAATGGCGAGTGGTTTTCCGTTGATCATGCTTCTTGCTGTCGGTCAATAGGGCGAAAAGCGTACGTTTTAACGATATAGCTGTTAAATATTATTTTGGGCGCATGTGTTGCTTTTGCGCAATGCAATCCTCATTCATACCTGCATATAATGTGCACTAGGCACTGAGCGGTATAATGATCTTGTCTGTGTATCTGCATTGCTGTCAGCCAAACCTTTGATCATCGATTTCGTGAAATGTGGGTGTTTGTACCTGTACTTACTGGGGATAGTCGCCACACCTACTAGCTTTGGCTGCTTGTATACAAACATAATTTAAGATTACTTTCTAGGGTTGATTCTCGAATGTTAGGCAACACAGGGAGATCTTCCGCACACCAATTGATTAGTTAAACAAAACAAACTGATCAATAACCCAGCTGTTATTATTATTATTGTTATTATCAATTATTATTATTATATATATATATACATATATATATATATATGTATATATATATATATATATATATATATATATATATATATATATAATTATATATATATATGTATGTATATATATATATATATATATATGTATATATATATATATATATACAGTACACAATACCATTACAGGTTGCTCAAAATAAACCTCAATGGCTCTTTTTGTAAAGCCATCATGAAACTTATATTCGCCATACTCACTCACCTGAACTCTTTATAAACACATACAATTATTGTGATCCTGAACTGGTGTTTGGAAGCCGACTCTCGAATGTGAGGCAGTGCAGAGGCAGGTACCACACATCCAATCAACAAATGGATCAATCTATAATTACATAAAGTGTAAAGGACTTTGAGCAGTCCAATAGAGTTGATGTCGCGCAATACAGCACTTAGCTTTTATAGAAACTACCCACAGCACTTGCTCGCATACCATCACCAACTCCCGCGGTAACCCCAGACTGAGCAGTTTGGACTATAATTACTTGAGATTTGAGATACATATTTAGGAGCAGACTAGAGGCACTACCGCGAACGCAATCTCTCTTTCTCCCTCTCCCTCTCCCTCTCGCTCTCGCTCCGCTCTCCCTCTCCATCTCCATCTCCATATCCCTCTCCCTCGTCCTCTCTCTTTCTCTCTCTTCGTCTGCGCGTTGCGCTTATCTGGAATATGCGAATTAATAAGCAAGATTACGAACATGCACTAGCTTGATTATAGTTAGGTTAACTCTGACATGGTTTCTCTATAGGATACAAGAAGGATCGACAGGCCAACACCTACTGTTTGACACTCTACCAGAGGGCGATGGCCGTGTATAAGCACAATCTTTACCAGTACGTTCCCTCCTGTACATTCGAAGGCCTCTTTAACCAGCGCCAATGTCACTGGCCCGACCAAATCAGATGGGTCACTGGTGAGTCATAAGTCTGTGATTTCTTACAAATCTAAGAAAGTGTTCTTACACCTTCACTAAATGTTCCCATTGCTTTTTGTCATTTGTTAGTCTGAGACGTGTGATCAAATTGCCTAAAATATAGTGCAATACCATTCGTGAGCTATTTTGAACAGTAACAATTGTCTAAGGTGTCTACAAGTGCTTTTGTAAATATCTTTCATAATGCCACCTATGTTTGCCTGTTGATTATAACAGTGAGGAAAGCAGACAAATGTTGTCAATATTAAAGTAAAAACTGACTCGATTCAAAAGGATTATTTTAAAGATATGGTTGATAGAATTGAATAATTGATACGTATTTAGGTTTTGTTTGTTAGTCTGTTCGTCCTGTTGATGCTATAGACGATATACTAGGCATAGTTGTGTGAAAGGGTGTATGATCGTGACTTCAGCCAGATTTGTTGGTGTGTAAACCCGTTCACTGGACCATCAACGTCCTACCGCATATCTTCTATCAGAGACAGCCGGTCGTAAATTGTAATTTCTGCCAACCAACACCCGCCTCCGGAGATCAATTCAAGACTACAGTCAACGTCTTTATTGGTTCAGAAGTCAGTGTCCACCCCCAGGGACAAGAAAATCCATAAAATATACAAACACAAATGTGAAATAAACCACCATGAACCAATATCGTCTAAGATCAAGTTAATAACACTAAACCGACCCAATCATATACAATTGGTTTTAAGAATAAAATACTGAAACAATTGGTGGTTGGGAAATTGTTTCTTGTTATCCCTGCACAAACAAATATCTGATCAGGCAAACAACAGGAGAGATTTCTCCACTGCAGTGGTCACGTTCTCAGATCGGGTTAACGTAAATTCGTTTGGGTAGTAGGCACACTGCCTGTATAAAGCCATTTGCGTTTTTCTTTTACCTAAATGGTGGTTGCTCTTGGTATGTTGTTCAATGGTTCAGCCATTGTCTTTGCATTATTTACAGCACAGTGGGATTAAGATGCAAACTATAAATGTAATGATTTTGCAAGTTAATTTGCCATATATCAATGCTGTGCGTACGTGCGTGCGTGTGTGGGTACGTGCGTGCTGAGACCCTTATATCATGAAGGTCACTGTGTCTGCGGTCTTTTCCAAACATCACAATATATAACCAAGCCAAACCATACCAAAATAGTAACATTATTAGATACTTACTTAGACTTAGTTCCTCCTGTTCCTTTCGAGGCATCGGGCGACGAGGTTTCTCCATCTGGTACGGTCATTTGCGACTTCTTTGGCCTCATTCCAGGTGATTCCCATTTCTGCCATGTCTTCTATAAATGTCTGGCGTCAGGTCTTAGTTGACCTTCCTCTTTCCTGTTACAACCTTCTGGGACCCACTCCGTCGCTTCATGTGCAAGTCTCTCGGTAGACGTAGTACATGCCCAGCTAGTCTCCTTCGTCTATACTTGACGATGTCATGCATTCTCTCCAGACCTGCCCTCCTCATCATTACTTCATTGGTGATGTGCTCTCTCCATACTTTGCCCAATATGAACCGAATGCTTCGCCGGTGGAAGATGTCCAATTTTTATATTCTCATTGTATACTTCCACGTCTCGCATATATCGCTGTTGGTATTACAATGGACAGGTAAAAACGTAATTTTATAGCCGTACCGGTAGTGGTACTGGACCATGTCGGACGTAGTTAATTTTAATAGATAACATCAGTTTTACTTACACAACAGTATAATGTTGTCATGTAATGAGTGAAACTAGACTACTGCTTTCTTGGCGTAGCACATCACGAATCCGGATGATTTATTTCCAGATGCAATATAATAAAAACAATTATTTGATTAACTGGTTGAAATAATTAATTTTGATCGTTGCATCTGGTAACTGCCCAAGCTAACTGTCAAGCCAAAATAAATCCTTCAGCACACTGTCGGTGACATAGTTCTTAAGTCCACAACATCAACACAGGAACAGGTGCTTTATAATCGTATCGCGCATTCACGTGTAGACTCCAATTTGGAAATCACTTCACTTAATTCTTGGGCAAAAATAGTATCAAATGAGTTAATAGTTTGTGTGGTGAATGTACCAATAGCACATGCAAAAGGTTGTACAAGTAAGTTAGCATGTCATAATGTAATGAATTTGAAATAGGATGGGCGAAGAATCGAATTGACGACGCACTTTTACCTGTCTCTGTTAATAATCACAACGTCGTGTTGTTTCTTTTGACCCGTAATCGTCCGCGTCAAATCGGAGAAGACACGCGACAGAGTGTCTTAGTCAAGAGCTTCACTTAAACAAAAGAACGAACGAGTAGCCGAGCGAACTTTGAAGATCTTCATAAATGAAGATTTGACAACAATGCGCTCAATATTGGCTTACGCAACAAGAGTGTTAGAAAACGCAAACAAAATCAGAGACAGCTGGACGTACAATGAGAACTGTAATCAAGGATGTCAACAACGTGATTCACAGGATACACATCTCGAATGAGCTGGACAAGTACCAATGACATGCAAGGCATAGCATCTAATATCGGCGATAATGATGTGAACAATTAATTGTTGCTCACGTAACATGTTTGCCTGACACGAAATCTAGTTCTGCGATTTGCAATGTCTGCTATATGAACTGTATGTATGTAAATACGTTGGGTAAAAGGTACCTGTTTTTGTATTAACGTACGTTTTTTCAATATCTTGTTTTGCTATTTACAGTGTTCCTATATCAACTTTTTGGAATGTCTTAGTGCAGTTTGTGTCCTGATTTGTGATTCGTTTTCTGTTTAATGTTTGTTTATTTTCTACACATGACTTTTTTATTTGTTATAATATAATAACGTATGCATTTATATATGTTGGAACTTTGTTGGTTAAATTGCATTAGATTGCATTAGCATTTGCATTGTCTGCTATAGGAACTATATATAGTTGTATAGTTATTTTGTCCATCATTGCACTCTCCTCTGTAAAAAGGTGTTCAGTTGTGTAATGGGATTTCGTTAACAACTAATTAGGCCCCGCCCCTCTTTATCTTGATTGAGTACTGGCCAACACTCCTGTGGATTTATACGGTCTGGGTAAATAACCGTAAATGTCCCCAAAATAGTATAATTAGTTCTGGCTACCTAGCACAGACTAATTCAATACTTGCACAGAGTACAGAACTGCATTGAGGTATCCCAGGTGGTCTAGTGGTTAGGATTCGGCGCTCTCACCGCCGCGGCCGTGGTTCGATTCCCCGTCTGGGAACAACATTTTTAAAGATTCCTTTTCATTATTCTGTTACGGTTACAGCTTTTACTACGGTAAGCCATGATAAATCCATATTAAATCAAGGTAAATAAAACATATACGTGTAAATACGTACGTATGTATGTATATATGTATGTACACATACATACATATATGTAGATAAAAGGGTTGGACTCTCGATAAGCCAAAGGGCTTCCTTGTCCACCTGCCAGTTAATTATCTGGATGGCAATCTTGTTAAATCTTGTTAAGTCGTGTTAAATCTTGTTAAATCTTGTTAAATATGTGTGTACACATACATACATATTATATACGCACATAATCACGCACACACGCACACACGCACACACGCACACACGCACACACGCACACACGCACACACGCACACACGCACACACGCACACACGCACACACGCACACACGCACACACGCACACACGCACACTCGCGCACACACGCAAGGGGATGCACACCTTTCAACATACATACCTCTGAGATGTGATGTGCATGTCACGCAAACAGGGGAAGATAACAGAAGTATTAGCCCATGTCAATGAAACAGAGCTGCACACACAAAGAAAGATTACTCCGATGACATAACCAATCAATTTTACAATTTAATACCAATCAGCAGGATCGTTTTTCTGACTGAATTCAATGTAAAATCAACATTTTATCACGAACCATTTCAGATTACGTAATTCGGCTAATAATGATAGTTAAATTCCCGAGTGTTCTTGCAGCTGGGGCAAGAAGTTTTCACAAATAGCAACATGTCACTGTCAGGTCACTCTTCGGTCAGGTTTCACTCATAAATGTATGTTGTATGTGCTGCATCACAGCATCCCGTCTAGCTTCTGTGTGATGACGTCATGGCCCTCTGCTGACAACTCTGGCGTGCAACTGAAATGTGAACTTGTCATTTTCATCATTGTTTTTATTGTATAGCGTCGATATTCTCCTCATAGCTAGCGCATAAAATACGACATTGTTAGAAACATTAACCAATAAGACTAACTTGGAAAGTAGTAAATGTTGGTGGAACTGAGGCTAACCAAAACCCTTTGATTGCACCCCTCATTGAGGCTCAGCAATATCTCCAATTGCACCCGCGTTGGGGCTCACCAGAAAGCTCCAACCGGAACCCACTTGCCAAATTATTGGGGGAGTGAGCCTATTTCCAATCTCATTTTGGCGGCCAGTACACCTTCAATAATATCGTTTGTTTGAATCAAATCAAATCTTTACAAAGCAGATTCAGGGGTGTTTACAAACTAAAACATGATGTAAGAATACATTACGTTGTCGTTATAATATTACAATACATGGGTGACATATGCTAACACAACTACACATTTCGATTATTGTGTGGGACATATATAACATTAAGATGTACATGTATGTATTTAAAAATACAATACATTACGAAAAAGACTGATTAAAGAGAACTGTTTTCAGGTCTCTCCTAAAACGTCCAGAGTCACGTTGGCTTCTTAGCTCTAATGGAAGAGAGTTCTAGAGAGTGGGACCTGCTCATGAAAATGCGCGTCGGCCATACCGTTCCAGGTTATCTCTAAGAACAACCATGAGAAACTGGTCGGCCGAGCGAAGAGTACGACAGGGAACATATGCACATATACGGTCGGCAAGGTACTGTGGAGTGTTTTCATTCAAAGCGCCGTGCATCAAGGTCAACAGTTTAAATTGAATTCGCTGTGCCACAGGTAGCCAATGCAGCTGTCGTAATGCCGCCGTCATACTGTGTTGGTTCATGCCGACGTAAGCAGAGGACGACACGCGCAGCTGATCGCTGGACCATCTCTGGTCGCTGCAAGAAGCTTCCAGTAGTGCCGTACAGGGCCTCGTTTCCGAAGTCGAGTCGCGACGTGACTAGCGCGTATACAAGCGAATTGCACGCTGAAAGCGGGAGAGATGATCGTATTCGCGTAGACAGCCCGACAGGTACGGCTAATGTGTGCGGCCATCGACATCGCTGTACCCCCTAGGTCACGTATGTTGGCGGAAGTGTTGACGTTGCAACCGCAGACGTCGATAAACATGGTATAATGTATGCTAAATAACAAAACAGTTGAGTCAGGAGACTCCTCTAAGACTATGGTAGTCGCTATCGAGGAGCCACCTTTTGTAATAAAACTTAATTGTATGGGACAAATAAAACAAATTCTTCTTCTTCCTCTTCTTTCATCCCATGCAGTATATACCGGTACACAACCTATGGATATCACAAATTCTGCAAGAAAGTATAACAACGATTTATGAAAATAAGACGGGAACGCAAACGTAATAGACATTGTAGTAACTAAATATTAATCAAGTAATTTTATATAGATTACAGTAGGGGAAGGTTGTGATCTATCAGCCACTTTTCACGTTTTCAGCGATAAACAAAAAATAGTACAGTTTGTAACATTAAAATTACACTATCCTATAAGCTAATGTATCTTCTAAGAGAGTCATACAATTTGTGAAATTGGGATATATGTCAATTTGCAAATATATGTAAGTTAACGGAAGCATGGATAGAACACACACTTTGAAAATACACTACAACAGTCACAAGGCAAACATTAAAATGGAATCCACAGGACAAAGAAACACAGGAAGACCATAAACACCTGGAGGAGAATATAGCCAATGGTCTGAATACATATGAAACCAACTAAAAGGAAAGAAAGAAGACAGCAAACAACAGCGTTGGAGAAGCGTCTTTTCAGCCCTGCGCTCTTTCCACTTCTCAGCACGAAAGAAAGTAAGTAATGGAAGCATGCGAAGTGGCTCAGGTGACCCCCAACCGTGGGATCCCCTGAGCCACCATGTGGGTCCCATTGAGCCTTAACAACAGTGTTTTACATTGACGACAGATCAACGAGTTTAACATGTGAATTTTACTACAATAAACAACTGGTGTGTGACAGGCCCGTAACCCTGTTTTGTTGAGGGGGGTTCGTTTTTTATATGTTGATACATCAGTGCAAGCGAGGAGTGGCGTTTTTGGCCCATGCTTGCCCGCATGAAGGTTTTCAGGCGTAGTAGAGCGCTGACACTTCTTTCGCATTCACATGACGTTACGGGGATTGTACAGGGCAATTGCAACAACACATATGTGTTGTGATATGATTCTCGCTGGCATTCCTTGGTTGACTTTACATAGCTGTTTGGGCAATCCTTTGGCTCTATGCTGTGATAGCGCTGCTCCCTTCGATGCAACTCTTCTGGTAGCACGTTCGGAGATAGCAGATCACCTTTGCACACGGCGATCGCTTCTGCAAGTTCAGGCTACTGCTTGCACAACGCTTCTAGGAGCCAGTCTAGGAGTGAAGTACTTCTCTGGGATAATGCTGAAATCCCCTCTCCAAGATGTGATCGTATCTGCAGGTTTCTTTTTGCTGTCCTTTGCAAATTGCACTGAACAGTTACAAGTAATTACTGATTGCTATGCAGCTGCCTTAGCGGGAAAACGGAGGTGGGTATGAGGGTTCAGACCGGGAGGGGTTCGTTTTCGGAGGTAGTTCGTAAAAAATGGGAGTAATCCGAACGAATATGTGGTGTATAAATAAATTTGATTTGATTTGATTCAAACAAATTATATTATTGAAGGTGTACTGGCCGCCAAAATGAGATTGGAGATAAGCTCACTCCCCCAATATTTTGGCAAGTGGGTGCGGTTGTAGCTTTCTGGTGAGCCTCAATGCGGGTGCAATTGGAGATTTTGCTGAGCCTCAACGAGGGGTGTAGTCAAAGGGTTTTGGTTAGCCTCAGCTCCACCAACATTCACTACTTTCCAACTTAGTCTTATTGGTTAAAGTTTCTAACAATGTCGTATTTTATGCGCTAGCTATGGAGAGCATATCTATATTTTGTATACACGATGCTATACAATAAAAACAATTATGAAAATGACAAGTTCACATTTCAGTTGCACGCCATCGCTGACGTCATCTGCGGCCAGAATTGTCACCAGAGGGCTGACGGGGTGTCGTGTAGGTGGCAGCACATACAACATACATTTATGAGTGAAACCTGACTGAAGAGTCACCTGACAGTGACATGTCGCTATTTGTGAAAACTTCTTGTTCCAGCTGCAAGAACACTCGGGAATTCAACTATTATCATTAGCCGAATTACGTAATCTGAAATGGTTCGTGATAAAATGTTGATTTTACATTGAATTCAGTCAGAAAAACGATCCTGCTGATGAGTATTAAATTGTAAAATTGATTGGTTATGTCATCGGAGTAATCTTTCTTTGTGTGTGCAGCTCTGTTTAATTGAAATGGGCCAATTTTTTACCTTCCCCTGTTTGCGTGACATGCACATCACATCTCAGAGGTATGTATATTGAAAGGTCTGCATCCCCATGCGTGTGTGTCGGTGGGTGTGTGCATGAGTATGTGCATATATAATATGTATGTATGTGTACATACCTATTATATACACATCACATACATACGTACGTACGTATGTACACATAGGTATGTTTTATTGACCTTGATTTACTTTGGATTTATCATGGCCTACCGTAGTAAATGCTGTAGCCCTATGGTACTGGCAATAGAATAATGAAAAAGGATCGAATCTTTAAAAATGTTGTTCCCAGACGGGGAATCGAACCCCGACCGCGGCGGTGAGAGCGCCGAATCCTAACCACTAGACCACCTTGGATAACTAAATACAAATCTGTACTCTGTGCAAGTATTGAGTTCGTTTGTGCTAGGTAGCCAGAACTAATTATACTATTTTGGGGAAATTTAGGCTCATTTACCCAGACCGTATAAATCCACAGGAGTGTTGGCCAGTACTCAATAAAGATAAAGAGGGGCGGGGCCTAATTAGTTGTTGACGAAATACCATTAAACAATTGAACACCTTTTTACAGAGGAAAGTGCAAAGATGGACAAAATAACTTTAAAAACAACGTAATAGTTTAACAAATCAATAACATGTAGCGTGTGTACTCAGAATCAACTTTTAATTTCACCTATGTATACAATACATATATACAACGAATAACTAATACGTAAAGTCGTGAGACTCCCATTAAGATAAATTACATCGCTAGCACAGGAGCCGCCCCATCAGTGTAAACATAAAAATTTACATGCAACGATCACAATAATACATGACTTAAATAGATAGTTGAGGATTACTCAACATATCAACATACATCCATATATATGCAAGTACATATTATATGTACTCGTGTATTGACGTACATATGTATACGTTTCAATACGTATTATGAACTACAAATAAAACAACTGTGAATACTACAACAGGATTAATAATTTGAAATTAAGTAATTTTTCTGTATTTCGAAAAACCATGTAGACTGTGGGTGTATGCATTTTTGGCATATTCATGTTTCACTCTGGACGTATACATATTATCTCTTTCAAGAGTGTAGTGCTGATGAATATCATAGATGTGTGTGTGTGTGTGTGTGTGTGTGTGTGTGTGTGTGTGTGTGTGTGTGTGTGTGTGTGTGTGTGTGTGTGTGTGTGTGTGTGTGTGTGTGTGTGTGTGTGTGTGTGTGTGTGTGTGTGTGTGTGTGTGTGTGTGTGTGTGTGTGTGTGTGTGTGTGTGTGTGTGTGTGTGTGTGTGTGTGTGTGTGTGTGTTGGGAATAACATTGAAGTGATCGGGTAAAAAAACGGTATGGTTTAATTACACTCATCATAATCCACAGACATGTGGCAGAAACCTACATTCCAATAAGGTATTGAAATATATAATAAAAACTATGTTCTATCCTTGGTCATTGTTGTTAGCAGGTAATACTAGATAATCCTAGAAAGGAATGTAATTCATGGATAACATTGTAAAGCAATTGACCCTAGGGTTGGTACCGATGGGACACAATTTCAAAAAATTTGCTCTCCTACACATAATATATATATTAAACAATCATAGGTGTATGGTTCCTCAACCTAGTGAGTCATTTCATGTACGTTAAAGATTTAAATGGAGACAGTCTGTTGCTGTGCCTGAAATTAGCAGCATAATAATTTGTAACAGGAAATCTGCTGTGTTGAACGTGGGAAATTGTTGAACAGCAAAGGTTATTGCGGATAACTCGGCCAGCCTCAGTAATATTATTAATAAAACTTGCTTTGAAACTGGATGTTTTGTTTATAATTTGATAATGCCATAGCATCAGATTTTCCAAATTACAAATGTTGTTACGGACATAATAAACAAAATATGGCAGGCAGTATACATTCAACATGATTATTGCAGTATTAAGAACATTACCGGTATATTAATTGATAAATGAAAAACTAGGAAAAACTGCCTCTGCTTAAGGTTACTGGACTGTGTGATAACTATGATTGATTTTCCATGTGTAAATGTATGGTTTCTCACTTGACTAGAGTCCTTTCATGGACAAAGGTTTCTGAAATGTATGTACACATTGTATGTGTGGTTTCTCATTTCTCATCTGTGTGAGTCACTTGATGTCGTCTGACGTGACTGGACTGTGTAAATTTTTTCCCACAGGTATCACAGGTATAGGGTCTCTCCCCGGTGTGAATCTTTACATGGTCTTTAAGGTTTCTGTAGTGTGCGAATGACTTTCCGCATGTATCACAAGCGTGCGGTTTTACACCTGTGTGAATAATTTCATGTCGTCTAAGGGTACATACTCGTGTGAATACCTTTCCACATGTATCACACATGTACGGTTTTAAATCTGCGTGAATCGATACATGTTCTTTTAGGCCAGTCAACTCTTCGAATGACTGTCCACACACATTACAGGTGAATTGTTTTACAGGTGTGCAAATTGATGCATGTTGTTTAAGACCAATCAAATGTTCGAATGATTTTCCACACACCTCACAAGTGTGCAGTTTCTCATGTGTGTGAACAACTTTGTGTCTTTTAAGGTGAACGGACTGTCTGAAACACTTTTCACACTTATCACAGATGTACGGTTTCTCACCCGTGTGAACCCGTTCGTGATCTTTAAGGTTCCTGAGGCGCGGGAAAGATCTTCCGCATGTATCACACACATGCGGTTTTATACCTGTGTGAATCATTTTATGACGCTTAAGGCTACCGGCGGTTCTAAATAACATTCCGCATGTATCACACATGTACTGTTTTACACCTGTGTGAACAAGTTCATGTTGTTTAAGACTACTGGCTTGTGTGAATGACTTTTTACACATATGACAGGTGTATGGTTTTATACCTGTATGAATTAGTTCATGGTGTTTAAGGCCATTCAATTGTGCAAACGTCTTTCCGCACGTACCACAAATGCTGTGTGGGACTGTCAGGAAATTGTGTGGCACTTTCGGGGAGCTGTGTGGGACTGTCGAACGGAAAGTACATTTTCAACGTTTTATTAAGCGTCGCCATCGTAGTACAACATTCAAAACAACGGCTTTTATTTTTAACCAATGTTATAGCAAACAAAGCAAGCATAATGTTCTATTCGAGTCCGCTCCTGCGCTGAATGTACGTATGGACGGTCGACTCCAGCAGAGCGCGGTTGACGTAGTCGCGCCAGTCCGTGCCTAGCAGCCAGTCCGAAACGAACTGGACCAGATACAGCGCCGCATCGATCGCGCGCCCTCTCCAGAATCATCTCACTGAGGTGTTTGGCGAGGGGGGACATCGCGTGCCGCTCATAGCGGAAGGCCAACTGACCCCGACCCGTCGCGATGACTTGACGATGTATCACTTACGGCGGTGTTGGCGACACCGTGTACAGACTCTCGTACGTCGGCGGTTCGATGCGTGGTACGCCTAGTGCCTCCTCGATGATAACGTCCAACTCGTTATCGCTACGCACGCACCCCTACAGCATAAAGCAGATCCTACTAATCGCCTAACGCATAACTGACTAGTCTCGGATGTCTTGCTTTCGGAAAGAAAAAAATGAACGGTCATGTAGTGCTTTTCGTTCACAAACGTTATTTACATCGATTTTCTATAATATAATGGCACTACACAGATCCCTACTCTCCACTGATCCTAAACAACGCTTCAATTCATGCTTTTATAGTTCGTGTATCGTTTTTGAAATGGCATTGTTCTAGCTTCACATTCCGATCGTGATAAGCTACCCCCATTAGCGTCACGCGCGCCACAGCTGGCTTGCGTCACCATCCGGTTTCTAGTTATTGCCAAGAAAAAAATTCTACGTTCACGTTAGCGCGTTCGTTGTCAAATGTGACTTTCACATAGAATTTCTCTATTATTAATACTCCACAATATGCCTGATCCCT
The DNA here is from genome assembly GCA_963995525.1 of Escarpia spicata. NCBI lineage: Eukaryota > Metazoa > Annelida > Polychaeta > Sabellida > Siboglinidae > Escarpia > Escarpia spicata. Next base: position 55,285,362 of record OZ023211.1, on the reverse strand, counting down.
AACTAAGCGTATACAACGGTTCATTTTATGATTTAAACGTTCGTTTATTGCCATTTTGATCTCTTTGCCTTCAATGTTTTACTTCACTTTTGCGCATGCGCGCTTAACATTTTCGCGCATGCGCGCTTAACGCATAAATGACTTTAGGAAATAATGCATGCATGCAACGGTCGTTGCTCATTTTCATTCAATCATGGCTACCGCCAGCACAACGTCTGAGCAACCTTCCACGAAAGATCAGCGGTAAGTTTTATTTTATTTTATTTATTTAGTAGAGCGTTAAGTCGTCTTTTAGCCTATCCGTAAGTTTTATATTCTTTATTAATTACTTTTATATTAACAATATTGTATTCTTTATTAATTACTATTCTTGATTAATTATTGATTTAGGTCTCCTCTTATATTAATAACAGTGATTTAGTTCTCCTCCATTATTCATATGCAAAGAACAGCGGTAAGTTTTATTTTATTTAGTACAGCGGTATTTCGTCTTTTATCCTATCGGTAAGTTTTATATTAATTACTTTTTATATTATTTATATGCTATTCTTGTATTAAACTATTCTTTATTATTTACTTTTATATTAATAACAGTGATTTAGTTCTTGGGAAACTCCTCATTATTCATATGCATTATTTCACAGAATCCACCTGCCTCGACGTGGAAAGGAAATACACCTGCCTACACACAACACTCTACAACAAACCTGTATGTCGTGAAAACTTGCCGTTAATTCCAGCCGGTCGCTCAACAAATGCTACAACGGCAGTTTGACGGGGACAACTCACGCGCCGCTCGGCTACGGCAGGGACGAGGCTCTCAAGCAAACATTACGCAGACCTGGCTCACGCCACCGTGACTTCTATTAATAAAACATAACTTACACCATTTTGCGTCCATTCGTCTATCCACCGCATATATCCATCCTGCTTTAACAGGCCGCTGAGTACAGCTTTTAAACGCTAAATGCATGCATGGGATTCGTTTCGTTTTGATAGCGCCACGGCTGAAATTAACGCCGTTACAGAGCCGGCTAGCCGCGTGGTTATATTTAGAAACTAGGCCGCCGGATCATAGGTCATGGCTGCTGCTGCTGCTGCTGCTGCTGCTGCGAGCGCACGCCGCTGCTGCTACATAGGGTACAGCGGGGTTATTTTCACACAATGGGTTTAGAGCGCAGCGCCGCTATAACCGTTGTGGTTATATACGGGCTTACATAAGCATATATATATATAATATATATATATATATATATATATCGTGCTGGCATTAACTGGCACGAAGGTGGAGCTCGGTGTGCGTAAGACGTCGTGGCAAGGCGACTATGCCGCCAGATCATAGGCCAGCGCTGCTGGCTACTGCTATATAGGGTACAGCGGTGTTATTCTCACACAATGGGTTTAGAGCGCCGTTATAACCACAGTGGTTTTAGCTATAACCGTTGTGGTTATATAAAGGCCTATTACGTATATATATATATATATACAACGGTCGCTAGGGACGCTATATAAGTGCTTACGTAAGCACAATGGTAGGTCCTACGTTGATCGCTAGGGAATTAGTCACTGGGATAAACGCTAGGTGGTGACACCTCAAGGGAAGGGTCATCAATCAAAAAAAAAGTGACAGGCCTATATATATATAATTAATTAATTAATTAATTATTAATTAATTAATTAATTAATTTATAACCACGGTGGTTTTAGCTATAACCGTATGGTTATATAAAGAACGTAACTAGGGACGCTGTTATAGCCATATGGCTATATCGTAACTAGGGACGCTGTTACTGGAATAATCGCTAGATGGCGTTATCACGTAACTAGGGACGCCGTCACTGGATTAACCGCTAGATGGCGCCTTACTATTATCAATCAAAAGTGACAGGCCATCAATCACGTTTTTTATAAGTAGGTTCCCGATTCCACTCAGGTTACACAAAACCCTTTGATCTTTTTTTATAAGTAGGTTCCCGATTTTGATAAGGACGTTTTTTATGCACGTACTTAGGTCTAAAAAGGGGCGGGGCGAGTGTGTGTGTATCCTCCATACTACTGTCAACCCGTTCACTGGACCATCAACGTCCTACCGCATATCTCCTATCAGAGACAGCCGGTCGTAAATTGTAATTTCTGCCAACCAACACCCGCCTCCGGAGATCAATTCAAGACTACAGTCAACGTCTTTATTGGTTCAGAAGTCAGTGTCCACCCCCAGGGACAAGAAAATCCATAAAATATACAAACACAAATGTGAAATAAACCACCATGAACCAATATCGTCTAAGATCAAGTTAATAACACTAAACCGACCCAATCATATACAATTGGTTTTAAGAATAAAATACTGAAACAATTGGTGGTTGGGAAATTGTTTCTTGTTATCCCTGCACAAACAAATATCCGATCAGGCAAACAACAGGAGAGATTTCTCCACTGCAGTGGTCACGTTCTCAGATCGGGTTAACGTAAATTCGTTTGGGTAGTAGGCACACTGCCTGTATAAAGCCATTTGCGTTTTTCTTTTACCTAAATGGTGGTTGCTCTTGGTATGTTGTTCAAGGGTTCAGCCATTGTCTTTGCATTATTTACAGCACAGTGGGATTAAGATGCAAACTATAAATGTATTGATTTTGCAAGTTAATTTGCCATATATCAATGCTGTGCGTACGTGCGTGCGTGTGTGGGTACGTGCGTGCTGAGACCCTTATATCATGAAGGTCACTGTGTCTGCGGTCTTTTCCAAACATCACAATATATAACCAAGCCAAACCATACCAAAATAGTAACATTATTAGATACTTACTTAGACTTAGTTCCTCCTGTTCCTTTCGAGGCATCGGGCGACGAGGTTTCTCCATCTGGTACGGTCATTTGCGACTTCTTTGGCCTCATTCCAGGTGATTCCCATTTCTGCCATGTCTTCTATAAATGTCTGGCGTCAGGTCTTAGTTGACCTTCCTCTTTCCTGTTACAACCTTCTGGGACCCACTCCGTCGCTTCATGTGCAAGTCTCTCGGTAGACGTAGTACATGCCCAGCTAGTCTCCTTCGTCTATACTTGACGATGTCATGCATTCTCTCCAGACCTGCCCTCCTCATCATTACTTCATTGGTGATGTGCTCTCTCCATACTTTGCCCAATATGAACCGAATGCATCGCCGGTGGAAGATGTCCAATTTTTATATTCTCATTGTATACTTCCACGTCTCGCATATATCGCTGTTGGTATTACAATGGACAGGTAAAAACGTAATTTTATAGCCGTACCGGTAGTGGTACTGGACCATGTCGGACGTAGTTAATTTTAATAGATAACATCAGTTTTACTTACACAACAGTATAATGTTGTCATGTAATGAGTGAAACTAGACTACTGCTTTCTTGGCGTAGCACATCACGAATCCGGATGATTTATTTCCAGATGCAATATAATAAAAACAATTATTTGATTAACTGGTTGAAATAATTAATTTTGATCGTTGCATCTGGTAACTGCCCAAGCTAACTGTCAAGCCAAAATAAATCCTTCAGCACACTGTCGGTGACATAGTTCTTAAGTCCACAACATCAACACAGGAACAGGTGCTTTATAATCGTATCGCGCATTCACGTGCAGACTCCAATTTGGAAATCACTTCACTTAATTATTGGGCAAAAATAGTATCAAATGAGTTAATAGTTTGTGTGGTGAATGTACCAATAGCACATGCAAAAGGTTGTACAAGTAAGTTAGCATGTCATAATGTAATGAATTTGAAATAGGATGGGCGAAGAATCGAATTGACGACGCACTTTTACCTGTCTCTGTTAATAATCACAACGTCGTGTTGTTTCTTTTGACCCGTAATCGTCCGCGTCAAATCGGAGAAGACACGCGACAGAGTGTCTTAGTCAAGAGCTTCACTTAAACAAAAGAACGAACGAGTAGCCGAGCGAAGTTTGAAGATCTTCATAAATGAAGATTTGACAACAATGCGCTCAATATTGGCTTACGCAACAAGAGTGTTAGAAAACGCAAACAAAATCAGAGACAGCTGGACGTACAATGAGAACTGTAATCAAGGATGTCAACAACGTGATTCACAGGATACACATCTCGAATGAGCTGGACAAGTACCAATGACATGCAAGGCATAGCATCTAATATCGGCGATAATGATGTGAACAATTAATTGTTGCTCACGTAAAATGTTTGCCTGACACGAAATCTAGTTCTGCGATTTGCAATGTCTGCTATATGAACTGTATGTATGTAAATACGTTGGGTAAAAGGTACCTGTTTTTGTATTAACGTACGTTTTTTCAATATCTTGTTTTGCTATTTACAGTGTTCCTACATCAACTTTTTGGAATGTCTTAGTGCAGTTTGTGTCCTGACTTGTGATTCGTTTTCTGTTTACTGTTTGTTTATTTTCTACACATGACTTTTTTATTTGTTATAATATAATAACGTATGCATTTATATATGTTGGAACTTTGTTGGTTAAATTGCATTAGATTGCATTAGCATTTGCATTGTCTGCTATAGGAACTATATATAGTTGTATAGTTATTTTGTCCATCATTGCACTCTCCTCTGTAAAAAGGTGTTCAGTTGTGTAATGGTATTTCATTAACAACTAATTAGGCCCCGCCCCTCTTTATCTTGATTGAGTACTGGCCAACACTCCTGTGGATTTATACGGTCTGGGTAAATAACCGTAAATGTCCCCAAAATAGTCTAATTAGTTCTGGCTACCTAGCACAGACTAATTCAATACTTGCACAGAGTACAAAACTGCATTGAGGTATCCCAGGTGGTCTAGTGGTTAGGATTCGGCGCTCTCACCGCCGCGGCCGGGGTTCGATTCCCCGTCTGGGAACAACAGTTTTAAAGATTCCTTTTCATTATTCTGTTACGGTTACAGCTTTTACTACGGTAAGCCATGATAAATCCATATTAAATCAAGGTAAATAAAACATATACGTGTAAATACGTACGTATGTATGTATATATGTATGTACACATACATACATATATGTAGATAAAAGGGTAGGATTCTCGATAAGCCAAAGGGCTTCCTTGTCCACCTGCCAGTTAATTATCTGGATGGCAGAGATGTTAAATCTTGTTAAGTCGTGTTAAATCTTGTTAAATCTTGTTAAATCTTGTTAAATATGTGTGTACACATACATACATATTATATACGCACATAATCACGCACACACGCACACACGCACACACGCACACTCGCGCACACACGCAAGGGGATGCACACCTTTCAACATACATACCTCTGAGATGTGATGTGCATGTCACGCAAACAGGGGAAGATAACAGAAGTATTAGCCCATGTCAATGAAACAGAGCTGCACACACAAAGAAAGATTACTCCGATGGCATAACCAATCAATTTTACAATTTAATACCAATCAGCAGGATCGTTTTTCTGACTGAATTCAATGTAAAATCAACATTTTATCACGAACCATTTCAGATTACGTAATTCGGCTAATAATGATAGTTGAATTCCCGAGTGTTCTTGCAGCTGGGACAAGAAGTTTTCACAAATAGCAACATGTCACTGTCAGGTCACTCTTCGGTCAGGTTTCACTCATAAATGTATGTTGTATGTGCTGCATCACAGCATCCCGTCTAGCTTCTGTGTGATGACGTCATGGCCCTCTGCTGACAACTCTGGCGTGCAACTGAAATGTGAACTTGTCATTTTCATCATTGTTTTCATTGTATAGCGTCGATATTCTCCTCATAGCTAGCGCATAAAATACGACATTGTTAGAAACATTAACCAATAAGACTAAGTTGGAAAGTAGTGAATGTTGGTGGAACTGAGGCTAACCAAAACCCTTTGATTGCACCCCTCGTTGAGGCTCAGCAAAATCTCCAATTGCACCCGCGTTGGGGCTCACCAGAAAGCTCCAACCGGAACCCACTTGCCAAATTATTGGGGGAGTGAGCCTATTTCCAATCTCATTTTGGCGGCCAGTACACCTTCAATAATATCGTTTGTTTGAATCAAATCAAATCTTTACAAAGCAGATTCAGGGGTGTTTACAAACTAAAACATGATGTAAGAATACATTACGTTGTCGTTATAATATTACAATACATGGGTGACATATGCTAACACAACTACACATTTCGATTATTGTGTGGGACATATATAACATTAAGATGTACATGTATGTATTTAAAAATACAATACATTACGAAAAAGCCTGATTAAAGAGAACTGTTTTCAGGTCTCTCCTAAAACGTCCAGAGTCACGTTGGCTTCTTAGCTCTAATGGAAGAGAGTTCTAGAGAGTGGGACCTGCTCATGAAAATGCGCGTCGGCCATACCGTTCCAGGTTATCTCTAAGAACAACCATGAGAAACTGGTCGGCCGAGCGAAGAGTACGACAGGGAACATATGCACATATACGGTCGGCAAGGTACTGTGGAGTGTTTTCATTCAAAGCGCCGTGCATCAAGGTCAACAGTTTAAATTGAATTCGCTGTGCCACAGGTAGCCAATGCAGCTGTCGTAATGCCGCCGTCATACTGTGTTGGTTCATGCCGACGTAAGCAGAGGACGACACGCGCAGCTGATCGCTGGACCATCTCTGGTCGCTGCAAGAAGCTTCCAGTAGTGCCGTACAGGGCCTCGTTTCCGAAGTCGAGTCGCGACGTGACTAGCGCGTATACAAGCGAATTGCACGCTGAAAGCGGGAGAGATGATCGTATTCGCGTAGACAGCCCGACAGGTACGGCTAATGTGTGCGGCCATCGACATCGCTGTACCCCCTAGGTCACGTATGTTGGCGGAAGTGTTGACGTTGCAACCGCAGACGTCGATAAACATGGTATAATGTATGCTAAATAACAAAACAGTTGAGTCAGGAGACTCCTCTAAGACTATGGTAGTCGCTATCGAGGAGCCACCTTTTGTAATAAAACTTAATTGTATGGGACAAATAAAACAAATTCTTCTTCTTCCTCTTCTTTCATCCCATGCAGTATATACCGGTACACAACCTATGGATATCACAAATTCTGCAAGAAAGTATAACAACGATTTATGAAAATAAGACGGGAACGCAAACGTAATAGACATTGTAGTAACTAAATATTAATCAAGTAATTTTATATAGATTACAGTAGGGGAAGGTTGTGATCTATCAGCCACTTTTCACGTTTTCAGCGATAAACAAAAAATAGTACAGTTTGTAACATTAAAATTACACTATCCTATAAGCTAATGTATCTTCTAAGAGAGTCATACAATTTGTGAAATTGGGATATATGTCAATTTGCAAATATATGTAAGTTAACGGAAGCATGGATAGAACACACACTTTGAAAATACACTACAACAGTCACAAGGCAAACATTAAAATGGAATCCACAGGACAAAGAAACACAGGAAGACCATAAACACCTGGAGGAGAATATAGCCAATGGTCTGAATACATATGAAACCAACTAAAAGGAAAGAAAGAAGACAGCAAACAACAGCGTTGGAGAAGCGTCTTTTCAGCCCTGCGCTCTTTCCACTTCTCAGCACGAAAGAAAGTAAGTAATGGAAGCATGCGAAGTGGCTCAGGTGACCCCCAACCGTGGGATCCCCTGAGCCACCATGTGGGTCCCATTGAGCCTTAACAACAGTGTTTTACATTGACGACAGATCAACGAGTTTAACATGTGAATTTTACTACAATAAACAACTGGTGTGTGACAGGCCCGTAACCCTGTTTTGTTGAGGGGGGTTCGTTTTTTATATGTTGATACATCAGTGCAAGCGAGGAGTGGCGTTTTTGGCCCATGCTTGCCCGCATGAAGGTTTTCAGGCGTAGTAGAGCGCTGACACTTCTTTCGCATTCACATGACGTTACGGGGATTGTACAGGGCAATTGCAACAACACATATGTGTTGTGATATGATTCTCGCTGGCATTCCTTGGTTGACTTTACATAGCTGTTTGGGCAATCCTTTGGCTCTATGCTGTGATAGCGCTGCTCCCTTCGATGCAACTCTTCTGGTAGCACGTTCGGAGATAGCAGATCACCTTTGCACACGGCGATCGCTTCTGCAAGTTCAGGCTACTGCTTGCACAACGCTTCTAGGAGCCAGTCTAGGAGTGAAGTACTTCTCTGGGATAATGCTGAAATCCCCTCTCCAAGATGTGATCGTATCTGCAGGTTTCTTTTTGCTGTCCTTTGCAAATTGCACTGAACAGTTACAAGTAATTACTGATTGCTATGCAGCTGCCTTAGCGGGAAAACGGAGGTGGGTATGAGGGTTCAGACCGGGAGGGGTTCGTTTTCGGAGGTAGTTCGTAAAAAATGGGAGTAATCCGAACGAATATGTGGTGTATAAATAAATTTGATTTGATTTGATTCAAACAAATTATATTATTGAAGGTGTACTGGCCGCCAAAATGAGATTGGAGATAAGCTCACTCCCCCAATATTTTGGCAAGTGGGTGCGGTTGTAGCTTTCTGGTGAGCCTCAATGCGGGTGCAATTGGAGATTTTGCTGAGCCTCAACGAGGGGTGTAGTCAAAGGGTTTTGGTTAGCCTCAGCTCCACCAACATTCACTACTTTCCAACTTAGTCTTATTGGTTAAAGTTTCTAACAATGTCGTATTTTATGCGCTAGCTATGGAGAGCATATCTATATTTTGTATACACGATGCTATACAATAAAAACAATTATGAAAATGACAAGTTCACATTTCAGTTGCACGCCATCGCTGACGTCATCTGCGGCCAGAATTGTCACCAGAGGGCTGACGGGGTGTCGTGTAGGTGGCAGCACATACAACATACATTTATGAGTGAAACCTGACTGAAGAGTCACCTGACAGTGACATGTCGCTATTTGTGAAAACTTCTTGTTCCAGCTGCAAGAACACTCGGGAATTCAACTATTATCATTAGCCGAATTACGTAATCTGAAATGGTTCGTGATAAAATGTTGATTTTACATTGAATTCAGTCAGAAAAACGATCCTGCTGATGAGTATTAAATTGTAAAATTGATTGGTTATGTCATCGGAGTAATCTTTCTTTGTGTGTGCAGCTCTGTTTAATTGAAATGGGCCAATTTTTTACCTTCCCCTGTTTGCGTGACATGCACATCACATCTCAGAGGTATGTATATTGAAAGGTCTGCATCCCCATGCGTGTGTGTCGGTGGGTGTGTGCATGAGTATGTGCATATATAATATGTATGTATGTGTACATACCTATTATATACACATCACATACATACGTACGTACGTATGTACACATAGGTATGTTTTATTGACCTTGATTTACTTTGGATTTATCATGGCCTACCGTAGTAAATGCTGTAGCCCTATGGTACTGGCAATAGAATAATGAAAAAGGATCGAATCTTTAAAAATGTTGTTCCCAGACGGGGAATCGAACCCCGACCGCGGCGGTGAGAGCGCCGAATCCTAACCACTAGACCACCTTGGATAACTAAATACAAATCTGTACTCTGTGCAAGTATTGAGTTCGTTTGTGCTAGGTAGCCAGAACTAATTATACTATTTTGGGGAAATTTAGGCTCATTTACCCAGACCGTATAAATCCACAGGAGTGTTGGCCAGTACTCAATAAAGATAAAGAGGGGCGGGGCCTAATTAGTTGTTGACGAAATACCATTAAACAATTGAACACCTTTTTACAGAGGAAAGTGCAAAGATGGACAAAATAACTTTAAAAACAACGTAATAGTTTAACAAATCAATAACATGTAGCGTGTGTACTCAGAATCAACTTTTAATTTCACCTATGTATACAATACATATATACAACGAATAACTAATACGTAAAGTCGTGAGACTCCCATTAAGATAAATTACATCGCTAGCACAGGAGCCGCCCCATCAGTGTAAACATAAAAATTTACATGCAACGATCACAATAATACATGACTTAAATAGATAGTTGAGGATTACTCAACATATCAACATACATCCATATATATGCAAGTACATATTATATGTACTCGTGTATTGACGTACATATGTATACGTTTCAATACGTATTATGAACTACAAATAAAACAACTGTGAATACTACAACAGGATTAATAATTTGAAATTAAGTAATTTTTCTGTATTTCGAAAAACCATGTAGACTGTGGGTGTATGCATTTTTGGCATATTCATGTTTCACTCTGGACGTATACATATTATCTCTTTCAAGAGTGTAGTGCTGATGAATATCATAGATGTGTGTGTGTGTGTGTGTGTGTGTGTGTGTGTGTGTGTGTGTGTGTGTGTGTGTGTGTGTGTGTGTGTGTGTGTGTGTGTGTGTGTGTGTGTGTGTGTGTGTGTGTGTGTGTGTGTGTGTGTGTGTGTGTGTGTGTGTGTGTGTGTGTGTGTGTGTGTGTGTGTGTGTGTGTGTGTGTGTGTGTGTGTGTTGGGAATAACATTGAAGTGATCGGGTAAAAAAACGGTATGGTTTAATTACACTCATCATAATCCACAGACATGTGGCAGAAACCTACATTCCAATAAGGTATTGAAATATATAATAAAAACTATGTTCTATCCTTGGTCATTGTTGTTAGCAGGTAATACTAGATAATCCTAGAAAGGAATGTAATTCATGGATAACATTGTAAAGCAATTGACCCTAGGGTTGGTACCGATGGGACACAATTTCAAAAAATTTGCTCTCCTACACATAATATATATATTAAACAATCATAGGTGTATGGTTCCTCAACCTAGTGAGTCATTTCATGTACGTTAAAGATTTAAATGGAGACAGTCTGTTGCTGTGCCTGAAATTAGCAGCATAATAATTTGTAACAGGAAATCTGCTGTGTTGAACGTGGGAAATTGTTGAACAGCAAAGGTTATTGCGGATAACTCGGCCAGCCTCAGTAATATTATTAATAAAACTTGCTTTGAAACTGGATGTTTTGTTTATAATTTGATAATGCCATAGCATCAGATTTTCCAAATTACAAATGTTGTTACGGACATAATAAACAAAATATGGCAGGCAGTATACATTCAACATGATTATTGCAGTATTAAGAACATTACCGGTATATTAATTGATAAATGAAAAACTAGGAAAAACTGCCTCTGCTTAAGGTTACTGGACTGTGTGATAACTATGATTGATTTTCCATGTGTAAATGTATGGTTTCTCACTTGACTAGAGTCCTTTCATGGACAAAGGTTTCTGAAATGTATGTACACATTGTATGTGTGGTTTCTCATTTCTCATCTGTGTGAGTCACTTGATGTCGTCTGACGTGACTGGACTGTGTAAATTTTTTCCCACAGGTATCACAGGTATAGGGTCTCTCCCCGGTGTGAATCTTTACATGGTCTTTAAGGTTTCTGTAGTGTGCGAATGACTTTCCGCATGTATCACAAGCGTGCGGTTTTACACCTGTGTGAATAATTTCATGTCGTCTAAGGGTACATACTCGTGTGAATACCTTTCCACATGTATCACACATGTACGGTTTTAAATCTGCGTGAATCGATACATGTTCTTTTAGGCCAGTCAACTCTTCGAATGACTGTCCACACACATTACAGGTGAATTGTTTTACAGGTGTGCAAATTGATGCATGTTGTTTAAGACCAATCAAATGTTCGAATGATTTTCCACACACCTCACAAGTGTGCAGTTTCTCATGTGTGTGAACAACTTTGTGTCTTTTAAGGTGAACGGACTGTCTGAAACACTTTTCACACTTATCACAGATGTACGGTTTCTCACCCGTGTGAACCCGTTCGTGATCTTTAAGGTTCCTGAGGCGCGGGAAAGATCTTCCGCATGTATCACACACATGCGGTTTTATACCTGTGTGAATCATTTTATGACGCTTAAGGCTACCGGCGGTTCTAAATAACATTCCGCATGTATCACACATGTACTGTTTTACACCTGTGTGAACAAGTTCATGTTGTTTAAGACTACTGGCTTGTGTGAATGACTTTTTACACATATGACAGGTGTATGGTTTTATACCTGTATGAATTAGTTCATGGTGTTTAAGGCCATTCAATTGTGCAAACGTCTTTCCGCACGTACCACAAATGCTGTGTGGGACTGTCAGGAAATTGTGTGGCACTTTCGGGGAGCTGTGTGGGACTGTCGAACGGAAAGTACATTTTCAACGTTTTATTAAGCGTCGCCATCGTAGTACAACATTCAAAACAACGGCTTTTATTTTTAACCAATGTTATAGCAAACAAAGCAAGCATAATGTTCTATTCGAGTCCGCTCCTGCGCTGAATGTACGTATGGACGGTCGACTCCAGCAGAGCGCGGTTGACGTAGTCGCGCCAGTCCGTGCCTAGCAGCCAGTCCGAAACGAACTGGACCAGATACAGCGCCGCATCGATCGCGCGCCCTCTCCAGAATCATCTCACTGAGGTGTTTGGCGAGGGGGGACATCGCGTGCCGCTCATAGCGGAAGGCCAACTGACCCCGACCCGTCGCGATGACTTGACGATGTATCACTTACGGCGGTGTTGGCGACACCGTGTACAGACTCTCGTACGTCGGCGGTTCGATGCGTGGTACGCCTAGTGCCTCCTCGATGATAACGTCCAACTCGTTATCGCTACGCACGCACCCCTACAGCATAAAGCAGATCCTACTAATCGCCTAACGCATAACTGACTAGTCTCGGATGTCTTGCTTTCGGAAAGAAAAAAATGAACGGTCATGTAGTGCTTTTCGTTCACAAACGTTATTTACATCGATTTTCTATAATATAATGGCACTACACAGATCCCTACTCTCCACTGATCCTAAACAACGCTTCAATTCATGCTTTTATAGTTCGTGTATCGTTTTTGAAATGGCATTGTTCTAGCTTCACATTCCGATCGTGATAAGCTACCCCCATTAGCGTCACGCGCGCCACAGCTGGCTTGCGTCACCATCCGGTTTCTAGTTATTGCCAAGAAAAAAATTCTACGTTCACGTTAGCGCGTTCGTTGTCAAATGTGACTTTCACATAGAATTTCTCTATTATTAATACTCCACAATATGCCTGATCCCTAACTAAGCGTATACAACGGTTCATTTTATGATTTAAACGTTCGTTTATTGCCATTTTGATCTCTTTGCCTTCAATGTTTTACTTCACTTTTGCGCATGCGCGCTTAACATTTTCGCGCATGCGCGCTTAACGCATAAATGACTTTAGGAAATAATGCATGCATGCAACGGTCGTTGCTCATTTTCATTCAATCATGGCTACCGCCAGCACAACGTCTGAGCAACCTTCCACGAAAGATCAGCGGTAAGTTTTATTTTATTTTATTTATTTAGTAGAGCGTTAAGTCGTCTTTTAGCCTATCCGTAAGTTTTATATTCTTTATTAATTACTTTTATATTAACAATATTGTATTCTTTATTAATTACTATTCTTGATTAATTATTGATTTAGGTCTCCTCTTATATTAATAACAGTGATTTAGTTCTCCTCCATTATTCATATGCAAAGAACAGCGGTAAGTTTTATTTTATTTAGTACAGCGGTATTTCGTCTTTTATCCTATCGGTAAGTTTTATATTAATTACTTTTTATATTATTTATATGCTATTCTTGTATTAAACTATTCTTTATTATTTACTTTTATATTAATAACAGTGATTTAGTTCTTGGGAAACTCCTCATTATTCATATGCATTATTTCACAGAATCCACCTGCCTCGACGTGGAAAGGAAATACACCTGCCTACACACAACACTCTACAACAAACCTGTATGTCGTGAAAACTTGCCGTTAATTCCAGCCGGTCGCTCAACAAATGCTACAACGGCAGTTTGACGGGGACAACTCACGCGCCGCTCGGCTACGGCAGGGACGAGGCTCTCAAGCAAACATTACGCAGACCTGGCTCACGCCACCGTGACTTCTATTAATAAAACATAACTTACACCATTTTGCGTCCATTCGTCTATCCACCGCATATATCCATCCTGCTTTAACAGGCCGCTGAGTACAGCTTTTAAACGCTAAATGCATGCATGGGATTCGTTTCGTTTTGATAGCGCCACGGCTGAAATTAACGCCGTTACAGAGCCGGCTAGCCGCGTGGTTATATTTAGAAACTAGGCCGCCGGATCATAGGTCATGGCTGCTGCTGCTGCTGCTGCTGCTGCTGCGAGCGCACGCCGCTGCTGCTACATAGGGTACAGCGGGGTTATTTTCACACAATGGGTTTAGAGCGCAGCGCCGCTATAACCGTTGTGGTTATATACGGGCTTACATAAGCATATATATATATAATATATATATATATATATATATATCGTGCTGGCATTAACTGGCACGAAGGTGGAGCTCGGTGTGCGTAAGACGTCGTGGCAAGGCGACTATGCCGCCAGATCATAGGCCAGCGCTGCTGGCTACTGCTATATAGGGTACAGCGGTGTTATTCTCACACAATGGGTTTAGAGCGCCGTTATAACCACAGTGGTTTTAGCTATAACCGTTGTGGTTATATAAAGGCCTATTACGTATATATATATATATATACAACGGTCGCTAGGGACGCTATATAAGTGCTTACGTAAGCACAATGGTAGGTCCTACGTTGATCGCTAGGGAATTAGTCACTGGGATAAACGCTAGGTGGTGACACCTCAAGGGAAGGGTCATCAATCAAAAAAAAAGTGACAGGCCTATATATATATAATTAATTAATTAATTAATTATTAATTAATTAATTAATTAATTTATAACCACGGTGGTTTTAGCTATAACCGTATGGTTATATAAAGAACGTAACTAGGGACGCTGTTATAGCCATATGGCTATATCGTAACTAGGGACGCTGTTACTGGAATAATCGCTAGATGGCGTTATCACGTAACTAGGGACGCCGTCACTGGATTAACCGCTAGATGGCGCCTTACTATTATCAATCAAAAGTGACAGGCCATCAATCACGTTTTTTATAAGTAGGTTCCCGATTCCACTCAGGTTACACAAAACCCTTTGATCTTTTTTTATAAGTAGGTTCCCGATTTTGATAAGGACGTTTTTTATGCACGTACTTAGGTCTAAAAAGGGGCGGGGCGAGTGTGTGTGTATCCTCCATACTACTGTCAACCCGTTCACTGGACCATCAACGTCCTACCGCATATCTCCTATCAGAGACAGCCGGTCGTAAATTGTAATTTCTGCCAACCAACACCCGCCTCCGGAGATCAATTCAAGACTACAGTCAACGTCTTTATTGGTTCAGAAGTCAGTGTCCACCCCCAGGGACAAGAAAATCCATAAAATATACAAACACAAATGTGAAATAAACCACCATGAACCAATATCGTCTAAGATCAAGTTAATAACACTAAACCGACCCAATCATATACAATTGGTTTTAAGAATAAAATACTGAAACAATTGGTGGTTGGGAAATTGTTTCTTGTTATCCCTGCACAAACAAATATCCGATCAGGCAAACAACAGGAGAGATTTCTCCACTGCAGTGGTCACGTTCTCAGATCGGGTTAACGTAAATTCGTTTGGGTAGTAGGCACACTGCCTGTATAAAGCCATTTGCGTTTTTCTTTTACCTAAATGGTGGTTGCTCTTGGTATGTTGTTCAAGGGTTCAGCCATTGTCTTTGCATTATTTACAGCACAGTGGGATTAAGATGCAAACTATAAATGTATTGATTTTGCAAGTTAATTTGCCATATATCAATGCTGTGCGTACGTGCGTGCGTGTGTGGGTACGTGCGTGCTGAGACCCTTATATCATGAAGGTCACTGTGTCTGCGGTCTTTTCCAAACATCACAATATATAACCAAGCCAAACCATACCAAAATAGTAACATTATTAGATACTTACTTAGACTTAGTTCCTCCTGTTCCTTTCGAGGCATCGGGCGACGAGGTTTCTCCATCTGGTACGGTCATTTGCGACTTCTTTGGCCTCATTCCAGGTGATTCCCATTTCTGCCATGTCTTCTATAAATGTCTGGCGTCAGGTCTTAGTTGACCTTCCTCTTTCCTGTTACAACCTTCTGGGACCCACTCCGTCGCTTCATGTGCAAGTCTCTCGGTAGACGTAGTACATGCCCAGCTAGTCTCCTTCGTCTATACTTGACGATGTCATGCATTCTCTCCAGACCTGCCCTCCTCATCATTACTTCATTGGTGATGTGCTCTCTCCATACTTTGCCCAATATGAACCGAATGCATCGCCGGTGGAAGATGTCCAATTTTTATATTCTCATTGTATACTTCCACGTCTCGCATATATCGCTGTTGGTATTACAATGGACAGGTAAAAACGTAATTTTATAGCCGTACCGGTAGTGGTACTGGACCATGTCGGACGTAGTTAATTTTAATAGATAACATCAGTTTTACTTACACAACAGTATAATGTTGTCATGTAATGAGTGAAACTAGACTACTGCTTTCTTGGCGTAGCACATCACGAATCCGGATGATTTATTTCCAGATGCAATATAATAAAAACAATTATTTGATTAACTGGTTGAAATAATTAATTTTGATCGTTGCATCTGGTAACTGCCCAAGCTAACTGTCAAGCCAAAATAAATCCTTCAGCACACTGTCGGTGACATAGTTCTTAAGTCCACAACATCAACACAGGAACAGGTGCTTTATAATCGTATCGCGCATTCACGTGCAGACTCCAATTTGGAAATCACTTCACTTAATTATTGGGCAAAAATAGTATCAAATGAGTTAATAGTTTGTGTGGTGAATGTACCAATAGCACATGCAAAAGGTTGTACAAGTAAGTTAGCATGTCATAATGTAATGAATTTGAAATAGGATGGGCGAAGAATCGAATTGACGACGCACTTTTACCTGTCTCTGTTAATAATCACAACGTCGTGTTGTTTCTTTTGACCCGTAATCGTCCGCGTCAAATCGGAGAAGACACGCGACAGAGTGTCTTAGTCAAGAGCTTCACTTAAACAAAAGAACGAACGAGTAGCCGAGCGAAGTTTGAAGATCTTCATAAATGAAGATTTGACAACAATGCGCTCAATATTGGCTTACGCAACAAGAGTGTTAGAAAACGCAAACAAAATCAGAGACAGCTGGACGTACAATGAGAACTGTAATCAAGGATGTCAACAACGTGATTCACAGGATACACATCTCGAATGAGCTGGACAAGTACCAATGACATGCAAGGCATAGCATCTAATATCGGCGATAATGATGTGAACAATTAATTGTTGCTCACGTAAAATGTTTGCCTGACACGAAATCTAGTTCTGCGATTTGCAATGTCTGCTATATGAACTGTATGTATGTAAATACGTTGGGTAAAAGGTACCTGTTTTTGTATTAACGTACGTTTTTTCAATATCTTGTTTTGCTATTTACAGTGTTCCTACATCAACTTTTTGGAATGTCTTAGTGCAGTTTGTGTCCTGACTTGTGATTCGTTTTCTGTTTACTGTTTGTTTATTTTCTACACATGACTTTTTTATTTGTTATAATATAATAACGTATGCATTTATATATGTTGGAACTTTGTTGGTTAAATTGCATTAGATTGCATTAGCATTTGCATTGTCTGCTATAGGAACTATATATAGTTGTATAGTTATTTTGTCCATCATTGCACTCTCCTCTGTAAAAAGGTGTTCAGTTGTGTAATGGTATTTCATTAACAACTAATTAGGCCCCGCCCCTCTTTATCTTGATTGAGTACTGGCCAACACTCCTGTGGATTTATACGGTCTGGGTAAATAACCGTAAATGTCCCCAAAATAGTCTAATTAGTTCTGGCTACCTAGCACAGACTAATTCAATACTTGCACAGAGTACAAAACTGCATTGAGGTATCCCAGGTGGTCTAGTGGTTAGGATTCGGCGCTCTCACCGCCGCGGCCGGGGTTCGATTCCCCGTCTGGGAACAACAGTTTTAAAGATTCCTTTTCATTATTCTGTTACGGTTACAGCTTTTACTACGGTAAGCCATGATAAATCCATATTAAATCAAGGTAAATAAAACATATACGTGTAAATACGTACGTATGTATGTATATATGTATGTACACATACATACATATATGTAGATAAAAGGGTAGGATTCTCGATAAGCCAAAGGGCTTCCTTGTCCACCTGCCAGTTAATTATCTGGATGGCAGAGATGTTAAATCTTGTTAAGTCGTGTTAAATCTTGTTAAATCTTGTTAAATCTTGTTAAATATGTGTGTACACATACATACATATTATATACGCACATAATCACGCACACACGCACACACGCACACTCGCGCACACACGCAAGGGGATGCACACCTTTCAACATACATACCTCTGAGATGTGATGTGCATGTCACGCAAACAGGGGAAGATAACAGAAGTATTAGCCCATGTCAATGAAACAGAGCTGCACACACAAAGAAAGATTACTCCGATGGCATAACCAATCAATTTTACAATTTAATACCAATCAGCAGGATCGTTTTTCTGACTGAATTCAATGTAAAATCAACATTTTATCACGAACCATTTCAGATTACGTAATTCGGCTAATAATGATAGTTGAATTCCCGAGTGTTCTTGCAGCTGGGACAAGAAGTTTTCACAAATAGCAACATGTCACTGTCAGGTCACTCTTCGGTCAGGTTTCACTCATAAATGTATGTTGTATGTGCTGCATCACAGCATCCCGTCTAGCTTCTGTGTGATGACGTCATGGCCCTCTGCTGACAACTCTGGCGTGCAACTGAAATGTGAACTTGTCATTTTCATCATTGTTTTCATTGTATAGCGTCGATATTCTCCTCATAGCTAGCGCATAAAATACGACATTGTTAGAAACATTAACCAATAAGACTAAGTTGGAAAGTAGTGAATGTTGGTGGAACTGAGGCTAACCAAAACCCTTTGATTGCACCCCTCGTTGAGGCTCAGCAAAATCTCCAATTGCACCCGCGTTGGGGCTCACCAGAAAGCTCCAACCGGAACCCACTTGCCAAATTATTGGGGGAGTGAGCCTATTTCCAATCTCATTTTGGCGGCCAGTACACCTTCAATAATATCGTTTGTTTGAATCAAATCAAATCTTTACAAAGCAGATTCAGGGGTGTTTACAAACTAAAACATGATGTAAGAATACATGACGTTGTCGTTATAATATTACAATACATGGGTGACATATGCTAACACAACTACACATTTCGATTATTGTGTGGGACATATATAACATTAAGATGTACATGTATGTATTTAAAAATACAATACATTACGAAAAAGCCTGATTAAAGAGAACTGTTTTCAGGTCTCTCCTAAAACGTCCAGAGTCACGTTGGCTTCTTAGCTCTAATGGAAGAGAGTTCTAGAGAGTGGGACCTGCTCATGAAAATGCGCGTCGGCCATACCGTTCCAGGTTATCTCTAAGAACAACCATGAGAAACTGGTCGGCCGAGCGAAGAGTACGACAGGGAACATATGCACATATACGGTCGGCAAGGTACTGTGGAGTGTTTTCATTCAAAGCGCCGTGCATCAAGGTCAACAGTTTAAATTGAATTCGCTGTGCCACAGGTAGCCAATGCAGCTGTCGTAATGCCGCCGTCATACTGTGTTGGTTCATGCCGACGTAAGCAGAGGACGACACGCGCAGCTGATCGCTGGACCATCTCTGGTCGCTGCAAGAAGCTTCCAGTAGTGCCGTACAGGGCCTCGTTTCCGAAGTCGAGTCGCGACGTGACTAGCGCGTATACAAGCGAATTGCACGCTCAAAGCGGGAGAGATGATCGTATTCGCGTAGACAGCCCGACAGGTACGGCTAATGTGTGCGGCCATCGACATCGCTGTACCCCCTAGGTCACGTATGTTGGCGGAAGTGTTGACGTTGCAACCGCAGACGTCGATAAACATGGTATAATGTATGCTAAATAACAAAACAGTTGAGTCAGGAGACTCCTCTAAGACTATGGTAGTCGCTATCGAGGAGCCACCTTTTGTAATAAAACTTAATTGTATGGGACAAATAAAACAAATTCTTCTTCTTCCTCTTCTTTCATCCCATGCAGTATATACCGGTACACAACCTATGGATATCACAAATTCTGCAAGAAAGTATAACAACGATTTATGAAAATAAGACGGGAACGCAAACGTAATAGACATTGTAGTAACTAAATATTAATCAAGTAATTTTATATAGATTACAGTAGGGGAAGGTTGTGATCTATCAGCCACTTTTCACGTTTTCAGCGATAAACAAAAAATAGTACAGTTTGTAACATTAAAATTACACTATCCTATAAGCTAATGTATCTTCTAAGAGAGTCATACAATTTGTGAAATTGGGATATATGTCAATTTGCAAATATATGTAAGTTAACGGAAGCATGGATAGAACACACACTTTGAAAATACACTACAACAGTCACAAGGCAAACATTAAAATGGAATCCACAGGACAAAGAAACACAGGAAGACCATAAACACCTGGAGGAGAATATAGCCAATGGTCTGAATACATATGAAACCAACTAAAAGGAAAGAAAGAAGACAGCAAACAACAGCGTTGGAGAAGCGTCTTTTCAGCCCTGCGCTCTTTCCACTTCTCAGCACGAAAGAAAGTAAGTAATGGAAGCATGCGAAGTGGCTCAGGTGACCCCCAACCGTGGGATCCCCTGAGCCACCATGTGGGTCCCATTGAGCCTTAACAACAGTGTTTTACATTGACGACAGATCAACGAGTTTAACATGTGAATTTTACTACAATAAACAACTGGTGTGTGACAGGCCCGTAACCCTGTTTTGTTGAGGGGGGTTCGTTTTTTATATGTTGATACATCAGTGCAAGCGAGGAGTGGCGTTTTTGGCCCATGCTTGCCCGCATGAAGGTTTTCAGGCGTAGTAGAGCGCTGACACTTCTTTCGCATTCACATGACGTTACGGGGATTGTACAGGGCAATTGCAACAACACATATGTGTTGTGATATGATTCTCGCTGGCATTCCTTGGTTGACTTTACATAGCTGTTTGGGCAATCCTTTGGCTCTATGCTGTGATAGCGCTGCTCCCTTCGATGCAACTCTTCTGGTAGCACGTTCGGAGATAGCAGATCACCTTTGCACACGGCGATCGCTTCTGCAAGTTCAGGCTACTGCTTGCACAACGCTTCTAGGAGCCAGTCTAGGAGTGAAGTACTTCTCTGGGATAATGCTGAAATCCCCTCTCCAAGATGTGATCGTATCTGCAGGTTTCTTTTTGCTGTCCTTTGCAAATTGCACTGAACAGTTACAAGTAATTACTGATTGCTATGCAGCTGCCTTAGCGGGAAAACGGAGGTGGGTATGAGGGTTCAGACCGGGAGGGGTTCGTTTTCGGAGGTAGTTCGTAAAAAATGGGAGTAATCCGAACGAATATGTGGTGTATAAATAAATTTGATTTGATTTGATTCAAACAAATTATATTATTGAAGGTGTACTGGCCGCCAAAATGAGATTGGAGATAAGCTCACTCCCCCAATATTTTGGCAAGTGGGTGCGGTTGTAGCTTTCTGGTGAGCCTCAATGCGGGTGCAATTGGAGATTTTGCTGAGCCTCAACGAGGGGTGTAGTCAAAGGGTTTTGGTTAGCCTCAGCTCCACCAACATTCACTACTTTCCAACTTAGTCTTATTGGTTAAAGTTTCTAACAATGTCGTATTTTATGCGCTAGCTATGGAGAGCATATCTATATTTTGTAAACACGATGCTATACAATAAAAACAATTATGAAAATGACAAGTTCACATTTCAGTTGCACGCCATCGCTGACGTCATCTGCGGCCAGAATTGTCACCAGAGGGCTGACGGGGTGTCGTGTAGGTGGCAGCACATACAACATACATTTATGAGTGAAACCTGACTGAAGAGTCACCTGACAGTGACATGTCGCTATTTGTGAAAACTTCTTGTTCCAGCTGCAAGAACACTCGGGAATTCAACTATTATCATTAGCCGAATTACGTAATCTGAAATGGTTCGTGATAAAATGTTGATTTTACATTGAATTCAGTCAGAAAAACGATCCTGCTGATGAGTATTAAATTGTAAAATTGATTGGTTATGTCATCGGAGTAATCTTTCTTTGTGTGTGCAGCTCTGTTTAATTGAAATGGGCCAATTTTTTACCTTCCCCTGTTTGCGTGACATGCACATCACATCTCAGAGGTATGTATATTGAAAGGTCTGCATCCCCATGCGTGTGTGTCGGTGGGTGTGTGCATGAGTATGTGCATATATAATATGTATGTATGTGTACATACCTATTATATACACATCACATACATACGTACGTACGTATGTACACATAGGTATGTTTTATTGACCTTGATTTACTTTGGATTTATCATGGCCTACCGTAGTAAATGCTGTAGCCCTATGGTACTGGCAATAGAATAATGAAAAAGGATCGAATCTTTAAAAATGTTGTTCCCAGACGGGGAATCGAACCCCGACCGCGGCGGTGAGAGCGCCGAATCCTAACCACTAGACCACCTTGGATAACTAAATACAAATCTGTACTCTGTGCAAGTATTGAGTTCGTTTGTGCTAGGTAGCCAGAACTAATTATACTATTTTGGGGAAATTTAGGCTCATTTACCCAGACCGTATAAATCCACAGGAGTGTTGGCCAGTACTCAATAAAGATAAAGAGGGGCGGGGCCTAATTAGTTGTTGACGAAATACCATTAAACAATTGAACACCTTTTTACAGAGGAAAGTGCAAAGATGGACAAAATAACTTTAAAAACAACGTAATAGTTTAACAAATCAATAACATGTAGCGTGTGTACTCAGAATCAACTTTTAATTTCACCTATGTATACAATACATATATACAACGAATAACTAATACGTAAAGTCGTGAGACTCCCATTAAGATAAATTACATCGCTAGCACAGGAGCCGCCCCATCAGTGTAAACATAAAAATTTACATGCAACGATCACAATAATACATGACTTAAATAGATAGTTGAGGATTACTCAACATATCAACATACATCCATATATATGCAAGTACATATTATATGTACTCGTGTATTGACGTACATATGTATACGTTTCAATACGTATTATGAACTACAAATAAAACAACTGTGAATACTACAACAGGATTAATAATTTGAAATTAAGTAATTTTTCTGTATTTCGAAAAACCATGTAGACTGTGGGTGTATGCATTTTTGGCATATTCATGTTTCACTCTGGACGTATACATATTATCTCTTTCAAGAGTGTAGTGCTGATGAATATCATAGATGTGTGTGTGTGTGTGTGTGTGTGTGTGTGTGTGTGTGTGTGTGTGTGTGTGTGTGTGTGTGTGTGTGTGTGTGTGTGTGTGTGTGTGTGTGTGTGTGTGTGTGTGTGTGTGTGTGTGTGTGTGTGTGTGTGTGTGTGTGTGTGTGTGTGTGTGTGTGTGTGTGTGTGTGTGTGTGTGTGTGTGTGTGTGTGTGTGTGTGTGTGTGTTGGGAATAACATTGAAGTGATCGGGTAAAAAAACGGTATGGTTTAATTACACTCATCATAATCCACAGACATGTGGCAGAAACCTACATTCCAATAAGGTATTGAAATATATAATAAAAACTATGTTCTATCCTTGGTCATTGTTGTTAGCAGGTAATACTAGATAATCCTAGAAAGGAATGTAATTCATGGATAACATTGTAAAGCAATTGACCCTAGGGTTGGTACCGATGGGACACAATTTCAAAAAATTTGCTCTCCTACACATAATATATATATTAAACAATCATAGGTGTATGGTTCCTCAACCTAGTGAGTCATTTCATGTACGTTAAAGATTTAAATGGAGACAGTCTGTTGCTGTGCCTGAAATTAGCAGCATAATAATTTGTAACAGGAAATCTGCTGTGTTGAACGTGGGAAATTGTTGAACAGCAAAGGTTATTGCGGATAACTCGGCCAGCCTCAGTAATATTATTAATAAAACTTGCTTTGAAACTGGATGTTTTGTTTATAATTTGATAATGCCATAGCATCAGATTTTCCAAATTACAAATGTTGTTACGGACATAATAAACAAAATATGGCAGGCAGTATACATTCAACATGATTATTGCAGTATTAAGAACATTACCGGTATATTAATTGATAAATGAAAAACTAGGAAAAACTGCCTCTGCTTAAGGTTACTGGACTGTGTGATAACTATGATTGATTTTCCATGTGTAAATGTATGGTTTCTCACTTGACTAGAGTCCTTTCATGGACAAAGGTTTCTGAAATGTATGTACACATTGTATGTGTGGTTTCTCATTTCTCATCTGTGTGAGTCACTTGATGTCGTCTGACGTGACTGGACTGTGTAAATTTTTTCCCACAGGTATCACAGGTATAGGGTCTCTCCCCGGTGTGAATCTTTACATGGTCTTTAAGGTTTCTGTAGTGTGCGAATGACTTTCCGCATGTATCACAAGCGTGCGGTTTTACACCTGTGTGAATAATTTCATGTCGTCTAAGGGTACATACTCGTGTGAATACCTTTCCACATGTATCACACATGTACGGTTTTAAATCTGCGTGAATCGATACATGTTCTTTTAGGCCAGTCAACTCTTCGAATGACTGTCCACACACATTACAGGTGAATTGTTTTACAGGTGTGCAAATTGATGCATGTTGTTTAAGACCAATCAAATGTTCGAATGATTTTCCACACACCTCACAAGTGTGCAGTTTCTCATGTGTGTGAACAACTTTGTGTCTTTTAAGGTGAACGGACTGTCTGAAACACTTTTCACACTTATCACAGATGTACGGTTTCTCACCCGTGTGAACCCGTTCGTGATCTTTAAGGTTCCTGAGGCGCGGGAAAGATCTTCCGCATGTATCACACACATGCGGTTTTATACCTGTGTGAATCATTTTATGACGCTTAAGGCTACCGGCGGTTCTAAATAACATTCCGCATGTATCACACATGTACTGTTTTACACCTGTGTGAACAAGTTCATGTTGTTTAAGACTACTGGCTTGTGTGAATGACTTTTTACACATATGACAGGTGTATGGTTTTATACCTGTATGAATTAGTTCATGGTGTTTAAGGCCATTCAATTGTGCAAACGTCTTTCCGCACGTACCACAAATGCTGTGTGGGACTGTCAGGAAATTGTGTGGCACTTTCGGGGAGCTGTGTGGGACTGTCGAACGGAAAGTACATTTTCAACGTTTTATTAAGCGTCGCCATCGTAGTACAACATTCAAAACAACGGCTTTTATTTTTAACCAATGTTATAGCAAACAAAGCAAGCATAATGTTCTATTCGAGTCCGCTCCTGCGCTGAATGTACGTATGGACGGTCGACTCCAGCAGAGCGCGGTTGACGTAGTCGCGCCAGTCCGTGCCTAGCAGCCAGTCCGAAACGAACTGGACCAGATACAGCGCCGCATCGATCGCGCGCCCTCTCCAGAATCATCTCACTGAGGTGTTTGGCGAGGGGGGACATCGCGTGCCGCTCATAGCGGAAGGCCAACTGACCCCGACCCGTCGCGATGACTTGACGATGTATCACTTACGGCGGTGTTGGCGACACCGTGTACAGACTCTCGTACGTCGGCGGTTCGATGCGTGGTACGCCTAGTGCCTCCTCGATGATAACGTCCAACTCGTTATCGCTACGCACGCACCCCTACAGCATAAAGCAGATCCTACTAATCGCCTAACGCATAACTGACTAGTCTCGGATGTCTTGCTTTCGGAAAGAAAAAAATGAACGGTCATGTAGTGCTTTTCGTTCACAAACGTTATTTACATCGATTTTCTATAATATAATGGCACTACACAGATCCCTACTCTCCACTGATCCTAAACAACGCTTCAATTCATGCTTTTATAGTTCGTGTATCGTTTTTGAAATGGCATTGTTCTAGCTTCACATTCCGATCGTGATAAGCTACCCCCATTAGCGTCACGCGCGCCACAGCTGGCTTGCGTCACCATCCGGTTTCTAGTTATTGCCAAGAAAAAAATTCTACGTTCACGTTAGCGCGTTCGTTGTCAAATGTGACTTTCACATAGAATTTCTCTATTATTAATACTCCACAATATGCCTGATCCCTAACTAAGCGTATACAACGGTTCATTTTATGATTTAAACGTTCGTTTATTGCCATTTTGATCTCTTTGCCTTCAATGTTTTACTTCACTTTTGCGCATGCGCGCTTAACATTTTCGCGCATGCGCGCTTAACGCATAAATGACTTTAGGAAATAATGCATGCATGCAACGGTCGTTGCTCATTTTCATTCAATCATGGCTACCGCCAGCACAACGTCTGAGCAACCTTCCACGAAAGATCAGCGGTAAGTTTTATTTTATTTTATTTATTTAGTAGAGCGTTAAGTCGTCTTTTAGCCTATCCGTAAGTTTTATATTCTTTATTAATTACTTTTATATTAACAATATTGTATTCTTTATTAATTACTATTCTTGATTAATTATTGATTTAGGTCTCCTCTTATATTAATAACAGTGATTTAGTTCTCCTCCATTATTCATATGCAAAGAACAGCGGTAAGTTTTATTTTATTTAGTACAGCGGTATTTCGTCTTTTATCCTATCGGTAAGTTTTATATTAATTACTTTTTATATTATTTATATGCTATTCTTGTATTAAACTATTCTTTATTATTTACTTTTATATTAATAACAGTGATTTAGTTCTTGGGAAACTCCTCATTATTCATATGCATTATTTCACAGAATCCACCTGCCTCGACGTGGAAAGGAAATACACCTGCCTACACACAACACTCTACAACAAACCTGTATGTCGTGAAAACTTGCCGTTAATTCCAGCCGGTCGCTCAACAAATGCTACAACGGCAGTTTGACGGGGACAACTCACGCGCCGCTCGGCTACGGCAGGGACGAGGCTCTCAAGCAAACATTACGCAGACCTGGCTCACGCCACCGTGACTTCTATTAATAAAACATAACTTACACCATTTTGCGTCCATTCGTCTATCCACCGCATATATCCATCCTGCTTTAACAGGCCGCTGAGTACAGCTTTTAAACGCTAAATGCATGCATGGGATTCGTTTCGTTTTGATAGCGCCACGGCTGAAATTAACGCCGTTACAGAGCCGGCTAGCCGCGTGGTTATATTTAGAAACTAGGCCGCCGGATCATAGGTCATGGCTGCTGCTGCTGCTGCTGCTGCTGCTGCGAGCGCACGCCGCTGCTGCTACATAGGGTACAGCGGGGTTATTTTCACACAATGGGTTTAGAGCGCAGCGCCGCTATAACCGTTGTGGTTATATACGGGCTTACATAAGCATATATATATATATATATATATATATATATATATATATCGTGCTGGCATTAACTGGCACGAAGGTGGAGCTCGGTGTGCGTAAGACGTCGTGGCAAGGCGACTATGCCGCCAGATCATAGGCCAGCGCTGCTGGCTACTGCTATATAGGGTACAGCGGTGTTATTCTCACACAATGGGTTTAGAGCGCCGTTATAACCACAGTGGTTTTAGCTATAACCGTTGTGGTTATATAAAGGCCTATTACGTATATATATATATATATACAACGGTCGCTAGGGACGCTATATAAGTGCTTACGTAAGCACAATGGTAGGTCCTACGTTGATCGCTAGGGAATTAGTCACTGGGATAAACGCTAGGTGGTGACACCTCAAGGGAAGGGTCATCAATCAAAAAAAAAGTGACAGGCCTATATATATATAATTAATTAATTAATTAATTATTAATTAATTAATTAATTAATTTATAACCACGGTGGTTTTAGCTATAACCGTATGGTTATATAAAGAACGTAACTAGGGACGCTGTTATAGCCATATGGCTATATCGTAACTAGGGACGCTGTTACTGGAATAATCGCTAGATGGCGTTATCACGTAACTAGGGACGCCGTCACTGGATTAACCGCTAGATGGCGCCTTACTATTATCAATCAAAAGTGACAGGCCATCAATCACGTTTTTTATAAGTAGGTTCCCGATTCCACTCAGGTTACACAAAACCCTTTGATCTTTTTTTATAAGTAGGTTCCCGATTTTGATAAGGACGTTTTTTATGCACGTACTTAGGTCTAAAAAGGGGCGGGGCGAGTGTGTGTGTATCCTCCATACTACTGTCAACCCGTTCACTGGACCATCAACGTCCTACCGCATATCTCCTATCAGAGACAGCCGGTCGTAAATTGTAATTTCTGCCAACCAACACCCGCCTCCGGAGATCAATTCAAGACTACAGTCAACGTCTTTATTGGTTCAGAAGTCAGTGTCCACCCCCAGGGACAAGAAAATCCATAAAATATACAAACACAAATGTGAAATAAACCACCATGAACCAATATCGTCTAAGATCAAGTTAATAACACTAAACCGACCCAATCATATACAATTGGTTTTAAGAATAAAATACTGAAACAATTGGTGGTTGGGAAATTGTTTCTTGTTATCCCTGCACAAACAAATATCCGATCAGGCAAACAACAGGAGAGATTTCTCCACTGCAGTGGTCACGTTCTCAGATCGGGTTAACGTAAATTCGTTTGGGTAGTAGGCACACTGCCTGTATAAAGCCATTTGCGTTTTTCTTTTACCTAAATGGTGGTTGCTCTTGGTATGTTGTTCAAGGGTTCAGCCATTGTCTTTGCATTATTTACAGCACAGTGGGATTAAGATGCAAACTATAAATGTATTGATTTTGCAAGTTAATTTGCCATATATCAATGCTGTGCGTACGTGCGTGCGTGTGTGGGTACGTGCGTGCTGAGACCCTTATATCATGAAGGTCACTGTGTCTGCGGTCTTTTCCAAACATCACAATATATAACCAAGCCAAACCATACCAAAATAGTAACATTATTAGATACTTACTTAGACTTAGTTCCTCCTGTTCCTTTCGAGGCATCGGGCGACGAGGTTTCTCCATCTGGTACGGTCATTTGCGACTTCTTTGGCCTCATTCCAGGTGATTCCCATTTCTGCCATGTCTTCTATAAATGTCTGGCGTCAGGTCTTAGTTGACCTTCCTCTTTCCTGTTACAACCTTCTGGGACCCACTCCGTCGCTTCATGTGCAAGTCTCTCGGTAGACGTAGTACATGCCCAGCTAGTCTCCTTCGTCTATACTTGACGATGTCATGCATTCTCTCCAGACCTGCCCTCCTCATCATTACTTCATTGGTGATGTGCTCTCTCCATACTTTGCCCAATATGAACCGAATGCATCGCCGGTGGAAGATGTCCAATTTTTATATTCTCATTGTATACTTCCACGTCTCGCATATATCGCTGTTGGTATTACAATGGACAGGTAAAAACGTAATTTTATAGCCGTACCGGTAGTGGTACTGGACCATGTCGGACGTAGTTAATTTTAATAGATAACATCAGTTTTACTTACACAACAGTATAATGTTGTCATGTAATGAGTGAAACTAGACTACTGCTTTCTTGGCGTAGCACATCACGAATCCGGATGATTTATTTCCAGATGCAATATAATAAAAACAATTATTTGATTAACTGGTTGAAATAATTAATTTTGATCGTTGCATCTGGTAACTGCCCAAGCTAACTGTCAAGCCAAAATAAATCCTTCAGCACACTGTCGGTGACATAGTTCTTAAGTCCACAACATCAACACAGGAACAGGTGCTTTATAATCGTATCGCGCATTCACGTGCAGACTCCAATTTGGAAATCACTTCACTTAATTATTGGGCAAAAATAGTATCAAATGAGTTAATAGTTTGTGTGGTGAATGTACCAATAGCACATGCAAAAGGTTGTACAAGTAAGTTAGCATGTCATAATGTAATGAATTTGAAATAGGATGGGCGAAGAATCGAATTGACGACGCACTTTTACCTGTCTCTGTTAATAATCACAACGTCGTGTTGTTTCTTTTGACCCGTAATCGTCCGCGTCAAATCGGAGAAGACACGCGACAGAGTGTCTTAGTCAAGAGCTTCACTTAAACAAAAGAACGAACGAGTAGCCGAGCGAAGTTTGAAGATCTTCATAAATGAAGATTTGACAACAATGCGCTCAATATTGGCTTACGCAACAAGAGTGTTAGAAAACGCAAACAAAATCAGAGACAGCTGGACGTACAATGAGAACTGTAATCAAGGATGTCAACAACGTGATTCACAGGATACACATCTCGAATGAGCTGGACAAGTACCAATGACATGCAAGGCATAGCATCTAATATCGGCGATAATGATGTGAACAATTAATTGTTGCTCACGTAAAATGTTTGCCTGACACGAAATCTAGTTCTGCGATTTGCAATGTCTGCTATATGAACTGTATGTATGTAAATACGTTGGGTAAAAGGTACCTGTTTTTGTATTAACGTACGTTTTTTCAATATCTTGTTTTGCTATTTACAGTGTTCCTACATCAACTTTTTGGAATGTCTTAGTGCAGTTTGTGTCCTGACTTGTGATTCGTTTTCTGTTTACTGTTTGTTTATTTTCTACACATGACTTTTTTATTTGTTATAATATAATAACGTATGCATTTATATATGTTGGAACTTTGTTGGTTAAATTGCATTAGATTGCATTAGCATTTGCATTGTCTGCTATAGGAACTATATATAGTTGTATAGTTATTTTGTCCATCATTGCACTCTCCTCTGTAAAAAGGTGTTCAGTTGTGTAATGGTATTTCATTAACAACTAATTAGGCCCCGCCCCTCTTTATCTTGATTGAGTACTGGCCAACACTCCTGTGGATTTATACGGTCTGGGTAAATAACCGTAAATGTCCCCAAAATAGTCTAATTAGTTCTGGCTACCTAGCACAGACTAATTCAATACTTGCACAGAGTACAAAACTGCATTGAGGTATCCCAGGTGGTCTAGTGGTTAGGATTCGGCGCTCTCACCGCCGCGGCCGGGGTTCGATTCCCCGTCTGGGAACAACAGTTTTAAAGATTCCTTTTCATTATTCTGTTACGGTTACAGCTTTTACTACGGTAAGCCATGATAAATCCATATTAAATCAAGGTAAATAAAACATATACGTGTAAATACGTACGTATGTATGTATATATGTATGTACACATACATACATATATGTAGATAAAAGGGTAGGATTCTCGATAAGCCAAAGGGCTTCCTTGTCCACCTGCCAGTTAATTATCTGGATGGCAGAGATGTTAAATCTTGTTAAGTCGTGTTAAATCTTGTTAAATCTTGTTAAATCTTGTTAAATATGTGTGTACACATACATACATATTATATACGCACATAATCACGCACACACGCACACACGCACACTCGCGCACACACGCAAGGGGATGCACACCTTTCAACATACATACCTCTGAGATGTGATGTGCATGTCACGCAAACAGGGGAAGATAACAGAAGTATTAGCCCATGTCAATGAAACAGAGCTGCACACACAAAGAAAGATTACTCCGATGGCATAACCAATCAATTTTACAATTTAATACCAATCAGCAGGATCGTTTTTCTGACTGAATTCAATGTAAAATCAACATTTTATCACGAACCATTTCAGATTACGTAATTCGGCTAATAATGATAGTTGAATTCCCGAGTGTTCTTGCAGCTGGGACAAGAAGTTTTCACAAATAGCAACATGTCACTGTCAGGTCACTCTCCGGTCAGGTTTCACTCATAAATGTATGTTGTATGTGCTGCATCACAGCATCCCGTCTAGCTTCTGTGTGATGACGTCATGGCCCTCTGCTGACAACTCTGGCGTGCAACTGAAATGTGAACTTGTCATTTTCATCATTGTTTTCATTGTATAGCGTCGATATTCTCCTCATAGCTAGCGCATAAAATACGACATTGTTAGAAACATTAACCAATAAGACTAAGTTGGAAAGTAGTGAATGTTGGTGGAACTGAGGCTAACCAAAACCCTTTGATTGCACCCCTCGTTGAGGCTCAGCAAAATCTCCAATTGCACCCGCGTTGGGGCTCACCAGAAAGCTCCAACCGGAACCCACTTGCCAAATTATTGGGGGAGTGAGCCTATTTCCAATCTCATTTTGGCGGCCAGTACACCTTCAATAATATCGTTTGTTTGAATCAAATCAAATCTTTACAAAGCAGATTCAGGGGTGTTTACAAACTAAAACATGATGTAAGAATACATGACGTTGTCGTTATAATATTACAATACATGGGTGACATATGCTAACACAACTACACATTTCGATTATTGTGTGGGACATATATAACATTAAGATGTACATGTATGTATTTAAAAATACAATACATTACGAAAAAGCCTGATTAAAGAGAACTGTTTTCAGGTCTCTCCTAAAACGTCCAGAGTCACGTTGGCTTCTTAGCTCTAATGGAAGAGAGTTCTAGAGAGTGGGACCTGCTCATGAAAATGCGCGTCGGCCATACCGTTCCAGGTTATCTCTAAGAACAACCATGAGAAACTGGTCGGCCGAGCGAAGAGTACGACAGGGAACATATGCACATATACGGTCGGCAAGGTACTGTGGAGTGTTTTCATTCAAAGCGCCGTGCATCAAGGTCAACAGTTTAAATTGAATTCGCTGTGCCACAGGTAGCCAATGCAGCTGTCGTAATGCCGCCGTCATACTGTGTTGGTTCATGCCGACGTAAGCAGAGGACGACACGCGCAGCTGATCGCTGGACCATCTCTGGTCGCTGCAAGAAGCTTCCAGTAGTGCCGTACAGGGCCTCGTTTCCGAAGTCGAGTCGCGACGTGACTAGCGCGTATACAAGCGAATTGCACGCTCAAAGCGGGAGAGATGATCGTATTCGCGTAGACAGCCCGACAGGTACGGCTAATGTGTGC
Source organism: Escarpia spicata (assembly GCA_963995525.1). Classification (NCBI taxonomy): domain Eukaryota; kingdom Metazoa; phylum Annelida; class Polychaeta; order Sabellida; family Siboglinidae; genus Escarpia; species Escarpia spicata. Next base: position 55,252,510 of record OZ023211.1, on the reverse strand, counting down.
GGCCATCGACATCGCTGTACCCCCTAGGTCACGTATGTTGGCGGAAGTGTTGACGTTGCAACCGCAGACGTCGATAAACATGGTATAATGTATGCTAAATAACAAAACAGTTGAGTCAGGAGACTCCTCTAAGACTATGGTAGTCGCTATCGAGGAGCCACCTTTTGTAATAAAACTTAATTGTATGGGACAAATAAAACAAATTCTTCTTCTTCCTCTTCTTTCATCCCATGCAGTATATACCGGTACACAACCTATGGATATCACAAATTCTGCAAGAAAGTATAACAACGATTTATGAAAATAAGACGGGAACGCAAACGTAATAGACATTGTAGTAACTAAATATTAATCAAGTAATTTTATATAGATTACAGTAGGGGAAGGTTGTGATCTATCAGCCACTTTTCACGTTTTCAGCGATAAACAAAAAATAGTACAGTTTGTAACATTAAAATTACACTATCCTATAAGCTAATGTATCTTCTAAGAGAGTCATACAATTTGTGAAATTGGGATATATGTCAATTTGCAAATATATGTAAGTTAACGGAAGCATGGATAGAACACACACTTTGAAAATACACTACAACAGTCACAAGGCAAACATTAAAATGGAATCCACAGGACAAAGAAACACAGGAAGACCATAAACACCTGGAGGAGAATATAGCCAATGGTCTGAATACATATGAAACCAACTAAAAGGAAAGAAAGAAGACAGCAAACAACAGCGTTGGAGAAGCGTCTTTTCAGCCCTGCGCTCTTTCCACTTCTCAGCACGAAAGAAAGTAAGTAATGGAAGCATGCGAAGTGGCTCAGGTGACCCCCAACCGTGGGATCCCCTGAGCCACCATGTGGGTCCCATTGAGCCTTAACAACAGTGTTTTACATTGACGACAGATCAACGAGTTTAACATGTGAATTTTACTACAATAAACAACTGGTGTGTGACAGGCCCGTAACCCTGTTTTGTTGAGGGGGGTTCGTTTTTTATATTTTGATACATCAGTGCAAGCGAGGAGTGGCGTTTTTGGCCCATGCTTGCCCGCATGAAGGTTTTCAGGCGTAGTAGAGCGCTGACACTTCTTTCGCATTCACATGACGTTACGGGGATTGTACAGGGCAATTGCAACAACACATATGTGTTGTGATATGATTCTCGCTGGCATTCCTTGGTTGACTTTACATAGCTGTTTGGGCAATCCTTTGGCTCTATGCTGTGATAGCGCTGCTCCCTTCGATGCAACTCTTCTGGTAGCACGTTCGGAGATAGCAGATCACCTTTGCACACGGCGATCGCTTCTGCAAGTTCAGGCTACTGCTTGCACAACGCTTCTAGGAGCCAGTCTAGGAGTGAAGTACTTCTCTGGGATAATGCTGAAATCCCCTCTCCAAGATGTGATCGTATCTGCAGGTTTCTTTTTGCTGTCCTTTGCAAATTGCACTTAACAGTTACAAGTAATTACTGATTGCTATGCAGCTGCCTTAGCGGGAAAACGGAGGTGGGTATGAGGGTTCAGACCGGGAGGGGTTCGTTTTCGGAGGTAGTTCGTAAAAAATGGGAGTAATCCGAACGAATATGTGGTGTATAAATAAATTTGATTTGATTTGATTCAAACAAACGATATTATTGAAGGTGTACTGGCCGCCAAAATGAGATTGGAGATAAGCTCACTCCCCCAATATTTTGGCAAGTGGGTGCGGTTGTAGCTTTCTGGTGAGCCTCAATGCGGGTGCAATTGGAGATTTTGCTGAGCCTCAACGAGGGGTGTAGTCAAAGGGTTTTGGTTAGCCTCAGCTCCACCAACATTCACTACTTTCCAACTTAGTCTTATTGGTTAAAGTTTCTAACAATGTCGTATTTTATGCGCTAGCTATGGAGAGCATATCTATATTTTGTATACACGATGCTATACAATAAAAACAATTATGAAAATGACAAGTTCACATTTCAGTTGCACGCCATCGCTGACGTCATCTGCGGCCAGAATTGTCACCAGAGGGCTGACGGGGTGTCGTGTAGGTGGCAGCACATACAACATACATTTATGAGTGAAACCTGACTGAACAGTCACCTGACAGTGACATGTCGCTATTTGTGAAAACTTCTTGTTCCAGCTGCAAGAACACTCGGGAATTCAACTATTATCATTAGCCGAATTACGTAATCTGAAATGGTTCGTGATAAAATGTTGATTTTACATTGAATTCAGTCAGAAAAACGATCCTGCTGATGAGTATTAAATTGTAAAATTGATTGGTTATGTCATCGGAGTAATCTTTCTTTGTGTGTGCAGCTCTGTTTCATTGAAATGGGCCAATTTTTTACCTTCCCCTGTTTGCGTGAGATGCACATCACATCTCAGAGGTATGTATATTGAAAGGTCTGCATCCCCATGCGTGTGTGTCGGTGGGTGTGTGCATGAGTATGTGCATATATAATATGTATGTATGTGTACATACCTATTATATACACATCACATACATACGTACGTACGTATGTACACATATGTATGTTTTATTGACCTTGATTTACTTTGGATTTATCATGGCCTACCGTAGTAAATGCTGTAGCCCTATGGTACTAGCAATAGAATAATGAAAAAGGATCGAATCTTTAAAAATGTTGTTCCCAGACGGGGAATCGAACCCCGACCACGGCGGTGAGAGCGCCGAATCCTAACCACTAGACCACCTTGGATAACTAAATACAAATCTGTACTCTGTGCAAGTATTGAGTTCGTTTGTGCTAGGTAGCCAGAACTAATTAGACTATTTTTGGGAAATTTAGGCTCATTTACCCAGACCGTATAAATCCACAGGAGTGTTGGCCAGTACTCAATAAAGATAAAGAGGGGCGGGGCCTAATTAGTTGTTGACGAAATACCATTAAACAATTGAACACCTTTTTACAGAGGAAAGTGCAAAGATGGACAAAATAACTTTAAACAACGTAATAGTTTAACAAATCAATAACATGTAGCGTGTGTACTCAGAATCAACTTTTTATTTCACCTATGTATACAATACATATATACAACGAATAACTAATACGTAAAGTCGTGAGACTCCCATTAAGATAAATTACATCGCTAGCACAGGAGCCGCCCCATCAGTGTAAACATAAAAATTTACATGCAACGATCACAATAATACATGACTTAAATAGATAGTTGAGGATTACTCAACATATCAACATACATCCATATATATGCAAGTACATATTATATGTACTCGTGTATTGACGTACATATGTATACGTTTCAATACGTATTATGAACTACAAATAAAACAACTGTGAATACTACAACAGGATTAATAATTTGAAATTAAGTAATTTTTCTGTATTTCGAAAAACCATGTAGATTGTGGGTGTATGCATTTTTGGCATATTCATGTTTCACTCTGGACGTATACATATTATCTCTTTCAAGAGTGTAGTGCTGATGAATATCATAGGTGTGTGTGTGTGTGTGTGTGTGTGTGTGTGTGTGTGTGTGTGTGTGTGTGTGTGTGTGTGTGTGTGTGTGTGTGTGTGTGTGTGTGTGTGTGTGTGTGTGTGTGTGTGTGTGTTGGGAATAACATTGAAGTGATCGGGTAAAAAACGGTATGGTTTAATTACACTCATCATAATCCACAGACATGTGGCAGAAACCTACATTCCAATAAGGTATTGAAATATATAATAAAAACTATGTTCTATCCTTGGTCATTGTTGTTAGCAGGTAATACTAGATAATCCTAGAAAGGAATGTAATTCATGGATAACATTGTAAAGCAATTGACCCTAAGGTTGGTACCGATGGAACACAATTTCAAAAAATTTGCTCTCCTACACATAATATATATATTAAACAATCATAGGTGTATGGTTCCTCAACTGAGTGAGTCATTTCATGTACGTTAAAGATTTAAATGTGTTGCTGTGCCTGAAATTAGCTGTATATAATTATTTGTAATTTGTAACAGGAAATCTGCTGTGTTGAACGTGGGAAATTGTTGAACATCAAAGGTTATTGCGGATAACTCGGCCAGCCTCAGTAATATTATTAATAAAACTTGCTTTGAAACTGGATGTTTTGTTTATAATTTGATAATGCCATAGCATCAGATCTTCCAAATTACAAATGTTGTTACGGACATAATAAACAAAATATGGCAGGCAGTATACATTCAACATGATTATTGCAGTATTAAGAACATTACCGGTATATTAATTGATAAATGAAAAACTAGGAAAAACTGCCTCTGCTTAAGGTTACTGGACTGTGTGATAACTATGATTGATTTTCCATGTGTAAATGTATGGTTTCTCACTTGACTAGAGTCCTTTCATGGACAAAGGTTTCTGAAATGTATGTACACATTGTATGTGTGGTTTCTCATTTCTCATCTGTGTGAATCACTTGATGTCGTCTGACGTGACTGGACTGTGTAAATTTTTTCCCACAGGTATCACAGGTATAGGGTCTCTCCCCGGTGTGAATCTTTACATGGTCTTTAAGGTTTCTGTAGTGTGCGAATGACTTTCCGCATGTATCACAAGTGTGCGGTTTTACACCTGTGTGAATAATTTCATGTCGTCTAAGGGTACATACTCGTGTGAATACCTTTCCACATGTATCACACATGTACGGTTTTAAATCTGCGTGAATCGATACATGTTCTTTTAGGCCAGTCAACTCTTCGAATGACTGTCCACACACATTACAGGTGAATTGTTTTACAGGTGTGCAAATTGATGCATGTTGTTTAAGACCAATCAAATGTTCGAATGATTTTCCACACACCTCACAAGTGTGCAGTTTCTCATGTGTGTGAACAACTTTGTGTCTTTTAAGGTGAACGGACTGTCTGAAACACTTTTCACACTTATCACAGATGTACGGTTTCTCACCCGTGTGAACCCGTTCGTGATCTTTAAGGTTCCTGAGGCGCGGGAAAGATCTTCCGCATGTATCACACACATGCGGTTTTATACCTGTGTGAATCATTTTATGACGCTTAAGGCTACCGGCGGTTCTAAATAACATTCCGCATGTATCACACATGTACTGTTTTACACCTGTGTGAACAAGTTCATGTTGTTTAAGACTACTGGCTTGTGTGAATGACTTTTTACACATATGACAGGTGTATGGTTTTATACCTGTATGAATTAGTTCATGGTGTTTAAGGCCATTCAATTGTGCAAACGTCTTTCCGCACGTACCACAAATGTACAGTTTCTCACCTGTGCGAGTCTTGTTATGTCCTTTATGGCTATCTGACAGTGTGAATGATTTTGCACATGACTTGGAAGTGTGTAGTTTCTCACCTTTGTGAGTCCTTTTGTGTTGTTTGAGATCAATCAAACGTTCAAATGATTTTTCACACACCTTACAAGTGTACAGTTTCTCATGTGTGTGAACAACTTTGTGTCTTTTAAGGTGAACGGACTGTCTGAAACACTTTCCACACTTATCACAGATGTACGGTTTTTCACCCGTGTGAACCCGAACGTGGTCTCTAAGGTTCCTGAGGCGCGGGAAAAATCTTCCACATGTATCACACATGTGCGGTTTTACACCTGTGTGAACAAGTTCATGTCGTTTAAGACTACTGGCATATGTGAAAGACTTTTTACACATATCACAGGTGTATGGTTTTATACCTGTATGAATGGGTTCATGTTGTTTAAGGCCAAGCAATTGGGCGAACGACTTTCCACACGTACCACAAATGTACACTTTCTCACCTGTGTGAGTCCTTTTGTGTTGTTTAAGTTTACTCGACAGTTTGAATGACTTTCCACATACATCACAAGCATACAGTTTTTCATTTCTGTGAGTTATTTCATGTCCTTTGAGATGACTTGAAGACGTGAACGACCTTTGACATGTTGAACAAGTGAATGGCTTCTCAGCCGTACGACTCGTCCCATGGTCTTTAAAGGTACTGGACTTTGTGAGTAACTTTTGCCGTGTGCCACCTGAATTCAACTGTCTGAATTCAATGTTTTCACTGCAAACGTTGTCTGTGTATGTCTCCGAGTCACTCTGAGTATGTTCAGTTTTGACCTCATTCAGAACACCTGCCTCATTCACGATCCAATGTCTTGTTTCTTGTTCATCTCTGTCACATTCATCAGGATCTACCTTCTCTTGTTTCACTTTGGTCAGTTCGTTAACACTGTGAGTACATGTTGGCAAGTGATCTGTGTTTTGAAATCGCAGAATATTTTCCTGTTGACTTAATCCTTCTTCTTCACGTATCACGGTTTCCAAACTTATGGTGACAAGACCATTAACTATATCTCTATGATCATTGTACACGTTTTCTTTTTTTGTGGCTTCTGGTTGGCCGTCTTCTATCTTTATGTTGCACACCACTGTGTAGTCATCAGAATGATACCTCTGAATATCGGCAGAAATTCCACAATTTGTAGAAGAAATTCTGTCTATTTTAGTGAGCTGAGTTTTTTCAGTTGCATCTGAGACTTGTAAGTGGACTTCCGCACTAGTGTCCTGTTTTCGTTCTTTGTCCATTTCAACAGGTGACTTGTGAAACTACAAATAAAACACACAACATATAATGCCATATATAGTCAATAATCAACCTCAGTTGACAAAGTAATGTTTTTCATTTTCCAAATAATCTTTAACATGTACTGTTTTACACCTGTGTGTTACTTACAACTTATTATCAAACCTAAAATCATTGTTGAAGCCACTAGGAGTGAGTACTAGGTGTGAGTAAACAGGAAATCCCATGCAAAGTACGACATGCGTTCACATACATAAACATTACTCGCTACACAGCTGATGTTTGCAAAAAAATGACTGCTAGTCACTGGATTAGTAAATACTTGATAGACAACACGGGTCAACAGGTTTCATACAAGTGGTATAATCTGAAGTGATTAAATAATAAAATTGTGCACCTCAAATGATGTGCAGTTACTAAATTATTTTCTGCATGCATAAAGTTGAAGTTACTGTTTAAGTATCAAAATTCAATTTCGTATAAGTTTTGCCCATTGCCTGTGGGTCATGACAGATAAAATGAGGTAAGATATGATTGATAATGTAAATATTAATCAGTTAGGCAATATAACAGTATGTTGAGGACTATAGTCTAAACCATTTGATTTGATTTAATTCCAATTCAGGTACATAGTATATATTGTATAGACATATGCACTTAAATTGATGGATTGCACATGAAAGTGTTTCCATTTATTTCCAGTGTGGTCCGTATTACAGATGTAGTGCGGCAACAGGTCAACTTATACAATATACATAAATGATATATAAATATAAAATATTTGAGTAGACCGTTTCGTGAAGATTGTATATATTAGTTAATGTGTTATTAAAAATACTGTAGAATTTTATCCAGATACTCTGCTATTTAGGCCGATTTCCAGTGGTTGTAGAAACCTTTCAGGAGAGTTGGTGAGCTGCAATCTCGCATGTAGCACAGTTAAAGGTTGTTTAAGAAAATGTGCACACATTTTCTGTTCTCATATTGCCCCTACCACCTATAATTACCGACATCAAGTTTACTTTTTTTCTTAAACAAGGAAGTTACCTTAGCTCTTTTATAGTCCAGCAGCCGAGGGGGGTAACCCCTTTTTGCCTTATATAGTTTTGTTTTTATTATTCATCTCTAGCACGTATATAATGATACCCAGGAGGTGTGGAGATCTCACCCTTGGGCATTTAGAAAAAAATCCAAAATGGCCACCAGAATCAACCTATTATCATATCTTTGCAACCAGGCAAGATACACACGATTAGAATGTTGTTTTATATGTTTCCAGACATGAGGAATTCGATTCCACCATAATTGATAAGAAAAATATAACGTACACATACAATTAAAACATCTTTTTACATGTTTTCACACATAAGAAATTCCATATTAATTTTATTTGTTAAATGTAGAGCGCAATGAAAACGGTTGTAGAGGTCAGTCTTTTCTCTGACATAAGGCATGCGGATCATTACATCGTATTGCTGATTATTTTTTTATCACTCAATATTTGGTGCTAGAGTATATTGTCCGGATGGCATACGTGCGCAATTCACCAATGGACAGCACACGATGCACCACAATGCTGGTCTGGTCAATGACCTTTGGAGTGACATGGCCATTGAAACTACCTTCATGAGGTATGGTCACGGACAGAGTAGGAACATTGGAATAACTCTGAAACCGGAAACTCTCAAAACCTGGGCTTACAGCTTGCATACTTGCCACGGCATCATTGACGACTTGAACGAGATAACGAATGACCATCTGCCCAAACTTCGCACAAAGAAGAAACAGCCACAAGAATCGAGGGAGATGATCAAGACAGAAAAGCAATCGCAATAAATTGGAGCTTTGCATAGATCCACTTGACCCAGAGCAACACCCAGATGGGCTGATGAACACTGTCACTGGGCAAGTTGTGAATCATTCCTCGGTCAATGTCGACAAGGCGGAACTGCTGGAAAAAACACAGATGGAATCTTTTGAACACAGTTGGCCTGGTGGATTTCATAATTCAATGGTTGTGTAAACAAACGTGAAGACATGGCTACAACGCAGGAGGAGGGAGACACTCTGATTGTGCAAAAAGTTTCACATGTAGAGGATGGTACCATCCTGGTCGTTGCAGATGATACCAACATCTTTGTTCTCTTGTTGTATTTCTGTCACCAGGGTTCAGGCAAAGTTCTAATGATTTCGCCAATTCAAGGACAAAGTGTCGTACATATAAACGCAGCTGCAGAAGAGCACAGCTCCATCGTCCCAGATCTACCAGCTGCTCACGGTCTCACAGGTTGTGATACTGTGGCGTCATACTCTGGCGCTGGCAAGGCTGCAGCTCTGAAAGTTCTGACAAATGAAGCGTTTCGAACAAAATGTAGTCAGAGCCCATCTGCAAGTAGCAATTTGGCTTCATGCTTTGGACCCAAACACACCTGTACGATACCCTACATCTTATGGTTGGTCGCAGGAGGAGGGGACTACTGCGCTCAGTCCAACTACTGTCCCCCAGACACCTTGTTGGCCCCCGGAAACTGGGTTGCTAAAGCTGGTCAAGTGCTCGTATCGAAGTGAAATGCCATGTAACACGAACAAGTGCAGCTGCAACAGCTCTGACATGGCATGCACACCATTTTGGATGATGGACATGCCTGCCAAAATGAGAGCGGCAAGTACGTTCTACATGACGAAGATGAAGAGGACTGATGATTGAAAAGGTAAGAATTTAAAAAAATGATGATTTTATGTAATTCTGCTCATACGATAACATGTGGAAAATTTATTTTGTCATGTTTTTTTGTTCAAGGAACATGAAATATAGTCTTTTTTCGCATCGTCGGCAACCATCTATAGCATACTTATGTTATGGCCACCATTTTGGTTTTTTACATTTTTTTATATCAATTATGGTGTAATCGAATTCCTCATATCTGGAAACATATAAAACAACATTTTAATCATGTGTGTATCTTGTCTGGTTGCAAAGCAAACTCCACACCCAATTGGATATCATTATATATATATATACAAGCCAGAGATCAATAATCAACAAAGAAAAAACTATATCAAGCAAAAAGGGGTTAGGTCAAAAAATGCCTTTGGCTTTGCAGCTGCCTGACTATTAGTAATCGGATACAATCTTTGATTTTATAGATTTACAAGGTTTGTAACTACATCTTGCAACACACAAGACTATTTGTATGTTGCAAAGTCTTTTGCATGTTTACCTTTTGCTGCAATTTCTTCCAACTTGATGCACAAAACTGCAAAACACTAAGTTCAATTTACTAAAACTAGTAAAAGCATCTTGTTTGTCTTTATTATTTACGCTATTAAACGATCTTTTTACCTAGTTTTTTCTATGCTGGCGTGTTCTCGTAATCATTCCCCCATCAGTGTAGACATCAAACGGAACTGTATTTGTGAAATTTATTGTCTTTGGGGGACTTTTATACAACAAAACAGCACTGTTTTGATGTATGCATGGCAATCTGGCATCGGCAATCGTCCGAAATATACTCCAGACGTGTCGCGGTGGCATCACAACCGGAAAGGCGATGTCACTAACAAATGTCTCGTTCATATTTACCCAGTGGGCAATTGTGGTATATTTGACGTCTAAAAGATGTCTTTTTTGATGCCTAAAACACGTCAAATTTAGGTTGCCAATGAAAGACTATTTTGCGTCTAGTATGTAGACGTCTGATAGATGTCTAAATGACGTCTTTTTTAGACGTAATCCATATGACCAAAACAAACTGCTAAAAGACGTCTAAAAGATGTCATCACAGTCATGTGCCCACTGGGTACACATGTATACTGAAATGTAAAGGAAATGTTGAATTTAAAGATTAAAAATATATAAATCGGTTTTTAATGTTAAAAAACATAAAAATCACAGCTAAAAGACGATTTCACTGACAATTATCTCGACTGCAATGTCATGAAACAGACACAATTATGGTGTTTTTTAGACTAAAAAATAACCGAAATGTATGAAATTTCTTAAGAAAAATATTTTAAAACATTCACAAATAAATCATTTAATGTATTTAGTCACATCGTAAAAGAAACAGTAGAGAAGTGTGTCGCTGCGCTTAAAAATGATGCTGTCACGGTTTTATAACAACTACATAATAGCAGTTGTTAATATGCACGGATTGAATAGTTTAATAAACTATTGTTTTTGCGGAATATTTTACCACATTTGTACCATAGTAAATATTATGGTTTACTATAGTGAATACTACATTTTACCTTGCTTTACTGTGGTGAATATAATATTTTACTAGCTATGGGTAACTGTAGTGAATACCACATTTTACTATGGTTTACTACAGTGAATACCACATTTTACCAAGCTTTACTATGACAAATATCTCATTTTACTATCATTTACTACAGTAAATATATCATGTTTTACTACGGTTTACCGTGGTGAATATCACGTTTTACAGTGGTGAATATCACTTTTTTTATCATGATTTAGTGTAATGATTAATACCACATTTAGGATCATATGTAGTGCAAATTGACGTCAACAACGTAAGTAGTATATAAAGACAACCTTTATTATATTATTACATTAATTACTCTTTTATCACGGATGACATCTTCTGTTTCTTTGCCGCATTATTCCAAACATGCACAGTAGAATGATTTTACGTTGTCGACCACCTATAGCAGCCATACTTGTTCTCACATAGAAGTGTCACTTAGAGAAGAAATCGGCCCACTAGAATGGAAAGAAGCAGACTTCACGTCATTATTTAAAAAGGGATCGAGGAGCAAGACAAAGACTTACAGACCAGTTAGTTTAAAATAAATGTTATGCAAATTACTAGAAACGCCTATGAGAGACCACATGATGGAATTCTTTGTAAAACAAAAAATAATCAATGAATCTCAGTGTGGCTTCTTAAAGGTTAGATCTTGTCTAACCAATCTCATGTTTTTGGAAGAAATAACAAAATGGGTAGACGATGGGTCACCAGTGGATGTTGTCTACTGACGTTTTCAGAAAACATTTGGTTAAATTGCCACATAAAAGATTGTTGCTTAAACATTTTGACTGACGGGTACAAATCCGTCAACTGTGTAATGATCCGTTCTACCGCTATATATACGACGGACTGTGTAACTGCGCCGCACGGAGCCTTTCTCTGACGTTGACACAGCCTTCATGGAAATACTCTACGCACCCGTGGCGTGTCTATTGTTTATCCAAATATGCTAATAGATACTGCAATAGCCTTTAATGCATCATCGTAGATACATTGTCAATTACTGCTGTTAGTTGAAAACATGCAAAGACTTGTGTAGGCACTGCATATTGTGGGAATGTTTCCACCGTTTGAATTGCCAATAAACAAATCGCATTTTCACCTTGTTAACGTGATGTTAACTTCGCTCCCTAAAACTGTTTTGTAACATGCGATTCGGCCAAATTACGAAGGCATCGTTTTAGCCGACTGTACGGACGATCTCCTTATTTAGAATTCGCGTGCTGGCCAGTTATTCTCCGTATGCAAATACGAGTAATCGGGAGCGTTCGATGTTTTGAAGGGATCCGGTTAATTGAAAGCACGTGACACTATCAATTGATACTGCAATACATCATTTTTGTTTTCGCAATGCCGCCGCCGTCGAAGAAATATTGAAACGATATTACGCGTTTTTTCGAATAAAAACCAATAAAAATTACGTTGACTGCCATCGTACAACGGGAAGACGATGACGTGGATCGAGTGGAGACTCCGCTAGTGGCTGTGCCTGTGTCGTTGGTGATACCTCTGCCCGTGTCGTCGTGTTCGGCATCGTTATCCCTGTCCGTGTTGTCGTGTTCGTGTCGTCGCACAACACACAGTACATAAAGATGTCATTTTTCCCGCGCACAATAGCTGAGTGTAACAGCCTGCCCCAAAAATGGCATCTCTGTCCACGCTCCAGCACCACCTAAAAATCTTACAATTACAATTTACCAATTCAGACTCCAGGGGCGCCACAAGTTCACGTGGGGTTATATTTATTCACAACGCAAACACCACATTAGCATCCCCAGCAGGCCCATAACGAGATCGTTTTGGGGTGCGTTTTCAGCCAAAGCGGGACTCATTATGTGGTCTGTGGAGATTGGTCCCATTTTGTTGCCTGATTAAGCCTAATTTACATCCAGTTGTATTCATAAAAGCTAGCACGCAGTGACAGTTGTTAATATACCTGAATTATTTGCTCGAAACCCTTCGCCGTGTGTGCAATTGTTTTGAATATGTTCATATTAATATAATAAACGAGGCACCGAGGAGTGTGTACGTGTGTGCGTGTGTCGAAGTTATTTTTTAGAACAAACAGTTAAAGTGTGACATTTACAATCTGATTTTCACTCAGTTAATACATTATATTTATTTGGTCTGATGTGCAAAGTTCCATAATTTATCATAAACATAATTAAGTTAGTACATTGACAAACCTTTATAAGACATGCCCGGTAAATAGAAGATTAGAAACATTATTGTCCTCTTGTGGAATTTGAATTAAATTCTAGGTGTCAAACAGTCAAGTACCATATCCTGTACACCACACTGACTCCAGGAAACACAAACTGTATTTTACAACTATACGGACACAAAATGGACATACTAATTGATACCAAAGGCCCTTCACACATTCAGCGTTAAGGCTCCCCTTTCTGAGATCTGCAAACATGCAACTAGCAACCACAATATTTCGGCAACTAAACAGCCACACAATTACACGATTTCTCATCAGCACGTGCATTTTAAAATAGGTGAAGCTAAACTGTACAGTAGTCCCCCTCTTATAAGGCCCCTCTCGCCGACGGCCACCCGGATTACGAGGCCATATTTTCATTGCATTGGCGTTGTATAATACAAACCAGCCCTCAGTAGCGGCCACCCGGCTAACGCGGTCATAGGAAGAGTCTACCCCTCGGCAGCGACGAATCGGCAGCCGAAACTGCTATTTTAATTACAAGACGATGTCGATGTTTATAACAAATTAAGTAGGCCTACCATACACACTCGTCGTGCTGAGTTGGCATTCGTACTTGTGTTACAAATTACATTATCTATGACAAATCAACTGTTATTTCCCATAGAAATGATGTTCACTGTCCATGTTTTCTTTTCACATGCTACATTCATCGATGGTTCCACCTCACCAGAGGCCACCCGCCTTTTAAGGCCACTTTAGATTTGCTGAAGGGTTAGCCTTATAAGAGGGGGATACTGTGTTTCGTATTGATTAAATATAATTATTCATCGAAATTCGCGTTCCAGCTGAACAGTTGAAAAATATGATTAGTGTTAAGCCAGATGAGTTTGTCTACCGGGTTTGCAGCTTGTAACACATTTTAAGTTGTTGATTGTTGAGAATAGCTCGTTAGACCGTCGGTAGTTATCTTAATGAGCATACCAAAAATGAAAAGCCGCACCGTTCGTTCACTTTTTAACAGAGTTCTAATAAGAAATAATGAATTATTTTATATGGCTTAATTTATCTGCTCATAATTGTTAAATCATCGTCATCCCGTTTGTTCACCAGTATTGTGTCTGTATCTGTCACCTCTGATTGACTACGATTACGTTTGGTGTAGGACTGCTTGCTTGTGTATTTGTTACTCCATGCACTTTTTATAACAGGAGACCCTGGGACAGTGTGAAGTCCTTCTGCAATGGTCCTTTGGCACACATTCTTCTAGTGACTGCCCTTTTCACACATGGCATTGGAGACAGACCCCTCAGCCAGGCCCCCATACATTCAGTGATGATCACTTAATAAATATGGGTTCTCCCTTTATCATCTGCACAAATCAGGCTTTCTTGACATTCCTTGTAATCCTTGACCACTATCCAGCAGCTTTTAGGAGGGGGTTAACGCTTTTGTTCTACCCCCCTGCCCCTCTTAAAAGCTGCTGGATAGTCTTCAAGGATTACAAGGAATGCCAAGAAAGCCTGATTACATGGAATACAATTAGTGGTTCACCTTTTAAATATGCAATTTTGAGGGAGGTTCACATTTTGGCGAAAGGAGGGTTCACGCTCCGTGAACCCCCCTCCCTACAGGCCATTATACACGCACACACACACACACACACACACACACACACACACACACACACACACACACACACACACACACACACACACACACACACACACACACACACACACACACACACACACACACATATATATATATGTATATATATATATATATTATAATATTATATATATATATACAAAACCACACACACACATATATATATATATATATTATAATATTATATATATATATATATATATATATATATATATATATATATGCAAACGAATTGTGATTACCCGGGAACCATTTTCGGTCATATGAGGACAAAAGGAACATGCACAACATTAAAAAGCTGGTCATCAATCATATAGAATTTAACGACAACGAAAGTATTGCTAATGCATTGAACCAAAATTTCGCTACTGTAGGTAAAGAATTATCAAAGACATATACTCAGGGAAACGAATATAGACAATTTCTATCCGACCCGATACACAATACCATGTTCCTGTCACCAGTTTGTCAACAAGAAGTGATCAATGAAATTAACAAGCTAGCTAATTCTAATGTATCAGGTATTGATAATTTCCCTTCAAAAATTATCAAATTGTCATGCAATTTCATTTGTAAACCTCTGACATACATTTGTAATTTGTCGTTCTCCGAAGCCACGGTACCACGAGCATTAAAGGTGTCAAAAGTAATACCTATATTTAAGAAAGGATCAAGGTGTGAACCATCCAACTATCGACCAATTAGTCTGATGAGTGTATTCAATAAAATCCTAGAAAAGTTAATGTTGAAGAGGTTATTAGACTTTATGGATAAAAATGACGTTTTGTCCAAATGTCAATTTGGATTTCGTAAAGATCATTCGACTACGTTAGCGATTATTGAAATTATAGAAAACATTAGAAATTCTCTTGAAAATGGCGAATTAGTTGTTGGCGTATACCTTGACCTAAGTAAGGCTTTTGACACCATTAATCACGATATATTGTTGTATAAGCTGGATCATTGTGGAATAAGAGGTCATGTATGTAAATGGTTTAGACATTATTTAAGAGATAGACAGCAATGTGTTAGCATTAATGGCACAGTTTCAGAATATGCTCATGTTCAAGCTGGCGTTCCGCAGGGCTCCATCTTAGGGCCAGTGTTATTTCTATTATATATTAATGATATAACGAGTGCTATGGATCACGTATCTTTGCGATTGTTTGCTGACGATACTAGCTTGTTCATTACTGGAATGGATGCCAATGATACTGTGTATACGGCTATGGAGAAGTTAGAATCGCTTAGTGTCTGGTTCCGGTACAATCAACTAACTCTAAACTTGAGTAAGACATGTTATACAATCTTCAGTTGACATATGGAACGTGAAGTCGTGCCATTATTGTTGCAGGGCCAACGCATTGAACGGGTTAACTCTGCCAAATATCTGGGTATATATCTAGACTGTAAGCTGTCATGGTCGGAACATATTAAGGAACTTTGTTCAAAGGTGTCTAAGTTATCAGGTTTATTTTATCACATGGCCTCGTTCATAAATGCCGATATGGTCAGGCAATTATATTATGCCTATGCATTTCCCCATATTAATTATGGGATTGAATTATATGGATCGGCTTGTAAAACTAACTTATCTAAAATACAAGTTTTACAAAATGTATTACTTAAAACATTAGCAAAACGTCACCGCCGTGACAGTGCCACAGCATTGCATAGGGAACTTAATATACTTAAAGTTCAGGAACTATTTAAACTAAATGTTCTAATATTTGTGTATAAACAGCGTACGAATCAACTTCCTAGTCTATTCCACCAATTTTACCAATGCAATAGTGACTTCATAATCAGAAGTTCCAGACAGGAGAACAATTTATATATACATAGATGTAATTATAGAACTGGAGAGAACTCCTTGAAAGTAATAGGGGCTCGTCTTTGGAATAAACTACCTGTAGACATTAAACATTCGAAAACGCTAAATATGTTTAAGCATAAAGCCAGAAGCTTTATAATTGGCATTAACTAAAGTTTAAATCTAATTACATATTGTAAGAAATTCGCTTGTGAATTTGTTCTTATATTGGTACAACATCTCTAGCTTTAATTTACAAAAGTCGTAAACCTGAAGCTATTGCAATTGAATGCAACATTTATATACGTAATATTATGTATGTGGGAGTAACCTATATGAGTTTGATTTAATTGGCTACCAGCTCGATAAGTTATACTTCTCTGGTAGCCACCTCATCTGTGTTACATTGCTCTTGAATTGTGTTGTATATTATCTGGATGAGGAAATAAATTTACTTACTTACTTACATATGATGCATGGCTATGTCACGATGGACAAACATATTATATTGCATTAGTCCCTGTATAGTAGATGGTACGCTCAGCTGGATAGAAACAAGGTTGACAGACAGAAGACAGAGAGTGATGGTAGAGGGGGCGATTTCAAACTGGAAACCAGTTTTGAGTGGAGTGCCACAGGGGTCAGTGTTGGGAGCTATATGATTCTTTATATATATGTATATATGTATATATATATATATATATATATATATATATATACATATATATATAAAGAATCATATATACATAAATACATATATATAAAGAATCACATAGCTCCTAACGAAGTAATTTTTTAGAACAAACAGTTAAAGTGTGACATTTACAATCTAAAATAATTTATATTATATATATATATATATATAAATTATTTGGATGATGATATATCAAGCAATGTACTAGAATTCGCAGACGATACAAAAGTGTTCAGAAGAGTTAAAACAGATGCAGATAAACACACACTACAAGATGTTCTGGCCCAATTAGTCAAAAGGTCTGAAAAATGGCAAATGCTATTCAATTTTGGGAAATGGAAATGCATTCACATAGGCCATGGAAATGCTGACAAAGAATACTACATAATAGGATATACTATATTAGGTAAAACTGTAAAAGAAAACGATTTGGGAGTGACAGTTTGTGCTGACCTGAACATTTCAGAGCAATGTGCAATTGCTTCAAAGGTTAACCAAATACTGGGTTGACAACATTAGAGACTAGTAGTCCAAGAGGAGACCAAATAGACATTTTATTTTAAATATTGTATGGTTACGAAGATATTGATGGACATTTTTTCTTCAAATTAAAGAAAGCGGTAGAACCAGAGGGCATAATGCGGCATTAATCAAAGAATAGTGTCGGTTAGATGTGAAAAAATACTCATTCTCTCATAAGACAATAAATATAAATGACTGGAACAGACTGAAAATTATGATTGTGTAAATGCTAGCAGTGTGAATATGTTCAAAAATAAAATTAACAGCTATCTGGGGATGGCGGGTTATACGTAAATGGAAAATTGTTGGATTATAATTAAAAGCCAAATGCTTCCTTGTCCGAATGCCGTCTGGAGCTTGTAGGTCTGGATGACAATCTTATTAAATCTTGTTAAAACCACGACTGGCTGGAGTGATAGAAGTGTAGTTGAGTTGTTCGGTGATTGGTTGGTGGAAACGTAGACCTGTGGATGAAAACATCCACAATTAATGTTGATGATTCTGTTGGAAACATATTCATATTTAATGTTATATAAAAACATAACTTCCCAGATGGGGAATCGAACCCCGGCCGCTGCGGTGAAAACGCCAAATCCTAACCACTAGACCACCTGGGATGGTATGCGAGTAAAAACATTAATCTTGTATATGTATCTGTATGGTATACTGGCAAATGTCCTAAGGAGACATCACGCCAGTGCACATGGTGGCTTATATGGTTTATTTTTTTAGGTGTTTGACGAGATTACTCTGAAGTGAATTAAGTGATTTCGAAGATACAATGCTTGCATGGAGGTAGAGAATTCCAATATTTTATTGTGGTTGGGAAAAAACTATTTACAAATATGTTTGTTGAGTGCCTGATTTGCCGGAACTGATTATCATGTTTGCGTGAGCATCTAGTAACAGTACTGCGTTAAAATGGGATATATATATTATATTCATGTTTCACTTGAAAATTAGCTAGTTAATTTATTAATGTAGTTTTGGTAACATGGTTGTTAATCACCTTATATACGCCGATGATCTACTTCTGTTTGCACCTTCTGCTAAAGGACTACACATACTACTAGAAATGTGTTACTCATATGGATGTGAGCATGACGTCCAATACAATGCGGGTAAATCCCTGGTCGTGTACTTTGAATCTATAAAGTCAAATCTTTCTAAAGAAATGACATTAGGAGGAAAGAAGTTAAACCTTGCCACCTCTTGTAAATATCTTGGACATGTCATTTTAATAACTTGTCAGATAAGTCTGACATGCAAGCCAAAGTGAGACTTCTGCATGCCAAGAGTAATATGTTACGTCAAAAATTCCACTTTTGTTCAACTGCTGTAAAAAATAAGCTATTTACAGCGTATTTTTGTAATATCTATATGTGTGTGTTATGGGTGAACTTTAGAAAAGTAAATTTTCAGCAATTCGTTATTGCATATAACAAATCTTTCAGGATATTGAACAATTTGCCCATGAGATGTAGCGCTAGCCACATGTTTGCTACAGCTAATGTCAGCTTGAGTAAATGTGTAATCAGAAAGTATATTTTTAGCCTAATGAATAGGATTGACATGTCTTTGAATCCCATTATTTACAGCATTAAAACTAGCGACATGTATTGTACTTCGAAACAGCGGCACCAGTGGGTCCGGGAACATATTGTTCTTATCGATGTATTTTTATATATTTATTACTTTTAGTGATGTATTTTTATATGTGGACATGATGATTGTTTGAAATAAATACATCTAATGAGTAAAATGTTATTAGTAGTCAACCTGTTCTATATATGTATTGCAAGTAATATGTATGTATGTTTATGCGTACACATTAACTACATCTAGAGATGATTTATTCACTTTGTTCCAGAAGAACTTACTGTCCTACTGTTATGGTTTAATTTTATGGAACAAGGAAACTGTTTTTAATTTATTATGTTCTGGTGGTCCTCGATATAAGCCCCTAGGGGTTTCTAGAGGATCTCCACGGTTGCAGTATTTGTTTTGTTGTTGTTTTATAATCCATACACATGTTCACTAATTTGTACGTGTAACCGACATAAAGTTCAATTCAACCTATAAGGTTGTGTTCAATTTTTATATAATATGCTCAGTCTTCTGGATGTCTTTAAGGGATTGTGTTGTCGCTCCTGGCTCTCTAGAGTAGTTGCAATGACAAAATCAGGCGTTTTGTGTTTGTGTTTTATCTATATGTCAACCGGTACATGTATATATGCCATACAGTGCGGTGGTGTTGTATTTCCTTCCAAAACTGAATGCTGTTAGCATAAAAAAAATCAGATTTTTCTAGTGAACGACATAATTTCCATATTATGTTACAAGGAAATATTCGTTGCAGAAACACACACGCGCACATACGTATATACACACGCACGCACGCATCCACATACCTATATACACACGCACGCATGTACCGCCCACACATACACACACACACACACACACACACACACACACACACACACACACACACACACACACACACACACACACACACACACACACACACACACACACACACTCACGCACAGCGCCACGTCTTACGTGCCCAACACTGCATACATTATTTATTATAAACAATGTGCGTGCGTGCGTGCGTGCGTGCGTACGTACGTTCGTGCGTACGTACGTTCGTTCGTACGTACGTACGTACCATGGATTTATCATGGTTTACTGTAGTAAAAGCTGTATCCGTACGGTACTAGCAATAGACTAATGAAAAAAGAATAATTAAAAATATCATTCCCAGACGGGGAATCGAATCCATGCCGCGGCGGTGAGCTCTCAAAATCCTAACCACTACACCACCTGGGATACCTGAACACAAGTCTGTATTCTGTGCAACTATATCTTCTTAATGAGTCCACGTGTGCTAGGTAGCCAGTACTAGTTACACTCTTTGGGGAAAACTTACTGATTGACTAGCTGAGTTACCTGGCGTTGCCCAGGGACAAGGACAGTCAAATACTTCCTCAAATAATTTGCATTGAAATCTAAAAAGTACTGTTTACATAATATTAAACACTGAAAATAGGCCAAACCTCAAGTGCCCAACAACTGAGTTCCAAACATCCCAAACTCATCTCAAATGTTTCCAGCCTACCCGCATTAATAAATCGTAAGTGTTCACTGGCCTAGTTGTTAGAACAACCTTTTGCTAGAAATCGCTCGGGCACGCTCTTGTAACCGACATAACCAGCAACAGGCAGCTGCATGGGTTACGCGTCCGGGATTTTGTAACGTTAATAACATAAACAGTTAATACATGTGTCTGCATATACCCAGTGACACATTTGTACATGGAATGATTACCTGTACCATGATATAGAAAAACATTAAATTCCGAGGTTGGAGCTCCACGGAATTAGTGCAGTGTATTGTTTGTCAGAAGTACCAGGCGCTCACGGGGTTGACGCGACGAAATGGTTACGTAACCAGCGATAAGTAGACCTGGTGCATGTTATAAAAACTTTAAAAATATTCAAAATTTCTGTATACATGCAGTCAGCGACATATTTGTAGATGGCATAATTATATTGACACTGATATAAACAGACATTAAATACCGCGGCTGTAATTCCACGTAGTTTTTTTAAAATATTGAGCCATTCAAGTTGTCCACCACCCCGGACGAATTTCGAAAATGTCTAGGGGAAAGTCCCTAACGTGCACCCCCTCCCAAAGCGCCCCATCCCTACCCTTGCGGGTTGAACCAGCACAATGCAGGCGTTGCTTGTCACATTCGATAGATGTCGCTATTTCACGCATGCGCAGAACAAAATAGCACATTCGCGATCGCCTTGACACGACACGACGTTCGGTGAGTTTTATGACACTTTTTACCTTATTTTGTGCATTTAGTGGAAGGCTTGTCAATGCGCCAAATAATAATGATTACTGCTTACTACAGTCGCGGTTCACAGCCGGTGCGTTTTGAGGACCCGCAAATGTGACACAATTTAGGATAGACTAGTATTTTTATTAATTTTCGTATGTTAAAACAGTTTACTTACACTTTTCTTGCGGATTCAGATAGCATGTTGCGATGATTTATTGTAATTTCCCGAAATCGAAACTATGCAACCACTGTTTATTTCAGATGGGACGTGATCAACAACAGCGGAAATATGGAGAGGCAGATTTACAGGAGGCCCTCTTTGCTCTTCAACATGGCGAATCATATAGAAGCGTTAAACGGCAATACGGAATCCCCAGGCGAACTCTTCAACGACACCATAAGGACCAGGTAATTGTTATGTAATTTATCAAAAAATGGTCTGAAAAAATTAGTCTTCATAATTCAGTAGTCATAATTACAATAATTATTACCATTGCGATAAAATGGGTTGCAACTCGGTCAATGTTTTATGCGTGTACTTTGGTATTTGACAGTCGTGATAATAATATTTACCAAACGTTAGAAAACACACAGCATCGTTACATAAACACCATAACTTGCTCGCAGATACTCGTTCGTTGTTTGTTCAAAATGACGAAGGTCGAAGATAATGTGAAGTTCACGTCCATCAATAGGCTCTAGTCGTGACAGCTAGCGTAGAATTGTCCAATAATATTCCTATTGCTATGCTATTGGCATGAGGATCGATAGACACAGGCATTATTGTGTCAGCGTCTACTTCATGTTTCCAAGGCGCAGGACCAGTTTTCTCGAAGTATTTGCCGCGTGCGCGTGGTTCGTATGGTTACATTTTATGTATTACGCTTACATTACGGTTCATGTTCCGAACAACTGATTTGACCCATGAAATTAAATGTGAGAATCTTTACATATATTGCATGGGGTATTAAACAAAAATATAGGTCTCATGTCCTATTCGTGGGGCCAAAGATTAATCCGTGAAAGTTTGGTGCTCGATGTTCGAGCCGTCTAAGAGGTGAGCGTTAACGTACCCGCTTATATATATATACTTATAATATGTACGTAAACTCAATTATAAATAGATGGGTAAATGCTTTCTCTATTAGCATCACTAAAATAATGGTATGCATAATATACTACCTATGCATCAGGTAACATGTATACTTTTAATATTTTGTGATAACAACATTTTAAAATGTGTTCTCTGCAGATCCTATTGTTATTTATCGGTTTAGCCAAGGGATCAGCTCAGAACGATTGTTTGGGGAGAGGGGTCTGAAACAGCTTTGTCTGGCGTCGGACATCAATATTTTATGCGTGTGACCAACACTGTTAATGTATTGGTATCATCATCATATCGTGTTATACACACTTTCATGTGTGTGGAGGCGGTGGGAGCTGAGGTGGATGAAAGTAATTAAATTTGATATTGAACATCGACGTTCTGAGATGATCCCTAATAATGTGTCCGTATTCAAGAGATATCCAGTAGAGGGCAGCACTGTATTCAGCGTCCTAGTGTCAACACCGACCGAGTATGCAACTCGCAGCCTCGACATAAACGGAAAAAACCCATCGTGATCCTTCGTTTATATAGCAAATTCCTTACAAAGTTGGTACCTGTACATATTTAGTTGTATACATAATGTAGTTAACTAAACGTAAAATCACAGTCAACGTAAAATCATGCAACTGTGCGTGTTTGCTTTAGAGTCGTCAACATATGATACTGTTATATCGCCCAACTGGTTAATATTTACATTATCAAATACTTACCTCATTTTATCTGTCACGACCCACAGGTATCGGGCAAAACTTAATACGAAATTGAATCTTGATACTTAAACAGTAACTTTAAGTTTATGCATGCAGAAAGTCATTTAGTAACTCCACATCATTTGAGCCATTGGGCATTGAGGTACACAATTGTATTATTTATTCACTTCAGCCTTCAGGTTATACCACTTGTATTATGAAACCTGTTGACTAGTGTTGTGTACCAAGCCAAGCATCTACTAGTCCAGTGACTAGCAGTCATTTGTTTGCAAACATCAGCTGTGTAGCGAGTAGTGTTTATATACGTGAATGCGTACTTTGCATGCGATTTCTTGTTTACTCATGTATAAGCCATAACTAAATTACTGCTATTAGTGCTAATACTCACTCCTAGCGGCTTCAAGAATCAATTTTCAGTTTGATGATAAGTTGTAACTAATACAAATACACTGAACTAATGATACTGTGTAAAAGAAAGGCGTAAAATTGGTAGTAAATATTGCTGCAATAAGCTTGTGGGAAAGGCATATCAAAAGTTATTTGGAAAATTAAAAAAATACTTCTCCAACTGAGCGTGATTATTTACTATATATAACATTATATGTTGTGTGTTTTATTTTTAGTTTCACAACACACCCGTTGAAATGGACAATGAACATAAACATGACATCAGTGCGGAGGTCCACTTAGAAGTCTCAGGTGCAACACACAAAAATCAGCTCATTGAATCAGACAAAAATTTTTCTACAAACTGTGGAATTTCTGCCGATATTCAAAGGCATCATTCTGATGACTACAGAGTGGTGTACAACACAAAGATAGAAGACGACCAACCAGAAGCCACAAAAGATGAAAATGTGTACAATCGTCAAAGAGATATGTTTAATCTTGACACCACAAGTTTGGAAACCGTGCTACGTGAAGAAGAAGGATTAAGTCAACAGCAAACAATTATGCAATTTCAAAACATTGATCACTTCCCAACATGGACTTACAATGTTAATGAACTGACCAAAGTTAAACAAGAGAAGATAGATCCTGATGAATATGCCAGAGATGAACAAGAGACAAGACATTGGGTCGTGTGTGAGGCAGGTGTTCTGAGTGAGGTCAAAACTGAGACATACACAGGCAAAGTTTGCAGTGATAACGTTGAATTCAGACAGTTGAATTCAGTTGGCACACAACAAAAATTAGTCACAAAGTTCAGTACCTTTAAAAACCATGGAACGACTCGTACAGTTGATAAACCATTCACTTGTTCAACATGTCAAAAGTCATTCACGTGTTCAAGTCATCTCAAAGGACATGAAATAACTCACAGAGATAAAAAACTGTATGCTTGTGATATGTGCCGAAAGTCATTCAAACGGTCCAGTAACCTTAAACAACACAAAAGGACTCACGAAGGTGAGAAACTACACACTTCTGAGTCATGTACAAAATTATTCACACTGTCAGATAACCGTAAAGGACATAACAAGACTCGGGCAGTTGAGAAACTGTACATTTGTGGTACGTGCGGAAAATCGTTTGCACAATTGCATGGCCTTAAACACCATGAACTCATTCATACAGGTATAAAACCATACACCTGTCATATGTGTAAAAAGTCATTCACATATGCCAGTAATCTTAAACGACATGAACTTGTTCACACAGGTGTAAAACTGTACATGTGTGATACATGCGGATTGTTATTTACACACGCCGTTACCCTTAAGCGTCATGAAATGATTCACACTGGTATAAAACCACATGTGTGTGATACATGTGGAAGATCTTTCCCGCGCCTCAGGAACCTTAAAGACCATGAACGGGTTCACACGGGTGAGAAACCGTACACCTGTGATAAGTGTGGAAGATCTTTCAGACAGTCCATTCACCTTAAAAAACACAAAGTTGTTCACACACATGAGAAACTGCACACTTGTGAGGTGTGTGGAAAATCTTTCGAACATTTGGTTGGTTTTAAACAACATCAATCGATTTGCATATGTGTAAAACAATTTATCTGTGATGTGTGTGGACAGTCATTCGAAAAGTTGATTGACCTTAAAGAACACGTATCAGTTCATGCAGATGTAAAACCGTACATGTGTGATACATGTGGAAAGGTATTTAGACAAGTAGGTACCCTTAGACGTCATGAAATTATTCACACAGGTATAAAACCGCACGCTTGTGATACATGCGGAAAGTCATTCGCACACTACAGAAACCTTAAAGACCACGTAAGGATTCACACCGGGGAGAGACCATACGCCTGTGATACCTGTGGGAAAAAATTTACACAGTCCAGTCACCTGAGACGACATCAAGTGGTTCACACAGATGAGACATGAGAAACCATACACAGTGTACACACATTTCAGAAACATTGGTCCATGAAAGGACTAGTCAAGTGAGAAACCATACATTTACATTTGCTTATGGTACACATGGAAAATCAATCATAGCTATCATATAGTCCAGTAACCTTAAACAGAGGCAGTCTGATCCTAGTTTCAACAATTTTCCACGTTCAACACAAATTACTATGCTGCTAATTTCGGGTAGAGGAACATCCTTTAAATCTTTAAAGTACATGAAATGACTCGCACAGATGAGGAATTGTACACCTTTGATTGTTTTAGTTGTAGGGACACTGATTTTCCGCGATCGCGTAAAACGGGAAGAATTCGCGGAATCGGCGTTTTGATACGGAATTTGCCTTTTCAAACGGAAATTCCGCGATCGTAAAAAAAAAACTGTTTAATATGCAACGCCAACGATCTTTATTTACTTTGGTCAATCGACGTAAACAGTGACACGCGCAGAAGGCGCTAACGTAAACCGTTTCGCGATCGTTGTCTGGCTGTCGGCTAAGCGCATGGAAGAAATGTTGCTAATTAAATGTAGTTGTCACTTCATTAGTACACGCATAAGTGTACATATTCCGGTTTTGAATACAACACGCGAAGGAATACCAACAGCCTCGGGTACACTGGCTCAAAGTGAGATAGTCCGCGTTTCGTAGTTCTAACCAATTTTTTGGGATGGCGTCATAAATTATATAGTGTTAGCTAAAAATGTAATGATTGAACAAAATTATTAGTGAAACAGCAAACAGTGATTTGAACATTCGTAATTGTTAATATGATTGCTTGTATCATTTACATTTGCTAACTTGTATATTAAGCACTGCTGCATTAGAAACAACCAATCATTTAGATGTAATTGTGTGACAGAATTATTTTATTATCTAAATTGATTATGTACGGTTGTTACCGTGTTGCAAATATTGCACAAATTGGTGTTAGGAAAGTTAACCACACCGTAAAACTGTATTATTTAGATGCGGAGATCATAACATTGTGATATTTTAGATATTTCACAGAATGTATTATTTTTCAAAGTTAATGGTTAGTATGCCATTTTTTTACGGAAATGTGTGATTTGACCAAAAAAATATGTCATTTGAAATATAATTTGTTTTTTGTTGAAACGGAAAACACATCGTTTGAAACGGAATTAGCCTTTTTCTGAAACGGAAAATACGTCATGTGAAACGGAATATTTTTTTAATGTTTTACTTAATTAATTACTGTTTTGATTTATTACTATTTTACATGTAAAGCGCATTGAATAGTTTCTAACTAGAGTTGGCGCTATGTAAGTGTATTTATTTATTTATTTAATTTGTCTTTTTAAAGGAATTTTGAAGCGGAATTTGCCTTTTTTGAAACGGAACATCAATGTCCCTATAATTGATTGTATATATATATATGTGTGTAGGAGAGCAAAATTTAGAAATTGTGTCCCATGAGTACCAAGCCTAGGGTCAATTACTTTACAATGTTATCTATTAATTACTTTCCTTTCAATTACAATTACATGCTAAAGGCAATGCAGTTTATGTACTAAGTCATTAATAAACGTTGTTTATAATGTACCCCTGGGGATATGCTTAATTTACGTCATAGAAAATAAATTGCCACGTAACAACCTAACATTTACTATACCGAAAATGTTGGGTATGGACATTTACCCCCTGGACATTCCACCCCAGATGTTTCCCGGTTTGCCATGTTCCCCCTGGATATTTCCGCTCCATTGAAATGGGAATGAGACACCCCCTCCTGCACATTAGGAGATATAAAATAATTGTTTTCTTCGCTTCTGTTTTTAGGAGATATATATTATATTATTCTCTTTACTTGCACTTAAAATCAGTGCATTGACCGTATATCAGTATTATATAATATAATTAATATATTTCTTAGTTGATTAATAAAAAATTATAAATGTACACGAAGGGGAATTTTTTTCACTTATTTCCAATTATATTGTTAATCAGGAATGTAATTCCACCTATCAGTGTGATTCAAAACAAACCCAACCTAAAAAGTGTTGTAATATCATTAAAAGCACCTGTTGTAATGGGACATAATACTCTATCTTAATTCTTGTGATGTGATGTTATTTTACTTACTCTTTTTTTCTGATGCTTGGCATCACCACATAGTTATCTTTGTGCGAAACTACATTTTCAAACTTAGTAATTTGATATTAGGATTGCTGCATGTTACTTATGTAGCCACTTTATATACACGTTACACGATGTAAATTATTACGTTGTTGTATAGTTATTTTTGGGTTGATCAGGACCTGGTCATTACATAATTTCTTAATAATCTTATCTTACTATTAGTTAAGTAAACTGGATACAGCCTTAATTGGCTTCGCTTTCAACCCGGAATGGTATATTACTTTACCGTTTGTTCAAGTTGTGGTTTTATTCCCAAAAATAAACTATGTTACGTGTTTTACGGTTTTATGTATACCTGTGCGTGTATGCGATATCAAACGACCTGCAGTTTTTTTTTTTATTTGTATTGACTTTTATATTGAATTAGCTACAGCGGCGGATCCAGAAAGCGAGTCTGGGGGGCACAAAAACCTCCTCTGGCGGCCGAACAAAAGTTGAAAATTGTTTCGCTGCTTCGCCGCCGTAACGTCACCATCATCTCGCTGTCTCCGCTCGACTGTGACATCAGGTGACGGGGGGAGGGGGGGGGGTGCTGTTGAAATTGTTTCGCTGCCGCGTCGTCATTTTTACCTTATTGTAACCTGAACATTTCAAATTGTTTAGGTTCACGTCGGCCCATGGTCTGCGGTCACGTCGGCCCATTCAAAAAAGGTCTACGGCCACACAAAATTACAAAGGTCTAGGGGGCACGTGCTCCCCAGCCCCCGAATCTGCCTTAGAGGTAGGTAGGTAGATGGGTTATCCCCGTCTTATTACATAAATGCAAACTATTAAGGGTTTCCGTAAGCCTCGAAAGGGTGCGATTGGAGGTTTTTGTGAGTTTTTGGCTAGGTTGAGACGTAAATGCGCAAGAATATGTGTCAAACATGTTGCGCCATGTTTAAGAGATGTTTACTACGACATCCACTTTCTCAAAAACTATTGATTCCAGAGTTTAAAGAACTCAGATAGACCATCGTAATGGTGTCACAAAAATATATCTGATAGAAAGGTAGTTCGTTTGATCGCTGATTGGTTGATGGAAGCTTGGACTGGTTGAACGGACGAACATACACGTTCAGAATGAACGGGACAGAAGAATAATGAAAAGATGGAACACTATTTATGTTGATGATTATATTGGTGTGTGCGTGGATGGATGTGGGGATGGGTGCGTGCGTGCGTGCGTGCGTGTATGCGCCTGTGCGTAGGGCTATACAGAACATATGGTAGTTCTAGTGTGCCTAGAAATTTAGAATCACGACACATGAAAGATATTACGTTAATCTAGTTGTATGAGCGAATCACATAAAATATGTAATATTATATAAAAACAAATTTCCCAGACGGGGAATCGAACCCCGGCCGCGGCGGTGAAAGCGCCAAATCCTAACCACTAGACCACCTGGGATGCTATGCGAGTAAACACATTCATCTTGCATGTATTATATGTCAAGCGGTAGGCCTATATGCCATACAGTGCGGTGGTGTATTTCCTTCAATAACTGAATACGGTTAGCATAAAATAAAAAAATCAGATTTTTCGAGTGAACGACGTAATTTTCGGTTACAAGGAAATCTTCGTTACAAAAACACACATACCGGCACACACGTGCGTATGCACACACAGCGCCACGCATTGTATGCGCAACCCTGCATACACTATTATAAACCGTGTGCGTGCGTGTATGATCAAACAACCTGCTGTATTTTTTATTTATATCGAATTAGTATTTATGTAGATAATGTGTTTTCATCTCGCTCACTCAACCTTTGACCGAGACTATCGTTGGGGTGCACCCGTGGATGAGTTGTCGACTTTGTTGGTGTGTTTTACGAATTCGTTGGTCTTGTGTTCTCTGATATTTTCAAAATTCGTACCTGCCTCTGTGTGTGTGTGTGTGTGTGTGTGTGTGTGTGTGTGTGTGTGTGTGTGTGTGTGTGTGTGTGTGTGTGTGTGTGTGTGTGTGTGTGTGTGTGTGTGTGTGTGTGTGTGTGTGTGTGTGTGTGTGTGTGTGTGTGTGTGTGTGATGGACACCAATTGGGTAAATTGATGGCTTTTTAAAAAATTGCCGCCATTTTAGCTTTTCAAATGGCTAATTGACTGGATTTGAAGGATGACCCTGTGGGATATCCAAGTGTTATATTTGTACTGCCATTTGAACGATCCTTAAAAATGAATAGTTCTTAAACGTGTCTGCTCAGTAGTAAAACAAATTACCGGGTAAGTTCTTATATGACGCGGTATCCACTATCCAATCCTTAGGACTGCTCAATGCGTTTTACACTTTACTCCTTGGCAGATCTATTCAATAGAACACCATCTTGAATTTTCTGGGAAGCATTCAGTCACACTACAATTAATGCGCAAAAATAGTTGTATACAAATATCAGCCAATGTGTATTGACAGGTACTCCTACAGCTAAATGAACTGGTTTAAACTGGAGTGAAAAAGGTGATGTTTCTGACTTTAACAATTGTCGTCCTATTTCTATCCTGCCAGTGATTTCACATTTTTTTGAAAGGATTAAGTTTGATCAAATCCTCGATTATTTCCAGTCTAAAGCGTCATACTACAATAGCCAATATGGGTTTAGAAAGAAACATTCTACTGAGCTTGCTACACTCGAAATCAAAGACAGAATTATACAAAAACTTGATCAATCAGTTACTCCAATAAATATATGCCTTGATTTATCAAAAGCATTTGACACAGTTGATCACAATATATTGGTACATAAGTTAAATTACTATGGATTAAATGACAAGGCTCTGGACCTTTATAAGAGTTATTTACAAAATCGTAAGCAGTACGCAGAAATTGAAAATGTTAAGTCTAAGGAAATAGTCATCAACACTGGTGTCCCTCAAGGTTCAATTTTAGGGCCACTCCTATTTATTATATATATATATAAATGACATAGCACTTTCTAGTGACCTTTTCAAATTATATGTCCACCCTGCACCGTGCTGCCAGTCATGTTTGTACTTTCCTCTGTAAAAAGCCGTTAGACTAATTAGGCCCCGCCCCTCTTTATCTTGATTGAGTACTGGCCAACACTCCTGTAGATTCATGCGGTCATGGTTGGGTGAGCATGCGAATTAATTTATTAGTCGTGTATTAAAGCTTGTTTGAATATATGTGGTTCTGTAATGTTGATTATTGCATCTGGTAGGGATCCACCCCCCCCCCCCGGCTCTGACATAATAACTACGACAGCGTGTATGCACACACTAAACAGGTGTTAAAGCAAGAACAACACTAGTCTCAGTTTTCGCACAAAGCGAACGTTCTCATTTCTCGCGAAACGACAATCTAAACCCATGTCACGGACATATTAAAATAGCTAACAACATAATAAAGGATTAATACAAGCATCTTGATAAAAATTTATTTCAGTGACAAAAAGTAAATACACATATCACAGAAAGCGTGCCAATGCACACGTACATATACAGTATAGTTTGCTTGTGATGCAACAGAAGCTTATAAGCAGCCAATAATAACGTCAACCACTTGAACTGGAAAACAGCTCGAAATGTAACTACTATCACCGAAAATAATTCGCTGTTCCCGTCACAAGACAAGTGTCATAGAACAGAGATAAAAACGAACGAGTCAATAAATTAACAACATTCCCACAATAATGACAATGGTAAACATTATCATATAAACTACACTTCGAATAAAACATAATAAAATAACGTGGTAAAACAGTGTTGTAAAACATGAACATCTCCAAAATTTGTCGGTGCTTCGTAGAAAAACATACCGGTGAATATAACTTTGTACATCAAACAGCAACGGGTAATTTTAATAATCCAGCTTGATAATCGACTTTTACCCATTTTCGATTTGTATTGACGTGCCAGATTGTACGGAAATCTTCTCTTTCATTTCCCCCTGATATCCAACGTTGTAGGAGCATGAGGCTGTAATGCAGCCCATGCTAAAAGAGACATGACTTAGTAGGCCCACCTTTGAAAAAGTAATTCACATTTACGCAATAATGTCAACGTCTACGAATGTGTTGTTTCCTCATAATTTGTCGTGACGTCACCTTCGCTCAATCTTTCACTTAGGCAGTATCACAACCCCGCGACATCACACTGTCGCTACATCATAGCGCGCGACTTTTCATTAGACGGCAGCACTCTATTTCGACAAGCACTCAATCCGGCAACGTCACAGTCCCGGGAAGACTTGCAAGGAGGAACCAGTGGACCAGGCAGTGTCTCTCGCGTCAACGTCACAACCATGACGTCATACAATCCGGCAACGTCACAGTCCCGGGAAGACTTGCAAGGAGGAACCAGTGGACCAGGCAGTGTCTCTCGCGTCAACGTCACAACCATGACGTCATACAATCCGGCAACGTCACAGTCCCGGGAAGACTTGCAAGGAGGAACCAGTGGACCAGGCAGTGTCTCTCGCGTCAACGTCACAACCATGACGTCATACAATCCGGCAACGTCACAGTCCCGGGAAGAATTGCAAGGAGGAACCAGTGGACGAGGCAGTGTCTCTCGCGTCAACGTCACAACCATGACGTCATACAATCCGGCAACGTCACAGTCCCGGGAAGAATTGCAAGGAGGAACCAGTGGACGAGGCAGTGTCTCTCGCGTCAACGTCACAACCATGACGTCATACAATCCGGCAACGTCACAGTCCCGGGAAGACTTGCAAGGAGGAACCAGTGGACGAGGCAGTGTCTCTCCTGCAGGAAGGCATAGAGGCGATTGTGCGAAGCATGTCCGAGTCGTTGGCGGCAGGCCACTGGCTGATTACCCCGAACCGCGACTGGCTCATGTACTTGTTGCGTGCACCCTGCAAACGTCCGTACACATTTTCTATAGCGCCTAAATCCCCAAGAATCTGAGCTCAGAGGCGCAACATACACGAATCATTGGGTAAAATCGTTACCAGGGACAAACAAGTCATTATTAGAACAAGGGACCGCATAGATATTTACACTCACGACATATGAAAGATGTGTATAGTTATAAAAAAATTATACACGAATCAGATAAAATATTTAACGTTATAATAAAAAGTGCCTTCCCAGACGGGGAATCGAACCCCGGCCGCGGCGGTGAAAGCGCCAAATCCTAACCACTAGACCACCTGGGATGCTGTGCAAATTAACCCATTCATGCGTTATATGTTAACAGGTAGGCCTATGTGTCACACAGTGCAGTGATATTGTATTTCCTTCAGTAACGGAAGGCTGTTAGCATAAAAAATATCAGATTTTTCTAGTGAAAATCATGTTCATATCGGTTACAAGGGAATCTACGTTGCAAAAACGCACACGCGCACATATAATTATATATATATATATGCACGCTTACACACACCTACACGCATCCACACTCACGTACAGCGTCACGCTTTGTGCACAACACTGCATACACTATTATAAACATTGTGCGTGGGTGCGTGCGTACATGTGTGATATGTCGTCAATCAAACGGATAAACGACGCACCTGAAACTTGGACTTATCGGCTCGCAACAACAGCTTGGCAAACCTGCCGACGACTGGAGTCAGGTCATTCTCCGTGAACGTGCTGCAGGCATAGACGCGGCCAAGTTAGAGTAAATATGTTTTCACGTTGCATCACAAGAAGAAAGAAACTTCTGAATGGCCTGGACTTAGATTATTATCAACAAACGTTATATCAGAAAACGTGGACGGAATCCACCAGGGAAGGCAAGACGGCACTGAAATGAACTACACATATTTAAATGGAACAAAAGGCAACATTTTGGTGTCATGCACCTGTGTCATAACATTTAATGCAAACAAACTATTTGCAACAACAAAGAACATTTTTAACGTCTGTGGTTTTCTCCGAATGTGATCTCAAAGTAGAATATGTCCTGTTGAACAAAAGCTAAAATATGCAGGAGCCAAGCTAGAACTGTCGTAGTGTGAGTTGGTCTAATCTTTAAAATACTATTACTTATCATTGATTATTACTACTAATTATCACTTATTATAACTTGCTACAACATACTACTTATTATTACTTTTAATTATGTAATATTACCCACCATTGCTTTGTATTACTTACCAGTATCCTTAGCAAAAACGTCTACAGAATTCTACAGAAAAATTCTATAGAATTTTACACAATTCCATACAATATATATAGAAAATATTCTATAGGAAATATGACACAGGATTTTTGTTGTTCTATAGAATATCCTAAAAATTGTCTATAGTCATTGCTATTTCTAAAGAATTATAGAGAACATTCTACAGAATTGTGCAACAAATCTTATGACATATTACCGAGAGCACATGTTCTATAGAATTCTATAGATTTGTTTGCTAAGGCTACTGATCATTACTTATACTACTTATTGTTATTTAATGT
Organism: Escarpia spicata; assembly: GCA_963995525.1. Lineage (NCBI taxonomy): Eukaryota > Metazoa > Annelida > Polychaeta > Sabellida > Siboglinidae > Escarpia > Escarpia spicata. Next base: position 55,218,264 of record OZ023211.1, on the reverse strand, counting down.
TATGTATTATTAAGAAACATCACGGGCCGACAGTGGACGTTCTATGCCTGCAGTTTATTGCTGGCCGCAGCAAGCACCTGTAGAACTGCAGAGATCGGGTCCACGCGATGGTCGACTCGTCGTCTGGCAGTTCCCCGGCGTCAATGAGCACTCTCCGGGCGACGTAGACGCTAGCAGCTGCTTTCAGAGACGACAGGTGCTCCACGCAGTGGATGTCACACAGGCTCAGGTCGAGCAGGTAACGACACAGGTGTTCGATCTGTGAATAACGAGATTAACATCCACAGCAGTAGACTAAACTGGACTGGACGTGTGGAGAGAAGGTAAGTAGAGCGGTTGGCAAAGAAAGCAGATGCCCGGAGAGTGGAGGGGAAAAGGAGGCGATGACTAGACTGCGATAGGAGGATTATGTAAAGAGATATTTGGAAGGATTGGGAGAGGAATGGAGAACGAGAGTGAAATATATAGGGGAATGGAGACAGTTGGTGGAGAGAGATGTGCAAGATCAGTGAGGGAAAAGAAAACAGGAAATCGAGGATCAGAATTGATGCCAGCCTCACCCCTAGTAGTTATAGATTACATAGTATATATAAGAGAGGTTACAGACAGGGAAACAAGAGGAGATAGCAGGGACATTTTGGAGAGTCAAACATTACGTTTACCTACAGTGGACTTTTGCTTTCTATAAAGAAAACATTGTGACTAAAAACGCATCCTTATATCGTGTTCCTTATATCCACAGGTATGACAAATGGCACTAGCTTCTGTTGTTGACGTGACGCGCGCAATGCCACACAATATTGATTTTACGGTAACCTCGGAGCAACGGATAGTCGCCGCCGTAGAAGTCGAGTTTTACTTAAAAGTTTTACTTAAGTTTGTTTTGTGAAATTTGATCGTGGTAGGAATATAAAATATTTTTTTGTAACGTAGTGTGTCTATGTATGTAAGATATGTGAGGAGAAGTTTGGCGGCTGTAGGTGGTCGTTTTCAAGGTTATGGTCAGACAGTAAAATATGGCCTAAAAATTATACAACTTCCATGATACTATCGAGATAGTATCGCGATAGTAATTACAGCTGTAAATTACAGATAGTAAAACTATATAGCTTTTGGTCGACCCTAATAATAACGCCATCTTGAGCGCTTACCTTCTTGTTGTGTTCGTGCGACGCGAGGACGCGGTCGAGAAAGACCGTCGGAGTGGGCCGAGACAACCGGAAGTTGAGCACGCGCAGGACGGCGAGCTCCATCTTGATGACCTGGTCGTACGTATAGGTGTCGTCTGTCAGGCGGATCAACTTGTTCACCTGCGCACGACGCGTAGTGGTTAAATCATGCATCCCCTCAAGCCAGGGGTGGTGACTACGTACACTATCCTTGGCAGACCTCCTACGCATTGAATTGACTTCGCCGGTCGAAGTTGTACCACCCGTGAGAACATTACACCTACCGGTCTGACCCGCGCTCCTTTTCCAGTATGAAGCCCTCGACTTCGGGGAATCCCAATAATATAACCCATTTGACCATTCTCATGAGCCGTTGAGCGGTATTGTGTATTCAAATAATCGCGTCTACTTCCTAAACATTTTATGAGCAGCGTGTGGCTGAGTTGAAGACCACCGGAACTACCCGGCAAGCAATAGTATTGGCTGAGTTTATCTTTCACATGGCGATCAGCCAGGAGGTAATGGGACTGATGTAATCAGCAGCGCCCCTGGGGATAAAATAATGTGGAAAAACATGTCAGGACACAGCAATGGTAGCAGGGTGTATTCATGTGTGAAAATAATATGTCGTCGTACTAGCCAAGAGGGCGTCACCGTAGAAGAAGCTATAAACCAGGAAAAACCTGGCACGAGCTGTTTGAACAATATCGGGAGAAGCAGGAGTCTGAAGTAACTTACCGATGGGCAGAACCTCTCCTCGAACTTGCAGGCAATGAAGAGGCAGGCGATGCCCAACAGCTGTACCCGACTAAGGCCGACTTTCTGTCGAGAGAGGAAGTCGTCTAGCATGGAGATGCACAGATGCAGCGTCTCCTGGTGGGTTTGCAGGTGGTCCTGTGTGCAGAGACAATTGTATATCACACTGCACCTTTGCAAGTTACCGAATGAAGCTGTACTCGTACAAGACGGGGACATTACAGTAGCACACGCAGTTGAACAAGGCCTGGTCCGGTGATTTGTGCTACAATGCTACCTTCAAGTGGGAGTAGTTACAACATATCACCGCCGTCACTATTGTGTAATATATGGTTATCAACATAATAATTATTAAGACCGACAAACCGTTATGTGATTCGTATATGCAACTATATTAACATAACATCGTTCATGTGTCGTGAGTGATAACAATTGATAACGTGTCACACTTCAGAAACTAGTCTTCCCCTATTCGTGCAACAACGAGACAGTTTGGTAAGACACACCTGCACCTGTATGAGCCAGTCGACAAGGACAGCACGGACGTTAGCATTGAGTTCCTCTCCTTCGAAGATAATTCCATTCTGTAGCGTGAACTGCTCGTCCATACGCTGTCAAGTCGTAATGGATTATCTATTTCAATTAAAATATTTCGCCTTCTTCGCTTCACGCTTATACAAGTATGGTCCGTATCAACGCATGCAATTGTTTTTCTTGGTTATAATATGGAAGTAGTTGCAGCCACACCCATTCTTTGTAAACTTCTGTATTGCTCAGCGATAATTAATAATATACTGTAGAAACAATACCATGAGGAACAGTGTATAAACGTAGATTTTGTGGCCCAACTTTTGTAAGCATACTACACAAAATGTATCGGCAACATGATTGCATTCATAAGGGACTGGACGTCTTTTCCCAAAGACGTAGTTGAGGCTAAGACTGTCGACACCTTTGTGTCACGGGGCTCCCACTAACCAGTCACCCGCCTTTGTTTTATTTATTCACTTTCATGTCTCTCTTTCGTTTTTCTCGTTTTTTCATTTCTCATTTTCATATGTTCTTACCAGAATAATCAACCCAATGATTGTGGGCATCTACAGAAAGAACACGAGGAAGAAAATAGAGTCTAACAAACCAATAAGTAATCGATCATGTCCCAGGCATACTCGGGACACCGGAAGTGGTCCGCACCGGCGTCGATATCAGTTACGCCATCTGGTGGTCGATGCAATAGAATATCATCAACAGCAGAAGAGAGTTCCTTTAAGCTGCAAAGGGCATCTGGAAAAAAACGTGTAAAAACCGTGTAGAGCTATGCCTGTCATTATTTATCCGTCCAATGTGTTGCCACTTGGCGACGGCAACTATCGTTTTACACCAAGGCAGGTTGGGTTTAGAATACGAATACATTTAGTTAAGGCAAAACTCAGATACAATTGGTACATGTAAATAGGTATAAAATACATAGAAAGAAAAAAGGAAAGTTTTGTACCGAGTTAAATAAAAGTTAACTGTTAACATATTTGTTGCATGTTTTAGTAACGAGGTTTTGTAAATACGCGAATAATTTAAATAAACTCATATTTCTATTTGGCAACGAACTCTGACGAACGTCTTTTTCCAGATTGCACTCTAGATGCATGCCTATACAGTTACCTGTCGCCACGGAACGAGACTCAAAGACGATGGCAACACCTGCCTTCAACTTAGCCTTCCGTCGCAGTTTTGTCTGCGTCTGGTTAATCGTCTCTGCAGTCAGACAAGTTTATTTGTGATATATCACGTAGTATGTATAATGTTCATGTAGTATGTATAATGTTCATGTAGTATGTATAATGTTCATGTCGTATGTATAATGTTCATGTAGTATGTATAATGTTCATGTATGCATAATGTTCATGTAGTAGTTTCTTAACCGACTCCAGATGATATCGAAGTAATTTTAAGACCAAATAATTCCTCCTTCACCCCACAGCGCCTCAGACATAGAGGTCTGACTAATTCGAGCTATATAGAAGTAGCATTAATAGTGTTGTGTTTATAACGATGGAATGGACATGCGTGAAAGACAAAAGCTGATAGAACAGCGAAAGAAATTGTGAAATTAAGATGCAGAGATATCTCAAAATAGCAGGCGTGGATTAAAACAGCCGAGAGTGAGAGAAAATAGCCGAGGATCGTGATAGCTGGAAACGAATCGTTAAGAAGGCTAAACATGATATATATGCATAGCCCTAACCCCGCAAGGGAAAGGGGTAACAAGGAGAATAAACAGGCGGGTGAAGATAAAGGTAAGTTCTTATATAGTGTTCAATCGAGTCCCATAACGACTTCTCTGGAAAGCATTCAGCCACGCTGCAGTTAATGCACAAAGCCTATTCGTGCGCAAATATCCACCACTCACTATCTATAGCCAGGTACTCATTCATAAAGTGAGTGAACTGGAGCAGCTTAGAGTGAACGAACTCGCGCATGGTTTGAAACAGCAACACAGATTTTCTCGACTGAGATTCCGACGCTCTAGTAACTGTGCCACTGCTCTTCACGATGACGCACCTGTGTTGCCGCCTCCATTCTGCCTGCTTCGGATGATACCGAATGCTCGTCCGACGCCAGCATCGGCCGCCTTAGTGACGGTCGCGGTCGCGGTCGCCGCTGACTTCTTGCACTTTGTCGGCTGTTCCGAGATGTCCGCCTTGTTCGTCAACACCTCGAACGCGTTCCTCTTCTGAAACAGACAATGAAAGTGAAGGACACAAGAAACAAAACATGCCGTCATCGTCAAGCCGTTAAAAGGATACTCCCGTGTAGACAGTTTTCACAAAAACAAATGCCAACTACCTATTAGTCACTCTGAGAATTAGAAATAATTCAAATACATTTAAAAAAAATCTAGATGTTGTCCCGCGTTGAACTTGAAATCAGTTAATTTGTCGTTTTCCTGATTATGTTTGTGATATCGGTAGTTGTTAGTAACTACATTTTGAAGAAATCAAACTAACGACACATAACCTGGATTGGTGTGTTGTGGCTGGATAAAATGGGATCTGCGGGAGACAGCATAGAAACCAATGAAATATTGAAGTTTCCACTAAAGTTTCACAATGGAAAAAGAATCATCGCGTGTGTGCGTCGATGCTAAACCGGACGAAAATAGCTGCTAATTCAACGAGACAACAAACGTCACCTTTTTCGCTCGGTCAGTTTTCTTGTCGTGCACTATATCCACCACCAGCTTAGACTTCCGAGTTGCCATTCCACGTTGCATTTCTCCGTCTCCTCTCCTAGTTTCTTCCACCGATGTCTCCTCTCCCGTTCCTAATAAAAAGGTAAGAGGTAAGTTCTTTTATAGCACAGTATCCAGTCCTCGGGACTGCTCAAAACGCTTTACACTTTACTCCATGCAGAAGCATCTAGCCACGTTGCAATTAATGCGGGAAGACTATTCGTACACAAACATCCACCACTGTCTATATCCAGGTACTCATTCATACAGCTGAGTCAGTTGAAGCAACAGAGTGAACGAACTTGCCCACGGTCGAGAGGCCGAAGCTCTAGCTCTGCACCGCTACCCTCTACATGGGCCTACTTCTCCTGTTGCCCTGATTACTTCCTGCCTCCTTTCTGCGTTTCCTGGTGGTCTTGGCCACTGAGAGGTCTGCCAATGTTATTGACAACGTTTTCGAGAAGATTAGACCTTCCTGTCTTTGGACTCCATCAATCCATTTGTCACGCCACTGAAGAGGTAATTTGATACAGCAGGGGTCTTATGCATGAACCGAGACAACTAATAGTCCGAGACAATGCCATTGTCCGAGACAATAAACGTCGGGACTTCTACCGTCGCGAAGTTGCTATGCATGGACCGGACGTTAGACGGAGACAATAAAGTCAGAGACTTTAACGCGATTGTCCCGACGTTTGGTGTTGGGCTAATTTTAGACGAAGGGATCCCGGGAAACCCCAAATAGTTTTGCGAAGAGCGCAGGCGCCTCCCGTTACTTCCTTCCTGGTAACATTCGTGTGATTCGAGTTGTAAACACGGAGCTTAGAAGTGTCATATTATTTACCCTGATTTTACGTTGATCCTCATGTTTTACAATGTAATCGTGGATATAACAAGGAAGGGAGTCAGACATTGACTCGCGTATTCCTCTCCCTATTCCTGAGGTATCTGTCCATGTGTCCTTTTTTGCTGCAATGTTGGTTGACGATTATGTCTTTATGATTATCATGATGACATGATGATGATGAACCGCTGTCGCTGGCGCTGCCTCCGTAAATGATTTCTGTATTCCATTCAGTCACAGTGACAGGTCAAAATACGTGTCACTGAAATCTCTTCACGCTGTTAGCCTATTTTAATATACTGTCTGGTCTTGCAGTGGTTCAAGTGACACGTTCTGGCCAAAGAGCGATTTACACAGCGCAGATAGGACGCACGGTTTTTGGCCTAGTCCTACGCGTCTTTAGTTTATGACCGAGTAAATTATTTACGATATTTGTATTCCGCCTGTCTATTTTCGTAAGAACTTCACTCAAAACAATTTTTCTAACAGTTTGTTTTCACAACATTGAAAACACATGCGTTAAAGATTTAGAATATGGCTACATTGATACGGAAATATTAATTTTTGTTAGTTTTTTTTATCAAAACAGCATAAAATATTAGGATGCACGATTTCTGCTCCCACCAGTATACCTTGTCTCAACTGACTCGAGTAGTGATGTCAAATGCTTTCAAGTAATTTCATATTACTCAATTCCAGTATCATTCTGGGCGTCCTCTGTTCACCACTCCTTCATCTTGTATTTCATGGCTCAGTGTTCACCATGTAGATGCACCTAGCATAGAGTTTGCCAACAATATTGGATGGCTTAGTTTAGGCTCAGCACAAACCACAATGCTCTGTTACTTCCAGTTTGTCTGTTATTATTACTCCAGTCTTTCTTTTGTGTGATATTTCTATAGGGTCATTTCTCATGATGCAGTCATGCTTTCTCTTGTGGCCATATTGCACTCCTCATGGACCATAACTAGCATAGCCATAGGATTTGCCTTTTTGGACATTTTATTTAGTATCATCAAGCCTAAGTCTTTATCTTTGTGTCATGTTTCTGCAGGGTCATTTTCCACGATGCAGTGATAGTATATAACAATATTCTTGTGGAAACTTGAATGCTGTGGGTGGCAGTGGGCACACAGTGGCCCAGGTAAAAAAGAGATGAAAAGACATGAAACAAGCCGTTTGACAAAGACGGCTCAAATAAAAACCAGAGGCATGGAGAACCTCTACCTGAGGTGCCCTATGAGAACTTGGCAAGGCTCATCGTCAACACCAAGATGGCGGATGGTTCAGAGGGTAAATGATTTATATTTTTGTCTTGTTTCAATAACAATACATTTATTCCTAGCATTACTCTGGCAAATCAGATAAGGTAACAGTTGAAGATCAAGATCACACCATAACTCTGTAGAGTGCTTTTAGTGGTCAAATTTGCTATAGCATCTCAGTAGGCCTTTTACAGATAGAGCAATACAGTGTACACTTGGTGACAGTGATGTTTCAGTGTTGTGTGGGAGTCTCAACCCCTTCTGGTGTTTGTATTTTGCAATGAAACAGTATTGGATGTGTATATCCACTGATCCCATATATTGGGTGTGTGTTGTAGTACCACTGGTTGTCCCATCATCACCCACTCCTGAATAAGAAAGTCTGCTTATGATTAACAGTATAGTCATAGGTGTACTGTAGGTAAGTTGTAAGATGCAACACACTAGTGAGAAAGAGTCATGTCATCTACAAAACTAGATATTCAAGAATATGACGAGATGTTTGATTGATCAGTTTCTTCAGTTCATAATACAATTATTGTAATGTACCGGTATGTTATTTATTGCTAATCTACAAAGGTTTACAGGGCGTAATTATATGTGGGTGATAATGTGTCTACATATCGTATTCCCATTAAATCCAATTAAATGGAAAAGACTATAGCCCAAGGAAAAGTTGTGGGAATAAAGAGGGATTAATATGGTATATGGATAAAGGTGTTAGTTAAAGACATTGAGAGGGACAAATGATACCAGTATATGGCCTCATCGCATATGGTCACTACAGGAAATTAGGAATGGGTGTGTCAATTGTTTTGTAATTTCACTAAACACCATGTTTCATTATTGTGAATAACTTGTATTGCTATAAAAAAAAGCACATGCTACAACATTTATGTCAATTCATATAGAAAATAATGAGGCTAGATCATCTTAAAAGTAAAGTATAATTTAACCTCTTTTTACATAAATTAATAAGAAATCTGATAGAAGTCCAGATCTATGCTATATTTAAATGCATACTAGTACACTTCTTCATTTGTTTTTAATTATCTACCAATCACATGGTTTTTATTTGGTTACATCAACATCGTTCCAGATGCTGGTCATGGTGTTTTAAATGCTGTATCTGAAGATGTCCCTGGGGTACAGCCCTCAAGCAGCTGTGGGAAACATTATTAGTGGTCCATGACATCCAGTGATCCACCTTCCTCCTACAGTGGTTCATTGGCAACTGCCAGTAGATTGGCTTCATCAAGCAAACAAGAAGAAAGAATGGTTGACTCCTGGTAGCATATGCAGAGTGTCCAGTTCTGAAAGAGAACATTTTCTAATTTTAAAATGGCTGCATAGTGAAATGAAGAAATCACAGAAATGGTACAGCTCAAATATAGCTCGCCCTATAAATAGAACAATTAAAGCAACCAGGATGCATCATCAATGAAACGTAGCATGCGAAATGGACATAATGTAACTACACCTCTTATCCTTTGTTTCAATAGCAAGTCACGTCAACCCAGATTGGGCAATAAGACAATTAGTATGCACCATTTATATGCTTGACTGCAAGTGTGTGACAGAAGATATTGTACTGCAATGCTGAAGTGTCAGAATGTATGTCAGAATGAACTATTTGAATATTAGCTATGCTATTGTTACCATTTGGATTTTTTTTAACAAGTAATAAAATATATTTAAACACATTAATTAGACACCAATTGTTTGTGTATTCTGCTGAAAATACCATTTTAGTGTATACCTTCAACGTTGGTGATGAAGGATGATTTTTCTTAGACTGGAGCCTTGTTGGTCATGACATTGGATTCTGTATCACAAATTTCCTGAAAATGAAAGAATAACTGAAGTTGTTCAGGTTTTTTTTAAATTTAGTAAAATGTGGTTTGATGAGAATGGCATTGTATATATGTCTACATTTAATTACATGTGATTATCACATGTCTTTTGTCACTGGTCAAAATCCTGCATCCTTAATTTAAAAACTAAAAAGCTCCCTCCTGATATTCGATTAGTGTGACAAGATGTCATAAAAAAGGTACACTGTACAGTGACATGAAACTTGGCCTACACTACAGACAGTGTTGTCAGAGCCAGTAAATATTCCAGTAGCTCAGGTGTTATGACACTATATTAATGCTATGAACATGCGGCAATTTGTTTTTGTTTCAATAACATTTATAAATTATATTTGTGTATAATGAAATTCCTTGAATATACATAACTGGTTATAACTATAGTAAGCTTACCGGATTCTTGGTTTGATAAATTATGGAAACATTGTTTACCTCACAATACATATCTAATAAAATATTGGTTACTCGAAAATGCATAGTATGTCCTGCTCTTAAATACTCGTATTTTAATTTATTGTGATTCTAATATTATTTACTCGTATTAAAAATGGCCCTGACCCTTGTTTGAAAAAAATAATAGTTACACTGCACTGGCACTGGCTAGCCTACACTACAGTACTGCTGGTCGAATCGAATGCTAGGTTTGACATGCTGTTGTAAACAATCTAAGCACACTTGCATAAATTTTCAATATTATAAATAACTAGCCGGTATATTACATCGATGAAATGCAAACAAGTTGTTAGAAAATATGTTTAGAGTGTTTAGATGTTTCTGGAAGGCAAGTCCTGTTTGACCAACTTACTACAAACCTTTGAGGAATGGACCCGAACACTGGACGAAGGATACGGTCTGGACGTCATATACCTAGACTACAAGAAAGCGTTCGACACAGTTCCTCACTGCAGACTGGTAAAGAAGCTAGAAGCTTACGGCATCCGAGGCAAAGTGGTTCGATGGCTGATAACTTTCCTGACTAATAAAACTCAGCAAGTAGTAATCAACGGATCTAAGTCAGAGTGGGCCCTCGTCATCAGTGGAGTTCCCCAGGGATCTGTCATAGGACCGCTTCTTTTTATACTCTACGTGAATGACATCCCAGACCTGGTCCACTGCAGCATTAAGATGTCTGCCGATGACACGAAGCTATACGCAACAATCCGTAACCAGGAAGACCAAGACCAACTGCAAACTGACATTGACACCCTCGAAGATTGGAGTAAAGAATGGTTGCTACAATTCAACCCCGAGAAATGCAAGTTAATGAAAGTGGGGAAATCGCCACACAAAACGTACACTACGACACACAAGACTGGAGCCACAGTGAACCTCAAGATAACAAACGAAGAAAAGGACGTTGGGTGTGGGTGACAACCAACCTAAAACCGACTGTGCAATGCCAGAAAGCAGCAAAGAAAGCCATGCAAGCTCTTGGCATGGTAAAGAGAAGTTTTAAGCACATGACCAAGAAATCATTTGTGACACTACCGGGGATATGTCCGTCCACACCTCTAATTTTGTGTACAAGCATGGTGCCCATATCTGGCAAAGGACATTGACATCCTCGAAAAGGTACAGCGAAGAGCAACCAAGCTGGTTACCAGCATAGCAAAGCTCACATACGAACAACGATTACAACAACTGAAACTATACTCGTTGTATTACCGACGTCAGAGAGGCGACCTTATTGAAACGTACAAAATACTTAATGGAATCGACAAAGTTGAAGCTCGTCACTTCTTTCAGGAGAGGGACAGTACAGCAACACGAGGACACACGAGAAAGCTTTTCAAGCAAAGAATAAGACTGCTGGTCAGACAGAATTACTTCTCAGTTAGAGCCGTGGATCAGTGGAACAGGCTCCAACAACATGTGGTAGATGCCAAGACCGTCACACAGTTTAAGGCCAGACTCGACAAGCACTGGAATAGCCTAGGATATGGGCACCAACAAAGGCCAATGGCCTAAATCAGCCCATTAACCTGTAAGTGTAAGAGTGACATACGATAGTTCAACGACGGAAACATGCTTCGCAACCATGACAAAAAAAATTATTTATGGAAAGGTCTTTACTAGTATAGGCGTGTTTGAAATATGCAACGGGACCGTTCGTTGTCTTTACTATGACTATTACAACTCAAGTCAAGTACAATTACGTAGACAATCGGACAAAAAGGTGAAATATATGCTTTTATCACTATCACCGATTTGCCTCGACGGCGATGCGGTACCGGTAGTAGACCTACCACCTTTATAGATAGATGTTCTAGTAAAATGCGTCGTCCAAAAATCCTGTTAGCGTAGCCGTAGGGCCTAATATTTCGTCGAACATGATAACTTTTGCTAAGTTTTGGTCGGACTATCATACTTCCAGTGACTATATCCGACTAACAACGTATTTAATGAAAGATCCTGTGATACCCGGTATCTCTGATAAAGTGTATCGATTGGACACATGTTAGTCATTACTGTTACATTCACAATCACAGGCACTACATGCACGGTAAAGTTCTATAATAACTACTCTGAGTCCTCACTTACCTGAACAGTGGTTTGATTCTGTTCGATTAACGAATTCATTGTGAGATTTGTATTGCTGTTGTGGCGCTAGAATGTAGTAATTGGTCTCATCAACTCATCCGATCACATAAACACAACGCCAATGCTAATGGCAGCCATTAATTACGAAATAGTCAGAGACGACTGCGTTTAGGCCAGCGTTATCGCGGGTCTAAAAATCGTGTCGTTTCGTCCCGCGGAAAGTCCGAGACTTCTAGTTGTCTGCGTTCATGCATAGCGATTATCCCGTCAAAGTCCCGACGTTTGTAAACAGTCCGAGACAACGCTCATTGTATCGGTTCATGCATAATACCCCAGGGCACTTCACACGCATAATGCACAAAATGTATCGGCAACATGAGTGCATACATATAACAATAGAGCGTGTGTGTGTGTGCGTGCGTGCGTGCGTGCGTGCGTGCGTGCGTGCGTGTGTGTAAGCGTATATAAGTGTATGCTTGTATAGAGAAATTAAATTAGGCAAGACAAATACGTCATATCTGAAAACGTTAAGTTCTAGCAGAAGAACTACACATGTGTTTACCAGTTCCATGAGGTTAGCAGGCGGCAAAAACTGAAACGAATTACCACACCCATGTTGTCATACCCACAACAGTCAATGTCTTTAAAGGGAAACAAAAACAATCGTTCGGGAAAATGTATTTTCAAAACGGGATCTTTTTGTGAGACACGCCCCGATGTTTGGCCAATAAGTGCCGAGAGGTTCTTTGACTTCACTGACACAGATGTGGTGCGTCGAGTTCTCGTTTTATTCGACGTGTTTACGAATACGCCTGTTCACATGTAGATTTCTCGTATTCCCTTCGACGTATTCCCTTCGATTCAGGCGCTGAGTTACTCTTATATGCACGAACAAGTAACTGTTATATTACTTTACCTTAGGACACCTTGGGACTGTTCTGATCGCAGGATCCTCTCGGTTCCTCAATGATCAGATCTTCTTCTTCGACTGTTAACAGTTTGTGGTTTCCGGTTTCAGTATTTAATGTTAGTGGGGCTTCATAGTTGCATAGTATCTCCTGGGTTGTCCAGAATTTGTCAAGGCGGTTTTTTAAATGAATTTATTGATCTAGCTTGTAATACCGAATCAGGTAAACTATTCCACGGTTCAGGTACTCTAAGCAGGAATGCAGTTGTTCTTATGTTTAGTTTTGCTCTTTGGTTGAATAGTTTGAGGGGGTGTTCTCTGTTACTGGATCGTAATGCCACATCATCCCATTTAGGGAGGTTTGGTGCGGATTTTTTTAGCATATAGGTTATGCATTATTTGGTAGACTTCAATCATGTGTCCTCTTAAGGTAGGTAGTATGGATTCAAAAAGTGATTTTTGACATTTTTTGTAAAAGGACTTTCTTTGCTATTTATGTACTTTCATATCCTTACCTCAATAATGCAGTTAGTATATTAGCTGAAAAAGTAATAAAAAGTGGCAATATTGAGGTTTCTTCGGATGGCTTTTGGCAGAATTTGGTTATAAAAATTACCTTATCATCGTGTTCTCGGAATACCATTTTTGCTTTGAGTACTTAAAGTTGCTGCGCTCTAGTAGAATAAATACTGGGTATAACTGCAAAACATTTTGCATCGCAGTGCCTAATGAGTATATCTACTGCATGAATTAAAATAAATCATAATATATTTAATGGTTTCTGAATTATAGGCGTTAATTATGTGAAAAAGTTACACAAAATTGTTTTTTTCGACAAAAAATCTTTTTTCACGTAAACAACACAACATATCTGATTTCTGTGATATTCATGCAGTAGATATGCATAACAGTAATCCCTGTGCTAAATTACAAGCTTGTAACTTGAATACGTTTTTGGTTAGAGCGCGACAACAAATACCTAATTTTCCCTATTATGGCGGCCATATTGGATACCTAATTTGCGTAATTTATGCGAAACATGAAAAAAAACACCTTAAATATGTTGGTATGTATCTGCATACCAAATATGGTTGATCTGTGTTGAAAACTAAAGATGTTTGGTGGAATCCATACTACCTACCTTAATCTACGATATGCTAATGTCGGTAATTTAAGTAATTTAAGTCTTTCAATATATTACGATAAGTCCCTCATACCAGGTAGTTCTTTTGTGGCTCTACTCTGGACATTTTCTATGGCTATTTTATGTTTCACATTACATATATAACATACTGCTATTGCATAATCTAGGTGGGATCTAACCATAGTCTTATATAATGGCAAGAAAGTGTGTATATCTTAGAACTGAACAGTTCTTCTGATGTTTGTTATCCTGCTTGCTTTATTAACCACTTCGTTGATGTGACCGTCAAGTGAAAGTTTTGAATCAATAATTATTCCTAAATCTTTTTGATTATCTGTGCTGACAAGAGCATGTTTAACATTATTTGTTACCATGAAGTATTTATTTTATCCTATATTATTTTTCCATGTGTAAACATTTATCGGATGAAATTGTAATAACCGCTTGTCGCTCCATTGTTCAAGGACGCTTAAATCATGTTGTAGAGTATTGCAGTAGTGAGCGGCACGCGAAAGTAACAGTTTTACCAATTGCAGCAGCAAAGCAAACTCGGCAATAAAAATCGTTCGTCACTGCCGGATAATGTAATACACCGTTGAAAGTGGTACAATTCCCTGGGAAAATAGAGGCATTTCATTACAAACGAAAACAAACGGTTATCCGAATTCCGAAATATGGGTTATTGAACGACACAAATGAGACCAATGCTCCCAATTCGGCGAACCGGGAAGAGTAGGAATTTGTGACGTCTTTAACAAAATTGCGCTATCCGTGCAATTGAAATTCTTTGCTATTCGAGTGAACCACTGACAAAATATTCTTGATTGTATTTAAAAAGATACTTTTATTATTAACTTATTTAGATGTACATGCCCAAGATACCTTTTGTCTCTTTTTAATGACAAAATTTTTAATTATTATTATTTAATTCAACCTCCGTTACCGGAGAAGAAACATTCAAACACAAACACATATAAAAGACAGACGATAATAGTAAAATGATTAGTAAAGTGACTAGCTACAATACATACAGTGACAGTGAATATGTGAACACTGTATTACTTTTGTAGATTCACATGTAAAATACACACGATAAATAGTATAAAAAATACTGGTGATGCAACTATAGCGACAATACACACTATGAATCATGAGTGCACCCTATGAATACACCACGTGCGCCCGAATCATTCCGTCTGTTTACATCATGTAATGAATTACTCGAACGCACGTGGTTCACATGTAAAGATTACACATGATGTAAACAGAGAGAACGACTCGAGTGCACGTGAATTGAACATGTTTGGGTAGGGAGCCTACTTGCACATATATACAGTCCCTCAAATCAGTGTAAATATAACGTCGTTATTTTGTTCTTAAAGTTATCGACTATTAGTGAATTGAAACACTAATTTGGTAGGCTATTCCATGGAACACAAGGAAGCCTGTCACGTCCATTTAACCATTTGGTGTAAGTATAATTCGAGTTTGAATCAAAACTCGTCAACTTGACGAAAATATCAAGAATGCTAACTTACCAATGGCAATGTTCCAACTGCGTAAAATACATATGGAATGGGATAAAATAATGAACGCCCACAGAGGCTAGCAGATAGCTGCATTATGTCGCGTCGTCTGAGGGGTGAGGGCCCGTGTCAGTGAATTATGTAAACACCTGTCGTAAGTTCACAAACAGCTGTGTGGACTGACTGTATAACAATTGCCGCCGCTTCAATTCAATAAAAAACCGCGAATTTTAATTGAGCAACTTACGTTTGGTAGCCGCGTCCGTTTGGCAGCGCTTTACACGATGGCTCCACCGTACAATTCTACCACAACCCTTCCGACTTGCACACCTCTTCGCTGAAGACCTGAGTTAACTTTCACGCAGACATCGACTGAAGAGTGGCCACACCCTACGCCAAGTTATAACAGACCTTGAAATGACATCCACAACAGCACCACCTGGTGATTACATGTTCCATTCCGCGTGACCGCAAGGGGCGCTGTTGCACAATACGAATGTGTTCGCTGGTCCATAACATGTGTGTATTATATTATTAAATCGACACGTACTTATAATGCTATAAACACATTGCATTCGCAGCTTATCTTAGTTGGATTCATGCTATAGAGTAAGCAAATGGCGTATGAGTAAATGTAAATTCCACACAATAGTCATACAATTAATATTTAATTAATTTAGTTCTATAACCCTGAATGTTTATGACCAGTGGTATATTTTTTATGGCATTATTGCCAGTTATATAACTTCATTACAGTTTATATTAAAACTCATTCGTGCAATTTAAGTA
Source organism: Escarpia spicata (assembly GCA_963995525.1). NCBI lineage: Eukaryota > Metazoa > Annelida > Polychaeta > Sabellida > Siboglinidae > Escarpia > Escarpia spicata. The sequence continues at coordinate 55,202,223 of OZ023211.1, read as the reverse complement.
AGGCGCAACGTTGAATCTAGACCAACTTCTTACCAGCTTCACAGAAGAGTAGGTATGTAGTTAAAACACAGAAGGTAGCAATAATTGGGTAATAAACGTCAGAACGGGGGGGGGGGGGACCGGGCCTGATTTCCCCAAACACTCTGAGTCACGCACGAAGGGGTGATAGTTTACCGAATTATGGGTACGTACGTGTTACATACTGATGCATTTCCCGCGCAAACACCTTTCTCTATCCTAGGTGAGAAAACCAAACTGTCACCTCTAGTGTTATAATCCGAGAGTCGGGTGTGACGGTTTCTAATGCGAACGGTCTTGCCAAGTTCCAACCTTCGACTTCATGGACAATTAAATGAAATAGGGAAGGCACTGCGGTACATCTTCACAAACAGTTGATTGTGTTTTTAGTTTATAATAAATAATGTATGTCTTTATTGCAGTGTTGTGCACACAACGCGTGGAGCTGTGCGTGCATGTGTGTACGTGGGTGTGTATTCTTATGTATGCGTGTGTGTTTTTGCAATGTAGTCTGCCTTGTAAACGATATTAAATATGATGTCGTTCGCTAGAAAAATATGATATTTGATGCCAACAGTATTCGGTTATTAAAGGAAATACAACACAATTCCATTGTGTGGCATATAGACACACGGTATTTGAACTTGAATCTAAGATTACCTTTTGATCTACGACATATATAAGGTGAACGTCTTTACTCGCATAGCATCCCAGGTGGTCTAGTGGTTAGGATTTGGCGCTTTCACCGCCGCGGCCGGGGTTCGATTCCCCGTCTGGGAAGATACTTTTTATTACTAAGATCTAATATTTATTGTGTTTCTGATATATTACTATACTAACATGTGTCGCGAGTCTGAATTTCTACGCATGCACACAGACACGCGTTCGGGAGAATGTGGGAATATTAGTCGAACGTCCATTGCCCATTAATTACCAATTAGATGTAAGCGTTAATCATCCATTGGCATCTAGACAAATACTTTACTCGTGACAGTAAGCCTAAACACTGGTCTTTGGCAAGGCCGTGCGGTTTATATTTGTTCATAGATACAAACATTGCACACTGTTGACACCGTCTTTGTGTGCTAAGCGTTCGTTTATCCTGTTGCTAAGTAGGAATGAGGTCGTGTCAGTTAGTGAATCAGCTTAGCGCAGCTTTTGTCACTAATGAAAAGCTACCAAGCTATGCAATTCCAGCGAAACACCTGTTTACAATCCTTGTTGAAACTATTAATATACAATATATCGTTTGTCATAACAGTCTTATGGGCGCAATATCACCCTCATCACGTGTTCACAACGGCGAGCGTACAGCAGCGTTGACCAGGGTTTATAGGGCATAACGCTTGGTAATGTTATAATACCATGGGCCTATAACATAATTGTACCCAGCCACTATCTAGCTACAAGGTTCGGAAATAAGAATTTCGAGATAAAAAGATTAACAAACATTCCGTAGGAATACGGGCTCAGCGAACGCAATAAATGCGGTTGTTGCTTTTTACGTTATAATTTGGACTCCACGACCCTAAATATTATCAAAGGACAAAGTGGAAGACAGTAAGAAGACAGACGGTGTGTCCAAAATATCCCACAACTATTTTAGATACTTATCCTACTAGAATGGAGATTTTAAAACAAAATATTATGGCTTAAAAATATGGTTTAAAAATCGCGTTAACGCAACAATTTAGAAATAAATCCTGACCAGCAATCGTCCGATATGTCGACGTATAAAAATGTGTTCCCAGACGGGGAATCGAACCCCGGCCGCGGCGGTGAGAGCGCCGAATCCTAACCACTAGACCAACTGGGATCTGCTTGATGTTGTCTGGTGGCGTCTATTTATGAATTGAGCTATTACGGAAACATGGGCGAACATAGGAGCGGGAAGAACGCTGGGACGAATCCACACAGTGCAATCTAGGAGGGGCGCAAAACACTGAAGCTATCCAAAAACCTCCATTTATACGCCTCGAGGCTCGCAAAAATACAAACACCTTTTGCCAAAAATACAAACACATATTCACTTGAAGTGCTAGGGGGTATATCACGCGAACGCAGGCACATTCCAAAGGAAATTCCAAAGGTCTATGGGGACACGTGCAGAGAACTCTTATGTCCCCCTCCTATGAAACGTCTACACTTGTTTCCGAAAAGCACTTGGGTAAAAGCGTCACAAACAATACTGTATGGTATTTTAATGGATTATGCAAGTTTAGAAGCCGTAAAATGAACCCAAGCCGACTCGGGTAGATCAAACTCTGTATTATATTGGGCATAGGCTCATTATTATCTTTCCCAACGTCACATCCTCTGCGACGTGACACTGTGGTGTCACGGTGCGACGATGCGTTTCCGGAACGTCGCACTGCTACGAGACACATTCCTGCATCCTTTCCTGCGTTGCTCAAAGATGTCAAACCGATACACGACGTCCAAGTGCCGCCACGGTACATTCCCGCAATATTAATTCGTAACACTGCTGCTACGTCACATTTCCAACACGTTCAGTGACATCACACTGTTGCGACGTCACATTACCCACAATGTATAGTGATGTAACACTGCTGCACGTCACAGTGCTGCGACGTCACATTCCCCCACAATGAATAGTGATGTAACACTGCTGCACATCACAGTGCTGCGATGTCACATTCCCCCACAATGAATAGTGATGTAACACTGCTGCACGTCACAGTGCTGCGACGTCACATTCCCCCACAATGAATAGTGATGTAACACTGCTGCACGTCACAGTGCTGCGATGTCACATTCCCCCACAATGAATAGTGATGTAACACTGCTGCACGTCACAGTGCTGCGACGTCACATTCCCCCACAATGAATAGTGATGTAACACTGCTGCACGTCACAGTGCTGCGATGTCACATTCCCCCACAATGAATAGTGATGTAACACTGCTGCACGTCACAGTGCTGCGACGTCACATTCCCCCACAATGAATAGTGATGTAACACTGCTGCACGTCACAGTGCTGCGACGTCACATTCCCCCACAATGTATAGTGATGTAACACTGCTGCACGTCACAGTGCTGCGACGTCACATTCCCCCACAATGAATAGTGATGTAACACTGCTGCACGTCACAGTGCTGCGATGTCACATTCCCCCACAATGAATAGTGATGTAACACTGCTGCACGTCACAGTGCTGCGACGTCACATTCCCCCACAATGTATAGTGATGTAACACTGCTGCACGTCACAGTGCTGCGACGTCACATTCCCCCACATTGAATAGTGATGTAACACTGCTGCACGTCACAGTGCTGCGATGTCACATTCCCCCACAATGTATAGTGATGTAACACTGCTGCACGTCACAGTGCTGCGACGTCACATTCCCCACAATGTATAGTGGTGTAACACTGCTGCACGTCACAATGCTGCGACGTCACAATCCCCACAATGTATAGTGATGTAACACTGCTGCACGTCACAGTGCTGCGACGTCACAGTCCCCACAATGTATAGTGGTGTAACACTGCTGCACGTCACAGTGCTGCGATGTCACATTCCCCCACAATGTATAGTGATGTAACACTGCTGCACGTCACAGTGCTGCGACGTCACATTCCCCACAATGTATAGTGGTGTAACACTGCTGCACGTCACAGTGCTGCGATGTCACATTCCCCCACAATGTATAGTGATGTAACACTGCTGCACGTCACAGTGCTGCGATGTCAAATTCCTGCCATGTTAATATGAATTCAAGCGATTAAAAATATCGAAAATAAACTTCATTATAATATAATTTCCAAAGCGCCGAATCCTAACCACTACACCACCTGGCATCTGCTCAATGTTCTACCATGGAGTGTATCCTAGTGTGGAAACGGGTGTTCACGTGATACACTTGCTTTCGAAAAAAATCGAGTAAAAACACCACGAACATTATTATAAATCGTATTTAAAGGGAAACAATAAAGCAACTGTGTGGGTCTATACATCTAAAAGAGTTAATACTATCTAATCGTTTGCAACTACAATCAACCATATCATCCCTGTGGTTTACTCATAATTTATTTTCAAAGTGGGAGATTCTAGTGAAATCTCACACTTCCTGGCGGCTTACATATTGAGACACGCCACGATGCTTCATCAATAAGTGCCTTGAGTGTCCAGGGGCGTACCCAGGATTGACATGTGAGGAGTTTCCAAACGGGTATTACTAGTGGCGCGGGAACGAAATTCATATTGGGGGGCTACCGGAGCTTCAGCACCACTGAACATTTTTCGCCGCTACGCCGCTATAACTTCGGCTTCTCCGCTGTCTCGGCTGTGAACTCATGACATCCGAACGCGGGGGGGGGGGGCAGTGCTGTTGAAAACCAAGTTATAACCCTAACCCTGTTCCCGCGCCTATGGGTATTACCGTCATCCTTCCGTGTACTCACATGCATTGCCATCATTTTGATCATACAGCAGTGAAGACATTTGGAGGGGTTTCCGGGCAACCAAAACAACCCTGGGTACGCCCCGGCTGTACGTTACCGTATGGATCATACAACAGTAAGGAATTTGGGGGGGTTTTCCGGACAACCAAAAACATTCAAAAGGGTCTAGGGGCACGTAACGGGAGCTCACTCAAAAAGATCTGGGGGCACGCCAAATACCAAAGGCCTAGGGGTGGCACGTGCCCCCAGGTCCCCCTGGATCCGCCTATGATCTCCTGCAGAGTTACACCTGTAACAACTGTCATAATGTCACACGGTGCACCGTGCAGACGTAACAGATTAATTAGTTACAGCGCCGAAACTAATTCGGCGACGCAAACTACAGTAATATTCTCAGTTTGACGACTGGCGAATTGGGAAGAGTAGGCATTGGCATCGTCGCAAGCCAGGGATGTGACTACGTACTCTAACCCTGGCAGGTCTCCCACGCATTGTATGGAAGTTAGCTTAATCAAACTCATAATTCACTTCGCCGTACCACCCGTGAGAACAGTGCAGACACCCGTCTGACTCGCGCCCTATTTACAGGAATCGCAGTATAATTACCCCTGGCGCGAGGATGGGCACTGGTGACGTCAGGCGTTCCATCACAATGACGCTATCCGTGCTTTCAACTAGGTTATTCTAGTAAACTACTCGCATAATTATCTTGATTGTTCTTGATTGTGGTTAGTTTATATGAACTGTTTTTTATGCACTGTTTCATTTTAATGGATTATACTTATAAGCGATATCCATTGCTAAAACCCCCAAGTTTGCTTTATTCCAACGTGTGCTGTTACCTGAGTGTCATAAGGTAGCACGGTAATGTGGAGTTCTGCACACCCCATACCACAGCTCCAGCGCCTGTTTCATCCTACAATTCCTCTCACAATTCCTCTCCTCTCATGAATCCTAGCTCTCACAATTCATCTCACCATTGCAGGTATTGCCTCTACACAACAAGCAGGTGTCCCAGGTGGTCTAGTGGTTAGGATTCGGCGCTCTCACCGCCGCGGCCGGGGTTCGATTCCCCGTCTGGGAATTGCTTTTATGACAACAAAGCCAACAATTCTTAACCTGTTTTGGTCTTGCTTGACGACCCATGCCTTCCTTGTGATAAATTATGAACTAAATAGTGATTCAATAAACAGGCATAACCAAAAGTAATGAAAACAGTTAATAATATATTCTTGCTGAGGTGAACACGGAGGCGTCAACAAGTTAGCACAGTTCAATGGCTTATCGACGTAGGAAGAGGACACCATTTTCAAATAGAAAGCAAAATGGCGGATGAAGTCGGGAAGATCGTACGATTTCGACAAAGTTTGAAGAATATTAGGACAACGCTAATGTATTTCGTACTGGTGATAATAAGAGGCAGACATTCCGGTAGAAAATATGTAGTATCGCTGGACATGCTGATTAATGCAATATTTGCCTGTGAAAGTGTACTGCGGTGGGTCGATATAGACAAAATCGAAAACGTTACGGATTTTATCCTAGTGCGACGTTTCAAATTTATACAACCGAATACACAATTCGTCTCGCGTACGTCTGGTACGGGAAAACAGAACAATATAGAACTGTTCGGAGTCGCTGGAAAATCTTGGCGACCCACTCAGAATGGCTTGGCGACCCAATTTTGGGTCGCAACACAAGGGTTAAGAACCGCTGAACTAAACAAACTTAACATGTAGAACCTAAATGATACTACAAAAAAATTATCTTCGATATTCTTCATTTAAAAATGGTCATATTTTGTTTTAAGTTATTTTATTTGTTGTTTTAATAAGCAAGTCTGGTTCATTCACGTAATTAATAACTGCAATATTAATAATGCAATAATTATTACAATGGTAATGGTTCAAACCTATTCACACAATAATCACAGCCCGTAGCAGGTCTCATGCATAACGTCCGATGGTCATTAGATATATGATTGACGACTCGTTGCCAGTCCGGCTTACGTCTGGTCTAGAGACGCCTGACGATACATCACCACCACATACCAGGGAACGATTGTCAGCAACACATTTTACACACGCACTCAGACACGCACGCACGCACGCACGCACAACACACACGCACGTACGGACGCACGGCCGCACGGCCGCACGCACATATACGCACACACACACACACACACACAAACTGCCACGACGTCAAACTCCCGTGACGTCATGCACTCTGCGTCGTCATACATCTAGTTCCAAAAACACATGACTAAGTAGAAAATGCGTGCTTAGGCTACCACCCTACCAGGTCGTTTGACTCCATAGGGGAGACTGTGTTGGCCAGTACCAAAGCATTTACATTACCAAGCAGGGTCACTCAGCGATCCGCCATTTTGAATTTGAACTGGTAGCGTTGTCGCGCTTACATTTATCCGGGCGTTAAATAATATCCGGGTGACGTTTCTGCGCGTGCGCATATCTAGGGGCATGTATTTAGCACCAGCTACGACTGTCACGTTTTCATTTATCCGGGCGTTATATGTATGTTTATATATTATATAAATTATAAAATGTTTGCTTCCCACAGAATAAACAATTTATGTCATAAAACAGTTTCCTCTCCACGTGACTTACTCTTATACTTGGTCACAATTCTGAAATAGCAAATTATAATTATGTACTCTAACTATAACGCTCGTATTACGACAACAAACGAAACATATTTAACTACTGGATATTATCTATCACTATGTGATCTACTGGTGCCAAATATTATGCCTAACATATGCACATAAACAGCACCCACATAAAATTTAACGCCCGGATAAATGTAAGCGCGACAGCGTATACAATATCATTATGTTCACACATGAATAACAGAGGGCGCTGCGCGAGTGACTATGCTTGGGATATAATTGCTTTGCCAGTACCCACACAAGACTTGACACTGTGACGTCACGCTGCTACGTTACATTTCCGGAATATTGCTGCGACGGCACATTCCCGCCATGTCCAATGACGTCCGACTGCTACGACATATACATCACAGTTAGGCGATGTCACATTCCCGCAAAGTCATATTCCCGCGATATCCTATAACGTCACACTGCTAATACAGTGAACAGAGACATTATTTGTTTAGATCATCATTCATATGCATGCAGCGTGGAATAACAGTTTGTACATGTTTTACATAGTTATGATGATCCAGGGAGGCCTCTCTATGAGTATAAGCACATGTGGTGTGGTGCAGTAGTCATTATAATGGTGCTTATTGAATACTGAGTACTTAAATATAAACAAATATGAAGTTTCACACTTCGTTAAAAATATAACTGTGCTACTAGTGCTAACAAATTGAATACTACCCATGAGTGTGCAAACAAACAGAATATGTTTAAACATTTGTATGCTAATATGGAATTCTGCCCTCCCCATACTACAGCTCCGGCGCCTGCTTCCTCTTATAATTCCTCTCACTATTCCTCTCCTCTCACAATACTTCTCTTCTCACAATTCCTCTCTTATCACAATTCCTCTCACAATTCCTCTCCTCTCACAATTCCTCTGATAATTCATCTCTTCTCACAATTATTCACCTCTCACAATTCCTCTCGTCTCACAATTCTTCTCTTCTCACAATTCCTCTCTTCTCGCAATTCCTCTCTTCTCACAATTCCTCTCTCCTCACAATTCCTCTCTTCTCACAATTCCTCTCTAGTCACTATTTATCTCTTCTCACAGTTGCTCTCTTGTAACAATTCGTTTATTCTCACAATTCCTCTCCTCTAACAATTCCTCTCTTCTCACAATGTATTTTCCCTATCCCCCCCATCCCCCGTCCCCCAGTCAGTAGTTATGGCGTTTGTTTCCTCTCACAAGTCCTTTCACAATTCCTCTATTCTCACAATGCCACTACTCATAATTCCTCTCTCCTCACAAGTTCTCTCCTTTCACAATTCCTATATTCTCACAATGCCACTACTCATAATTCCTCTCTCCTCACAAGTTCTCTCCTTTTACAATTCCTCTATTCTCACAATGCCACTACTCATAATTCCTCTCTCCTCACAAGTTCTCTCCTTTTACAATTCCTCTATTCTCACAATGCCACTACTCATAATTCCTCTCTCCTCACAAGGTCTTTCCTTTCACAATTCCTCTATTCTCACAATGCCACTACTCATAATTCCTCTATCCTCACAAGTTCTCTCCTTTCACAATGTCTCTCTTCTCACAGTCCCTCTCTTTTCAAAATTCCTCTCCTCTCACAATTCCTCTCAAAATTCCTCTGTTCTCACAATTCCTCTCCTCTTAAAATTCCTCTCCTCTCATTAATCCTAGTTCTCACAATTCCTCTCACTATTGCAGGTATTGCCTCTACACAATATGCAGGTGTCCCAGGTGGTCTAGTGGTTAGGATTCGGCGCTCTCACCGCCGCGGCCGGGGTTCGATTCCCCGTCTGGGAATCTCTTTTATGACAATTATCAACCAAAATACAAACTTAATACATAAGACCTCAATTATATTGCAATAAAATTTATCTTTGATATTCTTCAATTTAAAAATAGTCAACGATTGACAGCAACACATTCTACACACGCACTCAGACACGCACGCACGCGCACGCACAACACACACACACGCACGCACACACACGCACGCACGCACACACAACCTGCCACAGGCGACGTCATACACCTAATTCTAAAATAACTCGACTAAAATTACTAGCAAATGCGTGCCTAGGTACTCTACCATACACGCCATTTGACTCAATACGAGTGTCTATGTTGCATAGAATCTTACAAGACATGACAACGTCGCGTCACATTTCTGGAACGTCACTTTACTGCGACGTTTATACGTCATAGTGCTGCGACGTCACAATCCCGCATCATCATGCTCCCGCGATGTCCAATGAAATCACATTGCTAATAACTCCATTTGTGCTTTATTTCAACGTGAAATGTTACCTGATGGTCATAGGAGAGTAATATGGGATTCTGCCCCCCCCCCACGTCCCCCATTCAGTAGTTCTGGCGATTGTTTCCTCTCACAATTCCTCTCTAAATTCCTTTCTTCTCACAATACCACTTCTCATAATTCCTCTCCTCTCACAATTCTTCTCTTCTCACAATTCCTCTCCTCTCACAATTCCTGTCTTTTCACAATTCCTTTCTTCTCATAATTCCACTCTTCTCACAATTCCTCTCTTCTCACAATACCTCTTTTCTCACAATTCCTCTCTTCTCACAATTCCTCTCCTCTCACAATTCTTCTCCTCTCACAGTTCCTCTAAAAATTCCTCTCTTCTCGCAATTCCTCTCCTTTCACAATTTCTCTTTTCTCACAATGCCTCTCTTTTCAAAATTCCTCTCCTCTCACAATTTCTCTCCTCTCACAATTCATCTCCTCTCACAGTTCTTCTCTCAATTCCTCTCTTCTCTCAATTCCTCTCTTTTCACAATTCCTCTCCTTTCACAATTCCTCTCTTCTCACAATTCCTCTTCTCTCACAATTCCTCTCTTCTCACAATTCCTCTCTTCTCACAATTCCTCTCTTCTCACAATTCCTCTCTTCTCACAATTCCTCTCCTCTCACAATTCCTCTTTTCTCACAATTACACTCTTCTCACAATTCCTCGCCTCTCACATTTCCTCTCCTCTCTTAAATCCTAGCTCTCACAATTGCAGGTATTGCCTCTACACAATAAGTAGGGGTTCCATGTGGTCTATAGTGTTAGGATTCGGCGCTCTCATCGCCGCGGCCGGGATTCGATTCCCTGTCTGGGAATCGCTTTTATGACAATTAACAACCAAAGTACAAACTTAAGACATAGGACCTAAATTATACTGCATTACAGGTTATCTGCCACACGCGACGTCATACACCTAGTTCAAAAATAACTCGACTCAAATTACAAGCAAATGCGTGCGTAGGCACCATACCATACACGCCGTTTGATTCAATACGAGTGTCTGTGTTGCATAGGAATCATACAAGACATGACAACGTCACGTCACATTTCCGGAACATCACATTGCTGCGACGTTTATACGTCATTGTGCTGCGACGTCACAATCACGCATCATCATGTTCCCGCGATGTCCAATGAAATCACATTGCTAATAACTCCATTTGTGCTTTATTTCAACGTGAAATGTTACCTGATGGTCATAGGAGACTAATATGAAATTCTGCCCCCCCCCCCCCCCCCCCCGTCCCCCAGCCAGTACTTCTGGCGTTTGTTTCCTCTCAAAAGTCCCATGTTCTCACAATACCTGTTCTCATAATTCCTCTCCTCTCACAATGCCTCTCTTTTCAAAATTCCTCTCCTCTCACAATTCCTCTCTTCTCACAATTCCTCTCTTCTCACAATTCCTCTCCTTTCACAATTCCTCTCTTCTCACAATTACATTCTTCTCACAATTCCTCGCCTCTCACATTTCCTCTCATCTCATAAATCCTAGCTCTCACAATTCCTCTCACTATTGCAGGTATTGCCTCTACACAATATGTAGGTGTCCCAGGTGGTCTAGTGGTTAGGATTCGGCGCTCTCACCGCCGCGGCCGGGGTTCGATTCCCCGTCTGGGAATCGCTTTTATGACAATCATCAACCAAAATACAAACTTAACACATAGGACCTAAATAATATTGCAATAAAATTTATCTTTGATATTCTTCAACTTAAAAATAGTCATATTTTGTTAAGCTTCGCTAGTCTGTTTTATTCACGTAATTATTTTTTTTCATAAAAATAAACACAAGTTTATTAGCAACTCAACTGAGTTGGATTCACAGTATACAGTAAAATGCAACTAATACATTGAAACGTCATACAGTATTAATTCATTGAATTGTCATACAGTATCAATACCATCCTTTTGCCCTTCATTCGTTATTGGCAGTTGTGTAATCCCCATGGTATAAAGGAGTTACGGTACCTGTTTGTTCGGGTTATTGGCAAAGGGTACACATTACGCTGTCTGACGTCATATCTGGTATTCCTTTTGTCGGGCAGCAGATGGTTTAATATGTGTGTACTCACTTTAATCTTATTGAAATATTGTTGACAAAGGCAGTTCCGTATTGCTTTCAATGTCTCCAGTTTAACATACCTGAGTATCTCGGCGTAATTTATTCAAGAAAAAAATACATTTTAATGCTCTTTTCTGTATCCTTTCAATGTTGTCAGATAAATAGTGTGGCAAGGTAGTGTGCATAATTAATATATATGTAGTATTAATAAAATAATTATTACAATGGTAATGATTCAAACATATTCACATAATAATCACAGCCCGCAGCTGGTCACATTTACAACATCCGATCATCATTAGGTATATGATTGACGACTCTCGGCAGCCCAGTTTACTTGCAGTCAAAGACGCTGCATATGGCGATACATCACCACCACATACCAGGGAACGATTGACAGCAACACATTCTACACACGCACTCAGACACGCACGAGCACGCACAACACACACACGCACGCACGGACGCACGCACACACACACACACACACACACACACACAACCTGCCACAGGCGACGTCATACACCTAATTCTAAAATAACTCGACTAAAATTACTAGCAAATGCGTGCCTAGGTACTCTACCATACACGCCATTTGACTCAATACGAGTGTCTATGTTGCATAGAATCATACAAGACATGACAACGTCGCGTCACATTTCCGGAACGTCACTTTGCTGCGACGTTTATACGTCATAGTGCTGCGACGTCACAATCCCGCATCATCATGCTCCCGCGATGTCCAATGAAATCACATTGCTAATAACTCCATTTGTGCTTTATTTCAACGTGAAATGTTACCTGATGGTCATAGGAGAGTAATATGGGATTCTGCCCCCCCCGTCCCCCAGTCAGTAGTTCTGGCGATTGTTTCCTCTCACAATTCCTCTCTAAATTCCTTTCTTCTCACAATACCACTTCTCATAATTTCTCTCCTTTCACAATTCTTCTCTTCTCACAATTCCTCTCCTCTCACAATTCCTGTCTTTTCACAATTCCTCTCTTCTCATAATTCCTCTCTTCTCACAATTCCTCTCTAAATTCCTTTCTTCTCACAATACCACTTCTCATAATTTCTCTCCTTTCACAATTCTTCTCTTCTCACAATTCCTCTCCTCTCACAATTCCTGTCTTTTCACAATTCCTCTCTTCTCACAATTCCTCTCTTCTCACAATACCTCTCTTCTCACAATTCCTCTCTTCTCACAATTCCTCTCCTCTCACAATTCCTCTCTTCTTACAATACCTCTCTTCTCACAATTCCTCTCTTCTCACAATTCCTCTCCTCTCACAATTCCTCTCTTCTTACAATACCTCTCTTCTCACAATTCCTCTCTTCTCACAATTCCTCTCCTCTCACAATTCATCTCCTCTCACAGTTCCTCTAAAAATTCCTTTCTTCTCACAATACCACTTCTCATAATTCCTCTCCTCTCACAATTCTTCTCTTCTCACAATTCCTCTCCTCTCACAATTCCTGACTTTTCACAATTCCTCTCTTCTCATAATTCCACTCTTCTCACAATTCCTCTCTTCTCACTATACCTCTCTTCTCACAATTCCTCTCTTCTCACAATTCCTCTCCTCTCACAATTCCTCTCCTCTCACAATGCCTCTCTTTTCAAATTTCCTCTCCTTTCACAATTCCTCTCTTCTTACAATTCCTCTCCTCTCACAGTTCCTCTAAAAAATCCTCTCTTCTCGCAATTCCTCTCTTTTCACAATTCCTCTCCTTTCACAATTCCTCTCTTCTCACAATTCCTCTTCTCTCACAATTCCTCTCTTTTCACAATTCCTCTCTTCTCACAATTCCTCTCTTCTCACAATTCCTCTCTTCTCACAATTCCTCTCCTCTCATAATTCCTCTCCTCTCACAATTCCTCTCTTCTCACAATTACACTCTTCTCACAATTCCTCGCCTCTCACATTTCCTCTCCTCTCATAAATCCTAGCTCTCACAATTCCTCTCACTATTGCAGGTATTGCCTGTACACAATAAGTAGGTGTTCCAGGTGGTCTATAGTGTTAGGATTCGGCGCTCTCACCGCCGCGGCCGGGATTCGATTCCCTGTCTGGGAATCGCTTTTATGACAATTAACAACCAAAGTACAAACTTAAGACATATGACCTAAATTATACTGCAATACAGGTTATCTGCCACACGCGACGTCATACACCTAGTTCTAAAATAACTCGACTCAAATTACAAGCAAATGCGTGCGTAGGCACCATACCATACACGCCGTTTGATTCAATACGAGTGTCTGTGTTGCATAGGAATCATACAAGACATGACAACGTCACGTCACATTTCCGGAACATCACATTGCTGCGACGTTTATACGTCATAGTGCTGCGACGTCACAATCACGCATCATCATGTTCCCGCGATGTCCAATGAAATCACATTGCTAATAACTCCATTTGTGCTTTATTTCAACGTGAAATGTTACCTGATGGTCATAGGAGACTAATATGGAATTCTGCCCCCCCCCCCCCCCCGTACCCCAGCCAGTACTTCTGGCGTTTATTTCCTCTCACAATTCCTCTCAAAATTCCCCTGTTCTCACAATACCTGTTCTCATAATTCCTCTCCTCTCACAATTCTTCTCTTCACAGAATTCCTCTCCTCTCACAATTCCTGTCTTCTCACAATTCCTCTCTTCTCATAATTCCACTCTTCTCACAATTCCTCTCTTCTCATATTTCCTCTTCTCGTAATTCTTCTCCTCTCACAAATCCTCTCATCTCACAGTTCCTCTCAAAATTCCTCTCTTCTCACAATTGTTCTTTTCTCGCAATTCCTCTCTTCTCACAATTCCTCTCTTCTCACAATTCCTCGCCTCTCACATTTCCTCTCCTCTCATAAATCCTAGCTCTCACAATTCCTCTCACTGTTGCAGGTATTGCCTCTACACAATATGCAGGTGTCCCAGGTGGTCTAGTGGTTAGGATTCGGCGCTCTCACCGCCGCGGCCGGGGTTCGATTCCCCGTCTGGGAATCGCTTTTATGACAATTATCAACCAAAATACAAACTTAACACATAGGACCTAAATAATATTGCAATAAAATTTATCTTTGATATTCTTCAACTTAAAAATAGTCATATTTTGTTAAGCCTCGCTAGTCTGTTTTATTCACGTAATTATTTTTTTTCATAAAAATAAACAAGTTTATTAGCAACTCAACTGAGTTGGATTCACAGTATACAGTAAAATACAACTAATACATTGAAACGTCATACAGTATTAATTCATTGAATTGTCATACAGTATAAATACCATCCTTTTGCCCTTCATTCGTTATTAGCAGTTTTGTAATCCCCATGGTATAAAGGAGTTACGGTATCTGTGTGTTCGGGTTATTGGCAAAGGGTACACATTACGCTGTCTGGTGTCATATCTGGTATGCCTTTTGTCGGGCAGCAGATGTTTAATATGTGTGTACTCACTTTAACTTTATTGAACTATTTTTGACAAAGGCAGTTCCGTCTTGCTTTCAATATTTCCAGTTTAACATACCTGAGTATCTCAGCGTAACTTATTCAAGAAAAAAATACACTTTTATGCTCTTTTCTGTATCATTTCAATGTTGTCAGATAAATAGTGTGGCAAGTTAGTGTGCATAATTAATATATGTAAGTAGTAATAGAGGTTAAGTACCGCGGGCAACTTGAGTTGCTCCGGAGGAAACCCATGTTAAGAGATAGGGATTTCCTCTCACAGACGACGGCCGGGTTAAAGATAGGGATTTTTAACATGGGAGAGATAGGGATTCCCCCAAAACTCGTTTTTGAACGGCTCTCGTTTACAAATTTCCTCCAGGGTTGCTCCCAAAACGGTTTTCGAGATAGCGATTTTGGTTTTTGAGATTTGGCCGGGTTAAAAGTATAGGGATTTTTCCGAAAATGGTTTTCGAGATTTTCTGACTGCTCCAGACGACGGCCGGGTTAAAGATAGGGATTTTTAACATGGGAAAGATAGGGATTTCACCAGATTTCCCCAAAACTTGTAAACGAGAGGAATTCGTTGACGAAAGTAGTCACAAAATGGTTTTCGAGATTTATCCCATGTTAAAGCATAGGGAATTTTTACCATGTTAAAGCATAGGGATTTTCACCCCATGTTAAAGCATAGGGAATTTTATCGCAAAGGTATCCGACCACTTTTCGAATTTTTATCCCAGGTTAAAGCATAGGCCATTTTTATCGCAAAGGTACGCGACCACTTTTTGAATAAAATAACATACCGAACACCATTTGAATAGGCTACTCACGAGATTGCTTGACCCTTAGGTCCAGGCTTCGCCAAGGGACCGAACCTTTATTT
Organism: Escarpia spicata; assembly: GCA_963995525.1. Classification (NCBI taxonomy): domain Eukaryota; kingdom Metazoa; phylum Annelida; class Polychaeta; order Sabellida; family Siboglinidae; genus Escarpia; species Escarpia spicata. The sequence continues at coordinate 55,186,413 of OZ023211.1, read as the reverse complement.
GTCGAAAATGTGGTGTTATAATAAGGCGTAATGTATAACAAAAGGATTATAAATTCAGCGGAGACCGTGTTGTCTGAAGTAATGTATAGGACTATGTTATATCAGAGCATATAGCCTCGTTTTTCGAACAGAGTGCCCATTTTGGAATTAGCCCTTTGGCTTTGGTGTCTGTTACAAAAACCCGTACTCGAGACGTGTCTGGACACGTTTGTTTGTCGCAAGCACGCGCACCCTGTATGACGTCGTGGTACGCGCTGTAATTTTGTACACGAAGTGAGTTGTTCAAGCAGATAGTGCTTTGGTTAGACCTTGTGTTGAACTTGCGCGTATGTAATGTAATCCCTTCATGTGACGTCAATTAAATAAGTAATTGCGCATGCGCAATAGTGGCTATTCTTATATGTCGTAGGTTGTCGACCCCTTGGTTAGTCTATACATTTACAACTTTAACATAGGTCCAAACCCGATAAAGCATAGCCATAGGCTAAGCCTAAGGCTAAGGCTAAGCCTAAGGGGCTAAACTTAAAGGCTATCTGGCCTACAGCGCATAACCACGGACAAACAACTTACAAACACTGACAAACAACTTACAAACACGGATATACAACTCAAAAACACCGACATGCTATAGCGAGTGAAAAAATCTCCCTGTTAACCGATATAAACTGGTATAAATCAAGCCTCAAGGTTCTGTGTATTTGTCCCGTGTTAAGGCATAGCCCATAGGGAATTATACGAACTTATCTGCTAAAACATTCAAACTACCAGCTATCTGTGAAATATTTTGGTCAAACTGTTTGTCGTGTAACAGTATTTGTCAGAATATCATAGTACTTACCAACGGTCACAGTGGTTATCCTGTTTGTAAACTATTTTGAAGGGGTATTCCCTGTTCAAGCCTCATCTATTTAAATAAACACGCTATGTGCGATGCACAATGTCGACTCGAGCGACTTGACGCCAAAGACCATATAGCAATAAAAGACGGCGCAGTGCTCGCTATCTATATTGTTCGAGGAAAGTGAAGCGTCATGATAGTGAAGCGTTATGTTAGAACAGTACAGACACACAATAACCTCCCAGATAAGATGTACCAGTATTTATATAGTTTACCGTATTAAGGGCCAAGTGTACAAATGTCCATTAGAACGTTTTTTTCTTTTTTCGGACTATAGTATTTAAATTCGTGCTTCTTCATTAAAACCTGCCAAATTAGCTTCGGTCGTAAAACAAATAACCTGGCACGGGTAACCGAAAATGAACTCATAGATACATACACGTGGTACGAAACACACAACACGCACATGAACTCAGACCAACTAGACGGTGAAAGACTGTTTGAGTGTTTTGTTAGACGTAGGTGTGAAGCTATCCGGCCGAGATATGTCACGAGACTACGGATGGGACATCAGAATAGACGTGTTATTGCGTCAAAGCCCTCCTTTTTTCAGGAAAATAGACGTGTTATCGCATCAATTCCTTTCCTTTTCAGGAAAATATACGTGTTATCGCGTCAATTCCTTTCCTTTTCAGGAAAATAGACGTGTTATCGCGTCAAACCCCTCCGTTTTCAGGAAAATAGAGGTATTATCGCGTCAAATCCCTACGTTTTCAGGAAAATAGACGTGTTGTCGCATCAATTCCTTTCCTTTTCAGGAAAATAGACGTGTTATCGCGTCAAATCCCTTCGTTTTCAGGAAAATAGACTTGTTATCGCGTCAAATCCCTCCTTTTTCACGAAAATAGACGTGTTATGTGTGTGGTGGTGGTGGTGGTGGTGGTGGTGGTGGTGGTGGTGGTGGTGGTGGTGGTGGTGGTGGTGGTGTGTGTGTGTGTGTGTGTGTGTGTGTGTGTGTGTGTGTGTGTGTGTGTGTGTGTGTGTGTGTGTGTGTGTGTGTGTGTGTGTGTGTGTGTGTGTGTGTGTGTGTGTGTGTGTGTGTGTGTGTGACAACTCCATCGTCGACACACTTCCGCGAATGTTAGAACTGTAGAGTCAGCCATTACAGTCACATGACTTGAGATGTGACGGGACTTCTAGCGATATATATACATATATATATATATACATATATATTTAGTGTCGGTAGTACTCGGAACTTTTTAGTGTCGGTAGTACTCGGAACTTTTTAGTGTCGGTAGTACTCGGAACTTTTTTAGTGTCGGTAGTACTCGGAACTTTTTAGTGTCGGTAGTACTCGGAACTTTTTAGTGCCGGTAGTACTCGGAACTTTTTAGTGTCGGTAGTACTCGGAACTTTTTAGTGTCGGTAGTACTCGGAACTTTTTAGTGTCGGTAGTACTCGGAACTTTTTAGTGTCTGTAGTACTCGGAACTTTTTTAGTGTCGATAGTACTCGGAACTTTTTAGTGTCGGTAGTACTCGGAACCTTTTAGTGTCGGTAGTACTCGGAACTTTTTAGTGTCGGTAGTACTCGGAACTTTTTAGTGTCGGTAGTACTCGGAACTTTTTAGTGTCGGTAGTACTCGGAACTTTTTAGTGTCGGTAATACTCGGAACTTTTTAGTGTCGGTAGTACTCGGAACTTTTTAGTGTCGGTAGTAGTCGAAACTTTTTAGTGTCGGTAGTACTCGGAACTTTTTAGTGTCTATAGTACTCGGAACTTTTTAGTGTCGGTAGTACTCGGAACTTTTTAGTGTCGGTAGTACTCGGAACTTTTTAGTGTCGGTAGTACTTAGAACTTTTTAGTGTCCGGCCATGATAGATCTCTATTCGTTGACACACTTCCGAGAATACCCGAAGCGTAGAGTCCGCCACGACAGTCAAGTAACTTCCGGTGTGACATCACTTCCGACGTAGCGTCCCTAGTATAGGCTGCCATAGCAAACGAATTTGAAAACTGCTATAACCGAAACACTAAACTATATACACTAGTTTTCGGCGTCATCTCATTTGCATAACCAATCAGACCGAACGTACATCACGTGACTTCCCTTAACACAAAAACTGTGCACGTCCATGAGAGAGGCGACATCCGACGCCACCTGTTATGTCTGTGTGTAGTTCACTACAGACGTTAGCTGGTAATGTCTGTGTGTAGTTCAGTAGAGACGTTAGCCAGTGATGTATCTGTGTAGTTCAGCACGGATACTTTAGCCTGTTATGTATATGTGTAACAAACTTGCAGGATTCTGTGACAAACGAAACACCAAACACTTAGAGCAGCGTGTGACAAGAATCAAAGTTGTCGGATAAAGAAAACACCAAACACTTATAAGGTTTCGGCGTCATTTCATTTGCATAAACAATAAGACCGAACGCGCATCACGTGATTTCCCTTAACACAAACAAACTGTGCACGTCCATGAGAGGCGCCATTCGACGCCACTCAACGGGCACCAATGCAATTAGTCAGAGTATCGCCATCTACTGACCATGATAGATCTATATTCGTGGACACATTTCCGGGAATACCCGAAGCACAGAGGCCGTCATGACAGTCAAGTAACTTCCGGTGTGACATCACTTCCGACGTAGCGTCCCTAGTATAGACTGCCATAGCAAACAAATTTGAAAACTGCTATGACCGAAACACTAAACTGTATACACTAGTTTTCGGCGTCATCTCATTTGCATAACCAATCAGACCGAACGTACATCACGTGACTTCCCTTAAAACTGTGCACGTCCATGAGAGGCGCCATTCGACGCCACTCAACGGACACCAATGTAATTAGTCAGAGTATTGCCATCAACCGACCATGACATATCTCTATTCGTCGACACACTTCCGGAAATGGTGAAACCGTAGAGGCCGCCATGACAGGCCGTCACGACATTCAAGTAACTTCCGGTATGACATCACATCTGGCATAGCGACTCCTAGTGGATAATCGGAGTACTACACCACACGATGGCGAAGGCCAACTACCTAACAGGACTTCATTCAAAGAGGTGACCATCAGGGGGCCCAACGCCACTCAACGGACACCAATGTAATTAGTCAGAGTATTGCCATCTACCGACCATGATAGTTCTCTATTCGGCGACACACTTCCGGAAATGGTGAAACCGTAGAGGCCGCCATGACAGGTCGTCATGACATTCAAGGAACTTCCGGTATGACATCACATCTATCATAACGACTCCTAGTGGATAATCGGAGTACTACCCCACACGATAGCGAAGGACAACTACCTGACAGGACTTCATTCAAAGAGGTGACCATCATGGTTCCCAACGCCACTCAACGGACACCAATGTAATTAGTAAGAGTATTGCCATCTACCGTCCATGATAATTCTCTATTCGTTGACACACATACTCGTTGGGAATAGCGGAAGCGTAGAGGCCGCCATGACAGGTCGCCATGTCATTCAAATAACTTCCGGTAGTAACGTCTGTAGTGAACTACACACAGACATAACAGTTGGCGTCGAATGTCGCCTCTCTCATGGACGTGCACAGTTTTTGTGTTAAGGGAAGTCACGTGATGCGCGTTCGGTCTGATTGGTTATGCAAATGAAATGACGCCGAAACCTAATAAATGTTTGGTGTTTTCTTTATCCGACAACTTTGATTCTTGTCACACGCTGCTCTAAGTGTTTGGTGTTTCGTTTGTCACATAATCCTGCAAGTTTGTTACACATATACATAACAGGCTAAAGTTTCCGTGCTGAACTACAAAGATACATCACTGGCTAACGTCTCTACTGAACTACACACAGACATTACCAGCTAACGTCTGTAGTGAACTACACACAGACATAACAGGTGGCGTCGAATGTCGCCTCTCTCATGGACGTGCACACTTATTGTGTTAAGGGAAGTCACGTGATGTACGTTCGGTCTGATTGGTTATGCAAATGAGATGACGCCGAAAACTAGTGTATATAGTTTAGTGTTTCGGTTATAGCAGTTTTCAAATTCGTTTGCTATGGCAGCCTATACTAGGGACGCTACGTCGGAAGTGATGTCACACCGGAAGTTACTTGACTGTCGTGGCGGACTCTACGCTTCGGGTATTCTCGGAAGTGTGTCAACGAATAGAGATCTATCATGGCCGGACACTAAAAAGTTCTAAGTACTACCGACACTAAAAATTTCCGAGTACTACCGACACTAAAAAGTTCCGAGTACTACCGACACTAATAGGTTCCGAGTACTACCGACACTAAAACGTTCCGAGTACTAGCGACACTAAAAAGTTCCGAGTACTACCGACACTAAAAAGTTCCGAGTACTACCGACACTAAAAAGTTCCGAGTACTACCGACATTAAAACATTTCCGAGTACTACCGACACTAAAAAGTTCCGAGTACTACCGACACTAAAAAGTTCCGAGTACTACCGACATTAAAACATTTCCGAGTACTACCGACACTAAAAAGTTCCGAGTACTACCGACACTAAAAAGTTCCGAGTACTACCGACACTAAAAAGTTCCGAGTACTACCGACACTAAAAAGTTCCGAGTACTACCGACACTAAAAAGTTCCGAGTACTACCGACACTAAAAAAGTTCCGAGTACTAACGACACTAAAAAGTTCCGAGTACTACCGACATTAAAAAGTTCCGAGTACTACCGACACTAAAAAGTTCCGAGTACTACCGACACTAAAAAGTTCCGAGTACTACAGACACTAAAAAGTTCCGAGTACTACCGACACTAAAAAGTTCCGAGTACTACCGACACTAAAAAAGTTCCGAGTACTACCGACACTAAAAAGTTCCGAGTACTACCGACACTAAAAAGTTCCGAGTACTACCGACACTAAATATATATGTATATATATATATATGTATATATATCGCTAGAAGTCCCGTCACATCTCAAGTCATGTGACTGTAATGGCTGACTCTACAGTTCTAACATTCGCGGAAGTGTGTCGACGATGGAGTTGTCACACACACACACACACACACACACACACACACACACACACACACACACACACACACACACACACACACACACACACACACACACACACACACACACACACACACACACACACACACACACACACACACACACACACACACACACACACACACACACACACACACACACATACACACACACACACACACACACACACACACACACACACACACCACCACCACCACACACACACACACACACCACCACCACCACACACACACACACACACACACACCACCACCACCACCACACACTCACACACACACACACACACCACCACCACCACACACATAACACGTCTATTTTCGTGAAAAAGGAGGGATTTGACGCGATAACACCTCTATTTTCCTGAAAACGGAGGGGTTTGACGCGATAACACGTCTATTTTCCTGAAAACGTAGGGATTTGACGCGATAACACCTCTATTTTCCTGAAAACGAGGGGTTTGACGCGATAACACGTCTATTTTCCTGAAAAGGAAAGGAATTGACGCGATAACCCGTCTATTTTCCTGAAAAGGAAAGGAATTGACGCGATAACACGTCTATTTTCCTGAAAAAAGGAGGGCTTTGACGCAATAACACGTCTATTCTGATGTCCCATCCGTAGTCTCGTGACATATCTCGGCCGGATAGCTTCACACCTACGTCTAACAAAACACTCAAACAGTCTTTCACCGTCTAGTTGGTCTGAGTTCATGTGCGTGTTGTGTGTTTCGTACCACGTGTATGTATCTATGAGTTCATTTTCGGTTACCCGTGCCAGGTTATTTGTTTTACGACCGAAGCTAATTTGGCAGGTTTTAACGAAGAAGCACGAATTTAAATACTATAGTCCGAAAAAAGATAAACACCTTCTAATGGACATTTGTACACTTGGCCCTTAATACGGTAAACTATATAAATACTGGTACATCTTATCTGGGAGGTTATTGTGTGTCTGTACTGTTCTAACATAACGCTTCACTATCATGACGCTTCACTTTCCTCGAACAATATAGATAGCGAGCAATGCGCCGTCTTTTATTGCTATATGATCTTTGGCGTCAAGTCGCTCGAGTCGACATTGTGCATCGCACATAGCGTGTTTATTTAAATAGATGAGGCTTGAACAGGGAATACCCCTTCAAAATAGTTTACAAACAGGATACCCACTGTGACCGTTGGTAAGTACTATGGTATTCTGACAAATACTGTTACACAACAAACAGTTTGACCAAAATATTACACAGATAGCTGGTAGTTTGAATGTTTTAGCAGATAAGTTCGTATAATTCCCTATGCCTTAACACGGGACAAATACACATAACCTTGAGGCTTGATTTATACCAGTTTATATCGGTTAACAGGGAGATTTTTCACTCGCTATAGCATGTCGGTGTTTTTGAGTTGTATATCCGTGTTTGTAAGTTGTTTGTCAGTGTTTGTAAATTGTTTGTCCGTGGTTATGCGCTGTAGGCCAGATAGCCTTTAAGTTTAGCCACTTAGCCTTAGGCTTAGCCTATGGCTATGCTTTATCGGGTTTGGACCTATGTTAAAGTTGTAAATGTATAGACTAGGAGCGGCCTACACCTAACCAAAGGGTCGACAACCTACGACATATAAGAATAGCCACTATTGCGCATGCGCAATTACTTATTTAATTGACGTCACATGAAGGGATTACATTACATACGCGCAAGTTCAACACAAGGTCTAACCAAAGGACTATCTGCTTGAACAACTCACTTCGTGTACAAAATTACAGCGCGTACCACGACGTCATACAGGGTGCGCGTGCTTGCGACAAACAAACGTGTCCAGACACGTCTCGAGTACGGGTTTTTGTAACATACACCAAAGGGCTAATTCCAAAATGGGCACTCTGTTCAAAAAACGAGGCTATATGCCCTGATATAACATAGTCCTATATATAATGTACATTTCGTATACATTACTTCAGACAACACGGTCTCCGCTGAATTTATAATCCTTTTGTTATACATTACGCCTTATTATAACACCACATTTCGACATGTCATAGTCAAACAAATAAAGACTCGGTCCCTTGGCGAAGCCTGGACCTACGGGTCAAGCAATCTCGTGAGTAGCCTGTTCAAATGGTGTTCGGTATATGTTATTTTATTCAAAAAGTGGTCGCGTACCTTTGCGATAAAAATTGCTTATGCTTTAACCTGGGATAAAAATTCGAAAAGTAGTCGGATACCTTTGCAATACAAATGGCCTATGCTTTAACATGGGATAAATCTCGAAAACCATTTTGTGACTACTTTCGTCAACGAATTCCTGTCGTTTACAAGTTTTGGGGAAATCTGGTGAAATCCCTATCTTTCCCATGTTAAAAATCCCTATCTTTAACCCGGCCGTCGTCTGGAGCAGTCAGAAAATCTCGAAAACCATTTTCGGAAAAATCTCTATACTTTTAACCCGGCCAAATCTCGAAAACCGAAATCGCTATCTCGAAAACCGTTTTGGGAGCAACCCTGGAGGAAATTTGTAAACGAGAGCCGTTCAAAAACGAGTTTTGGGGGAATCCCTATCTCTCCCATGTTAAAAATCCCTATCTTTAACCCGGCCGTCGTCTGTGAGAGGAAATCCCTATCTCTTAACATGGGTTTCCTCCGGAGCAACTCAAGTTGCCCGCGGTACTTAACCTCTATTACTACTTATGTAGTATAAATAAAATAATTATTACACTGGTAATGATTCAAACATATTCACATATTAATCACAGCCCGCAGCTGGTCGCATTTACAACATCCGATCATCATTAGGTATATGATTGACGACTCTCGGCAGCCCAGTTTACTTGCAGTCAAAGACGCTGCATATGTCGATACATCACCACCACATACCAGGGAACGATTGACAGCAACACATTCTACACACGCACAACACACATACGCACGCACGTACGGACGCACGGACGCAAGCACATACATACACACACACACACACACACACACACACACACACACACACACACACACACACACACACACACACACACACACACACACACACACACACACACACACACACACACACACACACACAATCTGCCACACGCGACGTCATACACCTAATTCTAAAATAACTCGACTAAAATTATGAGCAAATGCGTGCCTAGGCACCGTACCATACACGCCGTTTGACTCAATACGAGTGTCTGTGTTGCATAGGAATCATACAAGACATGACAACGTCGCGTCACATTTCCGGAACGTCACTTTGCTGCGACATTTATACGTCATAGTGCTGCGACGTCACATGCCCGCAACTTCATTCTTCCGCTTCCTTCTCTCACAATTCCTCTCTTCTAACAATTCCTATCACAATTCGTCTCCTCTCCCAAATACTCTTATAATTCCTCTCACAATTGGACGTATTGCTTCAGTGTAAACAGCAGGTGTCCCAGGTGGTCTAGTGGTTAGGATTCGGCGCTGTCACCCTCGCGGCCGGGGTTCGATTTCCCTCTGGGAAGTTCTTTTATGACAAATTATAACAAATAAACGAAATAAACATGTGCGTAATTGATACTATATAATATATTTGAAATTCAATATTATTCATTTTAAATTGTATCTGTCGTTTTTAGTAAGCTACTCTGTTTTGTTCACATTATTAATAAATGTAAGTGTTGTGCATTTTTTCACTATTCATAAAATAATTGCTACAATGGGAATGAAAGCATATCCATATTTATATTTGGTAATTCGTGTGTGTCACAGTAACACCGTTTTAATTATTAAATAACGTTATTGTATTGAACACTTGTTTGGAACTACGTTGGCAAAACCAGTGTAGTATATTGGCTAAGCGCTGTCTGGGACGAACCAGAGTCAATCACAGTACAAGAAGAACGGTAAATGCCATGGAATGCTCACTAAAATATACCAGTTAATAATAATAATAATAATAATAATAATAGAATATGAAATAGTACTATGTTGCGGAAGATTCCATAACAATAATTTGTTTTATAAAATATAACATTGAGAGATAGCGATTGACTGCTGTGGTGGTGAATGCGACAAATCGTAACCAGTAGACCCCCCTAGAAACGCGTAAAACGTCAAAGTGATACTGATACTGTGGATCGCCTGGCAGTAACGGTATCACCAACATGGTATTTATTGCAAGACAGCTGTAGACGTCTGACATGCAATAGGCTTACCTTCAGCTGTCCAGTGCATCAGTAGATTTATGAGAAGCAGTCAACATAGTCAACAGAAAAAGCGTGCGTATGCGATATGTGGTGTGACGTGGTGTGTGCGTCTGTGCGTCTGTGCGTGCGCGTGCGCGTGCGCGTGCGCGTGAGTGTGCGCGTGCGCGTGTGTTCCTGCGTTGGTGTATGCGTGGGTGAGCAGAGGTAAAGGTAAGTAGTTTTATATATATATATAGCGCAGACCTGTATCAAAAACCATCTCGACTTTTCCATGAAGCATGTATGGTCGTGTGCGTGTGCGTGTGCGTGTGCGTGTGCGTGTGCGTGTGCGTGTGCGTGTGCGTGTGCGTGTGCGTGTGCGTGTGCGTGTGCGTGTGCGTGTGCGAGTGCGTGTGCGAGTGCGTGTGTGTGTGCAGTAATCCGGCTAAAGTGTCAACTAGCCAAATTGCTGCCAGATACCCTTCCGCTTTGTAAAATCAGCTAAAAAGACACCATTTTACCGTCAACAGCTTCTACAATCACATCTAGAAATCTAACTACTCAAATGCACTTATGTCAGAGCAAGTGAACATTGTAAAAAGTCATTTCTCAAAACTATACTGCACTTTTTTTAACAGTGTCCTAACCCCTATAACGTCATTTAGCATGGCGGGAACGTGACGTCGCGACATCGTGACGTAGCAGCAGTGTGATGTCATGGAACAGCGCCACAATGTGTCGTTGTGGGAATGATGTTGCAGCTGTGTGACGTCATTGAGTATCGCAAGAATGTGATGTGTGGGAATGCCTTGCTTTACTGCTTACACCGTTTACAGTCAAGAGACGTCGCACATATACACAAGCGCACGCGCACGCACACACGCACAGGCGCACGCTCACGATCGCGCACACACGCACGCGCGTGCGCATGCACACGCACAAGCACACGCGCACGTACACGCTCACGCACACACACTGATATTACGAATGAGCAAACTAAGCTCAGTCACATCCTCTTTACCAATCAGTGAGTTTTCTCAGGTAGTTTTTTTTTGCCCGGAAACCCCTCCAAATGTCTGCACTGTTGTAAGATCAACATTGTGGTAATGTACGGAAAGATGACGGTAATACCCATAGACACGGGAACAGGGTTAGGGTTATAACTTGGTTTTGACCAGCACTGCCCCCCCCCCCCCGTGTTCGGATGTCATGAGTTCACAGCCGAGCCAGCGGAGATGCTGAAGTTACATCGGCGTAGCGGCGAAACATTTTCAGTGGTGCTGAAGCTCCGGTAGCCCCCATGAATTTCGTTCCCGCAATTAGTAATACCCGTTTGGAAACCCCCCAACATTTAAATCCTGGGTACGCCCCTGGAAACTCAAGGCGCTTATTGATGAAGCATCGTGGCGTGTCACAATATGTAAGCCGCCAGGAAGTGTGAGATTTCACTAGAATCTCCCACTTTGAAAATAAATTATGAGTAAACCACATGCGTCATATTGTTTATTGTAGTTGCAAACGATTAAATTGCATTAACTCTTTTAGATGTATAGACCACAGTAGTAAGGGAGGTCCCTTACTACTGACCCCACAGTTGCTCTTTTGTTTCCCTTTTAAATAATAATAATAATAATAAACTTTATTTATACACCATCAAATCCGGGACTAATGACCCCCGTTCACGGGTGTTTACAAATTGCCAATCATATAAGAAGCATAAAAACACTTTTAAGAGAACAAATAAGAAAATAAATTAAATTAGCAAACAATATCCTAGTATATAGTGTATGCATATATACATAAGCCTAAGTATAGTAAAATTACGGGTAAATGCAATGATAAAATAAACGATTAGCAAAAGTGCTAAACAGCTGAACCTACTGGAAAAAATATATATATAATAAAAATATATATATAAATAAATACAAAATAAATAAAATAAAAGCCTAATTTACATTAAATAATTTGATTAGAAACTAAAATGTGACCCTGAGATAAATAAGACTAAAAATGTATTAAAACTATATGCATGAATAAAGTAAAGGTTAAATTATGTCTGGCCATATTAGTTTGAGAACAGAAATGTCTTCAATAATTTTCCAAACTGTCTAGTGTTCTCAATCGCGCGTAATTCCAGAGGCAGAGAGTTCCACAATGTCGGCCCAGCACATGCAAATGCCCGGCGACCATAACGTTCTAGGGTTACGCGTGGAACATTCAAAAGCAGACCACCGCCAGAGCGTAGGGTCCTGCGTGGTGCGTAACGATGTAGCAGTGACGCGATATACACTGGCGTGCCTGCATACAGTGCCGTGTGTACAACCATGAGTAACTTGTACTCGATGCGCTTTCTCACTGGGAGCCAGTGTAGCTGTTGTAGGACCGCAGTGATAGATCGCCGGTCACCTCGTCGAAGTTGCATCACAACACGAGCGGTTGACCGTTGGACTCTCTCTAGACGGTGCAGCAGACGGTCAGGTAAACCAAACAGCATCGCATTTCCATAATCAATTCTGGATGTACAATAATGTTAGTGGTGTTTTATTCAATTTTTTTTTGAAAGCAAGTGTATCACGTGAGAACCCGTTTCCACACTAAGATAGACTCCGTGGTAGAACATTGAGCAGATGCCAGGTGGTGTAGTGGTTAGGATTCGGCGCTTTGGAAATTATATTATAATGAAGTTTATTTTCGATATTTTTAATAGCTTGAATTCATATTAACATGGCAGGAATTTGACGTCCCAGCACTGTGTTACGTCACTATACGTTGTGGGGGAATGTGACGTCGCAGCAGTGTGGTGACACTGAACGTGTCGGGAACGTGACGTAGCAGCAGTGTTACGTCACTGAACGTCGGGGGTATGTGACGTCGCGGCACTGTGGCGTCACAACAGTGTGACGTCAGTGAACATTGCGGGAATGTACCGTGGCAGCACTGTGACGTCGTGTGGTGGTTTTACCTCATTTAGCATCGCAGGAACGTGTCTCGTAGCAGTGCGACGTTCCGGAAACGTATCGTCGGACCATGACGCCACAGTGTCACGGCGCAGAGGATGTGACGTTGGGAAAGATATTAATGGGTCTTTAGGCCGGTTTCTACAATAAAACACAAAGTTCGATCTATCAGAGTCGGCTTGGGTTCATTTTACGGTTATAAACTTGTATCATCCATTAAAATACCAGTATTGCTATAGTGATGCTTTTACCCAATGCTTTTCGGAAACAAGTGTAGACGTTTCATAGGAGGGGGCGTGATAGTTATGTACACGTGTCCCCAACAGACGTTTGGAATTTCCTTTGGAATGTGCCTGCGTTCGCGTAATATACCCTCTAGAACGTCGAGTGAATATGTGTTTGTATTTTAGATAAAAAGTGTTTGTATTTTTGCGAGCCTCGAGGCGTAGAAATGGAGGTTTTTGGTGTGTTGACCGCCCTCTAGATTACACTGTGTGGATTAGACTCAGCGTGCTTAACCGTGCTTTCCACTCCCACGATCGCTCGTTTCCGTACTAACTCAATGCATCAATAGACGCCACCGCGCGGCAGTAAGCAGATCCCAGGTGGTCTAGTGGTTAGGATTCGGCGCTCTCACCGCCGCGGCCGGGGTTCGATTCCCCGTCTGGGAACAAGTTTTGCAGGATAACTAAAATGTTCGATTTTCTACGTCAACATGGTCAGAGTTTATTTCTGCATTGTTACTGCGTTAACGCGTTTTTTTTAAACAAAATTTGTAAGCCATGGTATTTTATTTTAAAATTTCCATTCTTGTGAGATAAGTTTCTAAGTAGAAGATGACAAAATTCCTTACAGTCAGTCTTTCCTCATTCGAGTGCGGACAGCCTCGATCATATCCCGTAACGTCGTGGCAGGCAGGCATGACACGGCGGGTGGGAACGAGGGTGCAATATCTTTGAAGTCGTTCAGCCGCATCCCGTACTCGTGTCCCATTTCACACATTGCTCGTATGCGTTCAGGGGCAGATCTAGAGATCTAGAGAGGTTAGTATAAAGGGGCTCATAAACCTTCAGTTGCACCCAGACAGCGAAGAAGTCTTTCTCCTCATTCGAGTGCGGAGAGCCTCGATCATACTCCGTAACAGCGAAGAAGATGAAGTTACACAAGATAAAGGAAGATGTGAAGATATGCGGCGGAGCGGCGGCGAAATTTGTTCAGTGGTGCTAAAGCTCCGGTAGCCCCCCCCCCCCTATATGAATTTCGTTCTCACACCACTGGTAATATCCGTTTGGAAACCCTCAACCTGTCAATCCTGGGTACGCTCCTGATGAGTTTTTCGCATGCTGATTGGTGTGTTAAATTATTATGATAGGGGCTACTCTCAATAATTACTACGATAGGGGCTACTCTCAATAATCTTCAACTTGAGATGTGTATTGGGCGTATTTCCTACAAGCGGCAAACCCGCAGACAAATTCACGTAGCCCGATGCGACTCTTTGTTTTCGCTTTTTGCGCTGAAACACGTATTTGGAGGAATTATTATATTATTTAAATAAACAATAAAGTACTGTCGTACATATGTTTAAATGCGCGCGCTGATGAAAAACCAGGAATGATTTTTGAATATCTTTGCAACGGACACAATCTCGACTTTCGTCGAGGTAACATTTCCACCGTGAGAGTAGTTTTTTCCTTTTCTCGGACACGGTTCAAGCGTTAATATTTTGGTTCGTGACCTCACTGACCTGGTAATTAAACGTGGTTTGTGAAGTATGCAAATAACTTGCAGACCCATATAGGAATACGTGAGCAACAATCTAAGTTGATATACATATGGTGATTATTGATTGCTATGTAGTTGGTTTAGCTGGGACGTGGATGTCGTTTTGAAAGACGAGCTCTTTTTTGGATTCGTACAAGTGGTATTAATCCTAACTCCCGCCAAAAGATATCCTACGCGTGTGCATGCAAGAATCATGTGAATATTTCTCACGGTAATTATTGATAGTTATGTAGCTGGCATAACAGGAACATGGTTTTGTGTATGTGGTTTTGAGCGGGGGTGGTTATTAAAAAGAGGTTTGTAACCTGCCTAGTTACGGGCCTGAGCATTCTCTCGCATATGTGGGTTGTTCGGAGTTAATTAGCCCCAAAACAAATGGGACGTGAAAATGGGCCTTGGCCTGTTTATCATAGTATCTGCGCTCGTGATTATAAACTCTTTTATGAGCGTAGTGACTAAGTGGATATGAAGGAAAACGATATGACTGATGTAAACAAATTACCATTTAGTTGTGCACACAATGAACGTCAAATGAAAATAGATGATTCATAAAAGAATTTAACAAACAAAATGTGACAACGAAGCCTATGTTCTAAAAAGTCGGTGTCTAAATATCGTTTGTGTTGATCATTATTCAGGCCCGAAGGCTGTGGGTATGATGGATGCGTGCGTACACTTCCTCCTCCATTTAGGCAATACTTGATGGAAACTAGTTCCAGGGAGTGCAGTTGACTCCATCCCCAATAGACCGGTTGCAGTAGGATCGAGGTTTCAAAGAGGAGTGTGTAGATGGATGTTTGAAGACGATAGAGTTGGAACTTTCGTGGAAGCAGTTGGAGATTATGGGTGCCTCGGAGATATACTGTAGTTAGAGATAGATCTCACGGTGCGGTTTGGAGGATTCGGAGTGCCTGCAATTGCACGTAAAAACGTAACCCCCAAAATCAACAACCAACAACCTATGGACCTCTTAGGTTATGTTACGAAGGGATGCACTTTTTAAAATTATTTCAAACGGTAGCTTAAGTCATGCCCTACGTTATTAAAAGTAAAATGGTAAATTCTTATATAAGCGCAGTGTCCATGCAGTCCTCAATTAATGCGCGAAGATTATTCGTACGCAAATATCCGCCTCAGTTTATAGCCAGGTACTCATTCATATAGCTGGGTGAACTGGAGCAACGTATAATGAACGAATTTGCCCAAGATTCGACACAGCCGCACAATATTGATTCTTTTGGTTGAGAGTCTGACGCTCTAGCCACTGCACCATATCCTACAATTATTAATACTTGTTAATCCTATGAATTATTTGAACTAAGAAACAAAGTTTAAAGAGGTATAATTACCCAAGTTATGAGGATCATAACCAGATAGCCGGGTATAATAATTAAACGTAGTCTTTGGCGCTCCATAAATACCCTGGTATCACTGGTTCGCCTATAGAATCAGCTATCATATTTATAGGCAAAATATCATCGAAATCGTTATATGCGCTTGTTATTGTCAACAAGAGTGCGTTGAAATGAGTTGCTTCAAAGACGACGGTTACCCGATTGTAGAATTAGACAGCGATATAGAAGATGGTGAAAGGTAAGACGATTCCTTTCTTAAATGATACCTATCTATGGCTATCCAGCCAATTTGTTAGTGGGCGATAATATAGATCTCTCGTGTGAGATTTACCGTACAGTTTACTTATTCCAGTAACGACCTCCTACCAATGAATTGATCATTATCATCATAAACATAATAGGATTTGTTTTGTATAGATACAAATCCCAGCTCCGTGACTGAGTCTTAGAGACCGGCGATATGTTGCAATGTTTTACCCTCTAGCTCTCCCTCATAATAAAATTGCTTGATTGAATTGGGTAAATCCGACCAACTCCCAAGAATCCCATGGACCCATGACATTGCCATTGCATTGGGCATGCCGTCCAATGATCCACTGGCATTGAATCAACCCCTGAATGATGCTCTGCATGTACATAGTTGAACAGCAATGCCCATTAACTTTGGATTAAGGCAGTGACAAAATGCACAATACTTTTTCTATGCTTTTTAGCCATATAACTTTTTCTTCAGTGGCAGTGTAGCACAGTTACTGGGTAACATGAAGAACTATGGACACTGTGTTGCGACATACAAGAAAACGAAAGTGGACAAACTAATTGATTTTGATCCACACCCACAGGAATCTATAGTCACCCAGAAACAGATCAATGCTTTCATCATCAACCTACAGACCATCACAGCCTCTGCACCAGGCACCCGCCCCTGTTGCTGGGAACTGCTGCTCCAATTGGGGTATGATGACTACACACTCGATTCATCAGAACAGGCTCTTATCCAGTTGAAATGTGACTGGCTTTTAGAGAACATGTCTGTCGGTCAACAAAACAGCATACTCCATGTGCAGCTTGTGGAGAGCTGACAGTCAAATAAGTGGTTTGCAGAGAGGAGACTAAGAATGACAGCATCGGAGTGCAAGAGGGTCGTTTCTCTAGAATCCAACAAAGCATTGGGCAGCTTTTTTGACAAGAAGCTGTGGCGTTATAGGGATGTATCTCGTCAGAAATCCTTGGAATGCGAGAGTACAGCCAGACTGCAGTTTGAAGATAACATGTCTGCTAAACATCCATGTTTCAGGGTCATTAACTCTGGCTTATGGGTGCATCCAAAGTACCCAGAAATGGCATATAGCCCTGATGGTCTTGTCATGGACCCCTGTACCAATGACAGTCAGCATGGACTGCTGGAGATTAATTGTCCATTGGTGTTGAAAGACACTGATCCCTGCCAGTTTGACACAGTTTTGTCACACAAGCAACTATCAAGCTTTTGCCTGGAGAAACTAGATGACATAATCAGATTGAAAAGGAACCATGCGTTCTACTTCGAGATCCAAATGATGTTGGGTGTCAATTGACAGACCTGGACTGACTTTGTCGTGTGGTCTCACTGGTTATTTCGTTGAGCGGGTGAAGTTTGACGAAGCCATGTGGGCTGGGATCAGAGACAAGATGGTTGCCTTCCATCATAACAGGCTGCATCCAGAATTTTTTGAGATGCAAATATCAAGATTGTTGTCACCTTTGACCCTACAGTGAATTACACACTGCTGTGATGCACAGTTACTTGTCTTTGTGCCCAGGTGTGGCTCAGGATTACAATTCACATCGGTGTAGATCAGTGTTGGTATGGGACATGAGTGATATACAGTGTATATACTTTTTTAGCCAAGCCAATATTTCTATTTACTGTGCCCCAGTCCGCAAGTTAATTCATGTTTACCTCTATTCATATAGAGGTCATATCTACTTAATTTAGTATTACCTGCTAACTACACTGTCAAAGGATAGAACATATTGTACTTTTCAATACCATACTGGAATGAAAGACAAAAAGCAATCTCTGTCACTTAATTTGTTGGATTATAATCAGTGTAATTATAGTTTAAACCATACTGCACTACTGCTGCTTGGTGGACAATTTTGTCACAGTTTTTTTACTGACTCACTGGTACAAATCCATTAGTCAGGATGGTTTTCACACCCGTGATAGTTTAGGAGCAATGGTGTGCTGGCAACCACTAAATCCATTGGCTTGTGTGAAAAGCCCAGTTGATACAGGCTTCAAAGCACCATTGAATCCCTTTACCAAGCATTCAGCCAGACAGCAATAATAATACTAAAGTAATAGGTCAATTTTTATTACATTGCTTCCTATTACAATTACACTGGATTTTGTTCCACCTGTTACTATTACTTGAATATATGTAATCATTACTATTACCCCAGGCCTGTAGGCCCTGTATGCAAGTACACCTTTTTTGTATAGAATATCTTTTATGGTGATTCTCCTCCTGACAGTTTCTACTTCAGATATTGTTATATTGAGCTCAGACAAAAAATATTTGATGCAAACGTTATTGCTCCATCTGATGCAGTGCCCATTGAAGTCTTGTAGTGCAATGATTCTTCTACAAGGATTAAATGTTGCCCAGTTTACAAAAGTCTGACTATTGTTGTACTAGCACTTATATGTTCAGTTTATAATAGTTGTAATGTTCTTGTATTTTTTTAAGAATGCTAGAAAGAGCCTACTCAGTGGGACTTAGAGCAACAATATCAGTGATGGAACTGTGTAGATTAGGTAGTAGAAAGCACTCATTCTCACAGGAAACTAGATATAAATATATTATTACAGTAGTTTGCCCACCTTTTTCCAGGTCTTTGTTCATACACGAGCAAGAGCACTATGCGAAATATGCTTGCTGCCCAGTGTAGTTATGTTTAGTGCAACTGGCCAATGGTGACAAGACTTAGACAGTCTTTAATTAATAAAAAGTGTGCCTTTTATCAAGCGAACGGCCTGCGTGGCGGCCAGTCATGGCAGTCACAGCCATTATTGACCAGTTTAGTTTTTTCATTGGCAAACCAGTGTCATTTGAGCCATATATTTAATCCAGTCTAGTTGTTTCACTACCAGTGCTGCCAATGATAGTCATTAATGTGGCCCCAAGATTTGGATCTATTAGTTAGTCTAGTGGCCAGCTGGCCCCCTCTATATTCTATCCATTGTAATCGCCCATCTTGGCCAGTCATCTGCCAGTCTTGAAGACAGGCAGATGTGTCTCTGGATAAGCCCCAGATGACCTGTGTTTTTACTGCTGTGTGGGTGAACAAAGTCACCTATGCTTTGAAACAGTAGTAAGTAGACTTGATCCAAGGCCTTTAACCCGGGGCCTGGGCGAGGCTTCATGTGGTAAATATGTTATATATTATTAGTTCATCACATCTTTGCATTTGTTTTAATTGTGATCATTGATATATGTTTGATTATTGGAACTAGCAAAAATATCCACATGTTAGAAGGGCTAAGTTCGTAGATCGTAAGGGGATGTGTGCTGTTGTTTTCAAGTTTAGATTAGTAACAAGGTAACTGAGTCTATTATTGGAGAGTATACATGTACTAGAGGATGCTACACACAGTCGCAGGGTGATTTCACAAAGTATTCATGTTTGGACATTTGATGAAGGTTACTCAATTTGGAATAGTTATTGGCAATGTTATGCATGTTTTCTATGATTGTTTGAAGAAAGTGAAATAGTGGGATGTATCCTAGAGATGATTCTTCTTGGAGCTATTGATTAACCCCTCAAAGTTTGGTGCCAAAACGCAACAAGTCTGGCAGGAGACATACGTATACAGCAAAAATACGTAAAGGATACATGCATGCATGCATACATACATACATATGTGCATGTGTGCATACATACATACATGCATGCATATATACATACATAAATTCATATAAATGTATGCATACATACTTACATACATGCATTTACATACATACATTTACTGACATACATGTATGCATGCATACATACATACATACATACATACATACATACATACATACATACATACATACATACATACATACATACATACAATGATACATACATACACACATACATGCATACATGCATACATATATATATATACATACATACATACATATGCGCATGTGTGCATACATACATGCATACATACGTACATACATAAATTCATGTAAATATATGCATACATACTTACATGCATTTACATACATACATTTACATACATACGTGTATGCGTGCATACATACAATGATACATACATACACACATATGTGCATACATATATACATACTTATATACATACATACATACATACATACACACACACACACACACACACACACACACACACACACACACACACACACACACACACACACACACACACACACCAATTACGTTATATTTATATTATGTGTGACATAATGACTTCATTAAAGTTAGATAGGTGCAGTATCCTGTCAGTGGGAGACCTCAAAGTACAATACACTTCCCCTCTCAGACCAGTTCATTCAAACACCACTACATGTTCATTAGCATCCACCACTGTCTATAGCCAGGTACTCATCTATACAGCTGAATGAACTGATGCAATGTAGGATAAACAAAATTATCATTTCCAAGTGAAAACCGCAAACAAAGAAAACTACACACACAGTAACAGATGGAATGAGAGGCGACTGTTCCAAACACTATGCCACAGTGCCCCACACACTTGTCCTGTATGTTGTAACTTAATCTACAATGTGTCTGTCTTCCTGTAGTTCTGATGATGACATCGATGTGATACTTCATGGGACACCAGAACAAAAACGACGGCTGCGGAGAAAGAGTCTTGGCCAAGACTCATCATCAGAAGATGACTTTGAGAAAGAAATGGAAGCTGAGCTGGACCAGACTGTGCGGGAAATAGAAGAGAAACACAGTTTAAGTGCGTATTTCTTTGTTCATGTCATCTTACCTATGATCTTAGAAGCCAGTTGTAACCGTGTACACGTGTATTTATTTGTCTTCGTCTGAGAATCCAGTCTTAAAGTTTATATTGATTTGTTCTACATCTTAGAATCCAGTTTAATATGAGTAACCATTTCTTCTTATAATCTAGTCTTAAGTATGAAATAATTTCATATTCCTCTTAGAAACCAGTGTTAAGTGTGTAATCATTTCTTAGTCGTCTTCGAAACCAGTTATTCCCTATGAAATCAAACAAACCAAAAATTCCAACAATTTCTTGACCTCCTATATATTATATATAATCGCAAAAAACATGTATCGATTGTTTAACAAGCAAGACCCCTTAACCACCAGCAGATTTTAAAAAGGTAAAGGTGTTACTTTTCTTCTAGGGGATTGCAGATGAATCCGTGAAAGGTTGGCGCCCAAGATGCCAGCTGTGTATTAGGAAAACCTCCACATACAGACATACACTATAGTTAGATACTATTTTCCTACTTGTAGAAGGTATGCAATGAGAAGATTTTGTTTATTTGCAGGAGGTGAAGGTGACACCCAGACACAAGGAGACGGCTCTGCCGGCCTACCGAACACAGGTACTTCAATCTCATTTAAGGCTGTTTTACCACGTGTATTTATCATAAAATCATGTTAATAAATTAATAAGAAAATGTACGTGTCATTAAAATATAAACAAAATCAATAAGAAGTGGCTAAAAGTAAACAATGTTGCTCAAACTTAGTCTTACATCTGAACCATTCTATGGCAAGTACACAGGTATACTTTTAAGGTTGCATTCCGAGTTTGTCCATCTTTAAAATACAAATTTCCAGTGAATCATCATACAGGGGCAGAGCCTCTAATGTCAATACGCTGTCATCATGGCTTTGGACCTGAGGTCGAACGTGGCACACTGTCATGTAAGCATACTGTTTCCACCAGAAATACTTAAATTTCAACAACAAAAGTTTTATTAAAACACATTTTAATAGTCAGTGTTTTTAATACATATGTGACTCATCTTAACGAAATGAGTCGGATGTCGGCAATATATATACTTACCTATATATATATATATAGGTAAGTTCTTATATAGCGCTGTATCCAGTCCTCAGGACTGCTCAAAGCACTTTACACTTTACTCCCTGACAGACCTGTTCAATCGACACCACCTCAACTTCTCTGGGAAGCATTCAGCCATGCTGCAATTAATGCGCGAAGACTATTCGTTCACAAATATCCACCACTGTTCATAGCCAGGTACTCATTCATACAGCTGAGTGAACTGAAGCATTGTAGAGTAAACGAACTTGCCGAAGGTTCGACACCGCCGCACAGGATTCGAACCCGCGTTCTCTCAGTCGAGAGTCCGCTACTGCGCTCCACATATATATATATATACACACATATATATAAAACAAAACAGCACAAAAGACAAATCATACGTTTACTATTTTGCTGGTCGGACATGGAAACTGGTAATTTGGAAAGCATAAATTATCAAATAACATACCAAATACCAAAACAACAAAGTTTTGATCAAATAACTAAATATTCTTCATGTTGTTTACTTTCTTAAAGACAGTTTAAAAGGATGTCGTGTGTTTCTGGTTTGTTATATATTTATTAATATCATGTCTTTAAGACTATACTAACTATGTTGAATATATACTGCCTGCCTTATGTTTACAAAGCCCGTAACAATGGACGCAATTTGAAGGCACAACCACAGGTGCATGTTGAAATAGCAAACAAAACATCCAGTTTCAAAACAAGCATGTTTGGCAGTATGGCAAAGTCGGGCTGAGTCGGGCTATGCCCTTTGATGTTCAACAATGCTCACTGTCCAACAGTCAACATAGCAGATTTACAGTTAGAAATTATACGCATGCTGTTAGACTACGTTCCTGGTACAAAAATGGTACTTTCACTCAGAATGCAACATTACGCGTAGACTCGAAAACGTGTTTCAGGTGTCACAGATGGTCAGAGCGGGTCACTCAGTAATGACGACCTGCTGTATGACCCGAGTATAGATGAGCAGAACCAGCGTTGGGTGGACCGACAGCGCCGCAAGTACCAGCCACTGACCGCAGTGACCACGCCGCGTCCACTCCCCCACAGTGACGCTGTCCTCAACTGTCCAGCCTGCATGTCACTCCTGTGTCTCGACTGTCAGAGGTAACTTTCTTAAAGGGAAGAAGAATATTTGTTCCCTTTCATTTTTATTGTAAACTAGCCAAGTTACCCGCCATTGCCCAGGGGGAAAAGGCAGTCACATGTATGTGACCCCCCAATATCCAGAGGCTTAGCAAGAGACTCATCTGCCTGTCTTCATGACTGGCAGATGACTGGCCAAGTGGGTAATTACAAGATGGTCATTTACAGGGGGCCAGCTGAACACTAGATTAAAATAAATAATTCCAAGTCTAGAGGGCCATTGGCACAACTGGTAGTGAAACAAATCAGATGGATCACTATTAATTAAGTAAATGGCTCATAAGTCACCGGTTTGTTATTGAAAAAGAACTAAACTCGCCAATAGTGGCTGTGATTGACGTGAATGGCCTCCATGCAAGTAGATGAATTTAGAAAAAATCTAAAACTTCGAACCACCCCAGTGGGCCTGCTAGATCGCATACAAAATGTCAGCCCCATGCATGCAAAACTGACGGATGTAAGTGCCATTTTAAAATTGTGACTGCAAGATCCCAATCCCATGGAGGAATTTACCAAAAATCTAAATCTACGAACCGCCACAATGGGCCGACTAGATCACATACAATATTTCAGCCCACAAAATAATGGACATTGTGGTTTACAGACAGAAAACCGTATTGTTTTGTAATGTAAATTCATGCTATATACTGTATAAACTTATGCATTCTAATAATCGGCGGTTACTGACAACCCAAATATGTTTAACAGAACAGAAACAAATTTTGAATTCAACAGTTCAGTTTCTACAAAATTCGCACCACTATCACCCAGATCCCTGAATAGTGAGCTCAGAAAATTCTGAGGAAGTTCGTGTCCCAACAGGGGCAGAGCCTCTAATGTCAATACGCTGTCATCATGGCTTTGGACCTGAGGTCGAACGTGGCACACTGTCATGTAAGCATACTGTTTCCACCAGAAATACTTAAATTTAAACAACAAAAGTTTTATTAAAACACATTTTAATAGTCAGTGTTTTTAATACATATGTGACTCATCTTAACGAAATGAGTCGGATGTCGGCAAATCTGATTTTTATCTGTAAAATAATGCTGAAAATGCCAGTAATTGCGCGCGTTCGCAATTGCTAATTTTGGGACGCTCCTAACATATGGGATATCACCACAAAGCTTGACGCGTCATTGAATGAACGTTTATTCAACAACAACAACAACATAATACATGCACAGTATGGTTTGCTGCTGCTGCTGCTGCTGCTGAAAGGACATAGCTGAAGTCATAGACTTATGTGTTGCTATGCCCTACTCGAACTATGAAAACTGAATAAATACAACAGGAATTATAAATAAATCACAAAATATTATTCACAACTCATATAATTTTATAGACTGTTTACTATAATGCTTGTGTTACTATTACATGGGTTTAACAAAACGTCACCTTCAATTAACAATTCACAAATATGTAGAAAGTAATGACAACTTGGTTGCTTTTTTAAATTGTGTTAAACTTGGAAGCTGAGTCAATTTATTTGGTAAATTGTTCCACATTTTTATACCCTTGACGGTGATTGACAGCAGTCGGAGGGTGGTGTTTGTCTTTTTAACATAGAACAGTTTGCTTTGTCTTGTATCATGTATGTGTATAGCTGCGGTTGGTTCAAATAATGCTTGAACACGACCATTTAAAGAATGGTTGTTTGCTTTATAAAGTATGATTATAGTCTTGTATTTAACTAAATCATGAAATTTAAGCATGTTTGAGAGATGGAAAAATACAGATGTATGATCATGATAATTAAGATTATAAATAATTCGTATAGCTTTTTTCTGTAACAAAAATAGTTTTCTGAGTCTAGATTGATAAGTATTTCCCCAGATCTCACAGCAATATGACATATGTCATCTTCCTATATATGGGCATAAATATGCTAATAACTACATTCTGTGACCTCCAGAAAGCTTGGAAGACGCCTCCTGTTTACGCCAGCTGTGTAAACAATTTGGATCACGTGGTAGCAACACCAACTGCATGACCCAGGCAACTGTTCTCATTGGTTCAGTGATGGGTCATTTACATAATCTGTAGACACACGCATGCGCACAATGTATTTCACCGCGTCACTGCTGACCCAGATAACGATTAAGAAGACATGAAGAATGGCGTTTAACGTGGTGAAGGTGTTAAATTCGGATGGAAGTGATCGCGCACTGGTTGACAGTTTGATCGAGGAGTATTTTTTGGAAGACTTAACGGATGGAAGCGAGCCTGACGAACACAACATTTTAGCTAGATCTGTCTGCGGTAACTAAGGTACATTTCATGAAACATAACAAATATTTTGCATCCACTTTGACGGCCGTTTTCTGGGTTTGAAGGTTTCTACCCCACATGTGTTTGCTAAACCATAACTTCAGTTAGAATTATGATATCTTCTTACATTATACACCATGTTAAAGCAGAGATTCTGCTCTTTCCAACGCTACTAATAACTCAATATTAAAAATTTCCGACATGCGACTCGTTTCGTTAAGATGGGTCACATATAGTTGTTACTGTGTAACATGATATCACAATAAAAACAAAACGAAACCCTCCCTTTACCTTCTTCCACAGTTCGGCTACCATTTCTTATGTGTTACCAGGGAGTTTGTTTTCGGCTTTATTAGATCAATGCTTCAACAACAGCAAAACTTCAAGACCTTTTTCAGACATCTTTCAGACTTCATTCCAAATTGTATATAATTTTCATGATAATTCAAGTTTTTCAGATGTTTTAAAGGCCTTAAGAGTAAAGAACTGAGTTGAAATTGTTACTCTGAACTTCCTGAAGTATCTCTTTAGAGAGTGCCCCAGTTATTTCCCAGCGCCCCACCCCCACCCCGCCCCCCATGCAGTTTGCTGTGAAAGAAATTACTTGAAAACAATAGACACTGGAGATTATTACTTACAAAACTGCCAGAATCGCCCCCTGGTGTAGTTATCTGGGCTTTCAGAATTATGTAGTCTTATCCGCTAGATGGCAGCAGTAGTTCTGAGGATATATAAATTAGCCACGTTTGGAGTTATTTAAAATGACTGCAAGAAACTGGTAGTATTACAGTAGTTATGTGTAAATATTTGTTGGATAATCAGTTAGTACTAATGTTTATTTCCACATACATATGTACCGGGTATATGTAATTATAATCAAGGAAGCCTATGTGTGTATGTACACAAGTTAATGTTTTCTTCCTAGACGTTATGGGTTCTTGCCAGTTTTAGGGT
This sequence comes from Escarpia spicata, assembly GCA_963995525.1. Lineage (NCBI taxonomy): Eukaryota > Metazoa > Annelida > Polychaeta > Sabellida > Siboglinidae > Escarpia > Escarpia spicata. Next base: position 55,159,812 of record OZ023211.1, on the reverse strand, counting down.
TTGTACTGGACGTAGACGGAGACATCAAACAATCGCCCAACAATTTGTCCAATGCCAACTGAGATAAATTGATTGACACATTTTCATGACTACACTATATATGTGCCCTGCGACGTGGGTATTTAGTCGCTAGGGGCTATTCTGGACATGAGCCAAAAATAGCCGTTCGGGGCGCGTTCCATAAATTTTCTGTTTTTGGCAGAAGTGCACACCCTGTAATCTCATCTTTCAATGTTTGTTTTATTTTCCTGAACAAACAACCCGAAAATATAATATTATGAACAGATATACTAACAAGTAATAGATAATTGCCTCGTCACTCAAAATGTTGCTTTTTAAAAGTTTGCATCAGTTTTAGGAATAAATCAAAAACTACTGAAGCCTTTTCAACAATTTATGCATGTTTAAAGCACAGTAGAATCCAAAAAAGTACAACACTCAACTTCACAATTTTGCAAAAACTTACAACACAAAAAGACAAGTCACATATATCACGGTGGACATGCTGTAATATAGTGGTCTGTGCTCTTTCATTGCAGGCATTCCCTTTACAAGAATCAGTACCGTGCCATGTTCGTCATGAACTGTAACATCGATCGCAGTGAGATTCTGCGCTACCCGAAACAGGCCGACAAAAGCCGACGCGGGCGGTCTCGGAAGCAGTCGGAGGGCGCCACCGAGCAGGGAACGTCAGATGCTGCATACTATACCGTGCGTTGCGGCATATGTACCACTGAAGTCGGCGTGTTAGACGAAGACGAAGTGTTCCACTTCTTCAACGTCCTATCCAGTTACACCTGATTCAGTGCGATACCACCAGGTGGCATAGTGTAATGTTGAACTGTCGTTGATGCTGTGCGCTGGCTGGCTAACCATCAATCTCTTCCACCCAGTTGATTTGACTGACGCCAGTTTCACAAACTACTGCGTCGTTAGGGCCATTCGGGTGGAGAAAGACACACTGAAGTGTTTATCTGAGCGGGCGATCAAACTTCCATTGTGACTGCGAGCCAGCGTCCACGAACACGTGCCAATTCTTAGTTTCCTGCAAGTCTGTGCGATTTATTTTCCAAAATCGAAAAACGTCTTCCGGAGACATTCCTTAGGGATGGTTTAAGTTCACAAATTTCTAGCAATTGTTAAGAGATACGTTTGGGGGATTGGTCGTCACCACGTATCGCAGGGGAAGTATTTTGTTAGTGTCGCCATCTAGCGAGTGAAACATATAATGCAAATTGATGCTAATAGCAATTTTGGATCAAAAAAATCGCAAGTCCCACATACAGTATATCATTGAGGGTATAAAATGTTTTGGACTTTGCAAAGAGAGACCTTACGAGACCATTCCTTGTGGTTTTGTGATTTAAAAAAACAACATTTCAATAACGCCAAACTGCTTGTGAATAGCAGACCATTGGCCCAAAACACATGCGAAGAGCAGATGTAGTGGGTATTTTGCACAGTCAGCGGAACTCAAACTTTGCGAGATCCAATGACCTTCATGCATGGTGAGCTACATTTCGTGATGTGCGGCAAACCAGTAAGTAATCATAGGTGTTTGCCTGGGGGTACTGGGGGTTTATGTTACCACACTTACAGGTGGGCAATGCTCCAGGTTGGCATGTATGTGAAGATCCAAGGTAACTGCCACGGTACCTGTGATATAACGAGACGTTTGCATCGACGTATTGCTATGTGAGTGGGGTACAACAGTGGCACTCCTGTATATAATGTTATTGTTAAACCAGAAACGTTGTTGTGTTTGTATTAAAATAACTATAAAGTGAAAACACAGTTTGTGTTGTTTCTACATCGCAGGCTGGTCAGATTCTAGTTATTATCTGGGAGCACTTAGTATTTGTAAAATCACCTAGCATGATTTAAAATAGAAATAGGTTAATATTATTAAAGTGTAGGTGTACTGAACTGTCTGGTTATCGGGTAGGTGATTAACTGAGGGTAGTTAACCTACTAAATAAACTGGTGCACTATTCAAATGCATATTTAGGTATACAAACTTACAAGCAACGACAACAAGCAGGAGCACTGCTGTAAAACCATGTACTGTGGTGAATTGTTTCACTATAAATACACATTTATTGGAATAATTGCACACCAATTTTAAGACATGCAATACAACCTTACAAATATTTTCATATTTGAATGTACTGTGAATCAGACCAAACATTTAACATTCTCTAAGCAAGAACTGTTAAACTGTTACCTGGAATTGGCCCATAGCAGTTTAACAGTTCTTGCTTAGAGAGTGTGAAATGTTTGGTCTGAATCACAGTACCTTCAAATATGAAATCATCTGTCTTAAAATTGGTGTGCAATTATTCTAATAAATGTGTATTTACGTTGAAACAATTCACCACAGTACATGGTTTTACAGCAGTGCTCCTGCTTGTGTAAGTATAAGTTTGTATACCAAAACATGCATTTGAATAGTGCACCAGTTTATTTAGTAATAACGGGAACTGTAATATCAGAATCATGGGATCTTAATCCATATTTTAGGAATAGCAACAGAGAAAGCGTGCATCCATGTGTTAAGGTAGATAGTATGGATTCAAAAAGTGATTTTTGGAAAAGGACTTTCTTTGCTATTTATGTACTTTCATATCCTTACCTTAATATGCAGTTAGTATATTAGCTGAAAAAGTAATAAAAAGTGGCAGTAAAAGTTGCTGCGCTCTAGTATAATAAATACTGGGTATAACTGCAAAACATTTTGCACCACAGTGCCTAATGAGTATATCTACTGCATGAATTAAAAGAAATCATAATATATTTAATGGTTTCTGAATTATAGGCGTTAATTATGTGAAAGTTACACAAAATGTTTTTTCGAAAAAAAAATCAGTTTTCACGTATACTTATTATGGTGGCCATATTGGATACCTAATTTGCATAATTTATGCGAAACATGAGAAAAAAACTTAACTATGTTGGTATGTATCTGCATACCAAATATGGTTGATCTGTGTTGAAAACTAAAGATTTTTGGTGGAATCCATACTACCTACCTTAAGCTTTTTTGGGGAACAAAAAAGTTCATATTGATAGAATAATAGCACTGTCCCAGCGGTCACAGATAGTTGTGTTGCATGTTGACAGTTGCGCTTGATGAATCAGAACACAGTAACGCTACCTCATAATTCATCAAACACAACAGAACCTAGCAGTAAAAACTCGGAAAAAATCGCACACAACGCAGAGTACATTTGATAATTAAACTGTCTTTAATCATAATCTCATCCATATCAATCCATATCGATCAGTCTTACTGAATTCAAAACAGATCGAATAAAGGTGACCTTTTGACATTGACAGAGACAAGGGCACCGTTATTTGCGGTGTCCAACAACAGCATGGTCGATCACCACATCAGTAAGCGTGCACAGTCGAGGAACATGCAATGCAATAGTCATGTTCCAATGTCTGAAGAGTCAAAACCCGGGAGCATTCATTATTCAGGTGTCCAACCAGGAGCATGACTTTACTAATCTGTCTACGGTACACTAGAGAAAATCTCTTTAAAACAGTGAAGGATACAACTAATATAGCGAACACTATTGCAACCCGCTGTATGTTCTACACAGGTTACATGTACGTTCTACGCAGGTTACATGTAGTAGCAGACGCCGTCAACTTAATAAATAATACATTACTTTAGAATAAGCCCATAATGTGCATGGTCGTTGTAAAATATATACATTCGGTAGTATTTACAGTGAATAAAACGTTCTACAGACCATGCATAAAACTAAACTCAAGTACAGCATCAACACTCAAAATTATCAGTGCTATGCTCAAAATACCCAGAGGACAATGTGGTCGAACATGCATAATTTTGACCACTTTTGTCCATTTCTATCCATACAGTTGGTCTAGATTGTCAATATTACTTTGACACTGATCAACTAAACTGTGCTCATATTGTCAAAATATACATAAAAAGGAAGCTTCGACACCTTTGATAAAAAACATCTTATTAAGGAAGTCCTGGTTCTTTTACTTGTTTAAAAACCGTTATGGAATGATTGACATGATCAAATGCTTTTGTTGTATCTGAAGTGGCCACTACAACAACAATTTGACCAATTACCCATATTAGTAGTCTAACATGCAAAGAATCTTTAAATTTCAGGCAATTTCCATGAAGTCTACTAACTTTAATAGCTTTACGAACAAATCTATATGGGGTCGATTCAAAAACCACTGGTTGGACACCAACACATAAATATTTTTGAGAACACCCCCGGGTCACGCTCCCGGCTAAACATTGAAACAACCAGTCAGTTATAGGACATGTAGTACAAAAGTCTTCGCTATTTTTTCGTTCCTTGAAAACATTAAGAAAATATGAAAAAGAAAATTGATCGACCAATCGTGTGTTTGGTTGCCATGCACCACTGCATCTCTCGACAACCGAAACAATGACGCTGTAACAAAACTAATATCCGACATCGCGTTCGGTAACAAAACTGGGAATAGGACCTAAGATTGTTATTGTGTCTAGTTTATACAAAGCCGCCATTAACTGTCAGTACATTTCAGGATACCTCATCGATGCTATTTACAAACACCACTACTGTAAATAGAAAATTATCTTTCACGAAAACGTATTTTCTGCGTCACTGCTATGCGCTACTCGAGAATTAACGGTCACCGATTCTTGACAGCGCGCAACAGTGCAAACGTCTCGTACCAAACAACACAGTCAAGATTTTTGCAATGTTCATCGCACCAACTGATCGCCATGACAACAACTTGTGTTAAAAATAAAGCACAGAACTATGTACATTCACCAGCAATCACTAGGTGGCAGCAGCAGTAGCTGTTTAACGTCAACCCCGCACCACCGCTTCTGGCAGTGGAACACGCAGACGAGATACCGGAATTCGAACTACCAAATTTCAGATATAAATTATTATTTACCTTTTTATTAGGGAGTATCGATTTTTCATACACTTTTTTAAATTTCACTATTAAAGCACTTGGCTCCTTCCCTGAGAACTGTGGGATTGAATTAAACATGGTGCAGTGCCAGCCTGAAGTTCTGCCGGCACGAGATAACTTAAAATTTTCTTGAGTCTAAACAAGAAACTTCTTTCAACATTTCATAGCTATAATCACAGAAAGGGCACAGTTCAAATCCCAGCATTCGAGCCACAACAAAACCACCGGTAGATGAGCAAAACGATCAGATCGTGGTACCACCTGGTGACAATTTTTGGAACAAAATAAAGCAGTCAACACATGGAACAAGAGACGCCGTAACAAACATTTGTGTCAACCATACCAGACACGTCGCAGTCAAACTTCACACACGACTTTTGCATAGCCTTTACCTCTCACACCACTGTCATACTGTTCAGGTGATCATTAACTAGCGAATTAATACATTCATAATAAAATAACTCTACTCTTTTGGTGCTCGCAGGCTCAACTTGTTCTTGCTGTCGTCATGAGTATGCGGTGCTTTGTAATACTGTCGTACGATCAAGGTACAATTCCTTATAGACGTACAGTGAGGGTAACCAATGAACCAGGGTATATTTATCAATCTACACAAATCGTGGCCTACAAATTACATTTGTATTCTGATAAGTCGTTGCTTCTGTCATAGATCTTTGTATTAACATTATTTTTTTCAAGTCATAATTTTGTTCTTTTCGACGTTTTGTTCTTCTATTAGGTACCAAGCGGTAACTCACAATGAAATCAAGCAGCGCCAATGTGATTCATTCTGCTAACTATCACCTGTTAATTACAGCCAGAATGTTCAAACTTTTACTAAAAATGTTTGGTTTTCATTCATGATCAGTCTGAAACATTGCACTGAATTTACCACATTGATTTAGTACAGTACAGTACAGTACAGTACAGTACAGTACAGTACAGTACAGTACAGTACAGTACAGTACAGTACAGTACAGTACAGTACAGTACAGTACAGTACAGTACATCAAACACTTGTGTAATTTTCACCACATTCCGTCCACAGTTAACAAGACAATTGTCACCGTGCAGGTCTATGAAATGACTCACGTGACTAACATGATTCACTGTCAAAGCATCGGTTGCTGTGTGGTTAGTTAACTTATTCTAACTTAGGGGGTGTGCGTCTATCTGCTTGTTTATCTTATACCACTAACACATTTGTATTTGTAGAACATAAGCGACACATTACTGCAAACACATCTGCCAACTGACAACAGCCCTGATGCAACATGTGAGTAATTATTCAAATATCCTAAAAAGTGAACTTCTGTTCAGCCAATCTAAACACGGCAGGGCTGTTATCTTTACAGCAAACACCTTGACGGTTGCAATTTCTCATCTTACCAGCCTAAACTTGCAGCCCTGAGTGCACTTTAGAATCTCTACCTTCTCTGCAGACATCAGTCGTACGTCTGTGCCGCTTACAATTCACAAATGCATATGAGGGCAATGAAAACAAGCTTCGTTTTATGCGTTGCGTCCCGTTCTCCTTACAAGTTCAGTACAAGATCTACTTGCCCCTTACGACATTGAGAAAGGTCTCATATTGAACTTGGAGACAGACAGCGAGCGCCACTGTGCATGTGTGTATATCTACCGAGACGTCACATGACGTCTTGTTCCTAACACTCAGTCTCCCGTCTCCAAACCTTGTCATACACGGCCCGTGTCATCCATTATCATTCCACAGAAAGAGCAGACAATTCCAGTTTCAAACGGAATGTTTTCACCTCAAAACAGGTTGTATTTTGTGAATAGTACACTGTGTATTTTTGTTTTATTTACCTACGTTTACATGCGACATCTTGTTGTTTACCATGCCAAGTGTTTATCAACAAAAAAGGATGTATCTAGGTACAAATCTGTCGTGCGTCTTTCTGAAATTCCTTGATGATCGTGCTTTACAAAGTATGGGAAATGGGAATGTCGTGCAGCAGTGTGGAGCCAACTCATCGAGGACAGTGATTGGGATGAAGACGTGGACGAACTGAGCATTTGAGAAGCAAAATAGTTAACTGGACAATGATGAGAAACTGAAGTGTGAATTTGACATCGTCCGACACCTGATAACAGTATTTGACATCACCCGACGCATGATGACAGTATTTGACACCACATGACATGATGACAGTATTTGACACCACATGATGACAGGATTTGACACTACCCGATGAATGATGACAGTATTTGACAACACCCGATACATGATGACAGTATTTGACACCACATGACGCATGATGATAGTATGACACCACACGACGCGTAATGACAGCATTCAACATCAACTGACGCATGATGACAGTATGTGACACCACACAACGCATGATGATGGTACCTGACACCACCCGATGCATGCCGACGGTATCTGACACCACCCAACGCATGATGACGGTATCTGACACCACCCGATGCATGATGATGGCATCTGACACCACCCAACACATGATGACGGTATCTGACACCACCCAACGCACGATGACGGTATCTGACACCACCCGATGCATGATGATGGCATCTGACACCACCCAACACATGATGACGGTATCTGACACCACCCGATGCATGATGACAGTATTTGACACGACACAATGCATGATGATGGTATCTGACACCATATGATGCATGATGACAGTATCTGACACCATCCGACATATGATGACAGTATCTGACACTACCTGACACATGATGACGATATCTGATACCACCCGACGCATGATGACAGTATTTGACATCACAGATGCATGATGACGATATCTGATACCACCCGACGCATGCCGACGGTATCTGACACCACCCAACACATGATGACGGTATCTGACACCACCCAACGCACGATGACGGTATCTGACACCACCTGATGCATGATGATGGCATCTGACACCACCCAACACATGATGACGGTATCTGACACCACCCGACACATGATGACGGTATCTGACACTACCACTGGTCAGTGTCGGTCAAGCAATGGTCATGGGTGTGCGAGATTCCAGTCCAGCACAGATTCCCGGGGCTGCACTGCATATATACGGGTGACAATATTTACACTGTGTACATGACGATCTCCACTCATGCACCGTGCACACACCCTTGGGCACACGTGCACACACAAACATGGCCACACTCGCACACAGAATCCTCTGAGGTGTTCATCTTGCAGTATTGATGCAGGTTGACAGTTTACGATATTAACAATGACACTTTCTGATATAAAAACATTCTCATCATTCACAGTCATCATCATCAACATCATCATCATAATAGTAGTAGTTACAGAAGTAGTAATTTGTTAAGTAATAATAGTAATTGTAGTCTCTCTGAATCATAATATAAAGAACTGCAGGATAGATTTCGGGCGGCGCGACCTGACAGGTGGCGCCGCCCTGGTGGCGGAGCACGCCACCGCATCACGAGCGCGTCGGTGAGCGTCATGCGGCCTTGTGGCGCCCCCCACAGCAGCCGCAGGCGACGCCGCATCGGTGACAGGCAGTCAGCGGCCAGTAGAACCACAAGCACGGAACGAAAAACGACAGGATTGTCAGTGCAGTCCACTTTTTGCAGTTGCTATCGTCGGAACTATCACAGATACACGGATGCCCGTACTCCCCATCAACGTCTGCCATGCAGTGGTACAACATCGTCTCGGCGCACCACACGCACGACACCTTCTCGATGCACCGCGTCACGCGATCGGGCGCATCCTCGCACGCGCCACGCGGGTTATCATCGTGCACGAACATCTCGCGACAGTACATACATCGCGACCGCTGCCGCCGATCCAGCAACAGACGCCGATCCTTCGGCTGTCGGTCCTTCCGTTTCTTTTTCATTGGCAACGGTGGCTGCGACGACAACACCTCGAGATTGTGCTTTTTTAAACTGTTGATTGAGTCGCGGCGTTGATGCGATGTGCAGAACGATGACGGCGCCTTGCCAGCGTTCGTGTCGACCGTGCTATAGTCATGCTCGTTCGGCTTCTCCTTTGCGAACTGCACGTACGAGTAGTCGAGCGTGAGGTTCTCGTCCGTCGTCGACGACGATGACGCGGGGTTCATCTGGAGGTCGCCGGCTTTCACCCAGACGTCCTCAGTGATCGTCGTTACATTGTTGCTGCTGCGAGAGTTACTGCTGAGCTGCGGCGAAGCAAGGGGTTTGCCCGCAGTGTGCGGCCGGGTGACATAGTGAACTCGGTGGAGGTAGTGGTGGTTGGCATGACCACTGCTGCTGCTGTTGTTCAGCTGTGTGCTGCAGAACGGCGGCAACGCGGGCGACTGCGGCGATGGACTGCTCGTCGTTGTCGACACCGTGCTCGCCGACTGCGATGAGCTATCCTTCCTCCGCAGCGGAAGATTCATTGTCTGCGCACAGAAACAAGAATGTGAAAGGTGAAGGGATCATTATATATGTATTATATTTCTATTACTGTGATATATATATGTGTATATTTGTAATATTTTATTTGTGTGTTTATATAGCTACAATTATAATTTTATGTACCCTATACTTTTTCGTATACGATGTTTAATCAGTCCTTTTATACTTTTTTAAATAAATATTTTACTTAACAGTTTTACTTTATTTATTCTGTTTTATATAAAGCACCCTAGAGCATTTTATTTCAAGTGGACTTGGGTGCTATGTCTCAGAAGGTTGATGTCTAATATCAGATGAAATTACTTTCATCTGGTTCCAGCCCTCCACCCCTTCTCTCAAATGAAAGTTTATAAACACAGATAAGATTATATTGATATATTAACAGATTCGGTCCGAAGCATAAAATATTGATATTCGATGCCAGATGAAATGGCTTTTGACCTCCCTCCCCAAACAAAAGTAATTTGTTCTGATATCAGTGTTCTGACATGATCCCTAAGTTCTTGTATGGCGCATGTATCCAATCCTTAGAACTACTCAAAGAGCGGTATACTTTACTCCCTTGCAGATCTGTTCAATCAAACACCATTTCAACTTCTCTGGGAAGCTTTCAGCCACTGTGCAATTAATGTGTGGATATTATTCGCACACAAATATCCACCAGTTTACAGCCAGGTACTCATTCATACAGCTGAGTGAACTGGAGCAATGGAGAGTGAACGAATTTGCCCAAGAACAGGGATTCCAAAGTTGTTCTTTACATTGGGAGTAATTACAGTGAAACAGCGTTCATGACTAAAATAGTTTTGCTACTATTTATCTTCGTGGTCATGACGGATATTTTGCAACTCAAACATTTTAGACAAACAGCACAATAGTTTGCAATACTACAGTGGTTTGTTATTATTATCTTAAAAAAGTGGGTCTCCGCTACAGATTCACATGACGCGTGATGACAGTATTGATGACAGAATCACACTGTGCACTTCAACAATGACACGACACTTAAACTGCATAATTTTGACAGCTAATCCAAGGATTAAATCAGTCTACCAACAAGCAGGCTGACAATGTTACACATAATAACATGAAATATTATATATATGTGTATATATATTATATATATAACGTATGTGTCCTGTGTACCCGCCTACCCATGTCACTCACCATAAATACTTCGTCTTCGCCTGCATCTATACTGCTCACTTCCCTCGAATTACAGTCAGGCGAACCTACCAAAGCAACAAGTCACAGTAAATACACAAGGTCACAGGTCGTGTAGGTCACAGGTCATACAATTATCTTTCATACAAGAATGCTAAAAAACAAGGCATGCACCGAAAGCACAATTCTAAGTCCAACTAGATTCTACAGCAACCTTAAGACAACAAAATTTGCTACTCTGATTATCTGAAGATTCAAACTGATAACAGCAGACCAAATGGACTTCTGGTTAACTGCAAAATGCTGATGTTTATATATATATATATATTATATGACATATATATATATATATATAACATTTTATAACAATACTAGTTAAAGACCAGTAAGGAATTTTGTTAATGTAAGCTATGGCAGTCATCCCATCATATTGTAGTTAGGCATATATCCAGCAGGTGACACCACCTCTGCTGCCAGGTTTGGGGAAGGTTGTTGCTGGGCTGACAGTGAGAGAGGCAGGAAGGAAGTGAAGAAGGAAGGGAGGGGGCTTTAACCCCACACTCACTCCCAAACCCCCAGCCCTAACCCCACATTCACTCCAAAACCCCCTGCCCAAACCCCACATTCATACGTCCAAACCCCCTGCCCAAACACCACACAGTTTCGTTCTTTATATTTGCTACCTATGTCCAGCTTACAAACTATGCTTTAAAACTATCATGTGAATTTATTACTGTTTGAACATGTGGAGGCTAGCGCCAAATAACATAAAATGCTTGATTTTATGATTTTTCAAACACACGTTCAGTACTATACATACATATGACTCTGAACTTAACTGCCTCCGACAAAACATGCCAACTGAACATTCCTGTGACAATTCATATTAAGCACCGAATATATCTGAAAGACAGCTTCAGGCAATCCTCCAGCCTTATTGTCGGCCACACCTAATGTGGGCCCTGAAAATAAAGGGTTTGTTTGTGATATAAAGTCCCATGACCGTAAGCTAATGAGTGCACCCGAGCACATAATGGCACCGAGCACATAATGGCACCAGAAATACAAGAGTGAAATAACATTGTATGAAAGCATATTGACAGGTCACCGTCAACATTGTAAAGAAAACGCACCGAATGGTAATTACATGCACTCCATGTAGTGTGACCCTGAGGTCAACACCTATGACCCCAGCTTATAGTTGGCTAGAGCCATAATAATCCCCATTCCACTGCATTTAAATGTCACCGAAGTTGGCCATTAAAATAACGCTATAAACTGAAGGAGAACTTGAAATTCCCAAACAAAATTGGATGGAAGACGAACAAGGAAAAGGCGGATCCCGGGGAAGGTTATGGAAGCTTGGAGAGGGATGGATGTGTGGTGAAGTGATTTACTTTGTGAGGGGTTCTTTATGAGTTGACTGCATCTCAAAGGGTGATATCGGCAGGGCCATTTATATAACATAAAGATACATGGTGATACAGTGCACACCTGCTCATATATTGAACATCTGCTGTACAGTAGAATCCAAGGAACACAGAGGGATCGATCTGGACAAAGACATGCATGTGTCCTTTGGGCACATCAGAGATAGAACTATGTGCCTTTTCGAAATTTCATGTGCCCCAAATCAGTTGGTTAAAATGTTATTAATTAATTTGCATGATAGTATGATTGCAAAATTATAAATAACGTGGTAAATGTGAACATTACATTTTTTAATATTAGGCATGTAATCGGGTTTTTATTTAACTTGTTTTGAATTCTAGTCAGGACTACCTACGCGACACATTTCTGGGTACAAAATATATAACCATCAATACCAAAGTGCTCAGAAATGTTCAGGTTTTTCTCAAAATCTGTAACGTTACAAAACTAGATACATTCTGGGTAGGTGTGCCCCCATTTTCATCGACTTGTCATGCTATTACAGTCTACAGTTCCAAGGATAGGGAGATTCTAACTGAGAAATACGATGCAGCAGTTTGTGTCATTGAGTGACAATGATTCACATACAACAGAGCCCCAACTAAAAATATTCAAAGAACCATGTTGATTAAACATTAAAAAAACTCATTAATACACTGGTGAACAGATGTATGGAATAGCCTCACTAGCCTTGGTGATGGAGGCATGATTTATAAACATGCTTTCAATTTTTTTTTTCTCGTTTATAATGTAGTCCAATTGTAATATTTGCAAACATACATGAATTTAAAAACGTACATACATTGTACATGTATGGATGGATTTCATTTGGTATAGATATGAATGGATTGCACTTTGTTCGGCCAGGGTTAAAAGTTGACGATGGGCGATAATATGGCAACAAATGGTGCTCGACTGAAGTTTATAAACAATGTCAACGACAGGCATGACACGAGGGTATTGACTAGACTGTTCTCAGTGTCCAGTCATAAATGTAAGACGTAATTTAAATAACTCCATTGAAGCCTCTGTTCTCTTTGTTGTCCGCACAGCGTTGTCCATGTTCGGGCACAGACTGGAGCAAACCGGAGCGCTATTTGGGCTTCAAAGTGCGCTAAACCTAAGATGCAATATTTACTGTAGCGTATGTCTGCCTGGGATGATGAGGAATGGTTTAATTATCGCATCAAAGTATCATATTTAGACAAAACTATAGTTAATAATGGCAAAATTGAGGTGGGTCAGGATTCTTTTGTCAATTTTGGGCACATGCCGCAAAAAAATATGCATCATTTCAGTGTACAACACGTCATTGACGCGTTTCCGCGCATCAAGGGAAACCCTGAACACCTATGCCTCCAAGCAAGTGTCCTTACAATGAAGGGGGCCCTTCAACAGGTGGATAGGAATAAAATTATGCTAAACATTACTAAATTAGGGGTGGTGACAACAGTTTGTGAAGTCCAAAAAACTGTTATGTAACATTATGCATGGGTCGGTGGTTGGCTAACCACAGGGGAAACAAATTGATAGCAACAGCAACTCCCACGCCTTATGTAGGTGGGATTGGACAGTTATTTGATAAACTACAAAATACCATGTGTTTCTGACTCTGGAAACTTAAGGGATCACCCGTAAAGTTGGCATTTAAAAACATATATTTATAGCAACATTTCACAAATCTTCATAAAAATTCAAACTAAAATACCGTGCCACGACAGCACATCAGACATATGTGGTTTGGGGTTGAACACTTTAAAAAGTCAGCATGCACTGCACTCATGACTTTCTAAGTTTTCCAAACTTAATTGTCATTATTCTGCCATTAAATAAAAAGTCATAATACTGTCATTTTGCTTCATTGTTAAACACCCCCTAATTCCATATGGTCTTTAGAGTGTCAGATTATTCAACTAACCCACGTTCCAATTGGACAGCAAACAGGCACATGTTGTTCCTGCCAATAAATCCAACCCCAGTCCCCTGTGAAAACGACAGTCGCCCAACCGGAAAGTCAGAGAAATGCTTAGTCTACAGACACCATCAGGTGGCAGTGCGAGTTCACAGTGTAGGCCGAAGCCAGACAACTATTCTTCAATGGCATGAAAGGCCTTCCGGTCGGACGGTTTAGAGAGTCGGTCATGCGTAACAGAGTAGATCAGACATTGGACAGACTTGTGGAGACTCCGAATGGAATCAGGACCGACTGGTGAATAGAGGACGCTAACACGTTGAGGTGCGATATCCCTTTCTGAAGACCGGATAAAAGCCGTCGGCCGTGGAACACTATAACCCGTATCCATTTCACTGTCTCACCGATAAAATGTACCCCTTTTTTCTAAGATTCTCGCAAGGTGTGGTCACAGAAATATTACCTTTTAAAAGATTTGGACTTACGATTAAATACATTAACATTTCTAACTTTACTGAACCAAAGTTGAGTCAGTAGTTGGCATTTAAAAATATATTTATAGCAATATTTCACAACTCTACATAAAATTAAAACTAAAATATAGTGCAACGACAGTACATCAGGCGTAAGTGATTTTGGGTTGAACACTTTAAAAGTCAGGATGCAGTCATAATTTCATTTAATTAATTCCATCTGGCTTTGAGAAAGTAAGCTTATTAGTGGATATTACCTGGTAGTAAGGTTTGCTTTCTGGCAAAATAAATTTTAAATGCGATAAGCAAAAAAATCGAGCTGAGGAAGACCCTTAAAATGAGCAGAGGAAGCACCTTTAAATGAGTTGAGGTGCTGACATCAATCATCCTCAGGTGTATCAACCACCATTGGCTGTGTCTAGTAATAAACCCTTCACACCTACAAATGCCTCACCGATGGAATGGATGAAATAGCAGAGAACTGCTGTTTACCTGAGGCCAGCCAATACTAAGAAATGGAACAAATTTAGAAAGACTCAAGGGCTATTACATCCGATCACCTTGCTCAACCAAGGCCAGTTATTGGTAGTTACATCGTTACAGGTAAACATCCCTGTTGCTGCAAATCCTGACTACTGTGGCCACTTTGGCCATGGCTGGCCTGAATTATTATAAGTTTATACAGTACGGTCTTTCCTGCGCTCTGACTGCAATTTGTCTGTTGATTTTCTAAAAATGTTCTCATCATATGAGATTAAGGAAAACTGCAGTCATGTGACTGTCCTCTTTGCGGAAAACTATGTACTGTGGATCCTTGCTTTAGTCACCTCAGTAATACAGCCACCTCACAATAAAGGTCACCTTAGGAGTGAGGGGGACATGAGAAGATCAGGGGTGGATGAAAGATGGAGAGAGGGAGCGATGGACAGAAAACTATGGAAGGAAAAGCCACAGCGAGTGGTTCAGCTATACTGACCCTCATTCCTGTAGAGCAGGGAACAAGCTACACTGACCCTCATTCCTGTACAGCAGGGAACAAGCTCTACTGACCCTCATTCCTGTAGAGCAGGGAACAAGCTACACTGACCCTCATTCCTGTACAGCAGGGAACAAGCTCTACTGACCCTCATTCCTGTAGAGCAGGGAACTAGCTCTACTGACCCTCATTCCTGTAGAGCAGGGAACAAGCTACACTGACCCTCATTCCTGTAGAGCAGGGAACAAGCTCTACTGACCCTCATTCCTGTAGAGCAGGGAACAAGCTCTACTGACCCTCATTCCTGTAGAGCAGGGAACACGCTCTACTGACCCTCATTCCTGTAGAGCAGGGAACAAACTCTACTGACCCTCATTCCTGTAGAGCAGGGAACTAGCTCTACTGACCCTCATTCCTGTAGAGCAGGGAACTAGCTCTACTGACCCTCATTCCTGTAGAGCAGGGAACAAGCTCTACTGACCCTCATTCATGTAGAGC
This sequence comes from Escarpia spicata, assembly GCA_963995525.1. Taxonomy (NCBI): domain Eukaryota; kingdom Metazoa; phylum Annelida; class Polychaeta; order Sabellida; family Siboglinidae; genus Escarpia; species Escarpia spicata. The sequence goes on along the minus strand of OZ023211.1, from coordinate 55,143,974 downwards.
TGGGAACATGGAGAAGAGCAACAAAGGATAGTCAACAATTATTTATGTAATAGTAAGCAATATGAAAAATAATCTCGCTAATATGGTCACCTCACTATTCAGGTCACTTTTGTCCAGTTCCGAGGGTGACCTTAATAGTGAGGTTCCATTGTACATGATTATTTGAGTGTTGCCTTCTAGTGGGAGAGAAACCTACTAAATCACGACGCAGCTCAACCATCGCAGGTTTAGTGTTGTGTGGGTGCATAGTGAACACCTGACCTTGGCAGACATCCTGTGCTGTTCAAGTAAATAACTCTCCCCATTCCCAATGTGCTGTCTCCTTCTTCGAGTTAGCTATTGCCTCGATGCTAGCGGCCTGTAAATGTGGTCAAAATAAGGTCATGCTGAAGGCAGCGATGCGTGACAGTGGGTGGTATAGTGCTGGTTCCGGTCTGGTGATTACAATATGTAGCATTTCATTGTGAGTTTCACAGAATAGTTGGAACTATATTCGGTGCTCCTGTGGATGTTTAGACATATTCAAATTATGGAAGGGAGCTACTTACTAAATGTGTCCAATTACTGTTTGCTAACTGTCATTTGTTCCACAGTTTGACAGCATAATTTGGGAGGAAGGAGTACTTCTGCCTGTTATTAAATAAGTATTACTATTAACATTGATCTAGCACCAGATGAATGATCTCCCCATTACTTTAAAATCATCTGAAAATATAGCTACCTTTCATAAAATTATTTCGTTGAAACATTCCTGCCCTAAATCTCTGGATGTCCCTTGCTTTAATGACGACTCTTGTGCAGGTTCTTAATTTTGATAATGGTTCTTTTTTGTTGTGCCTCTGAGTTCAGAGTGCTGAGGAAGTAGATGCCCTACAAGTATATTATTACCATATATCCGGGACCACCCGTTCATACACATGCACATACAATATGCAACGTACATGGAATCATGTGTATGCGGGACAAATTACCTATACTTCGCTTTCTATGGAAATAATCTGTGACTCTCCTAGGCTGACCTTAATTGCAAGGTGGCTGTATTACAGAGGTGACTGTAAAGTGAGGTCCAAATATACATAAAAACTATTATATTCAGATTTTATAAACTAACAAATTAATATATATATATATACAAGTGTATATATATATAATAAACAACTATTGCTGCCTCTACATTGAAGCAGACACAACAACACCACGGAGCAGACTCGCAGGAGTCTCGTTTCCATATCATGCCCTCACCACCAGGGGGAACCGTAACGCAATTTCCGCCGCGATGACACCGCCCAGACAATCCGCCATGTCTGCCGTACGTCCCCACATGAACGGCCGACCGCCGCAGCAGCCTTGGCCTCCCACGCACGTGGCGAAGAGTACAAATAGAGCAGGACTGTATGCGAGTCGCACACCGATCAATACGGGACGACTTCATGGAGGCTCACCATGGCCACAGACCTGCCCGGTCTCTGCCGGCCACAGCGAGGCTGACCTCAGCCCGACCATAAGGCTGTGGTCCAGTGAGCCCATTAGTCTGTGGGAGCATGAGGGAATGAATGGGATGAAGGGCTGAGTGTGGGGAGGTCACTCAAGCATGATGACTGGCATGACCTACATGGGATCTGATTGCAATTCGTAGGAGCAAGGCGTGACTGAATCAACACATCTTGTTGTAACAGCATTGTAACAGAGCTGTAATGGAACTGTAACAGTACTGTAACAGTACTGTAACAGCACTTTAACAGAGCTGTAATGGAACTGTAACATAAATGTAATAGTAATGTAACAACACTGTAACAGTACTGTAACGGCACTGTAATATAGCTGTAATGGAACTGTAACATTACTATAACAGTATTACTACAACAGTACTGTAACAGTACTGTAACAGTACTGTAACAGTACTGTAACAGCACTGTAACAGCACCTGTAACGGCACACTGCACTAATCTGCTAACAGAGCCTCCTATGTATTCTTCTCCCATTATACGACCAACATAATTTTGATGAGTTTTTTTTTAAATAACGCCTCTGTTCAGTGAGTCCACAACAGGTTTTTACCATTCCCTGCGTGGGATCTTTTACTTCCCCTGAAACAGACACCAGATAGAAGGGACCAACGGCTTATAGCGTCTCTTTACAAAGACATAGGCAATGTGGAATGAACGAAATTGCCCAAGTTTCGACGCACAGCCAAACCAGAAGCGAACCACCACCCATCCGGCACCAGGATTCGAACCCCGGTTCATCTGAATGACAGTCTACAGCACTCTAACTGTTCGATCACTGCGCCCCACAATGTCAGATCATTAACAACGTGTTGGTGATTTTATCTGCTTCTTTCTAAATCTGTAAACCTACGTATAATTTGTTAGCAGTTACATATTTTTGTCTTTATTCAGTCTTGATTGTAAAATATTAACATTATTATTTTGTTAATAATAACATTATTATTTTGTGTTTATTTTTGTACCACTAACACTACAAAAAAATTAATTTGATTAGCATAATTTGTAACTAATCTTCACTAACAAAATAATAATGTTATTATTTTACAATCAAGACTGAATAAAGACAAAAACAACTGCTAACAAATTATACGTACAATATATATCCCCGTGAACAAATATTTACCGCAAACAAAGAACATTTTTTCCCCAATAACAATACTACTGTCAACATGAGACATGAGGGTTAAAAACGCGTATGCTTTTTTGAAGCTCCAACTACATTTTTCCAGCAAAGCATCCAGTGTGGGCAAAGCTAATGACACCAATTAACATAGAGCTGGCAACCCTGCTGCACTGGCTGTGACAAAAGTGCTTGTTTGTCTTTGGGGCATGGAAACAGACATACCCAGTGCCATTAGTAGGTGTATGGCCCAGTTAGTAGCAGGTACTGGCACTGGGACTGCTGCTCGCAGAAGCTCATTTCAGCCCAGGCAATATGGAGGAGGGTGTGATAACTAACTGTCTCTTCACACTGTCCGAGTACATTTATGTGGAGGCTGAAGGGGACAGTATTATTTAAGGTTTTTTTGTTTCACGCAATCCAGCAGTCTGTCCATACAGAATAATAGATAATACATAGATATAACTGTGATTGTTCACAGGTAAAAATATGCCACTTTTGAGGGAATTTATTCATTGAAATTATACCTAGAGCTTTTACATAGCTACCTAGTTTCTATTCCCATGAATCATCCTGTTAAGTACATATCAAATACAATATTCAGTGTTATCCACGCACATTTTCGAGATAATAACTTGGCATATCATGTGCCTACACCTCTTTTTAAAAAACATCCCTTTTCGGAGTATCAACACCCCCATTTCACCCTTTAAAAACAACAATGTCTCGTTTTTAACAAACGTGCCCCCAGAAATTTTCTGACTCTCCCTAAACATGTTCAAAGAAAACAAGCGACAGAATCCTACCTTCCAGTAAATCCTCCACTGCTCGCTTGATGCCTCTGTCAAAGGCTCGTGCATCGGCACTGCTCTGAAATGTTAAACCAAATCGCTTCTCTTCCGTTTTCCAATGGTGGAACGTCGGATTTGCTTTCGTATATTGTACATCCTTTTTCAGCACACAGTTCAGTACGACCTGCAACAGAGGGCCGGTGAGTATTACAGCAAAGACAGTGATAATAAAACCAAATAACTCATTTTGCACATAAATCCTTGGAAAACAACCTCAGAGGCGAGTAAAGACTAAAGGGTTGGTCAAATTCGAAATTGATAAGCAGTAATTACTAATATTAAAGTTTTTAACTGATGGGTGGATATGCCAGGGAGCTAAGGTGGATAAGCAAGGTTATAGAGGTAAGTTCTTTATTTGATGGTGAAACTGTGTACTATCTTCAACTGATGAATAAATAAATAAATAATTAAAATGACATTACAAATTTTAGAATTAAAAACAAAATGATGAATCAATTTACCGATTTTAGACATAAATATAGAAGACAATAAAAATGTTAAATAAAATCAATTTACAATTAAAATTGTAGCATGGTCACAATACAATGTGTATCATGATCACAATCCAACGTGTATCGTGGTCACAATATAATGTGTACCGTGGTCACAATATAATGTGTATCGTGGTCACAGTACAATGTCTACTGTGGTCACAATACAATGTGTATCATGGTCACAATACAATATGTATCGTGACACCTACTGAAACTGAAATGGTGTTTCTTGTTATAATTCCTTGGGAAAGGCACATCTCGAGATCTGAGACATGACTTGTCATTTTTTAATAATTACTTCGAAAGTGTACATTACGGCGCATTTTGAAGAGATTAAACTTTCCCCTGATGACAGGAGAACCAATTTATTAAATGCATGCCACCGTGTAATTTTTATATTGTCAAACTGAAAATAATAAAATCTTGTTTGTTTTTCGTTCACCTAAAGTGAACCAGAATAGAAATGTTAAATATTTTGGTTACGCATCGACACATTGACAACAAATATTGTAAAATTACCACTGCCACTTCGACACATTAACAACAAATATTGTAAAATTACCACTGCCACTTTTTATTCCTCTTACAGAGCACACAAAATGTAGCACTATACTCCAATACATCCACCCCCTCCCCCCACTAGCCCTGGGGGCAACAAAGCCAGTCACATTAACCCAATCCACTAAACCACAGACAACACATGCCAGGGATCAATACTCGCCAGTTATGCCTCGCCAATTACGCCCCCCCAGGGGCAGTTAAAAAAAAAAAACGCCAGATAAAAATCTTAATAATTTATGCAGCACGGCAATAACAGCGTGCCCTTGACCTACAAACATCGCAGACACGTTAAATGCTGCCGGCTCTGCTGGCAGGCGTGCCCACCGGGCCGCATTCACGAGATAATTAGAATCGGATTTATGAATGAAGCGCCCTCATAGTAAGCATGTAGTACGTGCTATTCATGAATTATTAAGCAGCAGACGTATCTGAGCCTTATCATTAATTAAGAGCTAATCAGCCAATTGAATACACCAATAGGGACAGTGTATAGATAGGATCTATAGCCAAGCACTTTAGCACTGTGCAATAGTATCTCGATATTATTCACTAAACAAAGCATTGTCACAGATGCACATGGCCCAGTAGAAGACAACATGGCCTCTTACAGAGTGCTGCATCAGTTGTCTGACATGGATATTTTCTGACACAGGCAGTGACAGTTATACAGAAAAATCCTACCCAACAAACTCATGCTTTTGTACATTTTCAAGTTATTTTACTGATGGTTTTACTTTTTAAGAAGTTGTTCCGCAAAACAAATAACATTAAAAAAATTACAATGAACTGTTTTTATATAATAAAGAAATTCACTGTTTCCAGACCATGTTTCAGAGAGCACTGGGACATTCAAAATGTTCACTATTGTGAATTACACTTAGAATATCAATATACATGGCAGGTCCACAATTGGGGTAGTACCCCTAATTTATGGGGGAATCAACCTACCCATCGAGTACAAAAAACATATACATCCACTATCTCAATACAAACAAATTGACAATTTTTTTTAATGCTCAGAGACGAGGGTAGAATAAAAAAGACAACAACTGATATGGAAGAACTGTGATTTGGCAGGATTTGGAAGGGGCCCCCAAACAAATCTTAAATTTTGTTGCACTCACCAATCACATTTAACAACATAACTGTTTAAAATATAAAAAAGTTAAATCCCAAACAAATCTTAAATTTTAAAAACAGTTACAAACCCTCTGTAGCCCCAAACTAGTTCTCTGTAGCCCCAAACTAGTCCTTTGTAGCCCCAAACTAGTCCTCTGTAGCCCCAAACTAGTCCCAAATTGTTTGCATCCACTGACATGTCAGCTTTCCTTTCTATACCATGTAAAAATGGCTACAAATCCAAGGGGCCCCCAAACAAAATCCAGATTTTGTTACAAAAAGGTACAACCCCCATGGCTCCCAAAGAACCCCAGATTTTGTTAGAAAAAAACCACAAACCCACAGAGCCCCAAAACAATGCGATTTTCTTAGAAAAAAAAATACAAACCTTCTGTGCGTCCAAAGAATCCCAGATTTCCTTACGAAAAACTACAAATACCCCAAAGAAATCAGATTTTGTACTCACCGACTGGTCCGCTATCCGCTGCCCGTGTATGAGGTACTCGTGGAGCTGATCTGTGTCGCCACCTACCAGCTTGTGTAGTCCCACCTTGCTCATGCCCCCGCCCCCCATGGGCACCCAGCCCCCCGTACTGTCATCCCGCGTCATCACCTGTGCCTTGACCCGCACCAGGCAGTCGTCACTGCAACAACGGACACACTTAAAAACAGGTAAAACAAGGTAAGTCTTATTAATAATAATTCTTTTAATAATAAAAACATAATTTCTATCCAGGGGCTTAGCAAGAGACCCGTCTGCCCGTCTTGAAGATGGGCAGGCGACTGGCCAACAAATGATGAGATGTACCAGCTGGCCACAAGATTAACCAATAGTTCCAAATCTAAGACTATCACTGACACAACTGGTAGTGAAACCAATAAAATGGATTAGTATTAATTAAATAAATGGTTCAAGTGACACTCGTTTGTTATTGAAAAACTAAACTGGGCAAAAATGGCTGTGATTGACGTGACTGGCTGTCTCGGAAGCTGTTCCACACTAAAGGTCACACTTTTGTGTAATTTACCAAAAAATATTTCTGGCTAAGGCCTTCCTAAATCCTTTGAAACCCAGCTCAGAAGACAAAAGGGCTGGTCAATCTCAAAATCGATACGCAGTATACAAGTTGTCAACAGATGGATGGGTATGCCAGGGAGCTAAGGTAGATAAGCAAGGTTATAAAGGTAAGTTTTTAAATGAAGGTGGAATTATTAAGGAGCTTATTCCAGAGTTGGTGCAGCAACAGAAAAAGCTCTAGTTCCAATGTTTGTGTTGATTCTAGGAACAAAAAATAAGTAAAAACTAGATGATCGAAGCTGGATAGGTTTTCTTACAGGAGTGAATGTAAATATGATGGTTGCTTATATACTGCAGTATCCTGTCCTTGGGACTGCTCAAAGCACTTTACAATTTACTCCCTAGCAGACCTGTTCAACTGAACACCATCTCAAATTCTCAGGGAAGCATTCAGCCATGTTGCAATTATTTAATACACAAGGACTATCTGTACACAAATATTCAGGTAAGGGATCATCTCATATGACAGAAGTTCACAGTTCCCAAAACAGTATTCGTTTAGCATTGGTCCAACCCCTCTCTCCACAATACAAGGTGTGGCACTTTTATCACCCAAAATCGCTATTAATATAAATTCGCTTTAATTCATACTTCACTCAATGGGTGGCACCACTGTAGACATTTATTTCCCCTGTGCTATGGAATGACGATCAAATCACCAGCCCCCAACGTAATGCGTAACTTGCAAACTTTTGTGACCACCCCCGACTGATGAACAACATGCACCAGGAAATGTTGCCTTGCTGAAACAACACGGTTCTTGTACATTCAGCTGGACCGACAGAAGCAGGGTGTCTTTTTAGGGTCACATCCAACCTGACTAAACTGCACTGCCTCTGCGCATGTTTACATATTAACTGACAAGACCCCGGGGACGTTACCCCAATGTGTAGATGTGTGCAAAAGCACCAGAAGAACTTCAGATATGTTGACAATGTGGTAGGTACCAAGTAGAGGAATTATGGCGGATAAAATCTCTCAAATCTACACCATTTTAATGATCATCTTTGCTTTAAAGTTGACCAAGAATATGCCATATTTTTCTCTCAAGAAACTTTTTTTAAAGGTAAATATGTCAAATAATAATAACCAAAAAACTGGATCATCATTCTATTCAAGGAAGAATATGACACTCCCTACTAATGTTCTTAGTTATCTTTATATTTCGTTTTAATGAAATGGATCCTGATTTTCAGAAATAGGGCTACCTTGAAACAATTACAATGTTTTGCTTAGTCCAATTTATGCCCGATTTCAAGATGTCAAGTCCTTAGAGCAATGTTTTATTACCTTTCAAAGAAGTGCACATTTTACTGATTTACACTGGTTCTGTCCAACTTTAAGTTTTAACCAATAAACAAACTGTTTTTCCTACACACAAATACATGGGCTAAACAGGATGTTATTTTGACCTGAAACAACTAGTTCATAAGAACCATCTTTTCTCCAGATTTTTGCAAACAAATTCTTAATGGTACAATGTCTGTTCCAGCCAGGGTGGTGATATTATTAACAAGAAATTCACCTGATTGTCTTAAACGTGGGAAACCATGATTCTGCCAAACCAAAAGGGTTTCCTTTGCAATAATGCCAATATTGTCTTTAGAAATTAGATCCTGCATGTTCTGTTTACAATTTGAACATTTCAGAGTTGCCACTTTTCAACTGTGAACGTAGTTCCCGGCTTATTAAAGCATATTTATTCTTGTATTAAAACAACATAATATGATATAAATGTCAATAAATGAGCAACAGACATGATACCTGTAAGGTGGCTGGCACAACCAGACGGGTATCCAACCAGACATATACCAATGTGTCATCTATCAATCCCAAACCCTAAATCAATGATGGTGGTCCCCCACTGATTAAATCTGTAATCCGATTAAATCACAGCTGTGTAAACTATGTCAAGTCCTGTAGCTTTACCAAACTATGTCACAACTTCAAATATATGGAGACAGGGTGCAGCGTTAAAACAGGTGTCTTTAATTTTTGTCACGCTAGTAAAAAGTGTACACATACAGCTGCATTCCAGTGATATTATAATAGTTAATCAGGCAAGTGCTGCAAACCCAAACACACCAAAAACCATTATTTACTTGTCCGACTGCACAGGCATCTCGTTTGACTATCCATTCTTTCTATGTGACAACACAACACAGCAACTATGTGAATCAGTGGGTATCTGTACAAAATACAACAAAAATCACGCATCAAATTTCCAACTGTCACATTATAACCTGTGACATTAATCCAAGGTTCAACAAAATGGATAGACCATTAATGATAAATTTCCATGTGCAAATGTTTATGTATTGTATATTGTGTGTAGTTCTCTTTGTATGCATTTTCCACTTGGAAATAAACAATCAATCAAAACATAGTTACTAGTATTTTGTAATCAGAAATACCAACACAGTAGAACCTCACTATTAAGGTCAACCTTGGGACTAGGCAAAATGCCCTGAATAGCGAGATGACCACAATTATTAGTGGAACTAATTTCTTATACCTTACTGTTATGGAAATAATTTATTACTGTCCTAGTTGACCTCAATCGGGAGGTGGCTTCATTACAAAACTCATCGTAAAGCAAGGTTCAACTGCAGTCCTAAAATAAAAATTCCTGTCAATGTACCTCCATTTAACATAACTTAGCATGAGGACCTTGTATCTACAGCTGGATCCATTAAATCCTGCCAAAGGTAGCTACTACAAGATGCAAACTCTAATAACAATAGTTAGCGTATCTACAGCTGGATCCATTAAATCCTGCCAAAGGTAGCTACTACAAGATGCAAACTCTAATAACAATAGTTAGCGTATCTACAGCTGGATCCATTAAATCCTGCCAAAGGTAGCTACTACAAGAAGCAAACTCTAATAACAATAGTTAGCGTATCTACAGCTGGATCCATTAAATCCTGCCAAAGGTAGCTACTACAAGAAGCAAACTCTAATAACAATAGTTAGCGTATCTACAGCTGGATCCATTAAATCCTGCCAAAGGTAGCTACTACAAGAAGCAAACTCTAATAACAATAGTTAGCGTATCTACAGCTGGATCCATTAAATCCTGCCAAAGGTAGCTACTACAAGAAGCAAACTCTAATAACAATAGTTAGCGTATCTACAGCTGGATCCATTAAATCCTGCCAAAGGTAGCTACTACAAGAAGCAAACTCTAATAACAATAGTTAGCGAACCAAAACATATTTTCACATTGTATAATACTCCAACACCTGCTCACACAGAACACATAACTGGTTCATAATTACCAGTCGGGGGGAGGGGGTCATTTTCAATGAGGTTAACATTTCATATGACACCGGCATGACTTGGCAAAATAATCCAGTGCCATACGACAGTAGACCCACATTGAGCCCTTAGACAATGACTGGTCAACGGTTTATGTGGCCGCCAAACCACACACAGTTTACACACTGCAGATAAGCGACGGCAGTCAAGTCCGATGTGTATACATAAATGATATACACCCATATGTGCTCGCGCGCACGTACACTCACACCACCGAACATTTGGTAACAGAATACAGTCACACATTTACTCCGCTCTGGCTTTATCAGCCCCACCATCAGTGTTGTTATCGACACAATCACCTAGAGCTGTGTTAACCATCACTGGCCCATCATATCTTTGTCAATGACTGAATGCAGCCAATCACACCAGCTGTGTGCCGCCCTTAATGAGACGCAGCTGTAAAAACAAACTGGGCATGTCTTTTCAGTTTGCATAATGCAAATGAGCACATGGAACAAGATCAGCTTTGCCTCAATGCCACAGGATGTGTCCCTGACTGACCAAGGCGATAAGGAACGTGGAGGCCAGAGTGCACAACTCATACATTTTCGAAGCAAATGACGCAATCTGCTCTTGTCTTTCCATGATCACATCCTTTCATAATGATCCTATACATGTACACTAAAGCATGCCTTGCAAACTGAAGCAAACAGGAAATCAGGGCAGTGCATACGAAATTGGAATTCATGGTCGGATCTGATCGGGCTTTTTCTTTTATTTTCTGTGTCAGCCTAGCTTCCTTCTAAGCACCAGCTCCCCGGGACTGGGTGCCGACATCTGGTCAAATTCAAGTATTTTTCAAGCACATTTTAAATACATACTTTGAGTATTTAGATTACAAAATAACACTTTTCTACTGTTTTGCCTGTGTGATTCACAACACTGAATGCCTAGTGCCTACACCAATTAATATATTACATATTTCAAAATTAGTAATAATCAGCACCCAAATATTATTGCTGTTGATCATTCATTGCAACTGGAATATACTTGGGTTTGTGGTACTTCACCTAACGTACTTGGAATCGATAAGTTTATTATTTCACTTAATTTTCTTGATTAAACGTACTCGCCCCCAACCAGGTTCTGTATATCTCCCAAAACTCCCACAAGACAACTAGTACATATCAGAAACCCGTTATGAACTGACAGACCTGCATGACGATGTATACTTCAGACGCATGCTAAATCAGGAATTAAATAACCAAACTGAAAGCCTCAAGAACTCTCATATTCCTTTAAAGTGTGGGCTGAACCCCCCACTTGCCCCCACTGGATGGGTCAGCCCTGATCCCAGGCCACGAATCTGCAGGAGGGGTTTCTGACCCAATTATACTGATACCAGTTACAACTAGCAACACCCGAAAACAAAACTAACTATCCAACATCCCTGCCAATAAGTTGTATCCTGACGCCAAACTACCCCAAACCTACCGCAGAACAATGACAAACGGTGAACGACAGTGCATTGGTACCTCATCTTGTGATGGTGACAGCCCGCCATGTGGGGGGTGCAAGGGGGGTTTCAGTCACACCTTCATTCAGTCAATACTCCCCCGCCCTCAAAACGGCCCAGCCCTGCACACGGCCTGGCCAGCAGTCAGCAGTGCTACATGACTAATCGATGGCTACATATATATGTTAATGCGTGCTGGCAGACCCGTACTGGTACAACCACACTGTGGCAGTAGTGGCAGCAGTGGTGGCGGCCACAGCCAGTCATTGATGAATCCCACTCTCCGTGGTGGCTTCTCCACACACCGGCCAGAAGTCTTGTGGCTGACTACACCAGCGATCTCACTGCAGCCAGAAGTCTTGTGGCTGACTACACCAGCGATCTCACTGCAGTACTTTCCGCGTACACACAGTCACAGTCTCTCCCCACACCGACCAGAAGTCTCGTGGTTGACTACACCAGCGATCTCACTGCAGTACTTTCCACGTACACACAGTCACAGTCTCTCCCCACACCGACCAGAAGTCTCGTGGTTGACTACACCAGCGATCTCACTGCAGTACTTTCCACGTACACACAGTCACAGTCTCTCCCCACACCGACCAGAAGTCTCGTGGTTGACTACACCAGCGATCTCACTGCAGTACTTTCCGTGTACATACAGTCACAGTCTCTCCCCACACCGACCAGAAGTCTCGTGGTTGACTACACCAGCGATCTCACTGCAGTACTTTCCGTGTACATACAGTCACAGTCTCTCCCCACACCGACCAGAAGAAGTCTCGTGGTTGACTACACCAGCGATCTCACTGCAGTACTTTCCGCGTACACACAGTCACAGTCTCTCCCCACACCGACCAGAAGTCTCGTGGTTGACTACACCAGCGATCTCACTGCAGTACTTTCCGTGTACATACAGTCACAGTCTCTCCCCACACCAACCAGAAGTCTCGTGGTTGACTACACCAGCGATCTCACTGCAGTACTTTCCACGTACACACAGTCACAGTCTCTCCCCACACCGACCAGAAGTCTCGTGGTTGACTACACCAGCGATCTCACTGCAGTACTTTCCACGTACACACAGTCACAGTCTCTCCCCACACCGACCAGAAGAAGTCTCGTGGTTGACTACACCAGCGATCTCACTGCAGTACTTTCCACGTACACACAGTCACAGTCTCTCCCCACACCGGCCAGAAGTCTCGTGGTTGACTACACCAGCGATCTCACTGCAGTACTTTCCGTGTACATACAGTCACAGTCTCTCCCCACACCGACCAAAAGAAGTCTCGTGGTTGACTACACCAGCGATCTCACTGCAGTACTTTCCGTGTACATACAGTCACAGTCTCTCCCCACACCGACCAGAAGAAGTCTCGTGGTTGACTACACCAGCGATCTCACTGCAGTACTTTCCGTGTACATACAGTCACAGTCTCTCCCCACACCGACCAGAAGAAGTCTCGTGGTTGACTACACCAGCGATCTCACTGCAGTACTTTCCGTGTACATACAGTCACAGTCTCTCCCCACACCGACCAGAAGTCTCGTGGTTGACTACACCAGCGATCTCACTGCAGTACTTTCCGTGCACATACAGTCACAGTCTCTCCCCACACCGACCAGAAGAAGTCTCGTGGTTGACTACACCAGCGATCTCACTGCAGTACTTTCCGTGCACATACAGTCACAGTCTCTCCCCACACCGACCAGAAGAAGTCTCGTGGTTGACTACACAAGCGATCTCACTGCAGTACTTTCCGTGTACATACAGTCACAGTCTCTCCCCACACCGACCAGAAGAAGTCTCGTGGTTGACTACACCAGCGATCTCACTGCAGTACTTTCCGTGTACATACAGTCACAGTCTCTCCCCACACCGACCAGAAGAAGTCTCGTGGTTGACTACACCAGCGATCTCACTGCAGTACTTTCCGTGTACATAGTCACAGTCTCTCCCCACACCGACCAGAAGAAGTCTCGTGGCTGACTACACAAGCGATCTCACTGCAGTACTTTCCGTGTACATACAGTCACAGTCTCTCCCCACACCGACCAGAAGAAGTCTCGTGGTTGACTACACCAGCGATCTCACTGCAGTACTTTCCGTGCACATACAGTCACAGTCTCTCCCCACACCAACCAGAAGAAGTCTCGTGGTTGACTACACCAGCGATCTCACTGCAGTACTTTCCGTGCACATACAGTCACAGTCTCTCCCCACACCAACCAGAAGAAGTCTCGTGGTTGACTACACCAGCGATCTCACTGCAGTACTTTCCGTGTACATACAGTCACAGTCTCTCCCCACACCGACCAGAAGAAGTCTCGTGGCTGACCACACCAGCGATCTCACTGCAGTACTTTCACACATACATACAGTCGCAGACATAACCACACAACGCGCAGTCAAATGGCAGCTCAGTCACTATTATAGATTATACGCTATTATAAATGAACATTCATCTATAACACTGTGTTAACTGTTACTCAAATGGCCCTCGTTATATCATCCATCGATACAAAACACTGCCCCTTTCTAAAATACACCGTCCATCTGCAATAAATTAACCGCAACATCCGTGAAAGAGCTCCTCAATCGCTATGATACACAGACAGCAGCAACAACACTGGGTAAGATATTCCTGGTCAATCACACACACTACACACACACGCACACACGCACACACGCACACACGCACACACGCACACACGCACACGGTGGAGATATAAGATATTGGAGTCTGACACCACGGCAGTACATGCATAACAAGAACAAGTGATTCATGAATGGTGGAGTCTACCCACATCCACGGCAAACTTAGCGGTCAACACAGCCTCATTACCAGCAGCCAGTCACAGCACCTTTGTCTTGTCAAAATAATAAATTATTATTAGTATATGTGTGCCGCCCCCCCCCCTCCCCAGGGCCCCCCCCCCCCCCCCCCTACTGGCCCCGGGTCTCCCGCCATAGCCACTTCCTGTCTCCAGTGGCTGGGGCACCATAGTATTTATAGCTGGTTATTTATAGCAACAGTGGAAGAGCCTGCCACTGGCAAAGGCAGGGAGAGACCTCTGAGGTCTTCCACTGGCTTCCTTCTACTCAGTCCCTCAGTGTTCCTTCCTCCCACACACTGTCTCATTCAGTGTCCCTTCCATCTACTCACTGCCTCAGTCAGTCTCCCTTCCTCCCATGCACTGCCTCATTCAGTCTCCCTTCCATCTACTCACTGCCTCAGTCAGTCTCCCTTCCTCCCACACACTGTCTCATTCAGTCTCCCTTCCATCTACTCACTGCCTCAGTCAGTCTCCCTTCCTCCCACACACTGTCTCATTCAGTCTCCCTTCTATCTACTCACTGCCTCAGTCAGTCTCCCTTCCTCCCACACACTCTCATTCAGTCTCCCTTCCATCTACTCACTGCCTCAGTCAGTCTCCCTTCCTCCCACACACTGTCTTATTCAGTCTCCCTTCCATCTATTCACTGCCTCAGTCAATCTCCCTTCCTCCCACTTACTGCCTCAGTCAGTCTCCCTTCCTCCCACTCACTGCCTCAGTCAGTCTCCCTTCCTCCCACTCACTGCCTCAGTCAGTCTCCCTTCCTTCCACTCACTGCCTCAGTCAGTTTCCCTTCCTCCCACTCACTGCCTCAGTCAGTTTCCCTTCCTCCCACTCACTGCCTCAGTCAGTCTCCCTTCCTCCCACTCACTGCCTCAGTCAGTCTCCCTTCCTCCCACTCACTGCCTCAGTCAGTCTCCCTTCCTCCCACTCACTGCCTCGGTCAGTCTCCTTTGCTCCCATCCACTGCCTCAGTCAGTCTCCCTTCCTCCCACCCACTGCCTCAGTCAGTCCCACTCGCTTTATGGTCCCCTCACTATTAAAGCCACCTCGCAATGAAGGTCACCCTGATAGGATAGTCCCAAATTAGTTATGTAACAGTAAAGTGTATGAAATTAGTCCCACTAATGCAGTCACCTCTCCATTCAGGTCATGCATGCCAAGTCCCGAGGGTGGCCTTAATAGTGAGGTTCCACTGTATAAGTAATTTGTATTTAAATACCACTGTTTCAACAGTGGAAGTTTGGTCATCGACCAGACATTTTATTGTCAAAATTCCTCCATTGCTATATAAATGGTAATCTACAAAACAACAGTACTTTAAACATTCAACCTTCACTGCAGTTGAAAAACATAATCCAAAACATGTTAAAAACAAACTCATTGATGTAGAACTGACATAAAACTTGCATCGCCACAAATACTTTTAAACAAAATCTCATTACACCTGCCAGGCCATCTGATCGTCTACATGTATAGGAAAACCCATTCATGCATCTACGATCCACAAACTCACGTACGCAACCAACAGAATGCGGTCTGATTTCTGCAACAGCTGCCAAAAAGCGACGAAATACCAAGTCACGATAGATCCTGGCAAAAACAGTTTGTTATCAGTGTGGAGACTGGGCATGTTGTCAGGGCTTCCAGTGATCTCTGTTAAAAATGACCCAAAAAACGCCAGTGGCGTTGTAACTAATTGAGGCTTTCATTCAGTAATGCCGTGGTAGGAATAAAACTATGTGGCATTCAAGTGTGAACGTTACAACGAGGGACCGAGAGGGCGGCACCACCACGTGGACAGGGGACAACAACATGTTGACACTCAATGCAGAACGACACCGGTTAATGTCCCTGTTTGTGTGTCACACAAGTCCGCCCTTTCTGCCTCAACCAGCGCCCACACGCACGGACAACTCACGCGAATCGACCAAAGAAGCAATAACTAATTAATGTCAGTGACGGTCAACACCCACCGCAAACAACGGATAATTACTCGGAATTCTTTTCATAAGCAGTTTCAGCGAGCAGGCGTATTCTCAAATCCCAATTCATCAAAAAAATTGACTCATTAACAATCCACCTCCGGATACTATGACCGGCTACACATTAAATAAAACGCCAACACACGGATAATAAATCATTGAATACACCTAACATTCTCGCTTCATTGAAATCGGTCATATTTTAAAAACTCACACCTCTGTCAAATATATTTCACCAGTTCATCGTTACGCACCACAAAGACTCCCAACTAACCACGCGCGTACAATTTTTTATTTCCACCCCAATGACAAGAACTGGCAAAGCTGACACCAGCTACAGCAACAAGATCAACAAACATGCACTGTAGTGGTTTGCGCGAGCCATTGTTGTGTCAATGGTAAATGCAAACGTGAATAAACCCCATTATAGTTCCCTGCCGGTGTGAACTTAATCCCGCTGAGAAGCCAACGCGATGGCCGCACTACAATCTTGGGTGACACAACGCCGACATTATGCCTACAATCCACCGCAAAACCATGCCGCTTGCGCGCGGGTATTGCCATTCAGCGGCATGCGATACGTGAACAATGCCCGCGTCTACTGGACAGCCACAATAGCTGGCGTGTGCTAGTTCCATATCTTACTCAGTACTATACCTAGATAGCCGGGCGAGTGCAGAAAAGTCGGAGTGGGAAGCTTGATAGTGCACAGCTGTGACAGGTCATCCCAAGTATAGGGCAGGGGATGGAATCTACCCCGCACATCCCGCGGCTACGGAATATCTCCGATTGCACAAGTCGACTACTTGTCATGGCAGTCTTGGGTGGCATACAACCGGGACACACGTGTGTGCATGAAGGAACACAATTCTCTAGCACATCTTATCTGATCCTAGAACGAAGAAAGTGGAGCTAATTCCTAAAAGGGTTAACAGTGAGACGACACTAAACATCCGCTCATATTAAGGATATGAAATTATTCTTTAATGCATCAAACTTCTGGCTTTTTGCTTGTTTCATAAATAATTTGTTACACCTAGGTTAACCCAAGATTGTTCCAAGGTAAATTAAATTATGCCCTAACAAGATCAAGTTAGTTTCTAAATGTTGATCTCCTACTATGGCTGACACAGTAGGACACGCATGGTGAAAGATCATAAACAAAACCGGATACATCCTGTCGGGATTACATTCCTTGTCAACAAATAGTATATGGAGGACTTGTTTTTTATGGCCAACTTGTCAAAATGTCCCTAAATACCATAGGCTCACAGCCCATTCTATCAACACGTTATAAACAATCATACTATCACACTTACAATACCTCAAAGTACCTCATTCAAATCTCAATCATTCAGTCAAGTAATACAAACGGTGCCCATACGTCTAGAACCTACCATGTGATTTGGATTTAGATTTAAACGGAGGACATGTTTAATTGGTGACCTAAAAAACAGCAGGGTTTGCCATTAACCCGTGGATGACTGCCAGGAAGTACCACCATCACTATATCTGATTTAAAAAACAGCTGGTCATTGGACTAATGAGACCAGAGGAGGTCAGAAGGTTGTTTGACACCAACAAAATAGGCAAGTCATTGGTGATATCCTGTCCCTACGACTGCTCAACGCTTTCCACTTCACCTGTTCATTTGATCAACTCAACTTCTCTGTAGTCTTTGCACAATTGCAGTGTGGCTGAATGCTTCCCAGAGAACTTGAGATGGTGTTTAATTGAACAGGTCTGCCAGGGAATAACGTGTAAAGCGCTAAGAACTGAATACTGTGCTTATAAGAACTTACCTTTAGTGTATTAAATTATGTTTCACAACACCAAGAACAGAATGTGGAAATGTTAATTTCTAAATAAAAAATTATTTTAAAAACGTTTTTTGGTTGGTCAAGATAATACCTTTGCTACTTATGTACTATCCTTCACACAGAAGTACTTTCGACTTTCTTTGATCCTGGAAGAATGCGCTCAACTAAGTGCAAGATAAGTTAGACGATGACATCCTTTCTTTCCACTCTCAACAGTAAGCCATCCTAAGTGTAAAATATTTTATTTGTCACGATTCGTAATTGTTCTGCATTTAGTGTAAACACAGCTACATGCCTGAAAGCAGGTATTTATAGCACTGGACTCTTGAATCCACAACTATCACAGACTGTCAAAAACATGAACATTGCTTTAAATACACCAAATGCTACCGCCAGTGATCGAGATAACCACGGCCTGTGTAATGTATTTGAAAACATCAAACTTGCTGCATTTTATTGTCCACATAAATCTCTGTGCTATTACGTCAACATTAAATGTGTTCTTGTGTAAAAGTTTTGTGATATAATAATAATAATCATAAGTACTAACTACTGAGCACTTCTTAATTATTTAATAGCACTTTTCAGGTAACAGATTAGTCATTCACAACGACTAATAATTAAAATCCCAAACGCAAATATTACATGTTACAACACACAATAAGACCCCCTGCACACATGTTCACAAAGTAATCAAACCAAAACTTAGGACAACTTGTCCAGGTGGAATTTTACCCCAGTGACATGATATCCAAGATTTGGGCCACATTCACCCTATCCCACAGGCCGCATAGACCGCTTGCTATTTCTTTGGCAGACACCGCAAAGGTAGCTCTGGTGTAACACACAAGTGGAAATTAGTAAACTTGTGGAGATGAGCCGTTTCCACCAAGGATACATCAAACTTTTCAGTTTTCTTTCAACCAGAGAGCACATGTACGCTGTCAGTATCACACACAATTCAACATTCCTGAGTTGCTCCTAATTGGGGACAGATCACCATTTAGTTCTCCACTGGTGGCGTAATTAACATTTGTCAGTTACACAAAACAATACATTTTGATTTATCTGGAAATTTGAAGTATTATTTCATTAAGTCGCTAGGACAAAATGTTCACTTTCTGTCATTTTTTCAAGATATTCAATTTATGGGATGCTCCCATCAATTGTCGGAAACAACCTGATTTCGTTTACATTCACAGCCCCGTGACAATGGATCATACCGTCATTTACATATTCATATGCTCCCAAACAAACACCAAAAGTAATTGTCTGTTTCAGTACACCACAACTGTTATTGTCTTCAAACATGCCAATTTCCCGGTCAAAAGATATTTAAGTTTAAAAAAATCTCAGAAAGGAGGACATCATCTCAAAATCACTGGCATTTGATTCATCTGGCCTGAAAGTAAACCAGTCATCCATCCCTGCTGGTCTTAGTCTGTGTTTCTGTGTAGGTTGCTGGGTTAAACTGCTAGCCAGTATAGACCACTTCCTGCGCCGCTTGGATAATTTGTCAACTTTAGAAAACTTCCTTACCACATTTGATGTCAAATTATGGTAGAAACAGATGTTGCACTGAGGGGCGCAGTAGCACAGTGATAAGAGCTTCGGACTCTTGACTGAGAGAATGCGGGTTTGAATCCTGTGCGGCGGTGTCGAACCTTGGGCAAGTCCGTTTACTCTACATTGCTTCAGTTCACTCAGCTGTATGAATGAGTACCTTGCTATAGACAGTGGTAGATATTTGTGTATGAATAGTCTTCGCACATTAATTGCAGCGTGGCTGAATGCTTCCCAGAGAAGTCAAGATGGTGTTTGATTGAACAGGTCTGCCAGGGAGTAAAGTGTAAAACACTTAGAGCAGTCCTGGAGACTGGATACTGCACTATATAAGAACTTAACTTTTAATGTACAGAGGACTCGTTACCTGTCATTATCATTATTTGATTAAATAATCTTTTTGAAGAGACACTGAACATACAGTCTTAAAGAAAATAATTAATATTAGGTATTAATATATTTACCATAATGTTTAATAAAAGTAAAACAATTTCAGTTTTGGCTTATCAAATTCACAAATTCTGGAAGGGTATAAAATGTTCTAATAAGGACACATTCTATTTACGTCACACATGGTAATTGTACTTACGTCACACATGGTAATTGTACTTACGTCACACATGGTAATTCTACTTATGTCACACATGGTAATTCTATTTATGTCACACATGGTAATTCTACTTACGTCACACATGGTAATTCTATTTACGTCACACATGGTAATTCTACTTACGTCACACATGGTAATTCTATTTACATCACACATGGTAATTCTATTTACGTCACACATGGTAATTCTACTTACGTCACACATGGTAATTCTATTTATGTCACACATGGTAATTCTACTTACGTCACACATGGTAATTCTACTTACGTCACGTCACACATGGTAATTCTACTTACGTCACACATGGTAATTCTACTTATGTCACACATGGTAATTCTATTTACGTCACACATGGTAATTCTGACCGCGAACATGCGATGTCTACATTTGGCTTAATATATTCCTGACGGGTACAGCAAACACTGGTATTCAAACTGTGACACACATTACTCACTGTCGTTTGTTTTAGGGGTAACTAAACAAAGAGAAGGCAGGAAGTGGGGGCGTGTGTCATTGTGTACATCCTGTGTGTAGTATGTACACACAGATGGTTGTCACCCATTATCCCCCCCCCCCGCATGCACGCACACACGCATGAATGCACGCACGCACACATACACAAACGCACATATATCCTGATTCAGAACTCGATATATTAGGGATGTCATGGGCTTGTTCACAAATCTGAGGATGTGATTAAAATTATAGACATCATTGTTTGTATTAGTGTTTTTAATAGTGTAAGTTATTGTTTAATTTTATATATATTCATGAAACATCTTTATATTAAAGATTAGATAACAGACAGTTTTAATTCTAACAGAAACCAATAAACACATGGAACAAATCATCCGCTGATGTATTTATATTAGTAGAAACAAAACTGACAAATACCTCAGAAGCCTGGGTTACAATTTACACATCTATAGACTAAAAACTGACTCTTGTTAATACCATGGCTTCTTGTCCACTTTCAACTTGAAGTTTTTACTTTAGACGACAATCTTGTAAACCTGTCACCTGTGGACGAATATTTTCATACAACTTTATGAATCACGCTGTCAGTGCGATTACAAGCTGCCACCCTCCACAACACAACAACGGCATGCCTAATATCAGGCTGATAAATCTCCCCGACATGTTAGCATGCCTCTCACGTAGCAACACTGTGGGTATAGGCTTCATAGTCGACTGACATCTCCCTTATTACCCCGACACGTCTCATGTTCCAAGACACACCCTCTGATGCGTCCAGCACACCTACACACCTACACACCTACACACCTACACACCTACACACCTACACACCTACACACCTACAATTACACTGACAACTACTATGCAGATGACACAAGATTTCTTGTGCCAAGCTGGGCTGGCATATGGAACTCGCAGTGTAAACACAGAACCAGTGTTGGTTTGAGGCCAGGGAGATGCATTAGTTAGGTGAGATATTGCAACTGCCACCAACTTTTTTCCAAAGTACGGCAACAACCGTTGGCATCAAAGCGCAGCAGTCATTTATACAAAGGTCTACATAACTGACTTAACCCAATCCCCTTTCTTCATCGCCTACACTGTTTCAGGGTTAGACACATGGACTGTCTGTGCTTCACGCTACAAATACACATGCAAACACTTACCATACACAATCTGATAGATTGCAGATGACATGTTCTTAAATACCAAGTCAAACACCACTTCAGTAAACTGCACAATGCAGTACATCAACTAGGTTTATTCAACAGCTTCCCCCAAAATGATACGTGTTTGCATTAAACTGCCATCACTTATTATCAATATGCTTGACCTCGTCAACTTCAAATGTCAAAAAGTGTCTCTAGAGAGACATCTTCCTATAGTACACAACACTTCTTTTTGCAAAATTACCAATAAACTGCTTTGAACACAGTGTGCCAATTTGACATAAATAATTATAGCCAATTTTATTTTATACCTTGGAACTAACAGATGTAAACATATCAAGTGCAATACATGTTCTTCTTTGTTAAAAATGGTGGTGTGCACTACTGAAAATTCAATGGCCAAATCTTTTAATTAATTAATTTCCAAAAATAAAGTGTCAACACTCACACATATTAAGTTGGTATAACAAAACATTTCCCTAGATTAAGTCACATAATTCAGGTCTGAATTTGCATTTTTGTGTGAAATGTGAATGTTTGCACACTCCTAAAATACATTTCCTGTGTAGACCCACAGACTAACATCTGCACCAATAAAACATGATTATGACCACCGGGGTTTTATCTCTGGCGAAACTTCCGAGAGATTATCTACCGGAAATGGATATATGTAAAACAGGACTTATTACTGCCAGACTTCCCAAGTTTCTGGAGCATGCAGGGATCCATTTTATCAAAACACTGCTTATATATAAGGTTAATCACAACATTGCCCCCCCCCCAAGGATAATGGTTATCATCTACACAAATAGTAGAGAGGTGTTTGTCATGATGACTGGGCAACAATGCTCGAAATGCAAAGCGTGAAATGGGGGACAGATCAGACTGACTTACTGAAAAGGGGATATATTATATTTCACTATTTTATTATGTATTCAGGACACACGAATAGTGCCAGCAATATTGATATGGTGCCCCAATAGTAGGATTTGTTGTACCTTGAAAAAAGTTATCAACATAGAAATGGACAAATCTGTGGAATACAACAGGAATAAGTTTCTTATGGTTGGCAGTAATGGGCTGGGCATGGACAAAACAAATTGTACGAATTGACGAAAATTCAATAGCCATTCAATGACATGACAAGAAACAACCTGTGTCATTTGAATAAAATCTGAGTTGATATTTTGTGTACTGCACTAAAAACTGTCAAAATTGTTGCCTATTGAAACAAATAATGACCTGTCCCTGAAAAGACTGCACCACAGCATCTATAATAAAATAAAACAGACAGTGCTAATTTCCGGACTGTTTACCTGTGTGATCTAGTGCCACGGCTGTCTCAATTCATTCGAAAAATTTGGCTACTTTGGTTGCGACGCCGCATAAATTATTCACTAGTCACTGTGACTTTTCAGAAGGTTTGACGGGATGTTTGGTCATTTGGGACAGATGTCATATTGATGACTCATTTTAGGCAACTCCCAAACGACCGCATGACAACTTCAACATCAAGGGCAAAAAAGAAGAATTCTTTAAAAGTTACATTATTGATGACTCGTCCAGTCATGTTCCTTGGTCAGATATGTTTGCTCTGCAAATGTTGTAAGAATGCTCAATTCGCCAGTTTTGAGGACAGGCTCAGCTAAATTAAATTCAACATCTTTATTGTCCAGTTAATAAAAAAACAGGAAAAACCCAACTCTTTTAGGTGTATGCAGCATCACAGTGTCAGTAATAAAACTGGTAAAAACACACGTCAAAATAATGAAGCTGTAAACGCATTGTCTGTCTCTCTTTCATGATTTATTACACAAATTGACAAATTATCCTCAATTCAGCTGACACAAGATATTTAAAGCAAATTCAACCTGCTATGAAGCAATATCTGATCCAGGACTTCCACAAGAAGAATGCATAGCAATAAGTCATATTTTAACACATGGGCCCTACCTAGACTTAGTCCAGCTGAGGAAAGTAACTTGACCAAATTACAAGGCAAAACTAGCCAGAAAAACTGTCTTCGATATCACTGTAACACAGTACACACACACATATATGATTATATATATATATATATAATATATGTAGTATGCGTGTGTGCATTCACAAACATATGTGCATGCATGCAAATATATGTATATTATTGTTAGAAACAATTCATCGCTCGGATTATGGTCGCCTAAGACAGGTGGTCACCCAAGATAGGTGGTTGCCCAAGACAAGTTCTTCTGCACAAACTGTTTTTTACCGTAAGATGTGAGTCAACAAAATGTACGATAATTAAATAAATACTTGGAGCAGCTAACAGTAAACTGCAATCATTATATTTCTGTTTTATCAGTTGATTTGGCTAAACCTTTGGTATTTTTCTTTTACCTGACGTTCTTACTGGAGGCAGTACGTAACACAGATCCGTACCACCGACATCAAACAGCATAATAAAACATATCAGTCCATTCTGTTGATTTTCACAAGAGATATCACAGTGAAACTCGGCAAAGTATTTCACCATATGCGCTAAAATACCAGATCTGGTTACAGATACAACATTTATACATGACACCTGCCCTAAATGTCACGATGACCAGACGTCTTTCTGTGTTTAGTACCCGTAGTATGTCACCAGATTGGAGCAGATCACACATTCACAGGCCAGAGCATGCACCAGAACTTACTGAAGGGTCCAAGATCGAAAAATGGGATGGAAACAGATATTTTCCTGCAATCTGATGCTGTGGTTTTTGAACTATAATAATAAATTATGACATTTTATCATTTTAAAATAAACAATGTAACGGCAAATTTTTTTATTAAAATTAAATAACCCAGATGTTTCTGAGATAACCCCTCAAAAATTACTTATTGCATGTTTTATGCAAGGTAGTGTGGCTGACATATTTCTTACAAGTTTTTTTTATAAACATGTATCTAATCGGCGTGTTTTAGCGTAACTCTTACTCAATCGATGTAGTGGCGTGACAGTGGCAGCCGAGTGATAATAGGGTCAGTTGACATATTTAGGGAGCCTTGCTTAGTTACTTACTATGAATGTATTATAAACCGCCACTCATGTAAACTGAACACAAAATAAAGAAATAGTGACATTTTAGAATTTTGTATAATTATAATTTATTGACAGCAGTGAGGTAATATCATGCATTTTAGCAAACCAAATCAGGCTGTAGCACTTTTTATATTAATCTATGTCCGCCACATAAAAAAGCTGAAATTCTAAGCACTGAATCAAATTGTAACAGGGAGAGGATTGAGTTTTTAGATAACTTTCTCTTGGTCCTATGGAAACACACCGGTTGAAAGTAGTTAAATTATCCAGATCAACCTCATACCGTATAGGCATATTCTATAATTCTGGCTTGCTGACAACTTTTATCCTGTGTTCATGTTCATAACCTGTTATTTAAAATACCACACCACTGCAGATTTGATGGGATTTGGAAGACTTTCTTTCAAACTAAGCCTCAGAGACCGAGTCTTGCGGAAAGTGCTAGCATTAAGTGATTAAAAAAACAGGTAGCCTAAAGCTAGACATTCTGATACATGCCATAAAGAAACATCAGTTTTGTGAAAAATGTCTGTACAGTTTCCTATGGCATAATT
The DNA here is from genome assembly GCA_963995525.1 of Escarpia spicata. NCBI lineage: Eukaryota > Metazoa > Annelida > Polychaeta > Sabellida > Siboglinidae > Escarpia > Escarpia spicata. The sequence continues at coordinate 55,118,377 of OZ023211.1, read as the reverse complement.
AATACAGTGCGTCATTGTCCGATAAACAGCATTCTGCACCAATGCATCAAAAAGCGACAAACCAGGTAACTCCACTGGCATTTCTACTAAGAATTTTCTACCTCAGTAGAAATACTTTAAGGAAATTCTGATCGTGACCATAACGACAGCCAGCCAATTTATTCCATTTGAATTGTTGCAAAATGAAATGTACCACAAGTCCACAACTGATTTATAAATGTACCTTGTAACCTGTAATCGCAGTTTGACTGTAACACTGGGACACTGCTCTGTTTCCATGACTTAAAGTGTGTCAACTTTGTACACTTAGAGACTATCTTCTTGACCAAGTGCTGCCATGTTCAACAAACAAGGACATGACTACAGACCAAGTTAAATGTCTCAAATGTAGCTTCAGTTCCATGTATGCTAAACAGTCTACATAGATTCTGTCTCCTTTCCTTCCATATCAAATAATGCTATCATATCATTTATGGTATTACACTTACAGCAGGCCCATAGATTGTGGGGGTGACGGACGGGCTTTTGTATGCAACCCCTACTCTGAAATAAAACAGTTTGTTGGAAAAGAGATATGCTTGAGGTCTCAAGGGGGTGCAGTTGGAGGTATTTTGGGACCCTCAAGGGGGATGTAGATGGAGGTCTCAACGGGGGGGGGTCTAAGCCCCCCATGTCACCTCTAAATGAGGTAACGCCCTAAAAATGTGTCACCTTTAAATGTCAGTAACGCCTCAAATGTGACACCCTTAAATGTCTGTAAGCCCTATGTGAAATCTTTAAAATAACTTTGTACAATTGACAAAACATCAGACTCAGGAAGTCCTTACTCCAAAATGATCTAATACAACATTGACTAGAAGATGAAAAGAGTATGACTTGGTCACATGATCACAGCGCCTTCTCAAATACTACTCAACATTACAATAAAAGACGTACTTTACAAAGGTCTACTACCCAAAATCTGGTTTGCTAGACAGCACCGGAAGTTTGTGCAAGCTATCCTATAATTAATTTAAGACACCCCCGCAGTAATTATGTCAATTATGCATAGGCCATCACCTGGAAGGGATGATCAATGACAATTACCACGCAGAAACATTACAAAGGCAACTCAACAACTAGGTGGATAATGAATTAAATATAGACCTTCAACAAAATATGCCACCTAAGATTAACGCCTAAAAATAGATGGTTTGACAGGATCATACAGGGGATTCTCATAAGTTTAACTAACACCGGCTCAATGAAAATGCAAGAAACAAGAAATATGAAAATACACCATAATTAGTTTAAAATATACTTAACCTAACAGGAATATTTCACGTCTCTTTCCTGAATGGATTACAACACTAGCAAACAATATCTGTACTGAATACCAGATGGGAAAACAGGTGCACGAATTAAGGTGCACGTAACAATTACAGAGAATGTAATTGTTATTGTGGAAAAAACTTTCCCATAGTGTGCGATGGCCTGGATGAAAATGTAATTAAATGCGATCAGGAAGTATGAAGTCGCATTGGAAACACTGACAGTGGTCCGTGCTGAATCAGGCTATACATTAATTAATGCTACAAGTCGACTCAATACCACGGGCCAATACACCCGTGATTACTTCTGCCAAATGCTCGGCATGATACGGTAATCGATCGGGCTCATAACAAAGATATTAGGCATCCGGTTATTTCTAAAACAAATACGGTTAACAGGTTAAATGATGCAGCCAATTCTACTGGAATGAAACTTAATATAATGAACAAACTAATTTTTTGTGGTGTGCACTTATTAGTAACTAGGGAAAATAATTATGTTCCCACAAGAAAGTTGTACAGCAAAGGGAAAAGTGTTAGAAACCTGCGTGATGCCAGCATATATGAGCTGGGAAGACTGGCCCACACACAGAGACAGGAGAAGCTACAGATGAGAGAATGTGTATGGACACAATAAGAATGAAAGGAAAATGGTGTAATTACGAGAAGGGATCACAATGAAGAAACACCAGAAAATGAAATTAGCTGAAACTGAGATGGACAGGACATATACAGAGAATATAAAAATCTGTGGATGGATTGACAAAGAATGCATGGAAAACAGAACAGCTTGGCAGAAGGCAAAGACCATCTGAACTTTTGAAGTCAGATGGAGAGAAAGTGCCAACGAACTCCGGAAAGTGCAGGGATAAACAGCCAAGAGTGGGAGAACACTACAGATGACCAGAAGCAAGTGGAGAAGTACCAGGAGAGGGCGGAATGGACCGAGTGATGTGGACCATGGACCCACCCCACAAGGGACCAAGTGGGCTGTGGAACCATATTTGTGGTTGCACCCGTGGCTGGTTGCTCTGGGCCCAGCCTACGCAACAAAACCCCTCTGACTCACAGTATATAAAGCAAGTACTTACACGTGATGTATAGACGGTTGCCAATCCTCTGTGTGCCAACCACAAACCATTATTTACCCACGGGGTTTACCAGAAAACTGGGTGCCATTATTAATAATTGCAATAACACCTGGGGTAACGAACTGTTGTGCACTGAGTTACCTTTCGGGAAAAAATAAACTAGGTTCCACATGTATACTGTAACAATTGGGGAGGTGTCCTGACAACAGCAATCATTTCAACTAAATACTTAAATCCAATCAGTATATGTCTTTATGGATCATCTCACAACAGCAATGTCCGACATCAGACAAAATTACTCTCATTGGGGGAGAGTGTCAGAGGCAGTTTCATCTGGCGTTGGACATTGATGTTTTAGCTTCAGATTTTTGCGTCCCCTGACTTTGTTCATGCGCACGGAAAAAATTATCTCATCATTTCGTTCTTTATTTTACGCCTTCAAAGTACACACCCCACTTGGGGAACCATGATAACTTTTTAGGATTGCCCAAACTGAAACATCGTGTCCCCCCAATAACAATTTCTCCAGAATAACAATCAGAGCCCGACATTCTGACCCACATAATCAATCTACCGGTGAATTCTTGTAAAGCTAAACATACACCAATGATTAATTTGCAGTTTTCATTTTAGCAATTTTTAACAGGCTGGCAAAGCCTGAAAATAATCCAGCTATTCTACAGTTCAATACTCAGTTTTAACCACTGAACATAATAATAAAATATGTTTGCAACTTGGTTCACATGTCTACAAAATCACAAAAAAACTACTTTTTATTAAGAAGTTGACAGTGAAACAACATTTGGATCCAGTCATGCTTTCCTACAATGGATTGCCTAAATTTCAATTTCAACTACTGACAAACTTAGGGTTAAAAAAAACTTGCCTACAAATACAAATAAAACAATGATCATACTATTATTCCAGCTCAGTAATATAATTAACTTATTGGTGTTGACATTGCATTGCACTGCCAGTGTGAAAGAGTCTCTGGCAGAGAATTTGCAGACTGATGCAAACTGTTTTACAGGTTGTCAAAACAAACTATCACTTCACTGACAGTTGGACTTTGAATTTCAACATTCACACGTGCAGTGGGTCATTATACCTGACTGCATTGTGTACGTGGGTGTAGCATTAACCTTCTGTGTGTCACTGGCCTGCAAGAAAAAGCCAAGTCCAGGTCAGACAGAAACTTCAGAAGATGCGAACAAACGAAGTTGAAGGTTACAAACATCCAAGCAGAGTATTCAGGGTGAAAACTCCATTTTTGCCCACTTGTATTAAAACTGAGTTTTAATATCGTACCGTATAATTCCAGTTGCATCAGGTTATGACTTTCTGGTAGCATTTCAACTATAAGGTTAGAATACACACTTTTCCATTCATTTTTTTACTTAAAAAGTCTGTGTGCATATTATACCCGGTGATAAGGATAATGAAACTGTCCACCAGGTGGCGTGACAGTGTGTATGTAACATATCAGAATAGAGCTTGGTGATAATTTAAAACCGAGAGCAGAACTACGCAAAGTAAACTAGTTCTAGTTAGCACAGATTAATCAGTTGTGCAATGGTCAAGTTACAATGCAAGTTACGCAGGGTTTACACGATTCACGAGGTGATAACGTCGTACCCAATGACATGCGTGACAAGTTTACCATTCCGAGATGGATTCAAGGATTTTCACACAAACAAAATTCGATGAAATGACAGAGGCCAACCCTTAATCAAAGTGGGAAATCAGGGTTTGGGGTGCACAATATATATGGTAATTAATGTCGACATTATATAAAAATTTAACAAAAGTCTGGATGTGTATTATACATGGGGGTGTATTACACACACAAATTTATGGTAACTAACATTTTTACATCTGAAACTTTTTGGTCAAAAATCGTACTTTCAACTTAAAAAATATGGCATCCCTATTCCGTTGAGTATCGCCATCAATCAGGTTAATAATTATTAATAAAATCTGCTACGTTTTGAACACCAGAAATCTGCTTCACAACAAAAGTAGTTGTGCATCGAACGATAAGAATTAGTTACATGTTTACATGTTTGTGTGATGAACACAACAAAATATGTTCCATATCACAACTCTCCCATAAAAAAGTTAATTTGGACAAGGTTGTATACCTACAAAAAGCCAAAAAGCCATATTACATGTGAGAAATCCACACAATGTGGCAGCCGGCAGGTAAGCATTTTATTAAGGTAGACAGACTGAAGCCTAGGACTTGACCAAGGAACTAGGACAAGGTCCAAAGGAAGGTCACTAACTAGACCATGGTTGTATTTCACAAATGATGTGACACGTTTATAAATATAATACCAACATTGACACGTTACAGGAAATAGTACAGTACAGCTCTGAATCGAACAAACACCATAAATGATAATATTTGAACATAATAAATCTGATACCGCAGTGTCACATGAGTGTTAGCTACAACCGTCACCAAGCGTGCGAGTGGTCATTCAACTCGCTATTCATACACCAAAAAACACACATGTGCAACATACACTAAAATCCTTGGTCACTATCTAACAAAAGTACAACTTATTTAATGTTACCTGTTAACTGCAGACATCAAAATGTTATCAGAAGGTTGTACCCTTAAGTTAAGATTCTATTTGTATAATAGTTGTAGTTATTTTGGAATATTTATTAGTACAGTATAAACAATAAGAGTCATACATCTGTACGTCTAATCTATGTTTAAACTTGACTACTGCATCTGAAATTTGGCATACCTAAACTTTTTTATCATGATATGTACATTCTGTGCTCAAAGAAGCTCTATGCTCTTATGTAAGTGCTGTATAAAAACAATTACACTTTTACATACATGTTGTTCCATAATATAAAAACAATCACTCCTTTAGATAACATTAAGGGGTATCTATTTAAAACACACGTATGTACGCACACGTCTAGGCGTACATGAACAGCTGTCTCCTATATAGTTCAGACATCAGCTAATAAATACTACAAACTATACTGATTAAATTTATTAATTAATGAACACTATTTAAAAAAAATAATTTACAGGCTACAAATAAAAATTCATATGTCAAGGTCCTCTTTTGAATACCATAAATACACCGACATGGAATTTTCAATCAAGTTCTTGGAAGCATTTTTTTGGCACACTTCCTACTCACTGGGTAATCATATCGACCTGATACTCCCACCTGAATTAACAGGCCAGCTGTTTGTATTATCATAGATCTGTCCTTTTTATAAATGTAACTCTTAATGTACACATAATAATGTGATTTTCACCTTTTTTTTTTGGGGGGGTCAACAAACACAAATCCTAACTGCATGCCAGACTTTGGTCCCGTGTAAACAGAAACTTGAGCTTGGCCCTTAATATCGCTACCACCTGACAGGATATCACTGGCTCTATTTCCAGTCAAACTTACAGTAACAAGAGTGGGCGACCTAATTTCAGCCTGGCGATATTAGCCAAAAATCCGACACATTGTCATGTCTCATTCTGCTTCTGTTGTGGGCGTTTCATTTTACGGTTAGTAATTATCGAAGGACACCAACGGCGATTAACAATTTAATTGTGAGGTGAATTGCACAGGGTTTACAACATTATATGCATGATATTTCAGGTTATAGTTGCTAATTTCTGGAAAAGGGCAGGCGCCTTACAACATGTGGCATAAAGATTATATTTATAGGAGAGGGTGTGCGTAGTTTCAAACACATTTGCAGAATTCTTCTCAGCAAATTTGCTAATCAAATTGTTATTTAAAATGACCTTTTCAATTCCATTACCTGGAATAACCCTCTCTTTGTCAGGGCTAGCAATAGTATTATTTACCCCATTTTAGCAGGAAGTCTGTTGAATCAGTTGTATAAGAAAAGGTATGTTCTTATTTATTACAGCATCTGAAATTTGGCATACCTAAACTTTTTTATCATGATATGTACATTCTGTGCACAAAGAAGCTCTATGCTCTTATGTAAGTGCTGTATAAAAACAATTACACTTTTACATACATGTTGTTCCATAATATAAAAACAATCACTCCTTTAGATAACATTAAGGGGTATCTATTTAAAACACACGTATGTACGCACACGTATAGGCGTACATGAACAGCTGTCTCCCATATAGTTCAGACATCAGCTAATAAATACTACAAACTATACTGATTAAATTAATTAATTAATGAACAGTTTTTAAAAAATAATTCACAGGCTACAAATAAAAATTCATATGTCAAGGTCCTCTTTTGGCACACTTCCTACTCACTGGGTAATCATATCGACCTGATACTCCCACCTGAATTAACAGGCCAGCTGTTTGTATTATCATAGATCTGTCCTTTTTATAAATGTAACTCTTAATGTACACATAATAATGTGATTTTCACCTATTTTTTTTTGGGGGGGGGTCAACAAATACAAATCCTAACTGCATGCCAGACTTTGGTCCCGTGTAAACAGAAACTTGAGCTTGGCCCTTAATATCGCTACCACCTGACAGGATATCACTGGCTCTATTTCCAGTCAAACTTACAGTAACAAGAGTGGGCGACCTAATTTCAGCCTGGCGATATTAGCCAAAAAATCCGACACATTGTCATGTCTCATTCTGCTTCTGTTGTGGGCGTTTCATTTTACGGTTAGTAATTATCGAAGGACACCAACGGCGATTAACAATTTAATTGTGAGGTGAATTGCACAGGGTTTACAACATTATATGCATGATATTTCAGGTTATAGTTGCTAATTTCTGGAAAAGGGCAGGCGCCTTACAACATGTGGCATAAAGATTATATTTATAGGAGGGTGTGCGTAGTTTCAAACACATTTGCAGAATTCTTCTCAGCAAATTTGCTAATCAAATTGTTATTTAAAATGACCTTTTCAATTCCATTACCTGGAATAACCCTCTCTTTGTCAGGGCTAGCAATAGTATTATTTACCCCATTTTAGCAGGAAGTCTGTTGAATCAGTTGTATAAGAAAAGGTATGTTCTTATTTATTACAGCATCCAGTCCTTAAAACTGCTCAAAGCGCTTTGCACTTTACTCCCTGATATAACTGTTTAATTAGAGACCATCTCGACTACTCGGGGAAGCATTCAGCCATGCTGCAATTGTTGCACAACGACTACTGACAACACAAATATCCACCACTGCCTATAGTGGGGTACTCATTCATACAGCTGAGTGAACTGGAGCAATGTAGCATGAACAAACTTGCCCAATGTTCAATACCGCAGCACAGGATTTGAACCCGGGTTCTCCGAGCCTGACTTCTCTGAAATGAGAATGCGATGCTCTTGCCACTACACTCCACATTTGTACTTTTCCCACTTGTTGTTTTGATTGTAGGAACCAAGCCCAAGTGTCCAACATCAAAGACTAATTCCAGTAACATGTGGTTAGTCCAGCCTGCCTCCACTATAGTTGGTGTTTATTATTTGATGCTTTATGTAATGTGAAAGTGTCCCAGTGTTTCCCCAGGTCTATGACGAGCGAGGCGGGCCACCTCGCCTTTTTTCTATCTGCCTTGCTCAAAATATGCTGGAACTGCCATCTCGTTGCTATTTCACGCACCCATTTATTTCGTTATTTCGCAATATATTCAGCATCAGCAAGCGACACGAAATGACACCACAAAGTCACTTATATTCCTGCAAAATCACAGATTTGTAGCAACATCGTTTAGTTGTCTTAACATCGCTCAAAGCTGGTTAGGATTTACCTCTTTGAATTAACTCCATTGGACAATGTGAATGACATCACTTGTCAGTTGTCCAATCACGGAATATTCCAGCGGGATCCCTGGTGTCTCCTACAGTGACACCTTGCAGAGTGTCAACATATATTATAAATCTAGACATTCTTGTAATTGTAACATGCACCCACATGGCAACTACATTTGGGAGACATGTGGAACTTGGTTAAAAAAAATGGTAGATGAACTAAGATGTCTTTTGCACACAAATATACTATTATAGTATGTGCCCACAATAAATCAGAATGCTGGTGTGGACGATGTTGAATTTCTGGTTTATGACGATGGTGGAAGTAAAAACCGTGCGTCCTATAATAAAATGACAATACGTCACTAGTCGACACTTGTGTCGAATCCGGACCATTTTTAAGCCAAAATAAAAAATCCATGCATTCTATTCACTAGTCGGCCCTTGTCCGGACCCTTTTGAAGACCAAACAGTGACCTGTTTTGCGTTAGTCATTCGTAGCCTTCCGAAAAGCATTTGATACGGTTCATCGTAGCAAGATGATGAAGATTCTTGAGGCCTATGGTGCCCCCAAGCAGCTAGTAACAGCTATTCCCAACATGTACAGGAACACACGTGCCAACGTACTATCACCGGATGGAAAAACTGAGCTGTTTGATATCACGGCAGGGGTGCTACAAAGTGACAAGCTTGCACCATATCTCCTCCTGATAGTCCTTGACTACGCACTGCGGCGAGCTATCAACGGAAGAGAAGAGGAACTTGGATTCCAGATAACAAGAAGGAAAAGTAAACGTGTTAAACCTGAGGTGATCACCGATTTCAAATTTGCCGATGATATTGCGATACTATCAGAAGTGATCAATCAGGAACAGGTGCTTCTAACACGAGTGGAAACATCATGTGCAAGGATTGGTTTAAATATAAATCCTGGAAAAACAAAATATATTGCATTCAACCAATTAGGAAACACCAGCATCGTTGCCAGGGAAGGAGCTGTTTTAGAGAAGGTTGAAGACTACAAATACCTTGATTCCTGGATCTGCACAACAGACAAAGACATCAAAACCAGGAAGGCAATGGCGTGGAGAGCACTCAACCAACTAAACATAATATGAAAATCTACACTCCCACGCAACATCAAACAGCGACTGTTTATTGCAACAGTAGAGTCTGTGCTACGCTATGGATGCGAAACATGGACAATGACGAAAAAACTTGACAAACGACTAGACGGATGTTATACAAAAATGCTTTGAGCCGCATTTTACATTCACTGGCAACAGCATTTGACAAACATAGAACTATACAGTGGAATGTGTAAAGTCACTGATAAAATAAGAAGGCGATTGAGATTTGCCGGACACTGCTACAGACATAAGGATGAAATGTCATCTAACACCATCTTGTGGCAACCGACACATGGAAGAACCAAGGCAGGAAGACCAGCAGCAACTTACATCGACTGCTTAAAGGAAGATGTGGGTCTGGAGACGGAGGAGCTGAAGACTGGCAGACAGAAGGATCTGGAGACGGATGATTGAAGCCACTAATGTTCGACCCCAGTGGCCAAGATGAGTGAGTCTGCGTCGTGTGGCCTCATTGCCTCATTGCGCGCGTAAAATTAGCAATATAGCAGTGTATGTTTAAACAAACCGGGGCGCTATTTACCCCTCAAAAGTGCGATAAGAAGTAATATTCTTAAACGTATATATATATGCTTGTGATGATGCTGAAAGATGGAAATAACTCACTGAAGTATCAAAGTTAGGCAAAACTCAAGTTATAACAGCAAAATCGCTGTGGGTCCAGATTCGACTCAAGTGCCCACTAGTCTATTAATTTTTTTCAACTATTGTGTATTCTATTGACTATGCCATTTTAGCAATAAGGAATGGTGTTCATAAGATATCTTTGTGCTAAATATATAATACATATTCCGACAAAGTTGGGCAAAAATTTTTTCGGGAAGGCTGATTTTAATGAAGTACTTACGAATATAAACCACCGAAGTTTATATCATAAAAGATGCCTATTGCCCCAAACCGTGTTTAGTAATTGATTATCAATACCTAGGCAATGATATGTTTGCACAGAATGTGGATATACTAAACAACTTACACTGTTTTATAAAAAGGACAGAATTTGAGAAACGTTCTTGCGATTAATAGAAACATACTTTTGTGGCATACCAGAAATGAATTTTTTATTAATTGCACAATTTGCAGTGGGGTAATAAGGCCTAGGGTTAGAGCAAGAGAAACATCACCACAACCGAGTATATGTGGTCAACTGGAAACCACACATATGACTCTTGAGGAGTGTTGTCCAGTACTCAACCAAGACCAAGACCACATCTCAACCGAGTACCAATGGTAAAACGGAAATCACACTTCAACCAAGTATCATTGGTCAAGTAGAAACTACAACTCAACCGAATACCAGTGGTAAAATGGAAATCACATCTCACTGGTCAAGTGGAAACTACACCTCAACCAAGTATCAGTGGTCAAGTGGAAATCACACCTCAACCAAGGATCAGTGGTCAAATGGAAACCACACCTCAACCGAGTACCAGTGGTAAAATGGAAACCACACCTCAACTGAATACCAGTGGTCACCACACCTCAACACGATGAAGATGAAGTAATTATGATTACTGACTTTTATCAATCATAATTATTACATTTACAAGTAGTGTAATAAACGTGTTTACTTGCTATCTTGTAACCTATCTTAATCTACAACAGTCTATCTTTTTGTTTTATATCTTCCCCTATATATTCAAGAGTAAAGGTCAAAACATACCCCAGAATGCACCATATTTAAGCTACTTTTTTTAATTCACGGGGAATGGCCCCAGACCCCCCAGCAATGTTTCGCGCCTGCGATGCCCGCATAGCCCACCCCTACCACCTCGCCCATAATTTTACCCAGGGGAAACACTGGTGTCCTAGTCGAAACATTAAAATTGTAAAACAATATTTCAGGTTTATTAACCCTACAGGTGACCACTGGGCCGAATTCGGCCTGTGTGATCAGTGCAAAACTGCTCCCGGCCGATTTTCGGCCCAATTCAGTATCACTCTTTTCCAAAAAATTTCATTTCCATCACTAGCAACTGACAGGGGAACGTGAGGTATCATTGGAAAGCTGAATTATTCTTCTTCCTGTGGCATTTTTATCAATGAGTTGTATCGCGTCAAGATTCAGTAATAGCAAATCACAACCAAGCTTTAAAATGTTGTAGTAGTAGATGTCCAAATATGGCCGATTTTACTACACTCTGCGTCAGGATTTTACATTCCCATTCATATGGTCTAAACAGGGAAATGGAGGTACCGAAGGAAAGCCCAACGATTGGTCTATCCAAATAAATTTACGTCAACGGTCAACCAATCAGCGCATGGCTCTAAAACATCTTCTTGTTGACGCTGGTTTCATTCCATCACGACGAAAGTCCGCCATGTTTTTTGTCTCGCTTTGATTATATAAGTTGAATTATTTCAAATGTCCGCGGCAATATACCAGCAAAATACATGACAGTATTTGTGGATCAAGTTATTATACTAGTTCAGACAGTTACACAGACTTTGGGGGCTGTTTTGAAGTGGATATTATGCAAGTTGCTGGCAAGCCGGACATCGCTGTCTTGCACCCGGACTTGGGCCGATTCGACCGGCCTACTCGGTCCGCCATCGAAGGATACGATGCATTCAGAATTCAAATACAACATGTCCTATAACCTGATGACATATATATGTTTGTAATTAGGAACTGTAGGTATTACTTACTTTATTGATATGTAAGGAAACTGATAATAGATACATCATGTTATCGGACAGGTGCGCCACAGCGCGCAACGGTAGGCCTACGAGGCCTATTGCTGTATTGGTTGTATTTGAACGTTCTATTTAGCAATAAAATGAAAAGTTCTGAATATATTTGAGTGTAGTTTTCATTATCACACAGCTGAAACGTACAGCTACATTTGCCACACTGCATGAATGAACATACAACCGCACAATAATTATTTTGTCACTGGGCAAACTTGGGTTTCTACTTTACCCTCGTTCTGACGTTCATGAACAACAGTATAAATTTTACATGGGTCTACCTAAAAAATGTCATATAAAAACCTTCCGAGTATATTTGATTAATTTTTTCTGTACTCATTAGCTTATATACATGGCTACATTTCTCTAATGGGACATTGACACATACAACCACTCGGAAATTAGCTAGTAGTAGGGTGAAAAAAAATTGTTTTCCATTTATTTTATATAAACTTTAAACAGTTATATCTTCATGATTATTTGATGTTATGCAAATATCACCACTGCATAATAATAAAGGGTCTTTTTGCCAACAAAATGATAGCTCAATCATATTTTTGCGATACATATTAGCGAAGTTGTGATTTTTTAAAAGCACCCCTACAAATAGCTCCAAATTGTGTACACCGTGGAAGTTTACCATTGGTCACCTGTAGGGTTAAACAAATTTAGCATGCCCATGCGCTCATATGCATGTATGTGTATGTGATTCCAACTCGACTTGTAAACTTTTTTTAATATTTAACATTTTACTTAGGTACGGTGCTTAGCTTTACAACTGTATAATTTTCAAGATCACTATGAATAATTTCAATATAATATGCGTACAATATGTCTTAGGAAATTAGGATGTTGCCTACTGCTACCATTCTCCGCCAGTGATACTGGCTATGCAGGCAGGTGACCAATGACAGAATATATCACGAGTGTTTTATCTGAAATCATCAAGATTTTAGAAATGGTGATCAATGTCAACAATGTTAAATTACTTAAATCACTGCATTTTCAATACTTGCACAACTGCCATTTTATTTTTAATGTGTGAAATTTATATTTATAATGCCAAATCATCCATTGAGGTGCTAGATAAACTAGCCTGACCTTTGCACATTATTCTGAAAAGAAATGGATGAGTATGCAGCTATGGTGGGGGAATTAATATTTTATGGCAAATATGTCTCATTATGATATTTTACTTATCTATCAATGCACCAACACCATTCCGCCTTCTCTATAAAGGTTTACTCTATTGTTGTGTGCTTAGGTATGCCAGTGTATCCTCTATCCAATGCTGCACATTATCATTAGCCAAAGCCATGTTGTGATATTATTGTTTAATAATAAGACAAATCAATTGTTTATGTCAATGCATACAAATTGTCAAGCAACATTTGAATTAGCTTTATAGTGAATGATAGCCAATTGTGATGATAGAACATAGTCCTGAATTTTACTCAAATCATCCAGTGTGTGAAATATAAAATGGAACATTGGCGACCTGCATCCCCCCTAAATCACCATTGGTGACTGGTGCAACAGCACAAAATAACTGAACGCAGTTTACAGCCTTGTCTGATAATCTGAGCTACTCAACCATTGTGTCATTCAAGGGATTTGCTATTTGCAAGTGTTATCTAAAATGACGATATGAAAATTCATTTGTTCAGTGGTCTTGTCTAGGAATTAATATTGAGTTGCTCAGATGTGTTTATGTTTAGGTAACTAATCATGTTTAGAGACACTGATGCATACTATCAGTTTGAAAATACACTTTGCATGATAAAGGATCAGGATAATTAATATACCAATAAACAAGACTGAACATTGCTAAACAGAATTATGATGCTGCCATATATGCTAGTTTGTTAGCATTGTTGAAAGTTGTTACTTCTAACATAGATAGATAGATAGAGAGGTAAGATTGGAATACTATTTAGTATGAATGTCAACATGGCCATGTATATATTAGGAAACAATTACCAAGTAAAAACACTTAATACACACATAATATTGTATGCCAGCCTTTGCTAAGGCTAGGTCCTGGTAATGATTCTGAATGAATGAATGTATGCCAATCAACACAAGCCTATTGCACTGCATGCATCAAAAGTAGGCCACATTAATGAGTCCATGAATGAACCACGTTATTAACATATCGTGAAAAGGGGTGCGCTTGGCAGTAAATGACGTATAATGGTAATCAGTACCGGCTATAATCAACAAGTCGAGCAGGTTTCGTGGATAAATCAGCCTGTCAAAACAATAAAACTTCGGGCCTTCGTTTGTTTGGTATTGGACGTCAGAATGCCCGTCGATCCCTACGCCGAGGTTTATGCCCAACTGGTTACATTTAGCATTCCTAAGCATCCGTGTGTTTATTCGTATCTTCACACGTATAATGTGCTGTGAGACTGGTCAAAGTACGGGAGATTATTATGAATGAAAACGGCGTGCAGCGGCCAACCTCTCCCGACTCATTAATTCCCCCGACTGGCTGCGACCATGCTACCGATTTACTGCAAGGTGCCCGTTATATCGTTGACACATCGCCTAACTGGAGCGTCTCTCAAACGCCCCGGTGTCGAAACGGCACACGACGATGTTTCTGGAACACTGATCCGACTAACCAAATTTACTTTCAAAAGAGGAACTGGAGAAAACTGATGCAAAATCGGGATAATTTCAGGCCTTCGAATCCAGCATATGATCCGGGTGATGGGACGGTCAGTCCAACTGCGGCGCATAAAACCAGCCGCCGAACTACAATGAATAAGACCACGATAGAAACTGAGATACTCACTCGATCGCGCTTGTCTCCTCTGTCATGTTGACATCATTTTTGTTTGTATTTTCCTATCTATATTCCGTAATTTCCATTAGAAATAGAGACGTTCTACTTTGCTACGTTATCGAAGACAGGAAATGGTTAGGCGTCATGTCAGCTTAGTTCATCCGCCACCGGAAAAAGAGTCCGGCATATCAGCAACATTTGTCATCATAACTGATGCAATAAGGCAGTTTTAGTTAAAACATTGTAATTCACATAAGCTTAAAACTTTGCAGTTCAACATATGTTAAATAGTTAGAAAACATTTTACCACAAAGGAAAGCTTAACCATTGGCGTAGGAATTGCTGGTACAACTTTATTATGCAAATGACTTTTGAAGTATACATTGACGCATTTACACCTTTTCGCTCCACATACGAGTTCATGTGACTTTAACTTTACTCTTAACAAACAATATTATTACACTGATGTGGGTGTCAATTTCGAAAATAACCCGGAAATAAGACAACACATATCCAGCTGAATCTTCTACATTGATATTTCTTATGTAAATCAGTCTGGTGACAGTGGCCAATCAGTGACTAGTGTGATCATGTGATCATTTCCTCTGTGAGTGCCATAAATCGTGACATCACACCAAGTAATGAGGCCGAGATGGCATGGGGCCGAGAGCGAGAGAGAGCCCGCGCGCGCGCGCATATCTGCGTCGGGCTCTCTGTCATGGGCGGTGTTACCGCCCACTCAATCCGCACTCAGCAAGCCAGCATTCACTATTGTTTACAGTCAGCGCAGCATCGCTGTTTATAATGTGAACACCTGGTGCCACGCATGAAGGTTGTGATGTTTCCACTACGCAGCAGCGCTGAATTGTAACACGAGGAAGATACAGTGTACATTCATAAAATTACCAGCCGCGCGAAGACAATTGGAATGAATGAAATTATGAGTGAATGCCCTGTCCCCGCCCAATAAATGAAGTAGTGTTTTGATGGCACTATCTGCGACATCAGCACGGCTTGCTGTGAATCAGCGTGATGAATCATTAATGAATTAATGCCTAAGGTTAGCATACGTATTCACGTTATGTTATATTTACATGTATTTTAAGGCATTAATTGTGGCTTTGTAGATCTATTGAGGCAGGATCTGGTTAAGCAGTACATTCCAACACGTGTTCATCAATCTAACAGTCTTTTGTGTGTTCTGGGGGAAGCAGATTTAGACCTGTATTATAATGACAAATACATGTTAATTCAATTCTGACTAAATCAAAACACTAGGCCCTATGAAATTCGACGAAAAACATAAATGTTCTTGCTTATTTAATGTACGCGTCAGTTGGTGTTTCCTCACAATATTTTGGAAATAAGTGAATTTGTAAAACTGGCAAAAAACTTTAGGCGTGTTTTCTGCAAGCGCCCAGATATCTCGATTCCCTCAGTTCGATTGTTGAACAATCGTTGACACTGTGTACATCGACTTTTCCAAAGATTTCACAACAGTACCCACAGATTCCAATCTCCCGATTTGGCGGGAGATCTCCGAATTTTGACAGAATCTAGAAAATCTCCCGATCTCCCGAATTAGAATACAAATCTTCCGATTGTATTCGAAAACTAAAAAAAAAAATGCATTGTAGCGCCCTCTTTTGGCAATGCTCAAATTGACCCCACAGTATAATTTGTTGTTCGGTCGACGCCATTTTGTACTATACTTTGCCACGATGGCGACTTTTACTCTTCACTGGAAATTGAAAATGCAGCACGAGAAGCGTCAGGCAGACTATGATGGTAACCACGCTAAGACAAAGGCGAGGAAGTACTCTTCCAAGTGGCAGCAAACATGGGCGAACAAGTTTGTGGGAATTCTAAAAAAACTCTAATAGTAATAGGCGACACGTTTGCTTTATCAAGTTTATTTTTATGTACGATCAGTCATGACGACTCCCCCGTCAGTCATGGAAGCAGAAATGATGTGGAGAAACACATGTCGAGCAAAAAACACAAAGACAAAGAGGTGTGGCGTGCAGGCCAAGCTGACAAGCATGCGATTTCGTCTTGAAGATGACGCGGCATGACGGACAGCCGCGCTTCAAGTGCCTAGGTCGCCTCGTCCCGGCGCTCCTCATCCTCCCCTACGGCCAGGCTCCGGTGGAAAGGGTGTTCAGCGTGATGGGGAAGATCGACACCAAGTTTCGGCCGTCGCTATGGCATGACCCCCTGCGTGCCTTGCTGGCGTGCAAAATCAATGTGTCCTCTGCAGGCTTCCATTTGCAGATGTCGCCACGTTTGCTGGAGTCGGTTGGAAAGGCGACTCACCTTTACAACACCATGTTGCAGAAGCAATAAAGTGACGATTGCTTGGCGATCACGATCTTTTGTTTGTCTCATTTTTCATGTTTTGCACAATACATCTACATCTTTTAATGTTGTAGGTTTTGCTGGTATGTGTGTGCTTCAGTTTAGGTGGCTTTCGGTAAAAGTTCTCTTTTTTAAATTACCGTAAAATCTCCCTATTGTGTTTTGATAATAATCATTATAGGGAGATCTCCCTATTTTGGGTTCATTCAACTTGGAAGCTTTGACTACTACCTCATCCTAAATTACTATACAAACTACCGATGTATGGGGTATGTTATATGCGGTAACAATGATATACAAAAGTGTCTTGATGAATTCGTGGTTTGGGCAGACCGGAGGCTGCTTCAAGTAGCTGAACATAAATGCTGTGTACTGACGATTGGAAATAGTATCCCGGCTACCTATCATCTGAAAGGTGTACAGCTTGTTAACAGTAATGCATACCGAGATCATGGTGTTTCAGTTATTTAAGCAACACATTTTGTATATTTCTCACAAAGCATACAACGCAATCAATGTTATTTTTCGCTGCTTTACTACTGCTGATGCGTGTGCTCTCATTAAAGCATATAAACCATGTGTGCGCCCAGTGCTGGAATACTGTTCTACTGTGTGGAACCCATACACACCAGCTTGGCAGTATTTGGGCATTATTGACCAGTTAGAGAATGTGCAACGGTTCTTTACGCGCCGGGTCTATTGCCGCTGTAAATTCGATGCCAATCATGGCTACTTACAAAGACTTGAATATCTTCATCTAGAGTCTCGAACACCGCCGGGTTTTTGATATAATAATGATATGGTAATGATATATAATATCATGCATGGCCATGTCAATGTATCTATAAATAATCTCATTTAGTGCAATAACTGCTATAAATACCACCATTTCGACAAGTGGTCATTGACTTAAACTTTAGACAACACCCTTTAAACTTGATGTAACAAAATACAATTTAGCAAAGCCCTGCGTACAATAAACTTTGATTCTGCAATGAAGTTCGATAGACACTTGTAGGACTATTTGTGTATCATTATATATTGGATATTATCAGTTCACCATTACGGTGCATTATATATGGTGATGGGTGCATGTAAAACGTTGTATTCTGTATTGTATTCATGTAACAGTGTTGTGCGTATGTAATTAGCACGTGTTGTACCTATGGGGCACTTTTTTTAACATTGTTGATCCTAAATAAACAATCAATCAGTCCGAGCTACGTAACCAATCCTTCAATCAACTGGGGACGTTTGCGAATCGTTAAAAACTCGCGCAGCGTTTCGAAAAAACTGTTTAAAGGTACGTCATGTTTGTTAAATGTCCGAACACTTCGAGAAAACGTCTTCTGTTTCTTTTTGTGTTCCAGTGTGTGCAACGGGGTGCAGATGGAGGAGGGTAGGGAGCCTGAAAAACGCACCCCATGAAATTAACCACGCTACAAGTTTATAAATGGCTATATTTCTCCGCGTATTGTGCACACATAGCTCAGGGAAAATAATTTTATTGCATGACAGGGTCTATATTTAAGTTTTATATACACGTAGTGTCATTCAATTTGTGTATCGTTAATTAAGTTGTTAATTGTAACTAACTATCGCTACGTGAAGAACATAAATTATACTCTATCCTAAAACGTAGCCTAATTCTGGAGACGCTTATGTTTTAAGTGTTGCCAGTATTGTTTCAATAAACGTATTATTAAAACGCACCACACACGATACCTAAAGAGTGTCTTGAAGGTCACGATTTGCTATTACGATGCATTTACGATGTTGTATGGTATGTGGCGCCACCTTGTGGACAATGAAAAGCGCAGAAATGATAAACAGTTTTGCTATCTTGCATACATTTCATGTGAAATGATCGAATATTGCGTGTATAGATCCCATTATATGGCTATCGGTATATCCTTTACAGGTGTGTGTATTTCATAAAGTACTTGAATGTTCAAAGGAGGTAAAAGATAAACTACATGTTGGTCTACAGTACCAAGATAGTTTTCCATGGAATATAATGAGGGTCTCACGTGTTTGTGAGCTCAATACCTCTCTTCTTTGATTCCTCCGTCTCATCCGATCTCCCCTATCCCACTCGATATCTCGCCTTCGCTCCCTCTTCCGTTTTCCCCTTCCCTCCATCTCTCCCTTTCTCACCATCAAGTCCTGTCTCTCTCTCTCTCTCTCTCTCTCTCTCTCTCTCTCTCTCTCTCTCTCTCTCTCTCTCTCTCTCTCTCTCTCTCTCTCTCTCTCTCTCTCTCTCTCTCTCTCTCTCTCTCTCTCTCTTCTCTCTCTCTCTCTCTCTCTCTCTCTCTCTCTCTCTCTCTCTCTCTCTCTCTCTCTCTCTCTCTCTCTCTCTCTCTCCTCTCTCTCTCTCTCTCTCTCTCTCTCTCTCTCTCTCTCTCTCTCTCCTCTCTCTCTCTCTCTCTCTCTCTCTCTCTCTCTCTCTCTCTCTCTCTCTCTCTCTCTCTCTCATTCGATAGAATATTCTGTAAGATTTTTAGCAGATGGTTGGTATAGACCCTAGATGGCGTGTCTTTTGTTTGTAGCAGCGAAATGCAAATGAGTAGCTCGAATAGTCAGATTCTGCGTAAGCCGAATACAGCATCTTCTGAATACAGTACTGTCTTGATGGTCATTGCTCCATGACGTCATTACCATTGATGAAACATTATTGCGTCACTAAGCTTTTCTAGCGCTACTTCCAGTCGAGAAGAAAGACTCTCCAAAAATGTATTCTCATTGGCACATGCATCTTAGCACACCATTTAAGCGTGTATGCGTGCGTGCGTACGTGCGTGCGTACGTGCATGCGAGCATGTGTGTGTAGGTGTTTGATTTTCTTTATCTCACGGCCACTTTTGACATTTTTGTGTTCTGAGCTGAAACAAACGTTAGAGATAGGGCTTTTACGTTTGTTGCATTTACTCTTTGGAAGCCGCCGTTTTTTGTAATCTCTGGATTTTGTGGGCAAAGTTAAAATTGGAATAGTATTGTGTATTTTACAATAATGTATTTTACTCCTCGTTTAAAATAAACGTTAATGATTACACATCGTTTAAAATATTACATCTGATGAGATATTATATGCACCATATAAGTTGTCCTACTGTTTTTGTGTGTGAAGACACTACCTCTTCGCATTTTTCATTCACGTGTTCGATTCCACATTCCCCGTGACTTCTTATTTAGCTGTGTCGTCAGCGCCACTTTTTTGGAGATTTTCAGAGAAAATCCGGGAGATTTGCTTGCATTCTGGAATACCGGGAGATAAACCGAAAATCTGGAAGTCACGAATTTCACGAGAGAGGTGGTAAGTAAGCATTCATATAGAGTCGATACGATATATGGACACTTGAACTACTCATCGGTTACTGTTTAATGTTACGAGATTATTCACCAGATGGCAGCACACGCATTGTTTTGCCGTAAATCGGCATCAATGGAGTGCGGTGCAGAATCAATACATAGACGAGAAAAAAGTCATCCTACCATCCTGCACAGATGTTGCATGACAGTGGTGCGGAAACTACGCCCACTAGCCTTCTGTACATTATTGAAACCCGAAAGGTGATCGCTCCTGGCGCTATGGGACCTACTGCTAGGCCAGACAGGAAAGCCATACGCAGATGTATGATGCAACCTGCATGCCAGAAATGTAGGTCTTGGACCAGTTGAACTTGAAGTTCAATCGCATATCTCATGATTGAATATACAAGTTGTTGCTTCCTTCCGTTCCACGATGATCTATGAAGAAGAAGATGATGATGATGATCGTGACTGATGATGATGTTGATGGTGATAATGATGCCGTTGCCGCTGCCGATTATGGTGATTATTGTGATGACGAAGTTTATGATTATCATTATTATGTTGATGATAATAGTGATGATGGTGGTGGTGATGGTGGTGGTGATGATGATGGTGGTGATGATGATGATGGTGGTGGTGATGATGATGGTGGTGGTGATGATGATGGTGGTGATGATGATGGTGATGATAGTGGTGGTGGTGGCGACTATGATGATGATGGTGGCGACTATGATGATGGTGGTGATGACGATGATGATAGTGGTGGTGGTGATGATGATGATGGTGGTGATGATGATGGTGATGGTGGGGATGACGACGACAATGACGACAACGATGATATGATGAAAGTACGTTTTATGAAAGAATATACGCAAACTCAAATTGGGTATAAGATGCCGTGTGATTCTTCAAAGAAGACGCATTGAAGTTACCAATAAAACTAATTATGCCATTTTAACAACATCAGCATTTGTCTCGAGAAACAATGCTTGTCTTAGCCAATACCAATACTGGTCTTAGCTCCTTTGGTACGTTGCCAACATGGTGCCTCGCATGCTTGGTCTCCTGGTTTGTCCGATACGCTTCGATCAGTGTCGATCACTGGCGCAACGACGGGGTGGGGGAGGCGCAAATGTCCCAGCGGCACTTTTGGGGGGCGGCACTTTGGGATATGGTTTTACTTAGACAAAATTCATACATATTTATACATTGTGGCCCACACGAATTCTTAAAGGTGCACAATCACTTCAATTTATTGCTCCTGACGTGTCAGACTAATTTCACGAAACGTAATCGTATCAGGTATTCATTATTGATACACTGGTTCATTTGTACGTATGCTTTACTTCGTTTTAGTGAAATTAACAGACAAACAATAAAATGATTTTCGGTCAGTCCTAACCGAATATCAAGACACATATCTGAACTTGGATGTGGTCTGAGAAAGAATTCTCGTGTAATAGTCACGTGAACGGGAATATGCGGCGACATCGGCCTTTGACCCCACCGTGCGGTGCCTGGATTCATTCAGCATTGCGTATTTACGAGTCGCCATCCATTTTTCGTATACAAGTCGTAGCTCGATAGTTTTATCTGCAATGAAGGGACGCCCACGGATATATGTCACCGACTCGGCTAAAAAGAGGGTGAGAGCGGAAAGACAAAGAGCGTATCCGCGTACAAAGGTGTATATTGGAAAGGTCATGGATTTGTGGAACCAAACGAAAGAAACGGCTGAAAGCCAAAGGTTCTTCTGGACAGGTTAGTAATGTTTAATTTATCAGCATCAGTAACACGTATTTGGGCGTATGAGGGTATATGGAGATTATGTTGCTTGAGTCAAATTGGTTTTCTACTTTTAACCAACGAAAGGTAGTCGTCGAGTTGATATAGCCAATTAATATAGTATTATCGCCCACATCGGTGCAGGCCCATACCTGCGGGCCCATGGTATGGGCATGAGTATGAGGCTATGTATGTATGGCTATGCCTATACGTCTATAGGCGGCCTACCTCACCTAGCAAGGACGTACGTGACAGGGACATGCTAGCAGGCATGGGACAATTAACTTTGGAATAAAATTAATGAAATTACAATAAATCATGATATATTTCAATGATCAAGTTATATGTTTACAATTTATATTTTGATCAAATTAAGAACATGTTATAATCATAATAAAAAACTTGGTGGTGTAATTGTAATTAATTTGAACATTTTAGTTTTAATTTGCAGTAGCACCCACCGGACATTCACATTTTACTAAGCTCAATTACTGACTGACACTGGTTGGACCTTTCCGACTGAAAACATAATTGCCTGGATCTAACTATAAGTACTTGCTTTATTGGATGTCAGTTGAGTCACTGGCTGCTTGTAGTGTGCACTTTGATCAGCAAAGCAAGTTACATTTACTGACAGCACATCAGTGACAATCACCTCAGGAATCACATAATACCCAGTAAAACACAGCTAGTCTAAAGCCCTGCGTGGGGCGGGTTTTGCCCCCGCGGGCTTGATTTTTGTTGTTGTTGCGGTGCGGGTTAAGTTTCAATTTGTGCGGGGCGGTCTGCGGGTCAGGTCACTGCGGGCTAGTAATTTCTACATGCCGGTTACTGCAGGCTGATTTTTGTAACTCATTAATGGTCACCAGTTACTCAAAGGTGGGACATTCTTTGAGCTAGTTAATTGGGGATTACCTGATTGCCCTTTTGTTTGTGTTTAAACAGTGTTATGTTAACATGTGCTGGCCTACCTTCCACTTCAGTCAGGTGTGATTAGTGGCTTCTTCCAGGTGGAAGTATCAGTTCAGGCCATCAATCTGTTTGTGTAATTAAGCCACCAGGATGTCCATAAAGAGCAGTTACCCCACCAATTAGACAGGAAGTGCCTTTGATGTGTGGAGACTGGAGACCATGCCACTTGGCATTGCTGACAGTGCTAACTGCTAAGAACAAGAACTGTCAGTCTGCCTCTGTAGAAGTAAGATGGCTCAAGTCAAACTGCCTTCTACACTAGTATAATCCGGTGCCAGTAGCCTGGTCCAGAGGGGATTTTGAAAATATAAATTGCAACTTCTAATATCTGCAAATTGCAACACTGCCTTTGTGCACCAGACTCAACCTTTGAACAACTCATGTTTATGCAGTACAATGGCAAATAGATTATAAGATCATAGGATGCCACTGAAATTAATGCCAGCGGTGTAAATTTCATTGTTCTTCATAAAAAAATGATCAACTGCCATTGCATATTCACTTGTGCTGAGTTATATCAATTAATTAATTAATAATTTTAAAATACGTTAAAATTGTACTCGTACCTTTACTTTGTCCCAGGTCTGCTTATCACCTTCAGGTATTTACATTATAATGACAAGGGTTCTATTTGTCTTAAAGATGGAATTCCAAGTACGACATGGTTGTCACCCATCACCGTGCATTTATTAATATTGTAAACAACAACGATTAATAAAGATGATATATTTTTAATGATTCCATGTCATCTGTTGTGGGCTGCGGGGCGGGTGCGGGCTGACTTTTGACTAATTACTGCGGGGCGTGTTGTGGGCCAAGTTACTGTGGGGCGGGCAGCGGGCCAGGATGTGGCAAAATATGCGGGGCGGGCTGAGTTGTAATATGCGGGGCGGGTTGCGGGTCAAACGACATAGTTGCGGGGCGGGTGCGGGCTCAGATTTCTAGCCCGCGCAAGGCTTTAACAGCTACCAATTGACCTTTACCCATGTCTACACAATAGTAGTATGATACTATGAGTTTGACTACCATGTTTTGTATGATATAAATATATCTTTACTTGCCTTCAGCAATATAGAATAAAAAATAACACTTCTTTACTGTTTTTCCATGTGTGATGTACAACATTGAATGCTGATTGTAATAAAATATAAATTTAATAATCTTGTATTACGTAAATTTAAAAGAGTAGTAATAATTTAGGATTTTTTTTAGAGAATGCTAAACATTTATACATATATTGTGACCGTAATAGTGTACATATTACCAGGGGGTAAGCGCCCAAAACTGCATGTAGTATGTATAGAAGTATGTATAGAAAGAACAGTTTATAAGTTACATCTCTGAAAAGTGTGGAATATGTATACACATTGAGAGAGATCTTTTAGGCCTCTATGCTAACCTTAGTTTGATAGTGAGCAAGAAAACAAATACACCGGGTGCATGAACATAGGAGGAAAATGTATTTTATTCTTTCTGAAAGGTATTTAAATAGCCTGGATATTATTTTGATGTTATACTATTTATGTGTAGTAGTACTATTAAAAATGTCAAAATTAACCAATTTAGGCCATTCCACTTTATGCCTTCACTTGACAGTTTCATCACAAATATGCAAACGACGTCAACACCAATCCAGCCATCACAGACAACAACCGCTGCATTGGCTCTATCGAGTATCAGTGGTCACAGTAAAACCAGCTCACTGTCAGGTATTCAGTCTCTTCCTGAGGCTGGGTGTAGCTCTGAACCATTACAACCAATGTAAGTTTACGTAATGGTATTAATGTACTGTTATGTTCTGGTTTGACCAGTCTAATTTCTGTACAATTATTCCATCTTTGTAAAACTGTCAACTACATAACACATTTCATTTGCAGTTAATTTTGTCAACTTAATTTTCTTTTTATTTCATTTGGAATTTTTGTATTGCAAACATAAACATGTATATACAATGCAAGTAAATAAACGTGGCACAATATAGCCAAGCCTCAGTGATTGTCCTTTCACAATAATTATGCTTATGCTGGGGCACATATCTACTAAAGCCTGCAACTGCTTTAATGTTACTTCACATGACATTTTATCTCACTAATCACCTGCTGGGTCGCACAGCACAAGATGCTTATGTTCAGTTACTGATTTGTATTTTTGAATGTATATTTTATTGTGTGTTCAGAAATCAAAATTAAAAACTTAATTTGACCTGTTTAAACAATACAATGTGTGGAATGATTTTAATAATACGTAAGGTTGGGGAGACTGTTAGTAAGACATATGATATAATGTCGTTAGCATGGGAGCTGCCTCACAAGTGTTGTTATGTTGCTAACAATAGTTAATCAGTACACTTTGTTGCAGTATCCCATATGAAGACGACCCAATGGGATTGGAAGCTGTGGATCCTGGTGATACATCGTATCAGTTTGGAGATGACACACTACGAGAGATACATCAGTAAATATTTATATTATGTAAAATGTTATATATGTATATATATATATATGTTTCATGTACAGTAACAAATGGTTACTTTTGTGGTAGTTCACCACCGACAACCTTTTCTTCTGGTTAGCATTTTTAAAATGTCAATCCACCAGACCAGCACATTTTCTCCTGAAATTACAGGAACATGCATGTAAGTGCTGTTATGATAACATATTAGTTTTGTTTTCATAGTACTTTAATTAATATTCTTCATTAACATGTGTTACAAAAGGTGTTTCTTTCTGTCATTACATATGGTACAGTACATTTTTTATTAAACCACTAATGGACAACATTTATAGCAAGTTTGTAGATATTCCGTTAACCAGCTTTTTAGTTGATATGTTTGTCTGCTACACATATGTACGCACTAATTAATTGTACATTATTGCAGAGGAAATATTATATGATGTCATGTTTGATGTATTGATTTCATAGCAATACTCACTGCTTTGCTTTTTAAATGTAGATGTCGCATCGACATTGCCGGTTTAGAGAGCGTCACCACATGTGATTTAGTGCACGATTTGGAAGAGACGGTCAGTGATACCTCCAGTCCAGGAGAAGAAGAAACAACGATGGTGACAACAGCAGAAGACATCACAGGGAAACCCTGCTTCATTGTTTATGAAGAATGTCTACTGGAACTTGCAGCAATGAAGGTATACACTTTTCTTTGATAATCATGAAACACTTTTCTTTGATAATCATGAAACATACTGGTGGCATAAGTATAACTAACAATAATAACTTCATGCCAATCCGTAGAAGAAAAACATGTGCATCAAGGGGGGGTAGTTTAAAAATGATGGAGACTTGTTTCTATATTTTTTATGAATATATATATTATCGGGTTTGGGGTCAATTGTAATTCGTAATTGTGTAATTAATTACAATTATGGTGTAATTGAAATATTTTAAAGTATCGTAATTGTAACTGATTTTGTGTGTGTGCCGTAATTGCAATTCAATTACATCCCCATAATTTCTCCAATTGTGGGTAAAACTCCCAGAACTGTTTTTTATTTCATTATGGAAACTAAGTCTGTTTCCCTCTGAAATCACCTTCTCTCTCATACTCCACATTTTTGGGGTGTTATAGTCAGACAGTGACTCTTTCTGGTGAACATGGGCAGATAACAGCTGTCTGCCTGTTCTGCCACAGTCCTGTTGCATAAAGCATTTAGCAGTGTCTGTCCAAGCAATCAGTCACCCATGGAGAGGCACAGTGCCAACTAGTCTTTATTTGCCTTATTGACTTGGCACATTGGAAGCACTGATAGAAAGATAAAACATGGCTTTTCTTCCATTGGGGAGGGCATATAGAGCTGACCCATTGAAGCACTAGCTCTAACAGTAGCAGGCTTCAGCAGTTGACAAGTGTCAAGTAGGAGGCCAAGAACAAATGATAGGCCTGTGGTCCAGTGCTACATGGGCTAGCTGCAGTAATTGTAATTTATTTAAATAAGGCTGTGCACTAACACTATCCTTTCACTGTGGAATTACTTTCTAGTAAGCTTGAAGGCAGCAAGGTGCTGAGAAGCCAATTGTGTGGTAATGATATAATGCCACCAATCTATTGTAATTGACAATGATAATTGAATATATTTTGGGATGGTAATTGTATTTGAAATGCAAAATAATTGTAATTGTAACAGTACTAACTGTAATTGATCAATGTAATTGAACCCAACCCTGTATATTATATATATATAATAGAGAAATCAGTTTGAACTTTGGTGTCATTACATGTTATCATACTTTTTCACAACTGGAGAAGTCATGGGCACATCCAGGAGGGCCTGTAGGACATGTTCCTCCATAAACCTTTGGAATGTGCCCCCCATTTTGTTGATCTTTATGAGGGTGGACTTTGACACTCTTAGAGAACCTTAGATTGTTTTTTTTTCTGTGAACCATGGGGTGCAGTTGGGGGTTTCTTGAAGAGCCCCCATGTTGTGTTTTGCCAAGCCTGCATGGGGATGCAATTGGAGGTTTGTGATGAGCCTCAGCCCCTCCTCAAATATTCACAGAAATCTTATGCCTGTGTACTACTCTCTATAAATTACTTCTCACACTTATAAATTTGTTTTTTGGTCTAGGTAGAAAAACTTTGCAAAGTCAAAGGATGCAGACAGTCATATGACTTGAATCTGAAGCACGTTGGAAGTACTGCTGTACTTGTGTGGGTGAGTACAGTTCAGATTTGGGGCAGAAGTACTCGGTACTCGAGTATATTTTTGAAGTACTCATACTCATAAAAATTATGGGTCATGGATTCGTACTTATACTCATAGTACTCTGATTTTATGAGTACATTATGAGTACGTCTGAGTGGTTTCTAAATATGCACTGGGGAAAATAAATTTATTTGGTTATAAAATGAAATTTTCCTGGAATATTAAAATGTTGAACTATTTTTTAAATACGTTGTTATTTCTTAAAGAATACCACCTTACCATCCCTACACATAGTACATCCTCATTCTCTGAAAACCATGACTATGCTAGTACCCAAACATGGCAACGGGCAGCATCTTTTCCCATTCAGAAACACCCTGTTAAACAAACAATAATTGTAGGTTAATCACTCAGTTCATGCCATAATCCTGTTTGTTAATTAATTTAATTGTTTATATTAATCTGCTCTGTTCATTTGTGTAGTTGTGAAATTTGGTATGACAGTTACTCGTACCAATCTGTTTGCAGTGCAGTTCCCTTATGGATCATCACAAAATGTTTATGTCTGATATCATACAAAATAATTTTCGTTTGGGGGAGGGATGGGGGTTGATGCCAGATGAAATTAATTTGGTCTGATATTGGATATCAATGTTGTTAAATGATCCCTTACTGCTGCCATATAAACATCTTTATTAGTAAAAACTTGCATATACAGGGTGTATATATTTCCTCATTCAGTTATATATCATTAAAAGTACACATGATGCAAATTATATTCATATTCACATTGGCTGTACAAAACGTCAACATTAATCAACAAGTGCCTCACATAATTAACCTAACTTATGCATAATCATCTCATACAGAATTATGCTTTCAGACCTGCCCAAAGGGACACAAGGGTCGTAAGTGGGCCTCACAACCTCGGCTTCGCAAGCGGGGAGTATATGCTGGTGATTTTCTCCTGGCAACAAACATTTTGTTGTCAGGAAACAATTACACAAAAGTGGCGCTACTCTTCCGCTTCATGTGCCTGGGGATAGTGAGCCCGGCACAGTTCGACAGGATACAGTCACTCTACATCGTGCCTGCTGTGATGGAGTACTGGGAGAAGCTCAGGACCACAACCATTCAGCAACTGCAGGGCAAAGCACTCATCCTCGCAGGTAAATGGTCACATTAATATGTACCTATGTTGATAACCTGTACCTGGACTTATTTTTCATACATATTTATATTATGGCATATTCATCTAAGGCACATTTGTATTATCTAATTTATAAACATAGTATATGTTAAACAATTTATATCACATAAATTCTAATCACTAATTTCACATAATGTAATTACGTTAAGTAGTAATTGTCGATATTACTATTACAGAATATACAGGAGTTATTTTTAACAATAGAAAACTAGTACCCCTTGACTGTTCGTAAGATGGTAAACAACCCATATGATATGTTTCAGTTACAGTGTATAGTTAACAACTGTGATACATTTTCTTTAGGAGATGGACGAAATGACAGCCCAGGTCACAGCGCACAATACTGCTCATATACACTGATGGACTGCGAGTCAGGCAGTATTGTGTCAACAGTAGTGGTCGACAAGAGGGAAGTCAACCTTAAATCCCCCAACATGGAGAAGGTGGCACTTGAGAGGAGCCTCACCCTGCTGTCAGGCACTCTGCAGATTGCAGAGCTTGTCACCGATGCACACACACAGATTGCTGCCTTCCTTCGTGAGTTATCTTAGTTGTACAGAAAGTGGACTCTCACAAAAAAACAGTAAACATCAATTGTAACGTTAGGCTTACAAATTTATGTACGTTTTCAATTATGTTCTTCTGGTGAATATGCTTTATCCAACTATTTGACAAGATATTTGTAATTGATGAGCATGCTCATGACTAGTGTACACAACATGATAATGTGTATAAATGAAAATAAAAATTGTATGTGCATTTTAAGTCCTACACATTCATCCAAGCTTCGAAAAAACATTATGCATGATGTGTACACGTTTTGTGTGTTGCTTGTGTGTAAAGACAAATGATCGATACATTTTGGCTGGTATGGCTGCAAAGCATACATACTAAATAAGTTATTATATTTTAGGAGATGAGTACCCACAGATCCTTCATCAGTGGGACATTTGGCATGCAGCAAAGAACCTGGGGAAAAGACTGTCAGAGGTACATGTTTCATTGTGAACGAATGTTGTTGGTGTATTAAAGAAGGAGCAGATCAAGGACAATGTTTCCATGTCTGTTATGTTTGTAGTTACATCAGCATATGTAACAAAATAAGATATGAATAATGTCAGCTTACAAATTATTGAAATGTGGTGAAACATTCCAAAAGAATTATGAATCTTAAGTGGAGCGTATTAGCACAGTGGGAAGAGCTTCGGACTCTCGACTCGGAGAACGTGGGTTCGAATCCTGTGCGATGGTGTCAAACCTTGGGCAATTTTGTTTACTCTACATTGCTTCAGTTCACTGTATCAGTGAGTACCTGACTGTAGACAGTAGTTGATATTTGTTTACGAATAGTCTTCATGCATTAATTGCAGCATGGGTGAATGCTTCCAAGAGATATGGTGTTCAATTGAACAGGTCTACCAGGGAGTAAAATTGTAAAGCACTTTGAGCAGCCCTGGTGACTGGATACTGCACTATATAAGAACTTACCTTTACTTTACGATTATGACTACTGTGAAGCATCGATAACCCAAACACTTTGGTCCCTAATGTACGTGCCATGGCTGATGAGGTTCTACTCTATTGATGGGCCATGCCATGCCATACCATAGTCTGAGCTGGCAGAAATTAATCATAAACATAATAACAGTACATTTTGATATGATGGGTGTATCAAATGCTATCAATATATATATATATGCACCCATATATATGTTTATATACCATACCATAAATATAAAACATTATGTGACCCTACCATCTGCTATTTGCCAGGTGTCTAGTAACCGTGCAAACAAGGCTTTGGGACCTTGGTGCAAGGACATCGTGACGCATTTCTGGCACTGTGCAGAAGTTGCAGAAGGTTCTGAGGAGCGATTCAAGGTAATTGTTTTAAAAAAACCTGTTTTCTTTACGTTTTCACAATGACCCATGTTAATCACACCAATATCATAATCTTTCTAAACATGTTCCAATAACATAAATTTGGTGGCTAAAAAAATTCAATAACGTACCAATTGGTAGATTAAAAAAAAATTATGTACAAGTTCATTACTGTATTTATTTGATTTAGTGTATTGACATGTGTGTAATTTAACATGAATGTTTGTTTTGTTATATAGTGACAACGCTGTGTTGTAGGAGGAGTGGCGAGGGATCATCCACCACACAGTCAACAAACACGAGTGGCAAATTGGTGGTGGGGTGTCTGCTGGCCAATGTTCCCATGGTCCTCTGGAGGAAGACCATGACAAGGTCTGGCTGGAGGAAGGCTCGCCAGCACACAAAGCCTTGGTGGAAGTTGTACTGAATGTTCGCTTCCTGAAGAATGTCCATCATTATGTGAAATTCAGGTGTGTATTTCAATAGTTACAATTTTGTACTATTTTAACTATTACACTATTTATTTATAAAACAAATTATGTATTCATCTTTTTAAAGAACACCTCTTATTTTATCACTCCATCAAATGTTGGTTATCAGCACACTGTGGTTGTGTGTAAAGTACAGATAATGGTTATGTGATCGTTGGTCATGGTTTTCAGACATACCAGAGAACTCGAAGTGTTTCATTACCACATGTTGATGTATGCGGGTAAACTTTTCACATTCAGGTAAACGAATAATATGGTACAGATTATCATAGGTCTGTCACCAAACCTTTCATGAAAATCAAAAATAATAGCAATGAAGAACGATGACATATAATTTTGTCTGCATGATAATTTTTTATTAACTCCTGTCCTCATGAAATTGCATATTCGTGTTTAAAAATGTGAAGTAAACACTATTTCCAGTCTTATTATATAAGATTGTATTAAGACTGTGATTCTACTGACTAGACAATAATTACAAGTAAGAAAATAACAAGTACAATTATTGCACTGTATATTATAACATTTATAATATTACATGAATAAGTTATGTTTACATGTGTTAAAAACAACAACACTTACATCAAACTGCAATTGTTTATCGCATGCAGTGTGTAATGAAAAATCACAAGAAAATGACTAGGCAATTATGAAAGATAAACAAGAATTACAGGTATAATCATTAAAATTGGACGTTGATCATGACATAGTACAATATGTGTGATCGTACACAAAAAACAATGTAATATAAAGTATTAGAAAAATATAAATTGGTGATAATGTAAAAAAATAAAAACAAAATTAAATAATAAATACATAATAAATATACTTTAAAAAATACAATGTCGATGCAGTCAGTATACACAGAAACAGGTGTATCAAATGTCACAAACATGTTTTATATCTCGCAGCTACCCAGTGTATGTTGCAAGAACTCAGCTGGCTGCCATCGACTACCAAAAACACAAAGACAGACCCTACCGCCTTAACTCTGCAGGAGAAATTATGTGAGTATTTCTGTTGACATAAATAGAAATTGTTGATGTAGCAACATTACTTATTAATTTAGAAAAAAATACCAATATTTAAAAACTTAGAAAACATTAAAATGTGGCTTTGTGTGAAGAAATCTAAGAGTACCACGAACATTCTTAGAAGAGTCAAAAGGAAATACTAAGGCAGTTAGAACAAGAGCAAGATTTATAGGATGCATACTGAGAAAGGTTTGTGTAACAATGGAGAGAACGTTCTAGAGTACAAATAATAGATAGATAGATAGTCTGTAAACATGGTTTAGAAACAGAACTGCTACTAAATACAAATGAAAGAAATTGGAGGGCCATGATTGTCAATGTCTGCATAACATGTAGCAGCAAGAAAAAGAGCAGCTAGAAGAAGACCATGTATGAATTACTTTTGAAGAATATGGTGTCACATTTATCTAAAAAATAATTCATGCCACAGTCATGGAAATAGTTATTTTGTCTGATTTAAAGGTACAGGAGGATGTACAGCAAAAAATCGGGAAACTGGTATGCTGTTCCCATGAAGACACGGAAATCCTACAGTTACATAATCGACATGCAAATGGATGCAGTTCGTCGCAGAATGGTTGATACAGAATCAGTGTCAAGACGTCGCGAATTGATGGCAGAAGATCCCCGCCGAATCAGTCGGACCATGGCACCCACTGCTCCACCTCCAACTGCCGAGCTAGTGAGGCGTCACCGCTCCCAGATGTCCAGAAACCTCCGGTCTACAATGACGTCTGGTCAATCAAGCTAACCGACTGACCTGGAAGCCAGTGTAAACCCCATTTGCATTGGGGAATCGATCCCTAATGCGGCTGACCACACAACTGGGGATGACGCGACGGATGTTTGTCCCGAGTCGGCCATGTCGCCACAGGACAAACTGCCTGTAAGCAGCATGTCGCAGGGCTGCCGAGTCGTGTCCGGGGTCCTGCGCAAAAATGTCTGCCCAGTAGGCCATGTTGATTTGTAGAACTAATGGCTCCAGACACACTAGTTCAATCTCCTGTAAAGATAAAATTGTTATAGCAAAACAACGTTGGGCATCATTGCAATGTTGGGAGTAAATATGGAGTATTCATTGTGGTAATCCGTATAAATTGTTTGATGAATGACCTGATATACCTCATACATATTGGCATATATCTTGCGAGCAGTGAGTATTCCACAGGGGATGGTTTCAGTGGGATGTAGGGGGTGATACAGCAAGGATAACTTAGTGTAACAAAAAAGGTGATGATGTATTTTAATTGTATGAGGTCGTTGTCATTAAATTTATTGTTATTTTTTATTGTGAATATTCATTAAAATTGCCATCCTGGCCAGAGTCAATATTATACATTGATGTGATAGCTGCTAACTGGCAAGGATTATGAAATGTTTTTCCTGACAATACATCTCAGTTTCTGTCATGTGTAACTATTACAGCTACTCTTGTTTGACATTTCAAGATGCTGCCTGAACGTCAAGGTTACATCATCATGGGAAATGTTGTAATGCCAACATTTTAGATAGGTATTATGCCAACAGTATGTTTTCCTTATCATGTATTCGAAGGGTTTGTCACATGTGGCATATTATGAAAGAATCAGTTCACTCCAGGGTTCATTACTACATTACCTCAGGGTATTATCGTTCATTTAAAACAAAAACTTGCATTCTTATTACACAATTGTAGTATGCTTAACTAATCCTTCTATGTTGCATTTCAATGTCAGGTACTCACTGGTCTTTGAGATATGCAGTTGTGTAGGCCACAGCATAACCTCTCCAGATCTGTCGGCATGTCTCTACATCTGCCGCAGATGCACCACTGGGGGGTGATTTCCGATGGCTGGTCCGGGTGGGGGGTAGGCGCCTGGGCTTGTAGCACTTCAAGTGCATCGAACACGATGCCTGGATGCTCATTGACAATTGAGTGCAACAAACAGCGCATCGACGTTGCATCTAACTGCTCTATTGTTTCCTATGTAAATGAATGCAAACAAGTTATATTGTTTTAGGTGTTATATGGATGAATCACTCTGGGTTTAATGTACAAATGCATGATGCACACACAAGGGACTTTGTTGAATAATGATAACAGCTTTTTTCCATGACCATGTGGATTTGGTGTGAAAATGTAATGTTTACATGAAGGTTTTTTCGTAAAGTAAGTAAACATAGTTTCTATATGTATGTCTATGCAGCCGAAGATATATTTAAAGGTGCAATTAAAACTTTGTTAATAACCTATGTGTGGTTAATTGTTGTATATGATATTACCTGAGTTGAACGAATGCGGGCCTCCCGAAGCCTACGTACTCTCTCGATATCAGCCTGACTTAGCCGACATCCTCTGCCACCCCTCCCTCCTCTCGTCCTTACACGCTGGTTGCGGGGTGGCATCTATCAACATCAAAACAGATGTATGAACTTAATCACATGTCACATGAACATCCTTTTAGTATTGCACATTCCAGAAATACTTCCTCAATTGTGATGACAATACACGAAATTGGATGATTGCACACTAACACCTTAACTTTGTAATTTGACAGTTATCCCAGGAAACCAATTACAAATTACATAGGCATATTCTTGGTTGTCGCATAACATGCATATTTATTACATTACGTAATTAAAATACGATGCTAAATATCCATTAACACAAAATGTCAGCAATATAACAACTTTCATATATATATATATTCATAAATACTATAATAGGTGTCGGAATTGGGTGAAAATTGAGGGGAGGGGCTGAATCTGAATAAAAGCCATTGATCGCCCTCCATCCCAGAGGGTCACAAAAAATCCCAACTGCACATCATTTGCAAAAATAATGGGGCTCAGCTTCCTGGTTTCAACCGCCGAAATTTATACCCCCCTTGTTTGACGTATTTGATGAACATAATATAATTACTGCTCCCTTAAAATGCACAGTCGCTATACTGCCAAAACAATGTTATTTCCCATTATGCGCCGTCGCCGTCAGGTAATTTACTATCGTACTGTATTTTCGTAATAAATAGTTTATTAACGTGATTCGCCGTAGCCATAGGCATGTCAATACATATCAAATCGGCCCCTGTATTATCTTATTATGCCCACTGTCAGTGTCACTCTCCGTTTCTGGCGCAGTGCCAGTACAAATGATGACGTAAATTCGCAATGCACTGTCGCAGATGTCACTCACTTTTATTAACGTTGGCTAATTCACTTTGGATTAATACACCGCTTGGTATCATA
This sequence comes from Escarpia spicata, assembly GCA_963995525.1. Classification (NCBI taxonomy): domain Eukaryota; kingdom Metazoa; phylum Annelida; class Polychaeta; order Sabellida; family Siboglinidae; genus Escarpia; species Escarpia spicata. The sequence continues at coordinate 55,082,674 of OZ023211.1, read as the reverse complement.
CATGTTCGCGTTACCAATTGTGACAGTGTAATACGTACCTTCTATTCATTCTACCACCACGTGTTCGCTCTTCTCTGTTGTTGATGTTTTCATAAGCTGGCCTGGATGTCTGGTCTCGCGTAAAGCACGTGACTGTCTAATTTTAGGAAATCGACAGCGCAATTGGCTTTCGCGCCAGCTACCCGATGTAACGACACATCTTTTTTTGTCGATTAAAAAACAAGTACGAATTTTTTTTTTATTAAACAGATTGTGCGCACTAATTAAACTATTCACACATTACACATCTGGACATAAAAGAACAGGATTGGCGATGGGCAAACGAAGTGATTGTGCACCTTTAACGCATCGCTGTAATGTTACATCAATATTGAAGTTATCATGCTTGAATACGTCAAATGTAACTCGAATGATATTAGCCAATACTGATGTACATAAAGCATAGGCGTCCCAACTGGTGTACATTATGTAGCTAGGCCTATCGACGGCCGAAATGGTCAAGCAACACGTCACGGAAAAGACCGTCAAATGGATCTGCGAGACCCGATGGAGCTCGAGATAGTCACGATGCCACAGACGCGGTGGCGTCGAGTCTCCAGTCTATCATGGATATCATTGGAGCAAATCTGCGACGGTGATCACGAGACAGCTGACACGCGCTCTTCTGCCATGTGTAATATCTTACACGTTCATTGCCTACCTGGATTCCTGGATTTATGGCGGGATGTTGTGTAACTTCAACGAGTGCTGCTGCTGCTTCTCAAAGCTTAAACTCTTTAAGACATATCTTCGCTCTAGCATGGATCAACACCGACTGAGCAGTCTAGCACTTACTGTCCATCGAGAAAGAGTTGACTAATGTTGTGGATTTCGACGGCGTAATTGCCGAGTTCGCGTCGCTCAAAGCAAGAAAGGTTAGACTGTAGGAGAAGTTGAAGGATCTGTGGGATTGCAGCAATGATAATGAGCTATCACTAGCGACACGTATTCCATTACTGCACTCTATTTTTGGGGGGTGGCGGCATTTTTAACTCTTGCCCCCAGCGGCACCTGGCTATAAATCGTGCTTGTTGTGTTCTAACTTTGTTGATGATCTTTCTTTTTGATTTGGCTGTCCTAAGGATGAATTCATTGCTTTGCTTTACAGTCCATGCCACTCGCAGCATTCTTCTTAAGAACCACATTTCAGTGGCTTCTATGGTTTTTTGTAAACTTTTAGTTATTGTCCAGGATTCACATCCATATAGCAATATAGGCTCTATGTAGCATTGCAGTACACGTTTTCTCGCTTCAATTGATATATATTTATTTGTTAAAATGTTTTTCATGTGGTGAAAAGCTGTTTTGGCTTCAGCAATTCTTCTCTTTATCTCATCGTTGCATCGACCGTCGGATGTTATTAGTCAATCAATCAATCAATCAATCAATCAATCAATCAATCAATCAATCAATCAATCTTTATTTCAGACAAAAAAGCATACATGTAATATGCACTATGTCCATAGTAAAAAAATAAAAATAAAAAGTATATTATAGTGTATATATTGCACTAATCCACTTCCTGCGCAATACAGAGGTCGTATAAACATCACTGTGTATAATACTCTCAACAATGTTGTTCGTCGATGCAGATATTCTGCTCATAAGACTGTACATGCATTTTCTAAATCTAGTATTGCAACAGTCCGTGTCAGACCTAACAAACATTAGGCTAGCACTACACCTCATAGATAGGCTGTGCATAATTCTAAATGCATTGTTATAGGAAACAATAAAGTGCTGCATAGCGGCTTTTCTATAATTAGCCCATAAGGAACATAAATACACATTACTACAATAGGATGTGAACAGTTTGTTCTTCACCTTTACTGAACAAAAGTGAAAATTCCTGAGTAGAATATTGCTTCTGCCGTACAAACGCCTTTCTTTGGATTTCATATCCGTTTCATCCGACAGATCATTACAGATTATATGGCCAAGATATTTGTATGTCTTCGTTGTATTCAGAACTGCATCACCAAGCTTAATAGCTACTTCAAAACCGGTTTGTCTTGTGTCAAAAAACATTAACTGCGACTTTACTCTGTTAAACAATATGTCGTTGTCACATCCATAATTGTATGATACATCTAGCAGTCTTTGCAACCCCTTAGCCGATGGAGCCAGTAGTACAATGTCATCAGCATACATGAGGTGATTAACAGTTGTATCACCACAATAGCATCCGATGGGTAGTTTCATCAGTAGCAAACTCAAATCATTCATGTATAAATTAAATAAGAAAGGAGATAGCATACCCCCTTGTTTAACTCCATTAGTCACAGAGAAGAAGTTGGAAAATACCGAACCCCATTTAATACACATAGCCTGATTACAGTACCACTGACATATCACTTTAATTAAATATTTAGACACTCCAAGCTTAAGTAGCTTCGTAAATAATGTTGTGTGATTCACCCTGTCAAATGCCTTGGAGGCATCAAGGAAGGCAACATACATGCATGACCCATGATTAGTGTAATATCGAAGGAGCTCCTTCAACACAAATACACACATTTCTGTCCCATGTTAGGGTTTGAACCCAAATTGGTTACTTGTAGTTCGTAGATGACTTTGCATCCGATTATACAGTATTTTTTCCACTATTTTTGTGAATACATTAGACAGACATATCGGTCTATAGTTATCTCTGTCGCTGACACGTTTATTTTTATCCTTAATAATGGGAACAATGACAGATTTTTGCATATTTCCCGGTACGTAACCGTGTGTAAGTATAGCCGACATCAATATAGCCAATAAAACTGACAGCTGTCGATCTGCCCACTTCATGTGCTCGCTAGTAATGCCGTCTAAACCAGGTGACTTATTGTAAGATAAATCTTTGATAATTTCACTAACTTCATTAACAGTCACCCTCATACCTTGGTCAAAGACAGCATGCTCATGACACAGATCAGCAAGAAATTCCTTGCTGCAACTTCCTCTAACTACATTAAAAAATTTGACTGTAGTGTTCTTGCCACATTCCACTTATGTTCTGGCTGCCATGTACATCACCCGCAGTGTTTGGTAATTTAACATTACTGTTTGTGGAGTTTTTGATTTCCCTCCAGAAATCTCTATCGTTTTTTCCACTCATTTTCTCAGCAATTTTATCCGCAATAATGGAATTCTTTTTGTTCTTGCAAACTCTAAGTGCATGTTTGAATTTGGACCTAGCCTGCCGCATAACGTCATAAACAGCACCCGTTCTGGGTTTGCCAATGTCCTTCCACAAAAGATATGCATCTCTAGCTGCCATGTGTAAATCCTTTACATGGTCGTTCCAGCCAGGTGTAAACGGTTTCCTCTTTCCAGATACTTGCTTTAACATTTTTTCACCTGATTTGGATAATGCAGTAATGATCTCATCATAAAATGTGTCGATGTCAGCAGTATGGCTATGATTATGACAGTTCGCGTTAGAACATTTAATCCCTTCAGGGAAGGCAATATTACACAAACCCTCACACGTACATCTTGCATAGTATTCTATTTCACTGGATGAGAGATTATCCCACTGTATACGCTGATTTGATTCATTTATCGTACTACCCTCATTTTCAGGCAGCTTACTGAGTGTAATTGTATATAACACTGGATGATGATCAGACAGAATACATGCATACATAACTTTTATATCAGTAATGCAGTCTTTTGCATCATAAGTACATATAATATGATCTAACCAAGAGGTAGTGCTCCACGCTGGACTTACATATGTATATGTATCTCCAGGGAGGTGCTCCACATCCACAATTATGAGGCTATTGTCAGTGCAGTAGCTCTGTAGAATTTCACCAAACATAGTTTGTTTAGCAAGATTAGCATTGAAGTCCCCCACAACAGTAATACAGGTACTATTGATACTGTCAATGAAAACATTAAGTTTAGCTAAACAGTCATTAAAGTTATCCCTATTTTCATAGCTTTCAAATGGTAAATATACATTGATAAGAAAGTATTCTTTCATACCATCACTGATTTTTATACAACATAGCCAGTCATAAACCGAATCAATCATTGATATACTGGAATCTAACGATTTTTTCCATAGAAAACCTACTCCACCATAAGGACGACCTGTTATGACACCCCTAGTGGCATCCACAGGAGACACACCATGACCATAGAATTCTGGATGACAACTATTCAATAATATGCATTCCTGTTTCAATAGCATCAACTCCTGTAAACACAGTATATCACACTTGTTGATAAGTTCGTGAAGATTTGGTTCAAAGCTCTTGAACCCATTACAGTTAAAACTTGCAAGTTGGATAGCCATTGTTTAAGATTTGCGAAAGAAGAATTTCCTAATGTATACACCAGCAGGCCATCTTTGGGGGTCGTAGAAGTTAGAAGTGTTATCGCACATTGCTTCCACCTTAAAGGAGGCGTAGGTGTCATGTTTGGTTTCCAGCTGGGTGCATTTTGCTGTTACATTAAAAGTGCACTTAATGTATTGTTCAAGCTCACTAGGTGACGTGCATGGATCCAACCTCGATACGAACATGGTCAGGAATCGACCGGGTCTTGCTTTCAACGTAGAGTCATTTCTGGTGCCAATCACGATACTGTGTTTGTTCCGAGCTGACCGTTTCTTCTTCTCCACCACCGTGAAGCCTTCATTCAGTTTGCTGACAGCTGTCGACGTTGCGACAAGAAAGGAACCACTGGTCTTGCTCTCTTCAGCACCACATGGAGCATCACCAGTTACACCATTCATCGATGTGGTTACTGTCGCCCCTGCAGATGGCGCCTTAGGTGATAGGACCTTCTTCCTTCTGTGTGGGAGAGCCGGTTTCACGGCTTCATCAGTCGGCACTGGAGGCAAATCTACCACCAACGGCACTGGCTTTGTCACATTGGTGCTGCGGTTGGCCCACACAGACTGTGAGATGTTGCTTTGCTTACAAAGCTTGATCTCCTCTCTCATTGAGGACATTTCGGCACGCATTCCCTGAAACTCGTGTACCAGGAATGCAAAGTCAATGTTACACACATCTAGTGGTGGCAGGCGGGACAAGTCACCAGCCACAAACTTAGGTAGCATGCTGGACTGCGGGACACATTTATGTAGTATGTGAAGGATGTCTTCCATGTTTGCTTTGTCTTTGCTGGGCCCTTGACGCTTGATCATCCTTACCCCAGTTTCACTGATTGCAGAGCAGCTAAAGATCTTCATCTTCGCAGCTTCAATTTCCTTTGACCCATAAAAGTCTGTACATAACTTCACTAGAGTGTCATGTACGAGCAAGTCCATTTTGTTAAATACATAGCACAACAGCTCATTGCACACTACCGGCGTATGTGTCTCATGGTCAGGGCAACTGGCATCATCGGTGAGATCGCCAGCATCTCTCGTGTTGGCGGCAACATCCTGGACTTGGCCAACATTACCAGCCTCTTTCCTGCCCATGCCGCTGGTGAGCGATAATGGGTGAAGTGGCAAATTGATCTTAGTAGCACACACAATTTGACAACTTTCGTATGTTAAAGTTTCTTGGTGGAAGTTTCTTGCTAGTCACCGACATCTTACTATCAATCGTGCCGATATCTTTCTTGATTACACTGCCTAAAAGTTAATAATTATGAGTCTCAAGATCGCCGACACAAAAGAACTACCCTCAACCATTAATCGCTAGGTGGTGAACCTAGCGAGTGATCCCAGATAGTTAAACGTTCGGACTTGCTTCAAAACAGTGCCATATGCTACCATGTTGCATGTTGGAGTGTAATTTTTCTTTGAGATGACCATGATTTCTGTTTTCTTTTTGTTCAGGGACAGACCTTTTTTCTCATTTTCCCTTATTACTGTATCTAGCATCTGTTGTAGATCTATTTCGTTCTCAGCAATCAGTACCGTGTCGTCTGCATATTGTAAATAATTCATGTTGTATCCCTTTACTCGAATGCCTGGCATATCTTTTAATGTGCGTAAGATACTCTCACTGTATAGTGAAAATAGATCGGGTGATAGGACACACCCTTGTCATACACCACGTTTTATTTCTTGAAATTTACTGATGTCATTTTCTATTCGTATTGCTGCTGTTTGTTCCCAGTACAGATTTCTCACAACCCTCAGATCTTTCCCATCAATGTTCAAACTTTCCAGCATTGATATGATTTCTTCATGACGAACTCTGTAAAATGCCTTTGTGTAATCAATACAACATACATACAGATCTTTCTGCACTTCCAGTGCTCTCTCAATCAGTGTTCGTATGATGTATATTGCATTACTTGTACCTTTATTTTCTACAAATCCACATTGTTCTTCGGCAATTTCCGGCTTTACTTTGTTTCTCATTCTGGTCATAATAATTTTAAGCAACATCGTGGTGAAGTGACTCATGAGACTAATTGTACGGTGTAGTTCACATTCAATCGCACCTGGTTTCTTTGGTATTGCTACAAAAATGGATCTGGTTAAATTAGATGGGATTCGTCCGCTGTCATATATTTTGTTCAAGAAGTCTGTTACTATATCACTACCAAATTCCTCTAAACACTCAATCATTTCAATGGTGATATTATCTGGTCCAGCAGCTTTTCCCTTTTTCATTGATCTGATTGCTTTTCGAACCTCGTCCTTCAATACAGGAGGACCATCAAAGTTCTTCTTAATTGATGGTCTTTCACCCCTTTCATCATCGTACAGTTCACCAATATATTCTGACCATCTCGAGTATTTTGTCTTTGTCCATTATTATGTTTCCTTCTTTAGATTTCAGGCAACCTGTAGCTGAGCATGTTCTTTTCCCTGTGATTTCTCTTATTCTAGCATGCATTGATTTTGTGTCGTGCTTATTCTTCTGTTTAATTTCTTTGCATTGTTCATTAAGCCATTCCCCTTTCGCTAGATTACATTTGGCCGTTATATCTTTGTTCATTGCTACACATGCATCACGATTTTGCTTAATTTTCCTCCTTTCATCCATCAACTTCAGAATATCGTCAGTCATCCATGTTTTCTTTGCTTTTCTGCATTGCCTAGGAATAGTTTCTTCTGCAGCCTGTGTGATTGATTCCTTCATTTGTTCCCATTGGTCGTCAACATCTTGAATGTCATTCAGAACATTGAAACTGTTTTGTACTGCTACACTGAATTTCTCTTTGATCGCTGAATCTGATTTTAGTATATTCATGTCTAGTTTCATGTTCTTTGTTGCTCTTTTCATTTTCTTCAGTTTTAGTCGGAACTTGGCTCCCACTGGCACATGGTCGGAATCGCAGTCTGCCCCAGGAAAGGTCTTTGCCACCAGTAGGGCATTTCTAAATCTTGTATTGACCAGAATATAATCAATGTGGTTCCGTATACGGTCTCCTGGACTTTTCCAAGTCCAAAGTCTTCTTGGGTGTTGTTGGAACCAGGTGTTTCCTACAATCATGTCATGAGATTTTGCCCACTCTATTAGTTCATCTCCTCTCCCATTTCTGCTTCCCAGGCCATATAGTCCAACTATGTTTTCATCAGATTTGTCTGCGGTTGGTGCGTAGACTTGTATGATATTAATGTTAAATGGTTTGCCACTGATTTTCACCAAGAGGATGCGATCCGATATCGTCCAGTATCCTAGTAAGCTTTTTGCTCTTTCTTCATCCAACATAATTCCAACTCCTCTTTCATGTTTATCGCCTCCTGAGTAAATTATTGTGTTATTATCTGATGTCATCAATCCTGTCCCTGTCCATATAACTTCACACATTCCCATTATATTTATCCCCAGTCTTGTCCCTTCTTGTTTGATGTTTTCTAGTTTTCCTTTCTGATATAGAGTTCTTACATTCCATGTAGCAATATTCAAAATCTTTCTGTTGCACACAGTAGCTGGATGACGATCTGGTGTCACCTGTCGCACATGACTATCCCTACCGAGCGAGGTGATCCTGTCGGAACTGTCAGAACAACTGTTCACGCTGTTAACGTTATCTTCTGTGGTTTTGTGGGTCATGATTGTCTTGGGAAAGATACAGCAGTGGTTTCCCATTGCCTTCTGCCGGTTTTTGATTTGGTTTACTCCAAAGAACAGTAGCTCGTACTGAGCTGTGCTCGCCGTCGTTGTCCATACAACTGGATCTTCCGCCGCCGGAACTGAGGGGACATGCTGTCCATCACATCCTCTGCTTTGCTATTTGCCCCATAGCTGGAACATGAGGGCAAGTGAGGGTCGGGACGTGTCCACACACTGGTGGGCCCTGCACCCTGCACATATCGGGCTCATGCTGCTCCGCCAAGGTTTTTTGTGGCTGGACCACTAGATCCAATGCAGGTTTGGCCTGGAGCTGCAAGGTGTCCAGTTACCATATGGTGTCGCAAGGAGGCACTGCATGAGTCTTGATTGAGGAGAGGCTATATACCAGAAGGAAAGACTTACGCACTTTCTTTTCACCCGGATAAGGCTATCTGGCGGCTGAAGCTGAAAGCGGGAGGTCTGAAGCAAGCTACCAACCACTTCACTACGCTACAGCACTAGGCGCATCACTCAACCCTTGTGACAGAGTCACACACCACATATATTGATCGTAAAATGTAGTGTTTTAGTGTGAATGTTCAATTTTGTCTATACTCCTTCGAAAGGCTGCCGCTCTTCTCAGAAGGTCGCCCCTCCTCTCGGAAGGTCGCCCCTCCTCTCGGAAGGTCGCCCCTCCTCTCGGAAAGTTGCCCCTCGTCTCGGAAGGTCGACACTCCTCTCGGAAGGTCGACACTCCTCTCGGAAGGTTGCCCCTTCTCTCGGAAGGTCTACACTCCTCTTGGAATGTTGTCATGCCACTCGAAGGGTCGCCAATCCTCTAAAAAAAGGTCATCACGCCACCCGGAAGGTCACCACTCCTCTCAAAAGGTCGCTACTCCTCTCGAAAGGTCGCCCCTCCTCTCGGAAAGTCGACACTCCTCTCGGGTGGTCGCCTTTCCTCTTGGAAGATCACTACTCCTCTTGGAAGGTCGATACTCCTCTCGGAAGGTCACCAATCCTCTTGGAAGGTCGTCATTCCCTCGGAAGGTCGCCACCCCTCTCGAAAGGTCGGAACTCCTGTTAGAAGGTCATCTCTCCGCTCGGCTGGTAGCACTTCTTCTCGGAAGGTCGTCACTCTTCTCAAACGGACGTCAATCCCCAGGAAGGTCGCCCATCCCTCTCGAAAGGTCGCCGCTCCTCTCGGAAGGTCGCCACTCCTCTTGGAAGGTCGCCACTCCTCTTGGAAGATTGCCACTCCTCTTGGAAGATTGCCAATCCTCTTGGAAGGTCGCCACTTATCTGGGAAGGTCGCCACTCCTCTTGGAAGGTCGCCGCTCCTCTCGAAAGTTCGTCACTCCTCTCGGAAAGTCGCCACTCTAAAAAGGTTGCCAAACAAATTCCGCCCGCACTACTTATTCAGGTTTATTTAGGTTGATCTTGACCGTAGGCGGTGGCCTCGGTGGTCAGATCTACAGCTCTCCCTGTGAATGTTCTACGACTTCCTGGAAAGGCGGCGTTGTAGTCGTAGTAGCTGTCCACGGTTAACTATGTAAGCAGCCGACGACACGACACGGATAAAGGTGCTGAGCCGAGGGCAGCGAGCCCGCTCAGGGCAATCGAAGCATAGCCAGTCTCGGCTGATGGAACGATGTGGCAATGCACCACCTAGGGCGGTACGTCTACTTGTGAAAACTCAGCATGCGTCAAGTGAACAGAAATGCTATACACAATTACACACCTGCAGGGGCCGGTTTCATGACGCGTACTTAAAGTTACGCAACTACTTAGCGTTACGTGTTTGCGTAAACTCCTATGTTCGCTTATATTAAAAAACACGTAATTTACTAAGACAATCATCGTAGCGTTAAGAACGTTCTTAGCCGCTTCATGAAACCGGCCCTGAAGCTACATATACGTCCCACCAAAAATAGATAAGCGAGCGAAAAATGAACAACTGTCAAATACGTTCCAAAACCGACTTTTTAACGATTGCTAGTACCATTACGGTTCGTCGGATCCCAACAATATTGATGTCGTTTGAAAGTTTAAGCGTTCTGCTATTCAAACATATAAATGGTTTCCTGATAATCATTTCTAAAATTAACTGAAAAAGGACCTACAACCGGGCCCGTTCCGGTGTCTTAGACACTACGAACCATGTTGTTTCGTCGACACAGTTCACCAATCTACCGATTGAGGCACCACCATCTGATTTCATGGTATAAGCTGGAGGAGCTTTCAAACGGCTGCTAAAATGACATACGTGAAGTAGGCGTGACGTCACAATCACGTATATCGACCAACCAACGCAACGAATTAGACCCGTTGTGTGACGTACTTTATTGTGACGTCACGCCGACGTAGAGATATATCGGTTTCGCTGCGATCAATGCACATCAGTTTCGCCGCGGTTTAAAAGTGGGTGGAGCTTATAACATAAAATCAAGAAATGGTGAAGTGCGCATGTCTGAACCTATGCAAATGAGGAAAACAGCGCCGCATTCGGAAGATTGGTGCACTTAGTACCCGCTGCCAACATCGTTCGGAACGGTACAGGACACCGAAAACGGCGTGATTGTAGGTCCGTTTATCGGTGTTCTTTAAACGGTTACCGGGAAATCTATATGACGCTAGAATAACAAATGTTCATCCTTTCAAATAATACCAAGATCGTCGGGACATGACGAGCCTTGAGGGTGCTAGCGACCGTAGAATTTCATGTTTTGGACGTGTTCTGAGTTGTTCATTTTTCGCTCGCTTATATATTTTTGGTCCCACTTTTAATATTGTATATATATATATATACAATATTAAAAGTGGGACGTATATGTAGCTTCAGGGCCGCCACTCCTCACCTATATATATATATATATATATATATATATATACATACATATATATATATATAGAGTGGTGTAGTGTTTTGTTGCCCCCTGCCCGCCCCCGCCCACCTAAATATGATAATAGTCTAACATAATTATGTCACCATTATTCTTATTGGGTGTTTTCTACTTGTCTTGCTTTGTTGCTGTAAGGGATATCGATTTTATTTCATGCAAACCATTGACATCTAATTATTTTAATGTGCTTTTTCCTAATCACACTAACATTCATCATTCTATTTCAATTTTGCATAGTCTGCCATGTCTTCATGTTTGTTATAATAGAAAGTTACTGCCAATCCCCCGCTCTACGCCAACATTGAAATTAGCAATAATTTCATTACTAGCAGGAGATGTAAGTCTCAATCCTGGGCCAGCTGTTAGACGAAACATTCGGGTGGCCACTACAAACGTTCGATCTGTACGAGATAAGACAGCCTCACTTTGTGATTTATTAATTTCAAAGAAAATCAACATTCTAGCTGTAACTGGGACCTGGCTTAGACCACATGATACACATGCATGCATTGCTGACGTTTCCCCTTCTGGTTACACCTTTCACCATCGACCACGTTTAGTCGGCCGTGGATGTGGTGTTGGCTTTCTTATATCATAGCAGTTCAAAGTTAAATTACATTCTAACCCTGAATACTCTAGTTTTGAGTCCATCTGTGCTGAAATTTCAGATTCTTCTTTCTCCGCATACTTTGTTTGTATCTATCGCCCTCCAGGACATCCGGCCAATTTCTTTGAAGACTTTCAGGATATGTTGGAAAATCTGGCAGTTATTCATTCAGAATGTTATATTCTTGGTGATTTAATCTACATTTGGATATACCTTCTACAACTACAACTACGTTTGATGATATTCTGGCATCATTTGATTTGAAACAACATGTTACCTTTTCGACACATATACATGGCCATTGGCTTGACCTCTTGATAACCCGTTCAACTTGTAATAATATCCAAGCACCTACTGTTTCAGATGGGTTATCAGACCACCATACTGTCATTGCTAATGTTAACGTTTTTATAACCCTTTAACAGTCGAAACGATTGACATTACAGCTTTAATGGCTGATATCCTTATATCTGACCTTATCACAGATACAAAAAACATCTATCTGACTTATATAAACAGTACTGTCAAGTACTCAATGCATTACTTGACAAACATGCACCTATAAAATCCAAATAGGTGTCAGAAAGGCCACCGGCTCCATAGATGACTTCCGAAATTATACTGTATAAAAGGCGTCGTCGTTATTTAGAGCGTGTATGGCGCAAATCACGCTCGCCATCAGATAGATCGCGCTATTCTAAGCAATGTCACCTCTGTAACTGACAAATGGCTAAAGCTATATCATATTATTTAACAAATATGGTAATAAATAAGTCTGATCATCCGCGTCAGTTATGGAACTGCATCAATAACATTCTACACAGACGGCCTACTCCATCGCTACCTGATCATGTGTCAATTAAGTCTATATGTGATTCGTTCTCTAGTCACTTTAAGAATAAAATAACTATTATTCATTCTGCTTTCCCACGTCATAATTTAAGTAATGTCAGTGTGGACTTTCCACAAGTAAATTCTCTACTTGTATCATTTGAACCTGCAACAGTTGATGAAGTTAGGAAAATAATTATGTTCTCCCCAAATAAATATTGTGCACTTGATCCATTTCCAACAATACTACTAAAAGCATGTCTCGATACACTAATTGGACTTATAACAAATATTATAAGTGCATCAATTTGCTCTGGTTGTTTTCCTGATGATTTCAAATACGCCCATGTCACACCACTTCTTAAGAAGTCATCTCTGCCTAAACAAGATCTAAACAGTTATAGACCTATTTCTAACCTCAGATTTATTTCCAAAATACTAGAAAAGTTTGTAGCAAGTCGTCTAAGGTCTCACATTAGCACAAATGTTTAACTAATGTGTCACAATCAGCATATAGGCAGTTTCATTCAACAGAGACTGCCCTCTTAAAGGTTCATAATGACATTAACTTGAACATTAATGATGGTAAAGTGACTGCACTTACCTTACTAGATCTCTCTGCCGCGTTTGACACGATTGATCACAGCATTCTCATTGGACGCCTATTAAAGTGGTACGGCATATCTGGCACAGCTCTAAGCTGGTTTTCATCAAATCTAACTGATAGATACCAAACTAGAAAGATTTGGAACTGCTTTTCAGCAGCACTGCCGGCTTTATTTGGTGTTCCCCAGGGTTCTGTTCTTGGGCCTTTGCTTTTTACTCTTTACACCATGCCACTAAGCTCTGCTATACAAAGACATAACTTGGATCATCATATTTATGCTGATGATACTCAGATCTACATTTCGTTGGCTATCCCGGATACAAATCGCTCCCTTAACCACCTTAGTGATTGCCTTCAAGATATCTTCCACCGGATGACTGACAGCAAGTTGAAATTAAATGCAAATAAAACTGAATTGATCATTATTGGTACTCCAATGCAGCGTAGTAAACTGGATGTTTTTTTCCCTACGCGTATTTTGAATCAGTATATCACGCCAGAAATTTCAGTGCAGAATTTAGGAGTGATCTTTGATAGTAACTTCAATTTCCGACAACACATATCTCAAACATGTCGCTGCTGTTTTTATCATATTCGTGATCTTCGCCGTATTCGCCGGTATATGTCATTTTCTGTTGCTAAGACTATTGCAACAGCGCTTGTTAGCAGCATACTTGACTATTGCAATACCCTCCTTTATAACATCGCTAGCAAGGATATCACAAAACTTCAGCGTGTCCAAAATTTTCTAGCAAGAATAGTTACAAGATCTCCTCGTTTTTCTCGCTCTGTACCACTTTTGAAGTCTGCATTGGCTTCCTGTACGATATCGTATACTATTTAAGATATGTACCATTACATACCAGGCACTGTCCAATAAGCAACTATCTTATTTGCATTCATTGCTTACTCCTGTAAGAAAACCTATCCAGCTTTGATCATCTAGTTCTGACCTACTTTTTGTTCCTAGAGTCAACACTAACATTGGAACTAGGGCTTTTTCTGTTGCTGCAACAACTTTTTGGAATATGCTCCCTCTTAGTGTTAGATCAGTTGAAAATATTACAAAATTCCGTCGTCATTTAAAAACGTATCTTTACAATCTTGCTTATCCACCGTAGCTCCCTAGCGCCTTGACCCATCTGTTGACAACTGAGAAACTACTTATGGATTTTGAGATTGACCAATCCTTTTGTTTTGATGCGCCTCTGAGCTTGGTTTCCAAGGATTTAGGCGCAATAGAAGTTATCTTGTTATCTTATTATTATTTATATATATATATATATATATATATATATATATATATATATATATATATATATATGTGTGTGTGTGTGTGTATATCTATATATATGTATATATATATATATATATATATATATATATATATATATATATATGTATATATATGTATATGCGTTTATAAACTGCTGACTCCAACAGCGCAAACTTGTATTCAGCCAGACAATCGTCACTTCCTGGAACAATCTTCCTCAGTATGTAACAGACACATCCACAGCATGAATCAATCCAGAACTAGGTGTCTTGCCAGGGTCTCAATCGGTTGATTAAAGATAACAAGCAAAAATGCCCATCCTCCAGATTACCTATCCCCCGGATGGCCTACACAAACACAAACCACTGACCTAGACACAATTTATAGTCTGGCGCAAAGTTAATCTTGCATGGTTTAAGACTGTGGGTATATGTTCAATGTTCCACCTAGTGTTTGTTTTGTGGCATTCGTGTTAACACGATAATTTTATTTACAATTAATATAGTGAAATACTGGGCAATTATTATCCAATTTGTAAATATCCATTTTGCACAGTGTGTAATAATTCTTGTTTTATATATGTATTTGTGAAATTGTGATTCTCTATGAACCACGCACGATATGTGGTTAGAGTGAATACACTTCTATTCGCAGACGACGGGTCCACGAAGTATTCGTAAATGACGGCTATTTGAACAACTATTCGCGTTGTTACAAAAGGGGTGCCTGAGTGATCGCTGGATCTCGAGAGGAACCACGCGTAACGTGGCGATCAATCGATTTACGCCTGTCTAAATTCGAGTACGAACCCCCAAACCGTTAATATACGCTCAGCCAACAGGGAATTTCGGAAAACAGTAAGGCTTTATTTTTCTACCTATGGGTCGATGAGTTTACGGGGACAACCGTGATGCTGTATAGACACAGATCCAGACTCCAACTGCGCAAACATTTCTCGTAGGGTGTAAAGAGTTGTCGCACCAGGACTCCAGGAGCACCCTTAAGGGGTTCAAATCTGCACCTCAGATGTTGGGGTGCATATTTGCACTGAGGCATTACTCGTTACTGCAAAAGGGTGTTTTTAATGCAAATGTTACTGATTCAAATGCAAGTGTTTCTGATACAAGTACAAATGCAAGAATATGTTAGCCAATAACTATTGCTTAGATATTGTAGTGTTTTGTTAGACATGTTTGTAGTAAGTAATACATAATCATGTTTTCGACGTGCCTACGGGTGTAATATATTTGTGTGGATGTTTCGTATGAAATCTAATTGTGTTCAAGTTAAGTAAAATGTGTAGACATTGGACTGTGACTGATCGAAAAATGTAGTATTTTAGAGTGAATTTTTAATTTTGTCCATACTCTTTCGGAAGGTCGACCCTCCTCTCGGAAGATCGTCCCTTCTCTCGGAAGGTCGACCCTTCTCTCGGAAGGTCTACACTCCTCTTGGACTGTCGTCATGCCTCATTCCGCTGCATTTCAGATCACGTTGATTTTAACAACCAGCTTTGACAAACACAAAATATATAACCTTTCCAGTCAGGACACGTTACACACTTTTCTTTTTTATTAAAACTTGTTTTCTGTATCTAACGCTAATTAGTTTTTTTACCCGCTAGATGGCACCGTGTAACGTAGTACTCCACTTATCCACTAGGGGCGCTACGCCGGAAGTGACGTCGTACCGGAAGTGACGTGACTGTCATGGCCGCCTGTACGGTTCCACCATTCTCGAAAGTGTGTCGACGAATAGAGATTCGGCATACACGGTAGGTGGCGTTACTCTGACTAGTTACACTGGTGTCCGTTGGGTGACGCCGGATGTTGCCTATCTCTCATGGCCGCAAACAGTGTTGTAACGGAATTCGTGCATCCGTAAGTGAATCGTTTGAAAGACGGCCGCTTCCTAATAGTAGGCGTTACGTCGGAAGTGTCGTCATACCGGAAGTCACGTGATGTACGTTCAGTCTGATTGGTTGTGTAAATGACGTGACGCTAGAAACTAGTTTAAGTACCACTTCCTCTCGGAATGAAGGTATGTCAGGTGATTTTCCTTAGCTGTTTTCGTCATAGTAATTTTTTCGATAATGGCCTTTTTGAAAGTTACTTATGCAAAATGGTCGCTCCAAATTGACGCGTAAAGTCACTAGGTGGGTTACTTGGTAGGTCAATAGGTCAAACTATGATATGAAACTCGACGGACGCCTCGTGCCGGCGCGACCACGGCGCCGAAGATCGCAACTCGATAGTTAGAACGGTACCCAACACAACCTGATCCGCCTGTGAAGTTGGATATTCGGCGGACTGAAGAGAGTCGTAGTTACTTTATGTTTCGATAATGCACCACAGAATGGCAACCGTTAGAGATACTGACGTATAGTCTTCGTCCTCTGCTTCGGTGCCCGGAAGTGTGTCGACGAATAGAGATCAGAGTAGACTGTATATGGGGTTAGTCTAACAAGTTACATCGGTAATCCGTTGGGTGACACCGGAAGTCTTCCTATGTTTCATGGCCACGTCCACTGTTTATGTTAACGGAAGTCGTGCAACCGGATGTGAATCTATTGAAAGATAGCCGCTTCCTAAACGTGTGGCTTCTTCTAGATGACGTGACACCTTGCATAGGAAATTATCTAAACCATGTGGATGGCATGGTCATATGCAGTGCTTGTAAATAGTTGATTTTGTTGATAAATATATCCCATTGTCGTGTGTGGCAGGTTCAAATGTTGTTCGGTCTTCAATATGGAAAGACTACATGTTGTGTACCAAAGTACATGTACAGTATACTAGTTGAAACACGACAAAACGAGACACGCAATACTATAATAGGTGAACCAGTTTCGAGACATGCAGTACTATCAATAGTACTTATGTCACATCGACAAAACGCGACGAGTAGTTACAATATTATACGTCGCAGACAAGTTCAGACTTGCATAGTAGAAGTGTTTGCACACAGCACTAGGTTACAATTAAAAAGGATTTCCCACCCTTTTCACCGAATTCCCGCCTTTTTCAACGAATCCCCGCCATTTTCACCAACTTACTGGTATGTTTATGCAATAGTGAGTGTTGTTATACTAAAGCGTAACACTATGATAGGAAAGTCCTGAAGGTGTACGATAATCGGAAGTAGGGTTCATAAAGATGTCCCAGTGTCGTGTGTGGCAGATTCAAATTCTGCCGGTCTTCAGTATAGGAAGACTACAGGCTGTGCACTAGAATCATGGTAAACCTGTGTGGTAACGGGAAAATGACCCATTTAACGATATGGTTGACTTATTTTTGTCGTTCACCACATAAGAGACTCGAATTTAAGTGTATCTCACATTTTCTGTCAGGGGTCGCTACTTAACCTACTTATTTAGTTCAACACCTATTCCCCAGGGCCCCACTTGACCATGACGTTTTAACAGTAACCGAAATTACATAATTTGACCTATTTTTTTTAGTTCAGTACCTAGTCGTCAGGATTTGACCTATTTTTTAGTTCTAAAGGTAAACGCCGGGGCGCTATACCTAAAAAAGGTCTTCCAACTAACACAACATAACAAAAAGACACCATTGCATTGCATGAGCAGTAACCTATTTATTGACGTATTTGACCTATTTTATAGTAGAACAAAGTAAGAGGCACGAATTTGAGCAGTACGGTTTCATAATTTTCCCGCAAGGGGCACTTATTAATCTAGTTACATAGTTCACCATTTACCCGCCAGGTGGATTCGACTTTTGTGCACCGGAAGTGGCCTTTGTCCACCGGAAGTTACATCATTGCTCTCGCTCCGCTCCAGCGATTTGTACCTGCTGTACTACTTAGATATATGCCACGTCCTGGTAGACGTTTATTTTCGGCCCGGGACTATTCTCAGTCCATTACATTGGCCCAAATGGGCATGTTAGACAAGTACAGTGGAACCTCGCTATTAAGGTCACTTCTGGGACTAGACAAGTGACCTGGATAGTGACAGCATTAGTGTGCTATACTTTACTGAATGTGGAAATAATATGGGACTGTTCTAGTGCGACTTTAATTGTGTGGTGGCTGTATTACCGAGGTGACCATAAAGCAAGCTTCCACTGTATTGTTTTGACACTTTCATTTGGTTGCCTTCACCAGTGGTTTTCTTTGTAGACATATTATCACACACGCATGCACGAACACACGCACATACTGCATACAAACACACCCCCATTCTCAGATACGCATGCACGTACGCACGCACTCACGCACCGCACACACTCCTTTACTATGCAGAACTAAAGACGCACATTTGCAAGGCACAAGCTTTTATTTGTATGAAACAATAACACAAGTCTACATACTACAATCGACCACACCATTCTGGTGTAGTTGCCACCGAGCCTATAATGGGCATCTTTGGGCAAGTTATCAATACGGACATTCTGGTGTAGTTGCCACCGAGCCTGTAATGGGCATCTTTGGGCAAGTTATCAATATGGACATTCTGATGTAGTTCCACCGAGCCTATAATGGGCATCTTTGCGCAAGTTATCAATACGGACATTCTCTCCTGCAAAGATCTTGGTAACTCTTGCATCACCTCCCATTTCCAAGGTTTTCTGATCCACATCTGATATGTCAATAATCTCCCCCAGCGTTCACATTACAGTGTCGATGGGCAGGCAAATAAATACGATACAAACCAAGAGGAAGAATCAACACAATTCAATTGGCTAGTTTGACAAATTCTATACGCGATTCTTCGTCATTGCCGCAGGCAATTTTGATTGACAGAGGCCAATTATGAGGCTCCTATACATGTGAACATATTACACCGAGGTCACCACTGGTGCCACCGACTCGTGCTGATGAGACGAATTTACGGCCTAATTATTAAAAAAGGAATACCAAAATAACAATGCTATTATGGTTAATTTATGTAGGTAAGCAAAACACGTTTGCCGATAAACTCAGTGATCTTTATGACGACGTCTTCTGTTTCTGTTAGCTAGAAAACGCCAGACAGTGTGTAACTGACAAGGCTGTACAAACCGTCGAAGGGATATTAGGTACATATTTCTAACACACACTATATTTTCGTCAAATGTATATAACTTAATATTTTAAACGATAGTTTAACAGGCATTGCAAAATATAAATTTGTAGACATCTGGAACTATCAATCGCTTGTATGTCTTCCCAAATTCACATTTATCACATTCATTAGTAACAATATAAGTACACTGATGCTTAAATATGATTTAATGCCAGTGTTTCTTGGAAATTCGTCATTGTACAATATTGTACGGAACGTACAGCAATTTTTACAAAATCACTACTCGGATCACCTTATAAACAGTCCACCTAACATGCAGTATTAAACACCCATTTTCGACAAACAGAACCTTCGGTCACCTGCCAACAATGTTGACTTACAACATTTCTGTCTTAGCATAACATGGAACACGCATTCACACGTATGACAGACTGATGTCGGTGAAACATCCACGCGAGAGGAAATGGCTGGACATATGATACCGTACATGGTCATCGGTTGTATTGCAAGCGTTTGGTGGACCGAAAACGAACTTTAAAAGAACACCAGTCAGCATATATACACGTACACACATCACGCACATCAGCTGTAGCAATAAATACGTCTTTGCTACGTCAAACAAATGCACAAAACGAACGGATACGACAGATCTATACGAGGACAATGCAGGAACGACGACGGTTGGATGCCGCCGGTCCCGCTGTGTTGCAGGATGATTCACACCTCCCCATGTCTTGGCGCCCGACTGTCCGCAGGCGAACTAACAAGCGACAGATCGGCACGACAGGCGTCGACTACTCCACGGTCGCGCATGCACACGCGCGTGCTAAATAACGAATATAAAAACATCGAAGAACGACAGCCGTGATGAATGAAATTAGACCACTTGCACTTGGTCCATTAGGTAGTTAATTGTTCACATTACAGAACAGGTAGTGTTAGGTTACATACGTAATCCAAATAGCCGTGAATCGGTGCAGTTATTTTAATTAAATTATCAAGTTTTTTATCTGACAAGAAATGTATCCATATACAGCGGTGGAGCCGATTTTTAATGATGACGTCACATGCATTAAATACAGTAAAACACCGATTGGACGAGCTTTATTAGAAGAGAACCGGTTTAAAAAAAGAAGCTAATTTTCGGTTTGTACATAACTTTAAACCGGAGCGATATTTATCAATTTCTGGTGGCGTGAAACTTAATACAGGCCCAAACAGCTTGATTTATGTTCATAAGAGAAAAGCATTTAATTCCAAGAATTGTTTAACTCATACCATTGCATCTATTAGATACAATACGACATTGTGTCAGCTGCCTTTGAAGTATAAGTGTTTGATTTTGAATTGCATGTGTTAACACTGCAGAAAGTGGCTGCCATGTTGAATACAGTCTTAAACTGATCAGAGTATTTTGTTAGTGGATGCTCCAGGGCTGCTCTAGTAATTGTTCCTATCATAGCAACATGCACAATATATTTTTACCAGCTGTTACAGAAACGACTATCCATATGGACAAGTTTTGATGCAGTTGCACACCTTAGGTAAAGTACTTTTGGATAAAGAACTAAAGTGTTATTTAATTAAAAACATGCATTATATTTTATTAAGATCTTTGATCATACGTCCTTTTTGTATACGCAAGTTCCAAACTGTTAAATATAAGCTAATGTATATCCAGACAAAGTTCGTCATTGCCAATTTATGTATAAATCTTGTTTAAAAAAAAAATGTAAAATAAATACAGTTAAAAAGCTGAACATTTTTCATCAAATTACTATAACTGAACATTTTTGGGAGACCATGAAATATTAAGAAATGTTTTGTGCCAGATCCACAGGTGGTCTTGATTCAAACTTTCCTTGATACAAATGTCGGACCGAGCAAGAGATGGCATATCTGATGGCAACATATTAATGGTGTTCCCATTTGAGGAACAATAAAGATGCCCCCCTCAACAGATACATAAAGCAACAAGGTTAATCTATTATAGAAGATGCAAAGATGACCAATATGCAAGCATAGCAGTCACAACGATACCTTTGACTCTCTCAACCAATATCTTTACAAGTCACTTGACAAACAATTCTGGAGTTTGTTTCCTACAACATTCACACCAGCATCGCATTCAGGGGGTGGGGGTGGGGGTGGGGGTGGGGGTGGGCACAGTGTACCTATTGTTGTATTCATAAATAATCAGGGTTAGTTTGCTTGCACATCGGACCGTCCACTGAGCACTGGTAAGAACAATGTCACCAGAGAAGCGAATTAGACATAACACAAATGAAATGAACACAATACAATGTCAATGCTGAATCAGTGATTCTCATGGCAGTTTTGATTTGACATGGAGAGCTGTTATTCTGTATAGTCATGTCATGAAGGGTCTCTTGAAAGAAATATTTACCCATATTTTATTTTCAGGCAGTCTGTTTGGGGACCACAGAAATCAATTATAAACACTTCTGGTTGTGTGACGTGTTGTGGGAGAACACAGTCAAATTTAGCAATTTTCATAGTGATTTTCCATAAAATGTTTAAGCAGAAGTATAGAACCATGGAAAAAACAGACACATCACAATGCACGGAAGCATTAGACAAGCCCATGCTTCTAGTACCTCAGAGAATTAATAATATCTAACCTTTTTAAATAACGTCATATTTATAAAAGATACTGTCAATTCCATAGAAACTTTGAACATTAACTACATATTTTGGCTTTTAGTTTGTAACTACATAGTGCAAAAATTTCAATTTACTACAATTCCATTGAACTTTGTATCGACAACGATCCCTGCCGACTGAAATGAAAACATTAATTTACATGGCAGACAAAATAAAACTTAAACATATTTGCTATAAAACATTGTTAACAAGAAAGCCATGTTTCTGCAGGTTAAGTAATATTTAACAAGTTAATAAATTATTGCAAAATGTTCCATGAGAGTTTATTTTGATGGTGGTAATGGGCGTCAATGGAAAGTGAGCATGATTGGCAGGATAGTTGTTATAACAACATAATGACACCCGTAAGATGATCAAGTTAACACCAGGCTGTCATGCACACATGCACCTACATGTATACAGAACACTTAGGTAACGCCGATTCCAAGAATGCGTTCGGTTTGTGGGCCAAGTTTTGGAGGGCGCACATCTCAAACTACACTACACTACCATTAATAAATACATCGTAGATTTGTACAAACTATACCCAACTGCCGGTTATAATGGTTATTAATTACACGAGGGTCGGAGTCAAACAAACTCAACACACACGAAGATGGCGCGTACCTCCGCGTTCAATGATAGATACAAGTTCGTCAATGACACAATTACATGATGTACAGTTTCCCACGCCCTATATACACACAGATGAGCTGATATGAATGAACACTGCGGCAGCGAACATGCGCTGGATTATTGTGCGCGCGAACGCACGCGCACGCACGCGACGTGCACACGCTCAGAAAGACGGGTCGTAGGTCGCATGAGCAAACACGTAATACTTGGCTGATATTTATGTGGTCAGCGTGCCCACACTCAGCGCACGCCCCTGGACAGATTCCCGTGTCCGAGGGAACACCGCTGCCACCTAGCAGTCAGTTTTTTCAGCACACAATCTCGTCGCGGCGGCGTCTCTCAGGTCGATCATGACCCCGGAATCACCAGGGTCAGACGATGATGCAGTCACCGCCATTCGGTCGCCGTCACTCGAGTCCCCTGACCAGCGATTTAACCGGTGTGGGTAGTCACCATCAACACTATCTGTTTGCGCCGGAATATTCACATACAATGACTTTCCGTCGTCTGATGTCCGCATGTCGAGTGAAGGTGACGACGTCATGGCTAGCGTATCACCGGACTGACACAGCTGCAGTTTTGGATGCGATTTGTCGAGCGAGAGCAAACTTGACCGTTCAGTGACCGGCTTCTTCGGACTCGGTCGGCTGCGCGCGATGCTGCTCGGCAACGTCGCGCTGTCCCCGGGAACGTACGTCCCTCCTTCGAGAGTGAGCCGCGCCGCTGAGCCCATCTCCCTCGGGAAACTATCGAGGGATCCCTTACCACTGTCCATAGTGTTCACCCTCCCCGGGCCACTACAACTCAACTCTGAGTCGGAGTCATTACACCGACTCGCTCCGTCCGCCGAGATTCGATCCTCACCCTGCTTGCTGCTTTTATCGCAAGTCGGATCTTTTGCCGACGCAAACTGCACCTCTGCTGCCCTGCCCCCTGGTGGTGACAGACATGTGTCACTGATGAATGAGTCATAGCTGAAGACGTTGCCGTATAGTGGACTGCCGGTGAGTTTGTCTTCATGAAGAAGCAGTTTATCGAGCGATTCCGCGCTGCCTTTCCCGTTTGCCTTCTTCAGCTGGTGCATCGAAGGTTCAGTGGTGGTTCCCTCGCGATAGTCGGGACTCTGTGGACCAATCAGCTGCATGAGAGAATTCGGCGAATCTGGTTCGACGTATTTCCTTGGTGGCTCGACGGTGAGCACCATGCGATCAGGGTCACGGGGTCGCATGATGGTTGTGTCTCGCTCAACTGATGGCGGCCGGTGAAACACTGGAAGGGGTGAGTGTATCACACCAGGGTCCTGGAAACACAAACAGTATATAACAACCTTGAGTGTGTTACACCACGGTCCTGGAAACACAAGATAACATAACAGTATATAACAACCTTGAGTGTGTCACACCAGGGTCCTGGAAACACAAGACAACATGACAGTATTTAACAACCTTGAGTGTATCACACCAGGGTCCTGGAAACACAAGATAACATAACAGTATATAACAACCTTGAGTGTGTCACACCAGGGTCCTGGAAACACAAGACAACATGACAGTATTTAACAACCTTGAGTGTATCACACCAGGGTCCTGGAAACACAAGATAACATAACAGTATATAACAACCTTGAGTGTGTCACACCAGGGTCCTGGAAACACAAGACAACATGACAGTATTTAACAACCTTGAGTGTATCACACCAGGGTCCTGGAAACACAAGACAACATAACAGTATATAACAACCTTGAGTGTATCACACCAGGGTCCTGGAAACACAAGACAACATAATGGTATATAACAACCTTGAGTGTATCACACCAAGGTCCTGGAAACACTAGACAACATGACCGTATATAACAACCTTGAGTATATCACACCAGGGTCCTGGAAACACAAGACAACATAACGGTATATAACAACCTTGTGTGTATCACACCAGGGTCCTGGAAACACAAAACAACATAACAGTATATAACAACCACATGACAACATGACGGTATATAACAACCTTGAGTGTATCACACCAGGGTCCTGCAAACACAAGACAACATGATGGTATATAACAACCCTGAGTGTATCACACCAGGGTCCTGCAAACACTAGACAACATAACGGTATATAACAACCTTGAGTGTATCACACCAGGGTCCTGCAAACACAAGACAACATGACAGTATATAACAACCACAAGTGTATCACATCAGGGTCCTAGAAACACTAGACAACATGATGGTATATAACAACCATGAGTGTATCACATCAGGGTCTTAGAAACACTAGACAACATGATGGTATATAACAACCATGAGTGTATCACAGCAGAGTCCTGCAAACACTAAACAACATGATGGTGTATAACAACCATGAGTGTATCACTGCAGAGTCCTGGGAACACAAATAAGAAAGTAAAGGTAAGCTCTTATATAGCGTGGTATCCAGTCCTCAGGACAGCTCATTTGAAGCGCTTTACACTTTACTCCCTGGGAAACCTGTTCAATCGAACACCATCTCAACTTCTATGGGAAACATTCAGCCAAGCTGCAATTAATGCACAAAGACTATTCATACATAAATATCCCAGACCGTCTATTGCCAGGTACTAATGCATACAGCTGAGTGAACTGGAGCAGCGTAGAGTGAACAAAACTTTGCTCAAGTTCAACACGGCAGCATGGGATTTGAACTCGGGTTCTGTCGATTGAGAGTTTGATGTTTTCTCCATTGCACTCTACAAAGACAACATGACGGTACAGAACAACTGTGCGTGTACCATGCCAGGATCACGTGAAACATGAGAACAACATGAAGATATGTAATAATCACAGCAACAACAAAACTATTACATTACAAACTACCGATAATATTATTTTACACGTTGCAAAATTTCAAACTGTAAAAATTATTTGTCTTTGTATGTGCGTGTCATTAAAACTGACTTTTATATATTCCTTTGATCAAAACGGAACTGGTTAAAATCTAGTGATTGTATCTGTATATTGCATTCATCATTTAAATATGAAGACCATAGCGATTTACCTAACGACCTTCCATTTATATAAAGGTATTAATGTGGTGTTAAGCGTTTGCTGAACTCAACGGAATGGAAAGAAATTTTTTCTCACATGCGTATACAAGTACATGCACATAGATATGCATACACATAATTAGTAGATCGCTTTGACTTATGCACAAAGCATTCAATGCTTGCAGCAAAAGTAAAACTATCACTACACTAGAATACCATTACTTAGCCAACCCCAACATAATAACCGTTTTGTCACACAAGCATTTTACAGCTTGCATGAAAATGATGAATGTTTTATTCCACACAAGCAGTAAAATGCTTGTTGGAAAAATAACATTTTCTATATAGGTAAGCAGATTACTGTTTGCAGAACAGCCTTGTTATGCATTAGCAGATATATCCTCTTACCATAGAGGCAAGAGTTTTGCTATGCATCTGACTCGATAAAGGTAAGCATTTTATCATGCATAAAATAGTTGATGAACCATCTGTACCCTTACTTACTGAAACAATTCATATCTGACAGGCTCATGGCACGTGGAAAATCTTTACTCTGCCAAATAAATAACGAGAGTAATATTTCTACACCTGTTCACCAAACACAAACATAGCTACGTGGATTGTTCAAATCTAGGCTGACTCTTAGATTCCATACAAACAATCATTATCATACAGGCAGTATACAGTGGCATTATGCATTAAATTTGTCATTAATTGGTTACAATATTACACTAACATATAGTTAGTTGTCATAACAAATAACGACCAAGAGCTGAAGTTAAACAATTTATTTACTACCCACCTACAACATTCAATTATAGCATCAACTACTGCACTAAAGTACAATAAAGCTTGAAAAGTTCATTTACGTAAAAACATACTTAACAGCATATTTCTTGTTTATCCATAAATTCTGATAATTATTTGATACTCTACTTGAACAAAAAACATAGATTTTGCTTCCATCTAACTATATGAAGTAGACCATCGACCGTCCATTTGTTTGCTTAAATAGCCCTCTGGTGCCAAGTATATCTTAACTCTTGCTTTGCAAGTCCAAGTAACAATGCGGTTAACTTTGAATAAGGGGTTTGTTGAAAGCTATGCAACTTGGAGGAAAACTTCAAATTAAATATCATTCTACTCCAGCCCACCCAACCCCCAAGGACACCCCCCAAAGATACCCCCCAATACTGGCAGTACCCACCTGTAGGCAAGCCTGCAACTTTTCTATCATTGTGCTGAAGTTTGGCCGTCTCTCTGGTATACCGTGCCAACACAGGCTCATGATGTGATACCTGGAAAAATGAACTCTTCAATGTAAGAAGCGTAATTACAACTGCTTCCTGCCTGGGTACAAGAATGTCTCTAAGACTTGGAATAATTATTTGCCATTTTCAAAATCAAACCAAATGACACACATCATAACATTTGAACAACCAGTAAAGTGGAACAAATATTTATGCATAGAAATGCAAATCTAAATGTCAATGAAACAAATATCCAATTAGCAGTACAGTTTATACAGAGAAGCACTTAAGTGATTGGTCAATGTGGTGCCATTATTCACATTGCAATCTATTGACACAATATTTCATTTTAAACTTTCATACCTACATTTCAGCTTAATTTCAATACATCTCACAAAAGCATAATTCATAATTATTTTTTTGAAAATTTATATTTTAATAATAAAATAAATTATAATAAAAAAGTGTGAAGTACATCAAGTATCTGTAGTCAGGTCAAAGTTGACTTACACAGGTGAAGGGCAGTTCTTGGGAGGGTCAAGCCGTCCGCCTGCGGTCACTAGCTGCATGACCTCCTGGTTGCCCCTCCCAGGGTAGGGCATGTACCCCAGGGAGAAGACTTCCCACAACAATATCCCAAATGACCTGTCCGGGCAGAAACCCACACCTCACCACAACCGCCTTGCCACAAGACAAAATCAAGTTCAAGTCAGTGCTGCCTCAATTTGATTTTTTCACTTGTCTCATTTCAAATTCATTTCGCAAAAAACAAACCCACATAGTATCTGCTACGATATACTGGGTCATTTGCATACATTGAAAACAATATAAAGTTCAAGTCGGTTAACGGTGTCGCTTCAATTTTCGCTCATTTCATTTCAAATTTATTTTGCAAAACAAACCTGCCTAGTATCCGCTATGATATGCTGGGTAATTTGGGTAGCTTTCTGTACGTAGTTTTGGTGAAATCACCAGATAAAGTACAAGTTTGTTTAATTTTTTGAGAATTTTAGAAAAAACCCAGCCTATTTCATTGTGTCACACTGATTACAAGACTTGTACTATAAAGTTCTGGGTTACAATGGTAGAGGCGTCAATAGTTGCCTCAAAACAATGGAGGACATTTGTTTACGATACAAAAAAGACTGAGCTTACAAGGTACCCATGGAAATGAAGAGGCCACGTTATTGTTAATATATATAAGAACACAGTCGCCAGTAATTTTGTACGATTGTCATTTCAACAAGAAAGAGACCATCGAGTTATATTTGGTCAAAATGCAATCTGTCAGGCTTACCAGATATCAGTCTTGAGGGTAAAGATGCCATCGAGAAACGCCTCTGGAGGCATCCACTTCACAGGCAGCATGGCCTTGCCACCCTTTCTGTAGTAGTCCGCCCTGAAGGGTAAACAAAACGTTGCAAAACTGTATGTACAAGCAGAATAAAACATCCTATCTTTGCGCCACTGATTTACGTTATTACACGGCGTACGTGAGATTTCAAGGTCATATCAGGGTCACACAAGAATGATCTGACCGACTTATTTAAACAAAGGCAAAGGATATTCTCCAAAAGAAGTGGTAATTATGTTGACGTGTCCCAGCTGTAAGAAACAGTTTTGTGGCATTCACCAGGGGGTAGCACTGCATGAATATAAAACGCCAAGCTTTGACGCATCCATCACTAATTCTGTAAACACTCAATGTCCATTTCCTGCGTTCGAAATACCGTTTTTTCTCCATATTCTGCCACACCAGCGAGGTATTGATCGTGCACATCTGAACAGGTTTTCACCCGGATGCAGATGGCAAGCTATAAATGTCTAATCTAATTACAGTGGAACCTCACTATTAAGGTCACCTTGGGACTGGGTCGAAGTGACCTGAAAGGTGAGAGGACTGTATAAAAATGGGACTAATTTAATGGATTTTGTAGGAATGCCTCATACATTTAAACAATGCCTCCACTCCGGAAAATTAGACAATATCATATCCCTACGGCTGGGATTTGCACTTCACTCACTCACTCTGTCACTCACAGAGGCCACTGGGGTTGAAATTAGTGGCGTCAATCATCCGTCTCCAGATCCCTGTCTGCCATTGCCGTCTTCAGCTCCTCCGTCTCTAGACCCACATCTTCCTTTAAGCAGTCGATGTAAGTTGCTGCTGGTCTTCCTGCCTTGGTTCTTCCATGTGTCAGTTGCCACAAGATGGTCTTAGATGACATTTCATCCTTATGTCTGTAGCAGTGTCCGGCAAATCTCAATCGTCTTCTTATTTTATCAGTGACTTTACACATTCCACTGTATAGTTCTGTTTGTCAAATGCTGCTGCCAGTGAATGTAAAATGCAGCTTGTAGCATTCTTGTATAACATCCGTCTAGTTGTTTGTCAACTTTTTCGTCATTGTCCATGTTTCGCATCCATAGAACAGCACAGACTCTACTGTTGCAATAAACAGTCGCTGCTTGATTCTGTGTGGGAGTGTAGATTTCCATATTAGGTTTAGTTGGTTGAGTGCTCTCCACACCACTGCCTTCCTGTCTTTGATGTGTGTGTCTGTTGTGCAGACCCAGGAGCCAAGGTCTACCACTTATCTGGTTTATAAGCTTCCAACTCTGTCCATGTCTTCCATTAATGTGTGCAGTTTCGACTATAGCGATGTTGCTACAAAGTTCTTCCTCCTGCACAATGTTACATGCTGTCTCCATGTTCTTCCTACATTTCAATTATGACAAACTGCTTACTCGCAAACTATATGACTATCTGTTTCGTAGCAGTATACTGATTCTCAGAATAGTACTCATGCATACATACAAAATATAAATATAAACAATAAATTAAGATGGATATCTGATGCTATGCAATATGTTTTCATATATAATTATATTTTATTAATACATTATATTTTCTTTCAAACTTAAACTTTGTTATTTAAATTTAATCAAATACATAACCATAATTAATTAAGCAGACTTCTGAAAGTATTTTTAAAAATAATATGCTTCATACAGTCACTCCTCGTTATAACGCACCCTGTTATAACGCAGATTCGGTTATAACGTGGTCGGTCGTGGACCCCAAATTTCTGCCTCCAGGGGGAAATGAACATTATGGCAAACTGTATTATTGAAGTTATCCTTGTCTTTGACCACTACGTGTGTATTTTGAAAGACTAGTCGGTGGACAATAAATTTAACGTTGGGCATGGTGTAGGCCATAGTCATAGAGCCTAGAAGTACAACGAATCTGGTGTGAGGCCTGTCGCTACATTGGCTTGCTGTTGTTTGTTCTGCACTGCCAGTGCTATTAAAGGCATCAATTTCTTTGACTATGGTCAATTAATTTTAGGCACAGTAAATATAAAGGGAGGCATTGTTTGTTTCGCTTCAACATCAAGTGAAACATTTCCCTTCTGCCAGTCATGGCTTCCACGGATCAGCACCTTTGCCTTCTGCTGGTTTGCCTGGCTTCTGCTCTGGGTGGCTTGTAACGAGCAATTGAAATTCACAAATACGCATTGCTTAAGAATGGGATAAAAAGGTTTTAATGCAGCTTAGTAGGGAAGATCAGTATCCTAACATTGCGTCACAAATATTAACTTTTTTGCTGCGTTGAATGCAAAGCTACTGATGTGTCAAAATATGAATTAATCAACCGCATGTGAAATGGTGAATCGCAATAGTGTTCGGCACGGTAAACGTGCATTCTAAATTGGTATTTTTATATTGCTTTAAAGACGAAGTTAAGCCAATTGTGAGCGTATTTATTAGTTTTAAATCTTTAATCAACTCTAGCACAGTGTTTGTCAACTCATTTGCATATTCAGCTGCTGAATGCCAGGTTCTTATTTTAGATCTTATGTCACCGGTACCATATTATCGTTCAGTTGACAATGGCCTATTGGTCCGTAGTTTATTTAAAAACAGTATACCATTCGTGAATTTTATTCAGTTCAACATTCAACAGTGTTTGACTTTTAAACATAATACACATTGACGTTGGCTGACATTTTAATAAGCTTCATAAACCAGACGTGTTAAGTCTCCCGCTTTTCGCGGGAGACTCCCGCTTTTGGCACCCATCTCCCGCGCGGGAAATGAAATCTCCAGTTTTTCATGCCTTCTCCCGTTTTATTTTTAAACCTCCAAAATGTCAGGCTATATGCTCCGTTTCTATAAACAAATATTTCCGGTATTTTCGTTTTAGTGGAATCGCAAGTGTTTTTCGATTACTATTTGTGTAATGACATTTTTAAATACCGGACACACCGGAAATGTGCAACAGATATTTTAATTGGATGGAAACTATCATGTGGTCTCGAAACAACGAATCTCATCAGTCGTTCTACAGCGCCCAGCAAGGCACACATAAACACACAATGTTATGGCACCAACGAAACAAAGTTTGCCTCGACCGAAAAAAAAATATTCATCCACATTTTTACGTTGGATATCAAACAGTGATAGAGGTGTGATGCACGCGTTTTGCTGGGTGTGCAACTTGCACTTCAGTGTTGCAGCGGGTGGGAACTACGATGCCATGCCGCAGCACGTGAATCTTGAACGTGCCTCACACACAAACGATCGAATGACGGGGTTGACGTCGTTCTTTGTCAACCACAAAGACCAAGAAATTACCAGGCGGGTAATTGTGGTGGAGACTCTCTTTGCTGATATGGTCGCCGAGCACAACCTTTTGTTTATACTTGGAGACCACTTCACAAAGATCGTCAAGAAATTGTTTCCAGACAGTGAAGTCGCAAAGAAGTTTTCGTGCGGGCGGCAGAAAACGACCATGACATTGATAGTGAAGGGTGCGATCGCTCCAGAACGAAACAAGTTCTGATTTGGATTTGTTTTTGGTAAATTTGCTGGACCAATTTGCTTTGGCATTTTCATTGTGATCACTGATTAGTCTCATCATATGGAGCATTGCTATGTAACTTCTCATTTACAGAATGTATAGAGTGAATTTCTAATAGTTTTGTAAATAATGTGTAAATAAATTAAATATAATTCATGCATATAAAGAATAGTTCTCATTGATATTTTGGGTGAAATACTTTTCACAAATGGTGAGTTGTTTAATTTATAACATTGTACTTTGTGTATATCTGATGTTGTTAAGATTGGAGAATAATTGGGGTGTGTCATTCATGTCTTTATTATACTTAATGACCCAATTAACTGTCTTCCTTTGAATAGATGAATAACATCTATATTATAATTGTAATTCATTTAAGGAATTACATGCTTGTCATTTAGAGAGTATATTACACAAGTTTGGATTTGTTTTTGGTAAATTTTCTTTGGCATTTTCATGGTGATCACTGATTAGTTTCACCACATGGAGCATTGTTATGTAACTTCTCATTTACAGAATGAGTCCTGCTAGTGCCAGGAATTCATGTAGAGGGTGAATTTCTAATAGTTTTGTAAATTATATGTGAATAAGTTAAATAATTATAATTCATGCATATAAAGAATACTTCTCATTCATATTTTTCAGTGGGTGAAATACTTTTCACAATGTTGTCTTGTATTATATATAACAGTGTACTTTGTGAATATCTCAAGTTGTTAAGATATTTTGCAATTAGTCTTTTACACTTCTTGTATGTCTTTTAATTATTCAACCGCCGCGCAACGAAATCGGTCTTTGACGGCTCGATTTTATTTTACGCACAAATCTCCAGTTTTGTCATTTCAGAAACTTAACAGGTCTGCATAAACCGCGTATAGACCACGCGGCCAACACACCGATTATGCCTGTGGCTTTGATAATGTTCCTGGTGCAGCTGCCGTAACGGTTGTCATCGTAGTGCCCCTGGTGGCAGATATGGAACCTGTTATCACGCCCCGCTTATACCGCGGATTCATTTTGTGGACTCCGCCTACCGCATTACAACGAGATGCGACTGTATTTTTTTATGAAGACATGCTTTTTCTTGAACATGAACTTTGTCATTTATTTTTAATCAAAATACACAAAGGGAGTTAATTAAGTGAACTAAACCAATGCGGATTCCAATGATGTGCAAGTTGCCACTCATAAATTTGATGTCACTGTCTAATGCAATAATTTTCCCAAAAAAATCTTCATCATCCCCATATATCATGTGACACCTGTCATCCGTCATTTCCACAGACAACCGTCATGTCCCACAATCAGGACACTAGTAATCAAATGTAATCTCTGATTCTGCAGCGGCATCCGTCGAACAAAGTTAATTACGTGGTTTCATTTACTTGATAGACCATATATAAGCAGAGTGCTGCGAAGACACAGAAACTGCATCAACATTTGGCGTGTTGCCGCTGCCACAACTCCAAATGGTGCAGCTGGAAAGTGGTTGAACTCAGATTAATTCACTGTGCAGTCATTAGACTTGGCAAACCCTCCAAAGTTAAGTAATTTGGTCGAGATATAATGGTTGCGTGATGCTGAAATCAATGGCAACCATTGTCCGCTGCAAACGCATGAAACTGATTCCACAAACAGCACGGCAAGTCGTATTGTATAAGACTACTTTGATCCACAGAAATCATCATTTGGATTATTTTTTGTGGACTAGTTCTCATTATGATGCACTTAAAAAAAATTAGTCTATGGTATAACAATATAACTAATACACCTCTTTCAGATATGGCTATGTAGAATTGCAAAGTATAAGTAGAGAATAAGTAAATAATGGTTTGTGAGGGAGGGGAATGGCTCTTTAAAAGAATAAAACACGCAATAGAAAGATTATACGAAGGTGACCTGCCACAGTGAACGGGTATCAAGTCACACATGCCTGTTCTGTATGAGCCAAACACAGCGGTCCAGGTCATGTCCCATTTTCGGTTTTGGGCAGAATTGCATACCTTAAAATGTCATCTTTCAATGTTCAGCTTATTTTCCTCAACAAGCAATCCAAAACTAATATTTTACGAATG
Source organism: Escarpia spicata (assembly GCA_963995525.1). NCBI lineage: Eukaryota > Metazoa > Annelida > Polychaeta > Sabellida > Siboglinidae > Escarpia > Escarpia spicata. The sequence continues at coordinate 55,048,907 of OZ023211.1, read as the reverse complement.
GACAAACTAAGAAACAATAGTCAATATGATTCCAAATAACCTCGTTTTTGAAAATGTCTCATTTTAAAAGTTTGCCGCAATTTTAGCAATATATCAAAAACTACCGAAGATATTTCAACAAGTAGGTACACTTTAAAGCTCATGAACTGTGGAATCCAAACAGACACAAAATTCCATTTCACAATTTTGTGACTTAATGCCATCTTCGCTGTGGCAGGTCACACATCAACAAACAACACACTACCTGTATATGTCTCTAGCCATGCCGAAGTCTGCTATTTTCGCCACTCTGCCGGCCCCTTTCTTCGTCAGCAGACAGTTCCGCGCCGCAATATCCCTGTCAGCACAGCACGCAAACATTTTATTCTTTTGACAAATCTGGCCCTAACAAAATCACTTCTTCGCCAAGGCACTCTTCTGATTAAAACTGCGATAACACTGAACATAGTAACTGGACATAACAAGAAGGATTGGAGGAAAAAGAATCATTCTAACTGACCATATCACACATATTTTGGCAATACAAACACACATGACCAGTTATGACTTACACAATGTGTGTGTGTGTGTGTGTGTGTGTGTGTGTGTGTGTGTGTGTGTGTGTGTGTGTGTGTGTGTGTGTGTGTGTGATATGAACATATATGATATATAGCAAGGTACATTAGTAGACAAGGTATGAGGATTATAGGCTTGTAATGCAACCCTTGCTAAAAACTCGATCTCACCCAAAGTTCCTTAAATCCGTTTCTAGTCAGGGTTGGTCTTGTTACATACATGTATATTGCACTAGATAACATTACCAGATTATGGCCCTGAGGTTAAATGACATGAAGTTTGTGGAGTGTCATAAATCAGTGTTTTGACACGACCCCTTATTTCAGACATACTGATAAGCTGCCACCATGCACATTGATGCACAAACTATTAATCAATCCAACAGATGGCGCTGTCTGTGAATAAATCATCCACAATTTGATCGAGTATTGGAAACGCTGATATCAGTTTTTCTCCATATAATGGACGATATAAATCAGAGAAAAGTGAACTTTAATTGGCGGCTGTCACCAGCTCACCTATGAATGAAGTGGTTCTCTTCGAGATAGAGACAACCTTGGGCGATGTCCAAGGACAACTCGACAAGGTCCACCATTGTCACACGCGTTGGTTGCCTCTGTAAAACAATGTCAATGATTCAGTTGTATATAGGTTTTTTTTCTGACATAAATGTATTCATATGTAAATGTATTCGTATTCATTAGTCAGTTCATGCACAGATTTACCAGAATAATGCGGCATTTCAATGAACTCATATCTCTATTATAAAACAATACGGTTCTCTGTCTGTCTGTTTGTCTGTCTCTGAACCCATATCTCCGTTAGTTTGGCATGTACGGGGCTGACATTTTTTATGTGATCTAGCAGGCCTATTGGGGCGGTTTGTAGATAAAACATTAACACAAATTCATTGGGGGAGGGGGCTAGGCACCTTTAGGGTAAAAATTTAAAAATGGCACTTATCTCCATAAGTTTTGCATCTGTGGGGCTGAAACTTTGTGTGCGATCTAGCGGGCCTATTCGGGTGGTTCGTAAATTTTTGACATTTGGGCTTCCTGTTACATGCCCTTATTAAAGGCTGTCACTTCGATAATCTCATTCAGCTTGAACGACCAATGTCTATGTAGGCCTACCACGTTAATATTTCTGTTTCTTGTTACCTTTTTTTCATCAGTGGGATATTTTTGGTTAGGGAAGAATTTGAGTATTTTCTTAGTTGTTCTGAAATATATCATTGACAATTTCTTCAGGCCAATATATTTTTTTGTTCGTGTTCGTAATTCAATATGCTTTTCTGTGAATAATTTTTCTATACCTATGTTTTTGGACAGCTTCAAATTTAATAATTATTAGATGTTCGAATGCATATTCATTGTAGTATGAGACAGGAAGTGCATAAGAGGCCACGGTGCGCTGTTACAGCGATACAAAACGAATGGCAAAAACTGATGGTGTGATAACTTTAATAACATTTGGATTAATAAAAAATTTGACGATGGAGTGATTTTTCATTTTTTTTTGACAACCAGTTTATCATAAAACTAGTAATAAAAAGCATAATAAATGTCACATGTGCGTAACAGGATAAATAACACGGACAAATTAAGAATGAGTTACATACGGGTGTCCTATATTATAAGACCCCCGTAACATTTACATTTCATTTCCTTGACACGCACAATATAAGTTGAAGTACTTGACTTAATGGAACATTCATTTTATGCATGACCAGAACTTGACAAATGATGGCAAACCTGTCTTTTTGTAACTCCGCAAAAGGTGCGCAACAACAACGTATTACGATAATTGATCCGACCCTAAAGGGCATCATGGCAGTATAACTGTCCCCAATTATTGTCGCTGCACACATTGTGACAATAATCACCACCGACAAAGAACGTCAGAGTGATGACTTTGATGACAAATTTCTGCAGCTAATGCAGGAATGCTCACGACAAGTGGCAATGAACATTTATCACTCGATGATAATATTGGCATTGACGCAGTGCCTATATTTAATCATGTCGGTCTACACCATAATGAGCATCACGTCCGGATATCATTTCATGTCGTTTAACAGGAATATGACCAGTGTCTCAAACTTCATGGATGTTGCTCTGATGAATTGCTTAGGTCTTGATTCATTATAATTACTCCTGGGACAAATACCAGAGCCCAAACAATGGATCATGGCTAAACTAGTACAGTGTCGGCAGAGCCAAGGCATCGAACTAACGCAAAGCCAGCCCAGCCAGCCATCAGTAAAGTGTGCTCTTGTCGAACTCACATCAAAGTCAATCTGAATTCTTTATTAGAGTTTGCGTCAGAATGATGTCAATCGCCTTACTATTGAGCTGCTGCAGCCTTACAGGAAGGATCCCAATCGCAGCTTCTAAGCCATCAAGTGTTTCATAAGATAAGAAACAACATAAGCAGATTAAAGCAATAGAGGAAAAACAAAATTATATTGCAGTTAGAACGTCTAAAAGGTGAAGATGTAGGTAATAACTTTTGTGCAATGAGAGCTGTAAGCCTGAATACTTCCCAAATTAATTCTTGATTTCACAATGAACAGATGTCTCAGGTGGTGGTACGCAACATAAGTACACACAGTGACACAGAAGAGAAAGATCATGGCTGATATGGGAGGACTGCATCAAGAGTGATTTGGTGGGACTGGGAAGTTGAGAATGAGAACAAGAAATGTGGGGAAAAGTAATGTAGCGCAGTATAAAGTCCTTAGGACTGCCCAGAGGATTTTACATTTTATTCCCTGGCAGACTTGTTCAATCGAACACCACCTTGACTTCTCTGGGAAGCATTCAGCCATGCTGCAATTAATGCGTAAAGACTTTGTACATAAATATCCACCACTGTCTATAGCCGGGTACTCATTCATTCAGCTGAGTGAACTGGCGCAATGTGAACGAACTTGCCGAAGAGCAGCACAGGATTTGAACCTGGGTTCTCTTGATTGAGAGTCCAATGCTCTAGCCACTGCACAATGACGGAAGGAAACAGATAGAAGATCAGAATTGAGGACAGTCTCACTCCGGACTTCTAGCACAAAGAAGAGTAACTACATGATTTATTACTGAAGTGTAAGTAAACAGGTGAACATACCGGCTTGGGTCGAGACTCGCGGAGAAACGACTTCAAGTCTCCACCTTCAAGCAGCTCGAGCACTATAAAGCGCGGGTGCTTCTCAAAACAGACGCCGATGAAACGCACGATATTCGAGTGGTTGAATTTGCTGCAAAGGTATGGAAATGTAGAGGTTAAATGCCAGTTCAAAATATATTGTTACATTCAGTAAAAATATTACCAACAAATGTAACATTTTTATTAATGCATGCATAAAGAAACATGTTTGCATGCAGGTTATAAATGATATCATAAATATTAAGAAAATTTACACAAATTTCAGAGTACTGTTTTTTTAGCAGTCCATTTTGCTAACAGGAAGTTCATGCTTTTGACTTATTCCACAAAGCAATTAACACACATAATGAAAGATGTTTAAAAAAAATATTACAATTGATAATAAATTAGAATTTTTAACAACATGCATAGATTCAAGATAGAACGGTTTGGCAGCATTAACCGGTGAATCATGTTTTTTAAAATAAGATAATTTTATCTGACTTTTTTAAAAGGAATATGGCATACACTTCATGGACATTTTAAGAATTCAAATGGTATTTGTTCGTGTACTGACCTCATGATAAGCGCCTCCATGAGAAAGTCCATCTCAGCCTGGTTTGTGCAGAGAGCGGGCAGCGTCTGAAACAAACACCACAAGATACAGCTGCTGTTTCACAGTACAATGAAGCTGCTGTTTCACAGTACAATGAAGCTGCTGTTTCACAGTACAATGTAGCTGCTGTTTCACAGTACAATGTAGCTGCTGTTTCACAGTACAATGTAGCTGCTGTTTCACAGTACAATGTAGCTGCTGTTTCACAGTACAATGAAGCTGCTGTTTCACAGTACAATGTAGCTGCTGTTTCACAGTACAATGAAGCTGCTGTTTCACAGTACAATGTAGCTGCTGTTTCACAGTACAATGAAGCTGCTGTTTCACAGTACAATGAAGCTGCTGTTTCACAGTACAATGTAGCTGCTGTTTCACAGTACAATGTAGCTGCTGTTTCACAGTACAATGTAGCTGCTGTTTCACAGTACAATGTAGCTGCTGTTTCACAGTACAATGAAGCTGCTGTTTCACAGTACAATGTAGCTGCTGTTTCACAGTACAATGAAGCTGCTGTTTCACAGTACAATGTAGCTGCTGTTTCACAGTACATTGAAGCTGCTGTTTCACAGTACAATGTAGCTGCTGTTTCACAGTACAATGAAGCTGCTGTTTCACAGTACAATGTAGCTGCTGTTTCACAGTACAATGAAACTGCTGTTTCACAGTACAATGTAGCTGCTGTTTCACAGTACAATGAAGCTGCTGTTTCACAGTACAATGAAGCTGCTGTTTCACAGTACAATGTAGCTGCTGTTTCACAGTACAATGATGCTGCTGTTTCACAGTACAATGAAGCTGCTGTTTCACAGTACAATGAAGCTGAAGCTGCTGTTTCACAGTACAATGTAGCTGCTGTTTCACAGTACAATGTAGCTGCTGTTTCACAGTACAATGAAGCTGCTGTTTCACAGTACAATGTAGCTGCTGTTTCACAGTACAATGAAGCTGCTGTTTCACAGTACAATGTAGCTGCTGTTTCACAGTACAATGAAGCTGCTGTTTCACAGTACAATGTAGCTGCTGTTTCACAGTACAATGTAGCTGCTGTTTCACAGTACAATGTAGCTGCTGTTTCACAGTACAATGAAGCTGCTGTTTCACAGTACAATGAAGCTGCTGTTTCACAGTACAATGTAGCTGCTGTTTCACAGTACAATGTAGCTGCTGTTTCACAGTACAATGTAGCTGCCGTTTCACAGTACAATGAAGCTGCCGTTTCACAGTACAATGTAGCTGCCGTTTCACAGTACAATGAAGCTGCCGTTTCACAGTACAATGTAGCTGCCGTTTCACAGTACAATGAAGCTGCCGTTTCACAGTACAATGTAGTTGCCGTTTCACAGTACAATGAAGCTGCCGTTTCACAGTACAATGTAGCTGCCGTTTCACAGTACAATGAAACTGCTGTTTCACAGTACAATGAAGCTGCTGTTTCACAGTACAATGTAGCTGCTGTTTCACAGTACAACGAAGCTGCTGTTTCACAGTACAACGAAGCTGCTGTTTCACAGTACAACGTAGCTGCTGTTTCACAGTACAACGTAGCTGCTGTTTCACAGTACAACGTAGCTGCTGTTTCACAGTACAACGAAGCTGCTGTTTCACAGTACAACGTAGCTGCTGTTTCACAGTACAATGAAGCTGCTGTTTCACAGTACAATGTAGCTGCTGTTTCACAGTACAATGTAGCTGCTGTTTCACAGTACAATGTAGCTGCTGTTTCAAAGTACAATGAAGCTTCTGTTTCACAGTACAATGAAGCTGCTGTTTCACAGTACAATGTAGCTGCTGTTTCACAGTACAATGAAGCTGCTGTTTCACAGTACAATGAAGCTGCTGTTTCACAGTACAATGTAGCTGCTGTTTCACAGTACAATGAAGCTGCTGTTTCACAGTACAATGAAGCTGCTGTTTCACAGTACAATGTAGCTGCTGTTTCACAGTACAATGAAGCTGCTGTTTCACAGTACAATGAAGCTGCTGTTTCACAGTACAATGAAGCTGCTGTTTCACAGTACAATGAAGCTGCTGTTTCACAGTACAATGAAGCTGCTGTTTCACAGTACAATGTAGCTGCTGTTTCACAGTACAATGTAGCTGCTGTTTCACAGTACAATGAAGCTGCTGTTTCACAGTACAATGAAGCTGCTGTTTCACAGTACAATGAAGCTGCTGTTTCACAGTACAATGAAGCTGCTGTTTCACAGTACAATGAAGCTGCTGTTTCATACACAGGTATTTCCCAATGTGTGACACGTCTCGGTTCAGATCTTAAGGTAGATTTTAGCAATGTGAAGTAATGAGTGTTGCATGAAAGGGCAACATTTCAGTTTCACAATTATATCAGTGTCCATTTGTTACAAAGCAACATATGGTTGAACAGACCCACGTGAAGAAGCCACGTGAACAAGTGTTGTGCGAGATGATCTCAACGTTAGGTATTTCATTTAAAATCACATACAATTCAACCCAAAACATGCATCAAAATATTTATTTTACAATTATTAAAACTGATAGTACTTTAAAAATGCAAAAAACGAAAACCGATACTTTCACACCTATTTTGGCCATTTCTCAGTTTTGTGAAATGTTCCTTGCACTCTGAACCGTTTACTTCCAGTCATCATTTGAAACCCAGAGGACAGCCTTGCATGTGTCCGTGTGATATCTACATTTGGGTACTCACATTCTCATCAACTCAGTTCCACTCGTATAATTTTGGTAAATGATGACATATTATAGTTAATTACCTTTTATTTTAAATTGGCAAATCTTTCAACGGATTTAGTCAGAAAGAACTATTTGTTTGTGTCAACTTTGGTATAATCAATTATGTATAAAATGTGCACGAAAAGAATACACACCCGAAGCTAGTTGTCTCACATGTACACAATTCTGTTTTTTTAATTGCTTCAGAATACCAAATTTACAATTGAGGTTTCATGACAAAACCTATAAATATACAGATCAATACAATGTACTTAAGAAATAAATTTCACAAAACTTTGGTCTGGATGATTGATTTTGTTCTACGCACGACAACATGTTTCATAGTAAATTACAAATATCACACCCATCATGTCGTCCCAACTTTCCTTACTTATTTTTATAGTTTAGCATTTTATCAGAAAACTACACACTCACAGCAACTATTTCTCATTGATCAATGTATTACTCACACAACATTTATCTTAATGGGATGGATGCCGTTGTACCAAATTTTTATGAAAATATTTCCGACTTGAAATTCAGTATAACTCCATAGAATTTTGTCATTGTTTCGTTGGCCTATTCCATTCTGATGAGGGTTGCCATCTACTGGGCTATGAAATGTGCTACATAAGTAAGATATCCACTAGGATTTGATAGTTCCGATCAAGTGTTGTCATCTGTCAGGCAAAACAATCTTCCTATGTTGAACGGAATGCACATGTTTTGCTAGTACTGATTACAACATTAATATGAGAGCATTTTCAAGTGTTACTTTCACAGAAAAGACAGACAGCATGACAGTAAAATGTAAAAACGTAAAAATATGGCTGAAGCCTAAACGGTTAACAGGAGAAGTTAACAACCCGCTGAGAGTACACAACGGTACCAATGCAGCCATCAATGAAACCAACCCGCACACAGAAGGATGCAGATAGGACATATGAGCAGTGATGTACCGGTGGAAAAAAACTGCAGACATGGATATATATGGAAGAAAAAACACACATAGTTAGGCGTCTGTGGCCAAGAACCATCCATTCCCAGACGGAGTGATGACTGCACTGTTGCACACAGGCGTACTGGCGAGCCAAGTACAAGAGGTTCAATAGCTTTGGGAGTGGCTGCGGAGGACACGCAATTCACTAGTGTCAGAAGTGAAAATGAGATTCACAGGAGTCAGAAGTGAAAATGAGATTCGCTGGTGTCAGAAATGAAAATGAGATTCGCTGGTGTCAAAGATGAAAATGAGATTCGCTGGTGTCAAAGATGAATAATGAGATTTACTGGTGTGGGAAGTGAAAGTGAGATTCACTGGTGTGAAAAGTGAAAATAAGATTCGCTGGTTTCAGAAGTAAAAATAAGATTCATGGGTGTCAGAAATGAAAATGAGATTCACCGATGTCAGAAGTGAAAATGAGATTCACGGGTGTCAGAAGTGAAAATGAGATTCACTGGTGTCAGAAGTGAAAATGAGATTCACCGATGTCAGAAGTGAAAATGAGATTCACCAATGTCAGAAGTGAAAATGAGATTCACCGGTGTCAGAAGTGAAAATGAGATTCACCGATGTCAGAAGTGAAAATGAGATTCACCAATGTCAGAAGTGAAAATGAGATTCACCGGTGACAAAAGTGAAAATGAGATTCACCAATGTCAGAAGTGAAAATGAGATTCACTGGTGTCAGAAGTAAAAATGAGATTTGCTGTTGTCAGTAGTAAAAATTAGATTAACTGGTGTCAGAGGTGAATAAGGAGATTTACTGGTGTCAGAAGTGAAAATGAGATTTATGGGAGTCAGAAGTGAAAATAAGATTGATTAATTTGTTATTCAATTTAGTATCTGACTGACTGTGTTATGGTTACTGTTACTTTTTTATTTGTGAAATTTATATTTACTTTACCTGTCAATGAACATCTACCAGTGACCAGTACTACCACACTCAAACTATACTTGCTAGCTCTGATTCACGGCAGCACACACCCATCACTTAACATCTACCAGTGACCAGTACTACCACACTCAAACTATACTTGCTAGCTCTGATTCACGGCAGCACACACCCATCACTTAACATCTACCAGTGACCAGTACTACCACACTCAAACTATACTTGCTAGCTCTGATTCACGGCAGCACACACCCATCACTTAACATCTACCAGTGACCAGTACTACCACACTCAAACTATACTTGCTAGCTCTGATTCACGGCAGCACACACCCATCACTTAACGTCTACCAGTGACCAGTACTACCACACTCAAACTATACTTATTAGCTCTGATTCACGGCAGCACACACCCATCACTTAACATCTACCAGTGACCAGTACTACCACACTCAAACTATACTTGCTAGCTCCGATTCACGGCAGCACACACCCATCACTTAACTTCTACCAGTGACCAGTACTACCACACTCAAACTATACTTGCTAGCTCTGATTCACGGCAGCACACACCCATCACTTAACATCTACCAGTGACCAGTACTACCACACTCAAACTATACTTATTAGCTCTGATTCACGGCAGCACACACCCATCACTTAACATCTACCAGTGACCAGTACTACCACACTCAAACTATACTTATTAGCTCTGATTCACGGCAGCACACACCCATCACTTAACATCTACCAGTGACCAGTACTACCACACTCAAACTATACTTGCTAGCTCTGATTCACGGCAGCACACACCCATCACTTAACATCTACCAGTGACCAGTACTACCACACTCAAACTATACTTATTAGCTCTGATTCACGGCAGCACACACCCATCACTTAACATCTACCAGTGACCAGTACTACCACACTCAAACTATACTTATTAGCTCTGATTCACGGCAGCACACACCCATCACTTAACATCTACCAGTGACCAGTACTACCACACTCAAACTATACTTATTAGCTCTGATTCACGGCAGCACACACCCATCACTTAACATCTACCAGTGACCAGTACTACCACACTCAAACTATACTTATTAGCTCTGATTCACAGCAGCACACACCCATCACTTAACATCTACCAGTGACCAGTACTACCACACTCAAACTATACTTATTAGCTCTGATTCACGGCAGCACACACCCATCACTTAACATCTACCAGTGACCAGTACTACCACACTCAAACTATACTTGCTAGCTCTGATTTACGGCAGCACACACCCATCACTTAACATCTACCAGTGACCAGTACTACCACACTCAAACTATACTTATTAGCTCTGATTCACGGCAGCACACACCCATCACTTAACATCTACCAGTGACCAGTACTACCACACTCAAACTATACTTGCTAGCTCTGATTCACGGCAGCACACACCCATCACTTAACATCTACCAGTGACCAGTACTACCACACTCAAACTATACTTATTAGCTCTGATTCACGGCAGCACACACCCATCACTTAACATCTTTCTGTTGGACTGCTTCCTAAAATTCATATATTTCAATCACTGAAGAAAAAACCCACGTCTCTAGTGGGATATTCGAGCATTCTTCCCACACAGTGCTTCTAACACAATCCCTCCTCCACACTGCTACTTAAACTCGTCTCAGTTGTGGAGACCTAGTAGTGTTTATGCCGTAAATACAGAGTATATCGCAGCTGAAAGTTGACCTTTTAATCGCTGGTTTAGAATGTCAAGCAGCTCATGCAATTCTTATGAATATGTCTTTGCGCTGAGATGTATTGATAATTGTCTGAGGCCGAGGAATTGGCACACAGCAATCGTGATACTGACTGCAACCGACAGACTACGCATTACTCACGATAACCAATATTGATTTAATTTGGCCCATAATTTGTGAGGTCCACTTAGCTGCATTCTGGCCACCTGCTGCAGTCCTGCACGGAGAGCAGTGAGACACAGGAAGCACGTTCCATATCACGTAGTTCGTCTTCTCTTTCCCCAAGAAAGTATGGGATAAGGGGAGCGTCGATACTAGATTTTTTCGCTCATCTTTTCCCTTCTTATTGTTGCACATCCACCTCCACTCCCCTCTATAGTTTGCGCTCATGTTCCACTCCTCTCCTCATGTTCCACTCCTCTCCCAATCATTCAAAATCTCTATTTATTCAATCCCCCATCTGTATAGTTGAGCTAACTTAAACATTCCTTAACCAAAACATAATTTTTCTGAAAGTTCCTCTGAACAAAATGACAACAAATACATGTCTTTCTACAATGGTCCCTAAACTCCACCTTTCATTCAATCCATCCTTTTTATCTTTAATTCAAACTAAGTTTTCTAAAACATAAAGTGGTATTTTGCACAAGATCTCTGCTGGTTTTTCACAACAAATAAATGTCTTGCTGCTGCCACAACCATGAGAATATATACCCATCACATTTTATAAAACACGGAACAAATTATGAATTTATTAGACAAACTAATGCTACATGACTGCATGGAGACAATCAAGCTCAAGATCAAAGATATATTTCCATCCTGTACAACTCAATTTACAGTTATTTATTTACCTACAAGAATCTGGTTCACTGGTATAACATAGACAAGGGATGCGGCTCTCAAACATTCCTTGCCACAAGACCTCCCACCTAAACCCACAGGTTTCTGTTTTTTGCATTTCTTGAGCAGAGTTGACAGCATCCCCCAAGGGGATATGGGACCCCCTTTGATTGGTGATGGAGGAGAAAAAAATATTTGTAGATGTACAGAATCAGCTGCTAAAATCTTGACCAGAATACAGAACAAATTACTCATGTGATGTGAAATCTGTATTCTCCTTTATACACACACATGCACGCACTGACACACACACCCGAATGCAACCACCAATAAGACCCCGTTTCTCCATGACGGACACAAGCGACGGCTTCTCCGACCACTTTCTTAAGTGACCGGTGTAAATGGCACAAGCCGCTGCACGTCAAATGCAATTTGTCACGCGAATGCAGCCTGGTCGCATACCATCCTTCTTGCTGACGCGCGTCACAACAGCAGTGTTGGTTACGGAGGACGGACACATCAAACGGTGCCACCGCTGAACGTACAACGTGAGCAAAATGTCAGTGGTCCAGGAAATTACATCGGGCATGATGCACAGGGGTAGACTATTCCTGGCTTGCTGTGTCACACAGTCGGAGTTGGACACACTCAGTCCTAGGTACTCTGTACAGCTGACCACGGTGACAGCTGCATGCCGCGATTGAAATGACGTAGATCCAGGCATCAAGACAGATTGCCAATTGGCAGTGTATATATTATGAGCTTAGCCGGAAAAGTGGCTGCGGTTCTTCACAAAGCGAGTCATGTTGGAAAAAAAGAACATGGGCAAAAAGGGATGCTTTCTAACATCCACAGTGGCTTAGCGACAAAGGTCATGTACATGTATGGAATACAATTCATTATCTCGTTCAACGGGGAGGGAAAGCTGTGAGAAATGAGCAGCTAAGGAACTGGGGAGAAGAAATAACTTGGCCTAATACACAGAGAAAAGAGGGCACGTGGAAGTGGAACTCAAACATTTAATCATCTTACAAAAATACCTTTTCCTGAGCCAATTGTTGTAACAAATAATATGATTATATGTTTTCTTTACTGTCTTATTTTTTTATTCAGCTTTTTATTACGCTAACTTTAGATCCTTCAGGTAAAGCAAACTTGCAACACATTCCCGCACAACTCCATGAATTTATATCACATTCTCAGTCATCATGGAATCGTTGCACTTAATAAAAAAAATTTATTTCTGAGCAAAATAATGAAATCTTCTGATTCATTTTATCCTGTGCATATTGAAAAATGCTCATAGATATCAAACAAATCAAACAGTGCACATTCAATGGAAGTTTTAGCTGTATAATGAAGTCTACTACATTTAGATGACGGAACCAAAACTTACTTTTACAGCCACTGGCAGATCGGACGTGTCTCTCTGTACATGGGACAAACAGCCCTGGTAGACCTCACCAAATGCTCCCTGACCCAAAGCCCTGCAAATGTGAAAATCAAAAATTAATCTACAATTAATTATATGGAGCATAACAACACTAGTTTTGGAATGCATATAGCTCTGTGTATGTATAGAGCACATAGTATTTCATAGATTACCTGCTCTATAAGTTGTTCGATTGTATGCAACATCTTTAGTTTAATCGACTTCATGCAAGAACTTCATGTTTGTAGGTAAAATTAGATTGAGTATTACATTAAAAACAGAAACACAAACACACATACACAATACATTTTGTTGTACAATCTTTCAACCCAATATAGTAAAACTTCCATTTAATGTTACAGCTACACAGTAATCATTACCTACAACGGACACTCGGTATAAGGAACATGGAAGTTGTTCCCTCTAAGAACTTGTTCCAGACATGACAAGTGCAATCACTGTACATTATAGAAAATCTCACAATTCTAACACTGATTCAGAGCAAACCAGCCATAACTAAGGGATCATCTCAGAATGTTGATATCTGATATCAGACTAAACTACTTTCATCTGGCCTATAAGCCCCCACCCACCAACCCACCCCCTCAGACGAAAGTTTATAAACACTAATATGATGATATCAATATATTAACAATATCGATCGAAATAATAAAATATTGATGTCCAGTGCCAGATGGAATTGCCTCTGACCCCCTCCCCCAAACGAAAGTCATTTGATCTGATATCAGACAGCGACATTCTGAGATGTCTCCTAATGGAAAGAGAGATTTTGTACCTGACGAGGGTGAGATGGTCACGCTGGATCTCCCTCAGGTCCTGCAGGGTGCACTTGCTGCCCCCGAAGTCATAGTTGGGGTTGTAGGCTGTGAGCAGGCCGGGGGTGCCAGCATTGGAGCGCAGGCGGTCCAGCTGGTAGTCAGGACTAGTCAACATGTCCAGTCTCACCGCCTCAAGCTTCTTCTTGCTGAAGCGATGCACTGAGGACACAGGGAAAAGCAGGATGAGACAGGATGAAGAGACAGGGTGATAGTACAGGATGGTAGAAGAGGATGGAGTAACATGATTATGATGCAGGACAATGGAACAGGATGATGGAACAGGATGACAGAATAGGGTGGAGGAACAGGGTGACAGAACAGGATGATGGAACAGGATGAAGAAACAGGATGAAGGAACTGGATGAAAGGAACAGTATGATGGAAGAGGATGACGGAGGTAGATAATGGTCTACGATGGTAGAAACGGATGGTGGAAGAGGATAGTGGAAGAGAATGGTGGAAGAGGATGAAGAAGAGGACGATTGAAGAGGACGATGGAAGAGGACGATGGAAGAGGATGATGGAAAAGGATGATGGACTAGGATGGTGGAAGAGGATGGTGGAAAAGAATGGTGGAAGAGGATGACAAAATAGGAAGATGGAAGAGGATGATGGAAAGGATGATGGAAGAGGATGATGGAAATGGATGATGGAAGAGGATGATGGAAGGGGATGATTGAAGAGGATGATGGAAGAGGATGAAGGAAGAGGAAGAATGAACAGGATGATGGAATAGGATGATGGAAGAGGATGATGAACAGGATGGTGGAAGAGGATGATGGAAAAGAATGATGGAAAAGAATGATGGACTAGGACGGTGGAAGAGGATGTTGCAAGAGAATGATGGAAGAGGATGGTGGAAGAGGATGAAAGAGGATGATGGAAGAGGATGATGAAAGAGGATGAAGAAACAGGATGATGGAAAAATATGGAGGAAAAGGATAGTGGAACAGGATGATGGAATAGGATGATTGGACAGGGTGAAGGGATAGGACGATGGAAGAGTATGGGGGAAGAGGATGGATGAAACAAATAATGGAAGTGGATGATGAAACAGGATGATAAAAAAATCGAATAACAAGATGGAACAGTCCAATGGAACATGGCAATGGAACAGGACATAGGAACAGAATGGTAAACAGGATGACAAAACAGCATGGTATGATGAGACAGGACAAAGGAACACATTGTTGGAATGGGATGAAGGAAGAGAATGAAGGAAGGGGATAATGGAACAGGTTCATGCAACAGGATGATGGAACACTACTAGTAATAGAATGGCTGCTATGGTAATGACATTTAACATATCAATGCATGTCTCCCTGACCTTATTGTGAACTTAGCATTTTTTCCATAAACTTAAATACAGGAACCGACAGGAGAAATAAACATGTCCAAGTCTGCCGAGATACGGAAAGAGAAATGGGTTCTTTTGAACCTAAGCCACTGATATTTATTTAGAACGAGCCACTTATGCATGCTGTAAACTAAACTTGTAGGAACAAATTAGTACCAATGCAAATTAACTTGATATAAAAAACAGAAGGGTTGGAAACAGTGATATAAATTAAATGTGAAATACTGATGGTCACACTACATTTGGAGGACATTTTTTAGAGTGTTTATGGTTAATTGAAGTTGCACCTCTTCAGTAACTATTTTTTTTAGATTACCTACCTTTTGGCTATCATATTAGTGGTACTAAATATGTTTTTATTATTTATTTATCTATCTACGTATGTGATCTTAGTTAATTTTTATTATTTTTATTTACCCATTTATTTATTTGTTATTTATATTTATTTAGAACGGGCGGGCGAGGTAATCTGGTTAGCAGAGAAATAACCAAATAAGGGCATGGAAATGACAACATATATTGAGAAGATAGATGTACGAAGAAATAGATGTTATGAAAAAAGCATGAATGATGCTGATTAATTGCAAATGGAATCTGCTTGTCAACGTTTAAAATAAATCAACAATATTTCACTATCCTCAAAATGCCATATTTTAGCTGCAATCTTCCTACGATGTAACCTACAATGTGTTTTTGCAACTAACAGGTAGTTAAAATTGCCTGAATTAAAAGCTTCCCCGTGTTTTGTCGAGTCATACAATGTCCCTGATCTGTTTGTCATGGCCAAACAAGAGACACAGACATCTTGCAGACCTCATAAAGTCAGAGTGATGACGCTGGCACCGTTCAATCACCAGTAATGGTTGCTGCATGAACACGATGTTGACAACCCAAAGATTAGCCGCCATCACTATAACATTTGTCCGCCTGATTTACGGCTACTCGGCAGCGCATTTCCGTACTGCTTAACACTGGTGTCAATTACTCGCCAGCCTGCAATCAAGGTCTCAGTGAATCGGAGAAATCAATTGACGGCTGTGAAAGACGTCAACTAGGCCCAAAGTCCCAACGTTCGATGTGTCATACTGTGAATGGTTGCCAAGAAAACGTTGCGGTATGTTGCAAGAAAAATTATATAAAAAATGTTCATCTATGGACATGAAAGTTGAAGCGGTCGTATATAAAAAACTTCACATGTTGCACAGCTTTTCCGCAGATAGTTGAACATATAAAACATCACTCTTACGTGTAGATGTTTTAAAAAGATTGCCATCCAAATACAAAGTGGCCAAGAAAGTCATTGGCTTATCGAGAGTCCAACAATTTCTTACCTATGCATACCCTTATGAGATTTTTGATAATTCTGTTTTTAAACATATTCATGCTGCCAGAGTACATTGACACAATCTGTAGCTAATTAGTTCCCCTGATTTGTCTTCCTCTATAAAATTGGTTTCTGATATTGATCTACACCGTTCCTTCTCTTCTGTGTTCTTGAGATCTCGTATTTTCTTAAGTGTGAAACCTGTTTCTTTCATTTTAATAGCAAAAATTTAATTTACATAGTAGCTACAATTGAAACTTGAAACATTTCGATCCATCTACAGCATCTGTAGACGGATTGAAATGTTGCAAGTTTCAAATATAGCTCCAGTGTATGTTTAATTTTGTTATTAAAATGTAATCTTGGAGCCATGAACAATATCTTCCATACTGTTTCTTTCATTCCTTTAGGTGATCTTTTAACCAAGGTCTTTCAGTTCAGTGTAGTTCATGTCTCCTGCTTTGTTTCTGACACATAAGTGTGCACCTCATGATGTCGCCTTTAAGGTTGTGTACAATATTTTAAATGAGGCCTACCTATTGCTTTATTCAGTCAGCCTTTTCAGCCTTGTCAAAGATGGCCAGACTTCAAGTAAAAATGAACTTCCTTGTGCACTAACATGGGTAATAACCTTAGAAAACTGTGAATACCGGGTAGCACTTGTCATGGTAAAGTGACACTTAGCCAGGGGCAGACAGAAAACGTAAAGTAGCTCCATCAAAACCAGAATCCAACACCATACAAAACGGACCATTACTGGCCAGCACATCGCCAACTGGCTTCATATTACCTCTTAGTGTATTCCGTAATGGCTACTCTGGACTAGGAGCTTGCAGTGTACATGGCTAATTGGCTAACTTGTTTGTCGGGTTCATTTCGGTGTTGCTGGGTGCAGTTTATGTAGAATACGGTCTTATCAACTGTACTGAGGATAAGACTGAATTCGATGCATGCTTTTAAAAACATATCTAGGTCTATGAAATTAGACAAAGAAATAAATTATTTTAGACTGGGTTCGTTCACAATTGGGCAAATAAATGGCACTAAATAAAACAAAAACAGGCAAAGGTGTAACTCTATATACTATGTCTACGTTCAGAGTTTGCAGGTCATCTCATCTGACAATCTAACTAAATTTTTTTGATGATTCAAAAAAGTATGAACTCTTTTAATAAACTGACAGTGCATACTGCTTAGTCATTTACATACATAACCTGATTCACGGTGGGAGATTGTGAACGCAGTCGTATATTTAATGGTTGTTCTGTGCGAACATTCTAATGATCACCATAATTTGCAACACTCTCTTCCAGTATTATCAAATGACAAGTAAAATTGTGTTAAATTTTTTGCAATGTGAAATTCATACATAAATGACAATTCCGCAAACCAGTGGAAGAAGTGTTGCCTTCTTATTACCGCTGGGAGATAAATAATCAGCATTTCTTTCCTGGAATCCTACTTCATCTTGCAGGAGAACTAGTCTCTGTAGATGCATCCTGTTGTCAGCCTAAAGTCTCTAGTCACTAGAATTCTACTTTTATTATTGCGTCAGTCTATTTCATTTATGATAATTAATAAATAATTATGTGAACATTTTTATTTAAAATTAATTGTTTAAATGTTTTGTTTATATTTAAAAGTATTACTTTTAAATAATTATTGTTAAATTAAAAAAAATGGTTAATTGTTTCTTTAAAAATATTACTTTAAGATATACATTGTTAATTATTAATATTATTATAATATACTGTTATTTTGCAATCCAATATCATGTTATTATTTTTTAATATGCTATTGAGCACAATAAGCAATTTGGATGTGGCATTATAAAAGATACAATATATTGTTATCACATAAGTTGACATAAGAGAGACTCACCTATACAGAATACGAACACAATGACAATGATGACAATAATGAGGCCACCGATTACAGAGGCGACCAATCGGCTGACAGGTAGCTTTGTTGAAGGCGACAACAACTGGAGTTTTCTTGGGTCTAAACAAACACAACAATATATTTATTATTATTTTAATTTACGGTAAATAATATACAATATTTCATGTTGGGTAAGTTAATGCTATAATAAATTCATTTTTCAAGTTTTGGAGAATCATGACACATCTGGTAATTTTTTCTCGAGATTACACCTGAATGGACGAGAGAACTCTCATGAAAGGAGGTAAACTTCTTACACAATTTAGACTATTCCACGCCAACACACAGAATGTGTTACACTTTGCTCTCAGCAGACCATTATTCGTTGATGCCACGTTTGTTACTTACATACATGCTTAATAAGTTATGAATAAATTATAAGTTTGGGGCAACTTGCATTAAAATACTAAGTAACAATCGCGGAAATATAACAGATGTCGCCGACAACCAGATGGATGCAAGCCAAGTTTACAGGGGACTGATCCAGATGTAGAGATGTGGTGTGAGGACTTGTTATTTGGCAATTAGTCAGAGAAGACCAAGTCCAAAACCATTTGTGTCTAAATTGTATTGTATTTATTCAGATTCCAACAGGTCCAGTGGATCCAGTAACAGGACTGATAACTGAAAAATTCAGAATAACAGTTCCCGAAATTGAGAAAGTTACGCATGACAGACACAGACCATGAGCAACTTCGACGGGACGCTAATATAGTGGACAAGAGAGCCAATCAGAAGGCAACGCCTGCCACTCACCTATGCAATGGAGCCCGTCATCAGCGAGAACGAAGTTTGGTGCACAATAGCATTTGAACTGTTTCTTCTGGTAGTTCTGGTAGATACACATGAACTCACACGGGCAGTCAAGGACAAACGCTATTTCCACTTCGCCGTCATCTCGGTTTGTTCCTGCGACCAAGAAACCAGTCAAAAATGTTTGTCAAGATACGATGACGTGCTGCTTCTATTTCTCTTAAGACAGAAATTGCCTAAACTTTGACAGCAACAGTAACATGATAGTAACACCAGTGCCATCTGGTGGTCAAACAAGTAATTTCGATTATGTTCAGGAATGTACAAATTAAAAATGCCGAAATAATGATTTCTTGCTAAAGAGTTAAATCTACCGCGAAATTATAAATCATAATAGAAACACTCAAATTATGTGTAATTTATTCAAAAGAAATATTATTCGTATTAAGCCATTAAAGAAGAGCATATATTTGTTTAGACAGTTGCACTCAGGAATAAGGATATGTACAATTTTGAAAAAATGATAGACCAAACCCACTATTACTGGCTGTATGAGGTTTGCGAGCTACGTCATAACACAACATTCCGCCATATTGATTCAGAAATAAAAATAGACTTCCGCTAGCTTACAATTATACACATAATGTGTCACCAGTTATAGATTATGTGTCCTTGCATTTCTTCAAAACTTGACTGATCATGTATTGATGTCTATGGCCGAAAACGTTGATTGATCGCATATTGATTATATAAGGACCACAGAAAAGTGTGCGTCAGTTAGCGCGGTCGTGAGAACAGATTGATTCTAGGCCGGAAACCCACGAGAGTGGGTCAGATCATTAATTATTCAAGCTAATTGTACATCAGCACATCCATATTTCTGATCGGTGATGGTGCGTTTGCACCAGCGGGTGAGGGGGGACAGCAGAGGGAGATATCTTGCCGCGTCACCTCACCTGGCTCGAAGATTGGGTCAATTCCATCTGGACCGATGTACGACGATCCGCCCTGACCATTGTGCTCCCAGTTGTCTGTCTGAGAGACGTTGCCACCTGATGCAGATGCAGCAATCATCAGAGAGAGGCATGGCGGAAATAAGGACGTCCGCTCGCAATAAGGACGTTTTGGGGAAATAAGGACAAGTTCATGGGCAATAAGGACATGTTGTCTCATAATAAGGACACATTCTTGGGCAATAAGGACATGTTCTCATGCAGTGACTGGGAATAGTGCCCATATGCATTGGACAATTTACCTCATTCATGCGGAAAAATGTGTCACGTTATATACATACATGTGTGTGTGTGCGTGTGTGTGTGTGTGTATGTGAGTGTGTGTGTGTGTGTGTGTGTGTGTGTGTGTGTATGTCCATATATAAATAAATTAGACCGACCGACTGACCGACTTACCAATCAATTCTCTGTCTTCTGCAATTTACTTAAAAAAACCATCATACTAAACCATTGATGATGTGCTGCGTTTTGCTCCTTTGATGGGCAACGAGTAATTGATAGGACAGTAATTGTCCTGGGGCATAATGCACTAACACGCCAGTGGCTATTCAATTCTGCGAATGAACACACAGAGGCATAGCCAAGAACAATCATAGGGAGTCAGCCAGTCTAGTACATTGAATAGCTTCCATCATTGCGAACACACCATCATGACAATCCATTTCAAGATATCTTTGGCTACTTTCCTTGAAAACTTCTAATGCATCAGGAAATCGTTTGTGGTGAACTCATTAATAATATAAACACTGAATTGATTTCATGTATCCTCACCGGGTACAGATTTCAGGCCGATTCATTGAACTCAGCTGGACATGACCCAGAAAAGATGATTGAAGAGAGGAAGAGCTCAAACACGGGACCATTAAACAGACACTGTTGCATTTGCATGTTTCTACTTAGTTGGAATTGTTCTAAAAAAATCATCAATTCCTTAAATAATTTGTTAAGAATCACTTTGTACAACAATTAATATATCTTACGTATGCACATGAACTGTGATATAAATATATATCACGATACATTTTTTCACATAACTTGCAGGGGTGAATATCCCACAATACCTATTTTATGATAGAGAATTTAAAAGGTAAAACACCTGATGATACATACAGAATTTGCAAGGGTGAATATCCCACATATCCCATGAAAGAATTTACAAGGTAAAACATCTCATGACAAATACATAACTTGCAGTGGTGAATATATCACTAGACATATTTTACAACACTAAATATAAAAAATCCCATAAGACATATTTTATGATAGAATTTAGAAAGAAAACCATCTTGTTACACATAATTAACAGGGGTGAATATCCCACAATACATATTTTACGATAACAATTTTAAATGGTAAAACATCTCATGAAACGCAGAATTTTGACAGAATACAAAACAAATTTTACAACAGAGAATTTACAAGGTGGAACATCTCATGACAGATACAGAATTTGCAGGGTGAATATACCCACAAGACAAATCTACAACAGTGAATTTATAAGGTAGAACATCTCACCGGTGAATCCACCGCCTCCACCGCCGGCCGTGCATGCTCCTCCTCCCCCTCCAAATCCTCCGCTGATCTCCCAGCTTTGATTCCGGGCTTTGGGGCATGGCTTACCCCCAATACCCCCCTGCTCCAAGGGCTGCCCGGCCTGGGTCTGGTTGGTGACCCCTCTCAACCCCCCACCAGCTCCTGAAACATAAACAAAAATCATGCCTTTTTACATGTAATACACTGTACTAAGTTCAAAGCTAAAATGTGCCCATCCACTATTGGTCTATTTTTTAAACATAGGAATTCAGACACAAAATATATAGGAATGGCATGGGAATATTTTAACAAAATAAAGGAATATTAGTTCAGGTGACACCATCGGCTGGATTCATTGCAAATTAGCAATGGCGGATTTTCAACGTTATACTAAAAAAATTTGTCAAATTCGCCGGTTTGATTATGATGCAGTGTTATTCACACCAAAACCCATATTCCGAGTGAATATGGGGGGTCACCAACATGTAGATGATTTCCAAAGTGTTGAAATGCAAAACACTAAAAAATGTCCAATATTATCTGTAAAATATGCAAATGTTTTCGATAGAAATAATAACCCTACAATGTATTTAATAACATGAGGTTCAAAGCTAAAATATTTTTTCGTTTTTAAAGTTAAAATACGTGATGTTTCCACCTTTGCTAAAGACCTTTTTCCCCAGGGTTCAAGTGGTGGAACTGTACACCTGGGAAACAATTAGTTATTTAGCCATTTCTGAGACTCAAGCTACTGCATTCTTGAAGCCAAGAATGCACCCAATATCGAAAAGTCTCATATTGCTGAATGCAGTCAAGTTCATGCAATATAAATGACTACGAAAAAACAGTTTCCGTTTTTCAGAATTGCTCAGCTGTTTGCTTCTCTCAGGCTATGTATGGTCAATATGGAAGTTGTCTGATGTCTGCCGCAATATACCAGACCTTGTGGGCAGTATATGTAAATTACAATTTTGAACTATTATTAAGGTCAGCCATCGGACTGGCCAAAAGTGGCATGATTAGTGGAGCTAATTTCCTATATTTTACTGTATAATGATCAAATATTGGACTATTCTAGGATGACCTTAATTGTGAGGTGACTGTATTACTGAGGTGTCCGTAAAGTGAGGTTCGACTACACGAATTACACTCTTGTCTTCATCCAAATACACGAGAAAACAACACGACTAATATTTTCATAATCCCTGAAATCGGGCAAAAACTTCTCATCTGAATCTCCTGGTTTCTAGCGTGTGTAAACAGTGTGTTTTTAGGCACAGGCGCAGCGGAAAGCTAGATATATATACTACACAGAACTGTGTCAAAGCAGCTGAGCGAGAATACTTCAATCCAGCTGCTAAATCTTTGGCAACAGTTCACACGCGCTACTTGTTCCGCATTCCAGCAGGACGTCACTCACACATGCGTGCATGCCGCATGGATGATCGCTGCACTGATGGGTAACCTTGACCTTAAGATCAGCCAGCCTGGTGGTTGTGGTAAATATTCAGACCGTTTTCCAGTCGTTGCCATCACGTGGACGTGTGTGGTCACGGTGGCTTACCCAGAATGCCACTGGTGTCTTTAACTTTTCCATGTAAGTCTTATTCGCACAGATCATCTTCTTGCTGTCTGCCTTCGGACTTCTTCCATCTCATCTCTCTTGTCCATCACATTATTTGCAGGATCATATTATCGGTGACTGACTAAAAACCTTAGCAAATCAAGCACTGGTGCAGGCACAGCTTCTTCTTCCAGTAAACACCCGCAATCATTAAGTTGAGTATTTTGGCACTGGGTGTTTAGAGAATGAGATCCCAGGTCCATGAGTTCATGACAGGTTTTTTCCCCATTTCCCTGTGTGGGATCTTTTACTTCCCCTGGAACATACATCTTATAGAAGGGACCAATGGATTACAGCGTCTATTCCAAAAGACACAGGCAATGTAGGGTGAACAAAATTGCCCAACTTTCGACACAGTGGCTGAACAAGTACCAAACCACCGCTCGGTCCAGCACTCTAACAGTTCGACCACTGCGCCCCACGTTCTCGTGTTTTGTATTGAATTCCTCCACCAATCTGTGGTGTGGGTCTTGTGATTTGTACGATCCAAATTATTGCTATTAGCATCATTTTGCATTAACACCTTTCACTCACTATGTGACGCCACTGTAGCAATATATTTTCGGTGATATATGGTGATGATGAAACCTTCCCCCACATAATGCTTAACCCTCTCAAGGCCAGATTAATGCAAATATGTGCCTGTTATTGAATCCTATTAAATCGAGAGAATGTGCTGTGAGTGAATCATGTGATATACTCGGGTTGCATGAATGCAAATAAATAAATAATTTTTGATTCGATTAAAATAAAATGTTCACTACATCTGAAGAACTAATTCCTGGTGTAACTAGCCAAGTATGTGACATATATGTCAATTTATTACCCAAATATGAATTATTAGTTTGACAAAAATAAAATACTTCAATAATTTTTTTTTTTTTTTCATTAATAATTCGCGGTTACATGCTGTGTATTAAATGTTCATAAATGACTATGCTACAGAATGGAAAACTAGTTAAATGTCTATGGTAAATAAAACAGAAATAATTTCAGTTTTTCGGAGTGCATGTATTTTCAAGATTTTATACAAAATGGCGTTGTTTGTGATCATAGCCGTCATCCCGTCTGAACTATTAAGTTGGTGTTATATTTAAAATGCGTAATCATAGTGCATAACATTCGCCTTCGATGGCAGCGTTTGTTATAAACTCGATTCGAAAATCCCATCAAAGTCCGAATTACTGGAGTTCGACATAATGACAATGTCGAGAATTACATCAAGCTAAAAAACACCACCCGCTTCGTTGCGCGGCGCATTAATAGTTCTTTACAACAAAATAGGCCGCTCAAAAGTTAGCATTTAACGCGGATGCGTGTTTTGGAATAATTCCTGGGTGCTTCCATGTTTATGCCCGCAGCAAATGTTAAACTTTAATCTCATTGGCTGAAAATCACCATTAAAATATTCACTGCGTGGCGTAAAAGAGGGACCGGAAATTGTGTATCGCTGCGTTCGACTACAAAATCGCGTGGTGGTTGGCGCTATTTAGCCATGGAAATCGACATAATTTCTCACTTTTGACGCTTCCCAGTGAAACTTCAATATTATTATATGCTAACTGCCGAAATAAATTGCCGTTATTGGATGACACTGTTTCGCGGTACCAGTTTAAATGTGCCCCTATATTCGGGCGTATTCGGGCATTCTGGCCGTGAGTGGGAGTCGGGTTGGTTTGGGCGTTCTGACCACGAGAGGGTTAAAGGAAATAAAAATAAGGCATTAGCTAAAATCCTTTTTCCATGTGTACACAAAGTTTAACATTGTATGTATGTAACATTTGACAACATTAAACAAATAAAGAAAAATACATTTGTAGTATAAATTCGATTTTAAGCCCATCTGTGAAGTGATTCCCGCGGAAAATAAAATTTTAATGAGCTAGGCGATCACGTGGTATCGTATATTGTATTTATCCAGACACATCTCAATCTGTTTTCACATATATAATTACAATATATTACCGTACAATATATTTACAATTAATAAATTATATATCCATTACATTATGTTTGTTTGGATAAATAAAATTTAGAAACATCGTTATATAATGACCATATTTTAATTTTTGTGGCGAATAAATAATTACTAAAAAAATAAAAATTATTTCCAAACAGTGCATTATAGTATAAAATGATTTTGTTTATATTACTTCGTGAAAACATAAACAAAAAAAGTGTAAAGAAAATCAAAGGTTTGCATGCTGTCAGGATTGAACCGGCGTCGCCCGATTGTAAAATAAACAACAAGTAACCAACGCGCCTACCCACTGAGCTAGCGGGACCAGCGGAAACTTCGAAATTCGATTCATGTGGAACTGTAAGATAACTGCTTGTTCCTCTATGATGACTAGTGTTTGTATTACTCGGAATATTGCACAATAACTCGTTCTGATGCTCGTTTCGACCCAAAAGCTATCCTTGTAAACATGCTCTAAATGCATGGAAAGGGTCGGCCTGATGCGAGTTTGAGTCATAAGTGACGTCACATCTCAGCATCCCGAAATATGCATATTCGAAAATGTCCGGATGCACAGCATAAAATGTGGAATTTCTAATTCATTGAATTTTTTTAATTTTTTTGGCTTGGTGGACGTGGAAATAGATAGCAGGATGTAATATAACATGAATTCAAGCAATAGATGTTTTTATTCCCTTTAATGTACCGTATTTGTTCTATTAACCGAACATGCTCTAATTAGCACACACACCCTTTTTATCAGCATCTGACATCATGACAGTGATCTCAATGCCAACTTTGACTGTTGAATCCATAATTTAAAAAATGTCTACCAATATCACACTAGATTCAAAGCTTGGTGATGAAACAACATCGAAAGGTCCACCTAAATTATCAGATTGTTACAGTCTTCTGGTATCCTGTTGCTCGTATGTGAGATGCATAAATCACTTGTCAGTCACGTCTGCTGAGATGGCTGTACTCAGGAACCACAGAAACCAAAGAATATGGGTGCACACCTCTGTATGCTTATTAAAACACAAAATTAGACATACTTCCATGTCTCAAATATTTGCTAAGCATACTGTACGCTTAATAGAACGAATACGGTATTTGGGGATTTCACGAACTTATGCGACAACCTTATCCGATTCTATGGGTTTACTCAACTCAGTTTCTACAAAGGGACATCTTCCAATATCTTATTCTCCTAGGCATCCTTACATTTGATCCTGCAAGTGCAGGTCTGTTTTTTGTTTATTGAAAAACCTGAAATATGCTTCATGATATTTCTCTTAAACTATCCAGCACTTAACACAAACACTACAGCAGGTTGCGTAGGTGTAATACATACAGCTTCAAATCAGATCTCTCTTGTCCTAATATAACTGAATACTAAGAATTCGCTGAATCTCTGCCAATGCTGGGGACTGCATAAGAATTACCCTAATCGAACATGGGGATCACCAAGTGCTTACCCAAAGCCGTTTCGACACTAGAGCCAATTGTGCCATCTACGAACGAGGCAAGTCCATTATTCCAACAATTACAAAAACTATCCACCCCCTCAAATGTAATACAAATTAGTTACGCCAACAGTTCCGTCTACCAAGGATCACCAAGTGCTTGCCCAAAGCTGTTTTGACATCTGTGAGATCTTACAGGCTTTCCTGGGCAGTATTCACCTTATCACGAGAAAATGTGTTGCGGCCCAGTATACAGAGCGGTCTGGCCCCATGTCAAATGCAGCGAGTGCAAATTGCGATATAAGGCAAGCTGTATCACAGCAACTCAGAAGTCATTCACCTTGGACCAGAGGGAGGGCTACTTTCCTGGACACGTGCACACCACGCAGCATGCACACACACAAAGTGTGCTCAAGGGAGCCGTTTACTCATTCCTCTCCATAAGAAATATGTACGCGGAGGCTGCAATATAATTGGTATAATAATAATGTACAAGAAACGTGTATAACGTGGCAATATAATTGGTATAATAATAATGTACAAGAAACATGTATAACGTGGCAATATAATTGGAATAACGTTTCTTTCCAAACCATGCTTCATACACGTGTGTGGTTCTCCGTTCTTGAACATCCGTGTATGAAACTCTTCAATGCACTATATTGCACAAATATTACGGGTTTACGTTGGTCCGACTTAAAATGGTATATTCAAACTTAGTGAACCTTCAGAGTTAAAAACCAATAGCAGAGCAGATTTTGAAGGCAACCATTCCGATGGTGACACAAGCACGAACATGGCTAGCATATTCTCATTCAGCCATTTTACAAATCCAGTCAATGAGCCAAATGAAAATTAAAGATGGCGGCAATGTTTTCCAAAATGGTCTTTTGTTTGTCTCCTCTCACCCGTCCCTGCATCTGTCTTGCCCACCCCAGTCTGCTCCCAAGGGACTTAATTTTTTTTTATCTCATCTCTTAATTCCCTACCTTTGGTCGCAACCTTTGGCATGAGCAAAAAGTGGGTCTTTCAAAAGCATGTCTCCATACCGTAAACATATGTTGTGGTATGCATGCTGTATTTGAATGTTTGCATAGACAAAATACATGCTAGAACAATGCTGCCTGCCATAAATGACTATTAAATCTGTTCTTCAACATCACTGCATTATCCAGCTTCCATCGTATCTTCTGGCTATCTATAATGTGCCCTGCTGATAAGATACTCTCTGTGTCGATATTCCGATACAGAATTATGTATTACATTCCTATATATATTCCTGTTCAGTATCAAAGGTACCAATAATCTGATAGCATTCTAGTTTCTATCGTGGGATGTGTGGGATATATTTCTGTCCAGTTCACTTAAGTAAACAGGTCTATTTGCAGTAGCTGGGTTTGGCTGGTGCCTACAGGTTGCTGCATATGTTTCTTGCATATCCTAAATTGCCCTCTTTTGTTGTGTGGGATTCTCCACTGCAGTGTGAGTACACTTACACATAGCTCCAATTCTCACTTCTGTTTCCCTACATATTTCACAACTACCATTGTTTTCTTCTCTTTAGCACTGACATCTGCATGATCATACTACTTTCACCCCCTTAAACTCTTGCAGAGTAGGGCCACATCGCATGGTCTGTTCCACCTTCTTCACATGTCTTCCCCGTGTTCCGCTGTCCGCTGCCATTTTCTCACACCGCCGACTATTTACCCATGCCTTATCAAGACCTGTCTTAACACTGACTTGTTGTTCTCTTGTTTCCATGTCTGTTAGCAGTGAGGCTGGCCTTGATTCCGATCCTTCTTTTCTGTTTCTTTTCCTCCTCACTGTTCTTGCACTGCTGTCTCCATCAATCATCTCCACTCCCCTCCATCTTTAGCCCTCATTTTCTACTCCTATCCCAAATCCTTCCAAATCTCTCTTCAGTCCTTCCATCGCAGTCTAGGTATTCCTCGCCTCCTTTTCCCTTCCACTCTCTATTTTAATTTTGTCTCTCACTTCTCCTGCCACCTTTCATTTTTTAATTTCATATTTTACTGACCTGGCGCGTAACCAACGTTTCAGAAAGTGACAGATTATTTTATCCAATTGCCATTGACCATCATAATTTTTTTGCTTGTTCTTAAAACAGCTGCCACAAATAAACCTATTTCCATCTGACTTTGTTTCACACTTCCGACAGGAATCGCCATTTTGTTTTGTGAAAAACACTACCTCTGGTGGCGCCGCTACCGGGCGCATATATATTAAGCCTTAAAAATCCGCAAAGCGGCACAAGCGGTGGAAAACATTTTTGAGGAATTCGTTGGGTGCGACTGATTACACTTCAACATAACTGTTAACTGAAATGGCTAAAAAGAACGTTCTGCGTACTGTTATAAAACATAGCTCGACACTATGCGTTTCTTTGCTGGAGGATATGTTAACTGCTCAAGCCATATCGTCGTGAAGGCTGACGGCGAAGCTCCGACTTACTATGTAACAAGTGTTTTTCTGATAGCCATTTTGGCCTAATTTTTACAAATTTTCATGTGTTTATTGTAGGTGTATCGAAACACATTGTTAACTCTGTAGTAATTATAGTGGATTTTTTTCACAAGGATCAAGCCGAGCACTGACGGTCGGCGCGAGTCGGTTGGTGTGTGCTGGCTGGTGTGTGCGGGCAGAAGTCGGCGCTAGTCGGCGGAACTAATTGGCATTTAGCGCCGACTGGCAACGCAAGTCGCCGTTAGTCGGTTGGTGTGTGCCTAGCATAACAAAACTACACAGGCAGTACTTCATTTCTTAACTGTAAGAATTAAAATGTTATAAAACAAGAACTGCAGACAAACAAACGGTCCAATAGTAAGACTGGGGTAAAAACAACAGCAGACATGGTAAGCGTCACGGACTTGACTTGCTGCACCAGTCAAGAGGAACAAAATATGCCAAACCCTCTTACAGATGTTATTCTCCAGTATCAGAGCAACACGTAAAAACGAATCAAATGCAACCGACAAGAGTATCTTCAAAGAGCCTGGCAGCAATGCAGCCCTGTGGAGATGGAAGTAACTAAGCTATAAAGAAGTGCGTAATTTGTCATGTCCTAGACTCCGTTCGCACAACAAAGAGCCGGCAAAAGGGCAAGTTATAGCCTTAATCACAATCTCACAAGTGCCTATTTAATAAATGCCCACACATATAACAAAGTGCTGTCATGGCACAATCTGCTCCAAAGAAGGCTTCATCTTTCTAGATTAATCAACCATCTGGAAGAAGAACTGCCGGCATGTGCAGCTGCTGGCATAGATAGCCACTTAAGAAGAATCCCAGCAGAGTCCTGGCTGTGGACAACATCAGCGTGCGTCAGGAATATTCCCCGTGCTCACCGCATAAAATCCTTTCTGGGCCACGGGACCCTCGGTGGAAATCAGCCAGACACGAGTCCGAAAATTTGGTTGCCGAGATAACAATTCTGTTCGTGGAGGCTTATGACTTTTCGCTGATTGAACATTTCTGCTTGTCGTTAATCAATACAAAGGCATGTGGAGGCACGTAGCAAAACTTGCTGGTTGGCAGAATTCACCATTTTTACATGCGTTTGAATTCTAGGCATGCTATGTTGCACCGGACACATGACATTGGTGTCAATATGATGAACATAAATGACATATGTCGATACTATGGCACAGCTGCCTGATTCAGTGAACTTTCCTTTTTTAATCCGAGAACGGGTACAAGTATATGCTCATTCTTGATCCAGTTTGGCTGACATCAGGACAGGATTAAATACATTATCAACAATGTTGTTGTCTGGGAATCTAGAGTAAAATTTAAAATTCTGCTGGAGTTATATCTGAAGTTGTCATTTTGGGGTAAGAAATTTGATGAGAAATGGTTAAATGCAGAAAAGTCAGAGAATGACTAAGAGCCACATGGACAGATATGGCAAGGATAGGAACATGACGTACAGAGATCCAGTGAGAACGATACAAGGTAAAAACAAGAGGCACGCCATAGTAGACCTTCCAAAGGAAGATGGTGCCACATGTATGACGACTTTAATGTTTACGACCCATCTTTTTTCTTCTTCTTTGTCAAATACTAAGACGTTCGAGGACTCTGGTTCTGGTTCCTCGATTGCTAAGACAGGGGACTCTGCTTCCTTGATTGCTAAGACATTGGATTCCGGTTCTTCGAATTCTAAGACAAGGGACTGTGGTTTTTCAATTGCTAACATAGGGGACTCTGGTTCCTCATATTAAGATAATAGTGCCCCGCAGATCCTCCACAGGCCAAGGATATTTTCCTTTACTGGTATTTCTGTAGTCCAGATTTGTCTTATTTACTTTAAACACTAATCGGCTAGACACAAATCATATGACAAACCGACACTGCAACCTGACACAAAATCATGAGAATGCAACTTGCATATTCCACACATAAGCAACAGTATCACTGAGTACCATATACAGCTGTGTTTGCTATTCAATCATGATGCTGAGGTATTCCTCTGTTGAGGGGGGGGGGGTGTACCCACTGACCCCCCCTCCCGTACCACTGCATCCATGGGAAACACGTTGTTGTCGTCCTTGACATGTTTCACACATCATATTAACACAATTGCGAGTCCTGCTGTCACAAGATTGTTCCTCAATGTCAGAAAATCTGTCTGGATCCCACGTAATTAATTCTTCTTCTGCACATGACAACGTTTTATGCCTTAGGATTTCTCGGTCAAGGCTGAGCAGCTCTTCATTTTATGAATCTCTCTGCATTGCTCTACGGTAGAATGATATTTAAGATATCAGAGAAGACTGAAATTAACCGTTAATGTAAGACTACTTATACTTGGTATTCTCAGATTGGTTGAGTGAGACACAACGTAAAATATATAATGTTAACAATTTTAAACTAACCTCACATCTCCTATTAGTATTACTTAAACTGTCTTTTGTTGCTCTTCACCTTCGGTGGTGGTGGTGGTGGTGGTGGTGGTGGTGGTGTGTGTGCGTGTGTGTGTGCATGCTTGCTAGTGTGTGTGTCATATCACTTAGCATTAACCCTCTCGACAAATCTCTTCCACTTTCGGTTCTTCACCCCACCATTTTGAGATCTCCCTCTGCCTCTTCAACTTGGTATTTCTCTTATCCACATACCTGTACTGTTTCTATTACAGCAAGTCAGGATAGGTCATGCACCTTCACTACATTTGTAATTAGC
This sequence comes from Escarpia spicata, assembly GCA_963995525.1. Classification (NCBI taxonomy): domain Eukaryota; kingdom Metazoa; phylum Annelida; class Polychaeta; order Sabellida; family Siboglinidae; genus Escarpia; species Escarpia spicata. Next base: position 55,016,944 of record OZ023211.1, on the reverse strand, counting down.
ACCAAATGCTGATCTAGAGACAAGAAACAGAAAGGACTACACAGGGAGGATACATACACTGAGTCAGTGCCCCTCCCTCAACCCGACGGAGAAGCATGATTCACTCGGCAGTATCACCGTTGGGGCCTTCCAGAGACAGTAAGTACAAACACATTGATGGGTGCACAAACAACAACCTGAGGCCATTCGGAGCAATATCTCTGTTTCCTCGCACATGATCCTACACTTTAAGGTAGGTAGGTAAGGGAAAGTTTTTTCACTTTTGACAGCTAGGTATTACGAATATGAATATATTTTATAAACAGCTGGTACGTATAAATAGCTATAAAAGTAAACAAGTTACAAATACAAATAGATAAAATAAAGAAAACATGGTAATAAGCTAAAAAGTTAATAAATAAATAAGTTATAAAATTATAATAAATAAATAAATATGTGAACAATGATAGTCACCATTTTACAAAGTGATTTGGGTCAGGCAGCAAGGATATGTTTATCCTCTGCATGGTTTAATACAGTCACAAATAAATTGTATATTTTCACTGTGATATTGTACAGACTTCTAGGGTCAGCAGCATTCAACAGGGTTGTCGGGTAACCTGAAATACAATATATTATTTTGATAGGTCTAATGATAAAGAGGCTGGATTGAAGGTCAACATGTCAAGGCTGAGTAAGGAACACAAAGACTAAAGTAGATTGTTAGAAGGAATTAATCAGAAATAGTGCACATAATGATTTATTACTGTAAACTGAGGGCTTGACCTCCTGGCTGACTGCCACTAAAGAGACTGAATGCCTACTGGTGACAGAGCCTTCATCTGGAGCAGCTCTTACCTACGTTGTGTTACATTAACATAGAACACAAAACACTCTAGTAATTCTGTTTTGTCCTGATATACATAAATAACTACAAAGAACATAGACAAAAACAGCTAATAGCACCATGCTATTTACAAGTTTGTCTCCATCCTCTTCAGTAACAAGACTGGACATCAAACACAAAACTGACTGCTTTGATGTCGGTAATGTGAAAAATAAGGAAATCTGCATTTTGATGCTGAACTCTGTTCTCCATTTTAAACAACACTGCTCACATTTTGAACTGGATATTTCTAGGTCAGACGAATCATGCAACAAATGAACCAGCTCAATAAAAGACATTATTATTTCACTAACACTATAGCAAGACAATGGAAACAACATAACTTACGTAATCAAAATATTTTAAACTTCATCATATTTTCTGTACAGCATTGTACATTTTTGTTCTACCTAATATAATATTTTTGGGTGTGATATCCTGTATCACACCTAGAAAGTCCCCTTTCTCTCGATGTATTCAGTTAAATGGCACCATTTAGCAAGATATTCTGTGATGCAATGATAGATAAATCGACAGAAGCATTGTGGGAAAATAGGGTCTCCAAGTGCATGCTAAATCTGCCGAGAGATGGACCCAATTGTGCACATACTTCTGGGTTTAATAATAAAGATAAGACCCCTAAAGTGCCACAGCCATGACGCATCCCTGTTTCATATTTGGGGCTACACCACTATTCCTGCTAACAATCCTCACGTGTCCGAGAGCAGAATTCTGCATGGCGCCATGTCTTCTAATATTGATTCTGCCATAGACGTGCAGACTTTTGTCAAATGCTAGTTTTCCTTGTACGGGAAAATCAATATTGAAATGCCACTGATCTATGGCTGCCCAAAGCAGATGATTTTTGTGTGGATTCATACAATTCAGCATCATTCACGTGTTCGTATCATGAAAGACATCAATAGAAAATTAACTAACAGCACAGGCAAGATTGTAGTCATGATAGCACTTTTCCAGGAAAAAGAAGACACATTTTTATCACGACAACCTTTCATGCCTAAAAAACTCCTTTCACACAAACAATTATCGTTGGCTACCCCGGATACAAATCATTCCCTTAACCAACTTAGTCATTGCCTTCAAGATATCTTCCACTGGATGACTGACAGCAAGTTGAAATTAAATGCAAATAAAACTAAATTGATCATTATTGGTACTCCAATGCAGTGTAGTAAACTTGATGGTTTTTTCCCTACGCGTATTTTAAATCAGCATATCATGCCAGCAACCACAGAGAGGAATCTAGGAGTGATCTTTGATATTAACTTCAATTTCCGACAACACATATCTCAAATGTGTCACTGCTGTTTTGATCATATTTGTGATCTTTGCAGTAGTATTCGCCAGCACATGTCATTTTCTGTTACTAAAACTATTGCAACAGTGCTTCTTAGCAGCAGACTTGACTATTGCAATTTTCGCCTTTTTAATATCACTAGCAAGGATATCACAAAACTTCAGCGTGTCCAAAATTGTCTAGCAAGAGTAGTTACAAGATCTCCTAATTTGTCTCACTCTGTACCACTTTTGAAGTCTTTGCATTGGCTTCCTGTACGATATCGTATAATATTTCAGATCTGTAACATTACATACCAGGAACTGTCCAGTAAGCAACCATCTTATTTGCATTGACAGCTTACTCCTGTAAGAAAACCTAACCAGCTTCGATCATCTGGTTCTGACCTACCTTTTGTTCCTAGAGTCAACACTAACATTGGAACTAGGGCTTTTTTTGTTGCTGCACCAACTCTTTGGAATATGCTCCCTGTTAGTATTAGATCAGTTGAAAATATTACAAAATTCCATCGTCATTGAAAAACTTATGTTTACAACCTTGCTTATCCACCATAGCTCCCTAGCGCCTTCACCCTTCTGTTGACAACTGGAATACTACTTATGGTTTTTGAGATTGACCAATCCTTTTATCTTGATGTGCCTCTGAGCTTGGTTTCCAAGGATTTAGGCGCAAGAGAAGTTATCTTAGTATTATTATAAATATTATTAGTAACAACACTGCATCATAGACAAAGCATTAGGTAAGATATTGAGGTGGTCTTCAATGGCTTTTAAAAAAATATTAATTAACCCGGTGCAATTTTCTACTACCAAATTTAGAGCCATGTGCTTAAAAAGACAATATTAAAATAATTGTGAGGTTTCAGCTATTTTAGTTCATTCTACAGACGCACAGTTTTGTTTCTTTCTGACATAAATTTACTGCCATTAGTCAGTACAAATAAATATAAAACATTACATATATTGCATCATTGGTAGTTAAATAAACACATCAATAACTAGGAGGGAGTTACATTCAAATAATAATTAACATACAAAAAGGATATCTAGTCGATAAATATTTATTAATAAATAGCTAGACTAATAAATTAGTTGTCAATTTAAAAAAAATTCAATGTATAGATGTACAGCTGAGTGTTAAAAGCCTTCAGAAGATCGGGGATAAATATTTTGTTATGTCAAGAGGGCGGGACAGCCCAAGCCAGCAATGTTGCCCCCACTCTGTAAGGGAATGGGGTGGGGAGAAGATGAAAAAGGGTGTAGGTTTGTCTCCCACCCAAATTACCCTTTGATGCAAAGATATGTTACCTGGGCTTGTGAGAGGAGAATTAGGGCTGATTCCGGGTCCACCAATGCTCAGTCCGCCGTTTGCCCTAATGGGGTCATACCCTAAATGGAAGGCTTTTCCACCCCCTCCTCCAGCAATGATGAGAATGGTGATATTTTTGGTGATGGGATCAAGCTGAAACAAAATGAACAATGGTTGCAACGCACAGAAGCATTAGGATCACTGCTGCTCAACTGACTAATGACAGTCAACACATGTAATTCCATAGCACAATCAATTTGCACAGAGTTTGTTAGTATCTGACAAATGAAGAAATAAATTAGTAACGAATGTCACAAAGTCAATTGCTTCCCATCTCATTTCACTCTTTCACATTTATTTCTAAATGTCTTCACACACACTTTACTGTTATTATGTTCAATGCGCTATTAGCACTTTTATTGTTAATATGTTCAATGTGCTATTGGCACTTTTATTGTTATTATGTTCAATGTGCTATTAGCACTTTTATTGTTAATATGTTCAATGTGCTATTGGCACTTTTACTGTTATTATGTTCAATGCGCTATTGGCACTTTTATTGTTAATATGTTCAATGTGCTATTGGCACTTTTACTGTTATTATGTTCAATGCGCTATTGGCACTTTTATTGTTATTATGTCAGTGTTTCCCCTGGTATATAACAAGCGAGGCGGACCGCCTCGTCGTTTTTCTATGCCGCCTCGCCCAAAATATGCCGAAATTGCCGCCTCATAGCTAGTTCATACGCCCTTTTTTTCTTTCTTTCACGGTATATTCAGCGTCGGCGAGCAGCTCGTAATGACACCACAAAGTCACTTATATTCCTGCAAAATCGCAGATTTGTAGCAACATCGTTTAGCCGTCATTGGACAACGTGAAAGATATCACTTGTCAGTTGTCCAATCACTGAATATTCGTGCGGGATCCCCGGTGTCTCCAATGGTGACACCTTGCGGAGTTTCGACATACTAGAAATCTAGACATTCATGTAAAATGGCGCCCAAACGGTAACTTGTGTTTTGGTTTATGACAGTGGTGGGAGTAAAAACCGTGCAGGCTGATGGCACTACGTCACTTGTGCCAATGCGGACTCTTTTGAACCCTAAATTAAAACCGTGCATCGTAATCCTATCCATTAGTCGGCATTTGGACCCTGTTGAAGCTCAAATAGCGACCCGGTTTGCGCTAGTCTGTGCCGCTGCGGCCGTGCGTTACCGCACAGCCCGCGTAAAAAGAGAGATATATAGCAGCGTATGTTGATACAAACCGAGGTGCTATTTACGCCTCAAATGGATGTAAGACGCAATATTCTTAAAGGTAAATATGCCAAGGATAATGTTGAATGATGGAACTACAGTGTATCTCACTGAGGTATTAAAGTTAAGCAAAATTCAAGCGGCAAAATCAATGACAAAGTGGGTCCGGATTCGATGTGCAAACAAACTTTTGGGAAAGTTGATTTGAGTGAAATACTTACGAATATAAACCACCGAAGTTCACATCTCATAAAAAAATGCCTACTACCCAAAACCATGTATACTAACTTGGGTTAGACAATGATGTTTGCACAGCAATTGGGTGTACTAAACAACTTATACTGTTTTATAAAAAAGGACAATTTGAGAAACATTCTTGCGATTAATAGAAACATACATCAAATCCGGACCCACTTTTTTGGCATTCCAGAAATGACTGTTTAATTAATTGTATAGCATTCTAGCAAACAAATAAAATATAATCTTTTGAACATAAACCACCAATTTACCATAATATTATGATATTAAAATAATTTAAAGGTGATGATGAAAGAGTCTTCAGATGATACCACTGGATGCTTCCCAGAGAAGTCGAGATGGTGTTCGATTGAACAGGTCTGCCAGGGAGTAAAGTGTCCTGCGCTATATAAGAACTTACCGTTTACTTTTTATTGACTCTGTCAGGGAGGTAACAAGGCCTAGGGTTAGTGCAAGAAAACATAACCCTAACCAAGTACCAGTGGTCAAGTGGAAACCACACCTACTGAGTAGCAGTGGTAAAATGGAAACGACACCTCAACATGATGAAACAATCATGATTACTGGCTTTTATTAATCATGATTACTACATTTACGAGTAGTGTCTTGTTGTTTTATATCTTCCCCTCTATATTTAAGAGTAAATATTAAAACATACCTCAGAATGCACCATTTTAAAGCTAGTTAAAAAAAAATCTAAGCTACTAGGTCTAGCTACTAGGTGTCAAATATTAGCACATAAGAAAGAACAGGTTATGCAAGTGTAACTGGAATTTTGCTGATTGCACAACAGGTTCTGTAGAAAATATTTCATCTGTGCACTAAGGGGTGGTAGCAAAATTTCGTCAAGTCCCAAAATACGCTAAGCATTCATAGGGAGGGATAGGTTATCACCATGTTGAAAATATATTGCCACAATGGCGCTAGCTACCAAATTAAAATGTTAATGCAAATCAACGGTAATAGCAAAGTTACACGCCACACACTGGTGATGGGGTTGAACCAAATCTAGACGCATCAGACTTAGTGAACTTTTGAGAACATCCCTGAAAATGTGTTACCTTGAAGATGTAGGTCCCCCCTCCTCCTCCACCCCCCACGCCCACCAGCTGACCTTCCACGGGGTTCGCAGAGATGATGCCGTGGTGACAGATCTGGGATGTCTGAGAGTTCTTCTTGTTCGTCTGAAACAAGACAGACTTAACATTGACTTAACACTGACTTAACAATACTTACACAGTGGCGCTCAATGAAGTTCAGAAGCAACTTGCATTTTTTTAAACATTTAAATAAAACAATTACAAAGGGGCTTAGTAAAGTAAAATTCCAATCTAAAAAAGTTGTTCATGTGTGGGTTGGTTGAGAGGTCACTTTGATTATATTTTTATGTTATTATCCAACTTCCAAAATTATATATCTCTCAGAGAAGCAAAGCCAGACATTGTCATTGTTAAAGCAGCATGGCTATACGGACACTTCAGAGATGTCGCATACCGCCGGATACACAGGAGAAACCTTTGATGATACATCGCCATCACAGGTTAGATGATGCATGAAGGACATAAACTACCCAATGCATGTCACTCGAGTGATCGTAAGTGAAATTGATTGCATATTAGCTGAGTTATCGAGCTTTGCATGGAGAAAGCACTCGCATACAGTCTGCAATAACGTGAAATTACTCAAACTATCTGCGCACATACAGCGACATATTTGTAGATGGCATAATTATCTTTATGACGACACAAAAACCATTAAATTCCACCATCACCATCACAACTTCATGTACAACCTTTTGTGCCCTTTGAACCCCCAAACACCCATCCCACAGGGCTCCCTGGGTGAAACAAAAAACCTCTAATTCTACAAACCACCCTTATGTGACTGCTGGCTCGACTAAAAAATGTCAGCCAAATATGTATGAAATCAACAGAGATGTACTGAGACAAGAAAACATACGGAGATTCACACTACGTTTTATGACACAGATAACTACCAGTTAGTCAAGTGACTGCCATTACATGCATGTTTCATTCTGACACTTCTACTTGACTGCAGAGACCTTAATCTGTATTGACACAAAGCAGAGCAACTGCACACATGTATCTGACTGGGCTCAATGTCAGAAGCTTACACATCTCCCCCAGGCAGACCATTGGCATATGTGCAGTATTGACTTCTCTAGTACAAATACTAATCAGCCCGCCATGAAACCTTGAATGTATCCAGTACATCCTTGTTTCTTATTTCACCTAAATCCAAGTACTGCATGTTATATGTATCACGGAAGTTCCGCGGTTTCGGACAAAATTTCAGCCATGCACCGCATGTTGGGATAAAAAGCAGGACTACGTGGTTATAATATTTTAGAACCCGACTATTACTTAATTGTCATGTATTAACATTGTTCTACCCTACATATAGTCATACAATGAAAAAACATGGATGGAGTCAGACATATTTGTCAAACTGCACACAATCAACTAAGAAAGTCATGCCCAAAACTAAGGTGCGATTGAAGTAGTATTGGAAAAATTGTGTGATATGCTCATTGGGGCAGCGTTTACTCATCAACTACACTAATTAAAACACTGTCTGTGGCACACAAAATAGAGAACAATTTGCTATTTTGAATTATTGAATGTAGAACTGTCCATACATATGATGCATCAAATATATATAATTTTTTTATGATTGCATGCAAGCATGCAGAAGTGGTCTGAACTTTGATGAAATTCGAACATACAAGACATGTCATTCCCCTAACAATTGCATGGCTGCATTCTGTCACATTTGGCTTTAACACATGATCACGCAAACACAAGCAACGCAAAGCCCAGCTGATTGAAAAATGCCACAACCCAAGAGATAGCAACCAAGATGACGTCAGACAATATCAGACTGAGGCCACTACAGGGAGAGGCAAGAACATCATAGAAGACACATTGATTAAAGAAACTACATTTCATGTGTTCTGCAATCCATCACCTCTGGTCCTCTTGCTTTGAAACCACTGATAATGACAATTGCCGCCTGATGATAGATTACATGCTAACCTTGAATCTAGTCGTTGATGTATTTCTTGTTTGTAAGCTTAAGTCCTAGAAGGCAAAGTGGAGGGAAAGAGAGGAAGGGGAAGACCAAGGAGAAGATGGGAGCAGGACATCAGCGACTGGTTGGAAGACGACATCGTGAGAGCAGGGAGACAAACGGCAGACAGAGCAGTGTATCGGGGGATCATCCGGGCAGCTACGTCTCGCAGAGATATGCTCAACTGAAGAAGAAGAAGCTTAAGAAGCATAGAAAAGATTGATGTATAACTTCTTTTTCCCAGTCCCAATGTTCTGTTGTCAGTTGGGGTCAAGTCACATGGTCTGTTCCACTCTTGATAACATTTCTCCATTTACAATAACAAGTAGAAAATGGTAAGTTCTTATATAGCACAGAATCCAGTCCTCAGGACTGCTTAAAGTGCTTTACACTTTACTCCCTGACAGACCTGTTCAATCGACCAACTTGCCTTCTCTGGGAAGCAATTACTACTCGAAGACTATTGGTACACAAATATCCACCTCTGTCTACTTCCAGGTACTCATTCATACAGTTAAATGAACTGGAGTAACATGAAGTGAACAAACTTGCCCAAGCTTTGAAATGGCAATAAGATGACTAAAACCCAAAATTTCTCGACTGAGAGTCTCCTGTTCTAACTGATATACCACTGCACATCACTTATCAAAATCTTCCTAAGTTTTTTCCAGTCTACAATGTTCATCATAGCCCTTTCAAACATCTCTTGACACCGTCATTCCATCTTAATTCCAGTCTTCCACTTCTCCTTGTAACACCCTCTTCTGTTTTCCATGCTCTCTTTGTTAACCTCCTCCTCACTCCTCCTGCACTTGGGCCTGGCCCAGTGCAATCGTTGCGACATGAAGAAGAGAAAGTAGAAGAGGAATATCCCAGGAGACAACTGTTTTGGGAACGTCGTGATAGGATGTGGTACTGGATGCATTTCACATTTGTTACAACAGGACTAACAGCAGACAGTTTTGTTGGGTATGATTTGGTAGGACATGGTATTACAGTGTAGATGCACTGGTCTTTAACACTCAGTGCATCTTGTCCATGACTACCGGGTAACACCAGACTCCATTTTGGCAGAATGCCACCAAAGACCCACATACAATTGGGCCTATTAACAGAGGACTTGAATTTGTAGGCAATTGCCACATTAGACAAAATGATGCTGATCAAAATAAGCCATGTACACAATGGGCTACATGCCAGAGAACTCGTGACATCATCACTGGCACAGTGACAGTCAGTGTACGGCCACCCATTTAGAATCTACGCATGTCCATGCACTGATGAATCAATGAATAGATCGGAGGAAATTCACCAGACAAGTTCAGGAATATTACCATACCGATGACAGTGATCCATATCATACAATACGGGAGATATTCATGTTCACCAACACTACTGAAATATTCTGACTTAACAGTGAGCAGATCAACATTATCCTGCTGTCTGCATTACTCAAAACAATGCGACAATCAAATACCACATTCTGAGATAGGATTATGAAAATCCGACATCGCTGCCGCATACATATTTCTGCTGTGCACACCGAGGCAAATAATTTTGATAACAACTGAATAAATAACTGGCACGCGAAATGCTTCTAACGCCCATTAAATCCCGATATGCTCATACAAAAACCTAGGAAATCCAGAACATCCGCATGCGAAACGTGACACAATTGATAAAGATTTGCCCGTCGAGCAACGTCATTTGGAGGGGAATATCAATGAAGAATATCGTTGACATCTCTAGCAAGCACGCAAAATTCCTGGAACACAAACTTAGCTTCGTGTTTGCATGAAACAGCAATAGGCGTGCCTTTGACTGTGGTCTAACAGTGAGAGAAATTGTAATGCAATTGAGAGAGTAATATTAGACACACCCTTGGAACTGTGCTGTGTCGACTGGATCCCTGATTTGGGACAGCCAATACAGACATGTCGGTCACGTTGCTATTTCTGACATGACGCTTAATGCAATATATTCTGTAGTTGTGTCTAGTCAGATGAGGAAAAACAGCAGACTGACGATTGTTCTCTAGATGTCTTGTTAGATTGATTCAAAATGTACTTCGACCTTTGGTGGAGATCAAATGTTCGGACAGACACATACGTTTCAGCCAGGTGCTCAGTTGTAATGACTAAATCTCCCGTCATTGTTGTGCCATCCTCGAGTTTGAAGAATCGAGACGGAAAATTATGTTTTTGATCCACAATGCTTTGAAACAACACTCCTTCAGCGTTAAATTAATAATTTCATACTTTGTTAGATGATTTCACAAAAATATAGAAAATAACAGATCGGTAGAGCGTTTTGCAAATGAGCCAAATATGATAGGAGTGAAACATGTTTTCTTTACTTTTCATGGGCTAAAAATTAATATCAAACAATAACTAAATTCAATTCGGTTAGCAATATACCTTTAACTTGCTTACTTATTATAGTTCTTAAGAACATTGATAACATTATAATAATTAATAAAACAAACAAACAAACAGACAGACATACAACATCCCTTTAACCTTGAGGACGACGTACATCTAGGGAGAATAAGGACACACGCACCTGGGAACAAGCACTCTCCCCTTTCTGGCCCACTAGCATGTAGATCTTCTCTCCAGCAGTCAGGTTGAACTTTGCATGGGCGTATGCACCCTTTGAGGGTTCAGGATTTCCGACCCCAGTGCCCCCACTCGCCCCCAGGGCTGTGATGCTACAACAGAACAATCACTGTGATGTTTACACAAAATATGGAAGAAGATAGCACGCATACTGTTATGAATTCTTTGTAGACAGACAAGGGGACTGAAGAACAGCCAGACAAGGAGACTGAAGAACAGCCAGACAAGGAGATTGAAGAACAGCCAGACGAGGGGACTGAAGAACAGCCGAACAAGGAGATTGAAGAACAGCCAGACAAGGAGACTGAAGAACTGCCAGACAAGGAGATTGAAGAATAGCCAGACAAGGAGACTGAAGAACAGCCGAACAAGGAGATTGAAGAACAGCCGAACAAGGAGACTGAAGAACAGCCAGACAAGGAGACTGAAGAACAGCCAGACAAGGAGATTGAAGAACAGCCACACAAGGAGATTGAAGAACAGCCAGACAAGGAGACTGAAGAACAGCCGAACAAGGAGATTGAAGAACAGCCGAACAAGGAGATTGAAGAACAGCCAGACAAGGAGACTGAAGAACAGCCAGACAAGGAGATTGAAGAACAGCCAGACGAGGGGACTGAAGAACAGCCGAACAAGGAGATTGAAGAACAGCCAGACAAGGAGACTGAAGAACAGCCAGACAAGGAGATTGAAGAACAGCCGAACAAGGAGATTGAAGAACAGCCGAACAAGGAGATTGAAGAACAGCCAGACAAGGAGATTGAAGAACTGCCAGACAAGGAGACTGAAGAACAGTTAGACAAGGAAGCTGAAGAACAGCTAGACAAGGAGACTGAAGAACAGCCAGACAAGCAGACTGAAGAACAGCCAGACAAGGAGACTGAAGAACAGATAGACAAGGAGACAAAAGTACAGCTAGACAAGGAGACTGAAGAACAACTGAACAAGGAGGCTGAAGAACAGACATACAAGAAGGTTGAGGAACAGCCAGACAAGCAGACTGAAGAACAGCCAGATACAGAGGGATACTTAAGAACAGCCATCATGGAGATTGAAGAACAGCCAAACAAGGAGAATGAAGAAGAACCTGACAAGAAACCTAACGATCAGGCAGGTAAGAAAACTGCAGGACATACATGATCACAGAAGAACAGGAAGACAGAAGAACCACACACAGAAATGACAGTGCCTTTTACAAGTGTTCCCAAGAATTTGCACAGCAACAACAGAGACAGTGTACATAGAATTCCTGCAGCTTCCAAGATGGCCCCATAAACCGAGATGAACCACACACTTCTGGCTCAGATATATTTAATTAAAGCTGGAGCATTGGGTAGTATTTCATAACAACCTGTCAATGTTCTCAGAAGACCATTCCTGGTGACCTCAGAAATGAATTGCTTGTGAAAAATTCTCCTGATGATTTCCTGTCACTTTAGGCTAAGGGTAGAATGACTGACGACATGGTTTCCATGAATAAAACTCTTACCTATACATGTTGCTTTCAGGGACTGTCCACTCTTGCACACCCGCCATTCGGTCGAGGTCTGCGAGCACCAATACCTTCTTATCAGTGAACTTGTAAGCGACATCGCACTGGTACTGTGTTGGGCCTTTTGGGCCGCTGTTTGCGCACGTCTTGAACGAGAACCCTGCAAAACACAACATACCTCTTATTAATTATCACTATCAAGAGATATAGTTCGTCTTCAAATCCAAACTAAAGCAATTCACTGTGTGAACAGTGAGCTCTAATACCTGCAGGATTCTGATCATTTTATATGCTGCGATTTCTGGGAAATTTTATATGGAACATCCTGTGTGTTCTGCCGAGAAATACGGTCAGTGTGTTATTTTTCAAAGGCCTAACATTTTATTGAATATGGTTATTGTTTACACTAAACCTTATTACATTTTATGTGGTCATTATGTTCATCTAAAAAAACTTAATTATAATTACCCCCAATTATTATATTATGTTTGTAGTTGGGCAAAGGATTTTTACACATATAGATAATGTTTTGTAAGTAACATAAGAATAAATTACTGGAGATAAAATTCAAAACAAAAGAATGATTGCCGAGTGCCTACACCCTACTTTGTAACATTTATTAGGAGAAACATAACTTTTTAGATAAATCTGCCAACATTCTTTATTAAAAGTAAACCTTTATACTTTTGAAAACACAGACTTGCTTCTCATAAATAAAGGAAAAAAATGTATAAAAAAGTTTGACTTCCCACGCAAACAGTCGATACAGCTAACAATAATGTACCATACCGCATCAGTTGCTCCCAAAATTTCAAGCACACAAAATTAACCAAGTAAACACCAATTACAGGTGCACAAGCCTATATCCCGGGAGTCTCCTTTGTGCAATGCCACACAATTATGTTGTATAATTATTATAAGAAGATCATAAATAATTCCTTTTAGAAGTCCATGTAACAGGCACTACGGTACACACAATGACTAAACCACTTGAATCTGGTGTCCCTAAAGCACACATTGCCGTCTTTATTACGATACTTTTTATCCCTGCTACTGTATCTATTGTTTACCAAACGGTCCGCACTGTGTAAACGTACTTGAAGAAGTCAGCAGGCAAAAACAACGCCAACATCAAACCAAGTATTGACACAGTTTAGCCATATCTGACACAAGATGGGAAAAACACACAAGATAAACTTAGTAGGACATTTACTGGGCCCGGATTCTAATGTGACATGGGACTGCCCAATGTAATTTTGCAATTTGTGATGACAATGCAGTGTTCATGGTGGACTTATTCTCATGGCGTACGATGAAACAAAGTTGGCATTACCACATCAGTCAGTGGCACAGTGATTTACCAAGTAATCGGCAATGTTCTACGATCACTGAGGATAACAACGTATGCAACACACACAAGGAGAAGAATTACGGATGTTGGTAGATTACGGATGTTGTTTGTTGAACAAGCAAAGAACCCTAAATTATGTTGTTTCAAGCATCTATGATAACAGGTTACATGTGTTAAATATGTCACAATTTACACAGAAATAAAACTTAAAAAATCACTCCTCCAATGTACAGTTCAATAAACCTCACCAAATGTTTCTTTAGTGTTTTGCTGACGTTGATTTTTACAACAGTAACATTGATCTGCAAACAGGGTTTTACCATGAACATTGATTGCAAGAAAACAATGGTTTCTCACCTAAAGTTTAGGAGATTTCTTTCAACAGAAGTGATGAACATTCAGGAAAAATGTGTAAAGCGCAAGGAATATTGAGTAAACCACACAGGGTGTCTACTTGGAAATAGTGACAGCCAATAACTTGAGAATTTGACCAGAACCTCTACCTTTTTCCCATACCATTTGACACTTCAGACAATAACAGAAACATTTCCTTAACTTAAAGAAGATCAAACAACAGAGGATATGCATGTGGAAGATGATAGCGATGCTGATTACTTACAAGATAATAATGTTCACATTACAAATGTGCCAGTCGCATCAACATATCAGAAATATTTGACAGAGATTTCACAAAGGAAGGCGACATTTAGATGGACTATCTATGCATAAATAAAAGGCCGCCATATCAACATGCCTATTACATATTAAAAGCCAGTCAATAGTGCATAGAAGGCACTGTTTGATGTCAAACAACACCATGTCACATATCTATCTAAAAACAGCTTTGTTACGCTCTACATTCATTATTTCTTTATGCAGACTTTTAACTTATGACAAATGCACCAATTGACACCGAGGACCATACTTAATCAAACATTCCATCGCTCCCAGGATCAAGAAAATTGTGTGTGTCTGTGTGCGTGCGTGCGTGCGTGCGTGCGTGCGTGCGTGCGTGCGTGCGTGCGTGCAGATGTCACCAGAGCAATGACCCAAATAGGAAATGAAGACACTACACTCTCGATTACTGTTTGCATATATTAAAGTCAGCACCGACGAGACAATCAGGCTAAAAACGAAGTGCTTAACGGATACAACGAAGACACCCACCATGGTGTGTTTGAACAGAGGGAGGACGAGGTGGCCTAAGGGTGAATGTCAATGCCGACCGGGCTGTTGATAGTGGTGCACTTACACCAGACTAAGGCCAAGGCATCGCTAAGACACCATGCTAAACAAAAAGCCGAAATATCCATTTGTGTGTATTTTACAGGCAAATCTCACAAGTGTGCCTGGTGGCTAAGTAGGCAGTGCTGAAAGAGATCAAGAAATCCACACATGTACACCTAATGGATTACAAGAAATAATACCTCAAGGTAGAGAATTGGGATCTTGTTTTGTAGGTGGAGAACTATTTCCAAATTTTTGTTAAAAAAGAAGCGAGAACTCAGGAATGAAGTCACAGTCTTTCTTAATGCCAGACGTCAGCACCCACCCCCAGGGGCATTGCTAAGCCAAGGGAGAAACCCACATATAAAATATGTTTCATGAATGTCTAATCCGAAGAAACTGAGTATTTAGGTTTAAGCATCAAGCATCATGATTCACAGTGGGATATCTATCGTACTGAGTTGCATAAAACAACGATAATATTTTACATGCATTTGTGTCACATAATCTGCACGAGTGCCATGGAAGTTTTGCCATACGGGCGCGGACACAGACAATGAAAATAGTGTCTGTGAGAAAAAAAACCAGGACTGACGCAGGAATGCAGCTTGTTTCATAGAGTTCTTGTCTGAACTAGATTGATCACATGATCGCCGTTGTTGGCAGAACAGAGAAGGACATACACTAGGGGTGAAGATCGTGCAAACTGCTTCAGTTGCGCGACTCATTCTCCATCAATTCCATCACGTACTTGATGTTTTTTCTTCTTCTTGTTTTCTTCAGTGCATATCCCACCCATGGGAATTATAGCACTCTGTAAGGAAGGGTGAATCAGTAACAGGTTACACATTTACCCTGTGTGGTTGTTTACTTCTCTTGGGAAGTATATCAGGTAGAAAGGAACAGCTTTTAGTGTATCTTCCTACTTCCTTCTTCGTCTAAATACCATGTGTGTCACATGCATTGGCAATCATGGCCCTCCAAACCACATGGTCATTTGTAGCAGTTCTGTTGTGCTCCTTCCACACAAAGTTGACAGACTATCTATTATATTTATTCTCTGGCGTCCTCTGGATCTTTTTCCTTAAATATTTCCTGTTGTTACCCTATCCTTTCCTACAGACACAGACAAAGTGCAGTGAACAAAATTGCCCAAGTTCTGAATTGGCAATAGGTGAACTCCACCTGCTTGACTGACATCCATTTGTTCTAACAACCACTCCACCCTCCCCTGCTAGAACCACCATATCCTATTGTTCTAACCACCACTCCACCCTCCCATGCTAGAACCACCATATCCTTTTGTTCTAACCACCACTCCACCCTCTGCTAGAACCACCATATCCTTTTGTTCTAACCACCACTCCATCCTCTGCTAGAACTACCATATCTCATTGTTATAACCACCACTCCACCCTCCCCTGCTACAACCACCATACCCCATTGTTCTAATGACCACTCCACCCTCCCCTGCTAGAACCACCATATCCCAATGCAGCTATGAACCACGCATTCATTCCTTCAACCTCCACAATGAATCCTACCTTCATGAATGATACAGGAAGAATTCTACCCAAGCCAAGACAACATCGATATTGGAACACAAAATGCTTCTGTGGCTTTACAACTCAATGCTATCTAATTTCAATGACTCAAATAATGGACTCTTCCAAAGAGGAATACGTTCTGATTTTCATGTTCTAATTTGTTCAAACTGTTCCATAATATCCTGTGTTCCTTATGTACATAGGTACACAAAACATAGCAGGCCAGAACGGAGATGTCAAAGTTATGGCATTTCTTACACTAAGTTCTATTTCTTTCAGCGAGCAACCATTTATATCCTAATATTCCGTGAAATCTCACAAATCGTGACACAGCACAATTACAACGAGATCTCCCCACGGGCTCTTGCGACAAAATTTGCAATTCCGTTTGGCTGGCGTCACGAACGAACGCAAGATCGATATCTATTGACTGAGATCTGTGCAACAGTAACGCAACAACAAGCCATGAAGCCTACGCACTGGCAGCCATATCACTTATTAATGACGTGTTGTTAAAATATCCATGGTAATCAAGGAATGGCCCCCTCACTCCGTCCCAATTTGGCCGTCATAATTGGATTGTCATCTACACTTCACCCTATTGCCTGTCCACCATCAGCCCACCAACACAGTTGCTGACCACTGGCTGCTGGAGACACGCCAGAAATATAATCCACATGCCGCAATCAGAAATGTATAATTGTCCCACAGCGTAATTCTGAGAAATCATATTAATGTTATTTTTTTGCTCATGATGACAATCTTGGTATTTTAGAAGATCAAATGTGATAAATCAAACAATTTTCACAATATATATTTCCACGTAATATCAAAGAGGAGGAGACTCATGATATATTTAAGATCAAATACGGTCGCTCCCAACTAAATCTTACTTTCTAACATTCTTTAAAAAAGATTTGAAATAATTACAAACACTTTTCTTATTTTTGCATCATTCATTTACCATGTCCATGAAATTGTATCACGTGGACTGAAGATTATTATAACTACGGTATAAATTACATTATATTCCAACAAATATCATTCACATTTTATGAGTCTACAGCAAATCATGATCACGTATAAAATGTGTTTGTATAAATGAGTACAGGAACGAGAAACGTTTCATAGTTTTTTATGTACAACATATAATTTACAGCACACAAGTAGTGACAGTGAATATTTACTGATTTTTGACAACACACTTGAATGCATCATCATCTCAAAATCAATCATTCGGATATGTTGAACTATATGGACATCAGAAACATGATGTTTGCAAATTTTATTTAATTCACACAAGAGATGAATTATCCTACATTTAACCAACATTGTGGAAGTTCTAGGAAGAATAAAAGGCAAATTATTCCAAGCATCCAAAGAAGCTGCCAAATAACAAACTACTATTGATGAACATGAACAACATCAGTAACTTAAGAAGACAGTTGGGACACCTTTGTACAGACAAAATATTATTTTAAGGAATGTACAGCCGATCATAACTTTGAACCTTCACAATAAAATATGTGACCCTATGAAAGCCATCTTAATGAGCCTATATAAATGTTTAATGCCTTGCAATGGCCCAAAGACAAAGTAGAAAGATATTGATCATCCCATCATTAGAGATTTTATCTTGCACAAGGCGAACCCATAAACACATCTAGATAATGGATATGAACCTATCAAAGCAAAGTCCAACTATTGACAAACCTGTTACTTTATTGGTCATCATGAGTCAATTGATCTGATCGTGCACAAAATCACCCTGTATTGATTACAACAGTGGACGCAAACAACTCTTGGTTCGGCTCTGCTTACCAACGGCAAAGATGTCGACGCAGTCAGACAAACTGTCCAGCGATACAGCGAACATTTATGTCACTGTCGCTAACAAAATTGTTGTTAATGAACGATTCACATTTGTATCTAAACAAATTAATTCACTTCCATATGATATGATCGTGAAGCTACATGTCGACTTTTACCCCGATGACGACACTGCAACCGCTCAGAACATTTCACTTCAACTGACATTCTACAACCAAGACACTCCACGGCTTATCAAACAAAAGGGCTAGGACAAGAAATTGAAAGATATCCAAGACATCTTGTACATTTTCCTTGAGAGTGCCCTGTTACATTGCCAAGGAACTATCACGCCTTCCGCCTTTGTCAATGAACTATTTTGACGTCTCTTCACTCGTAAAAGACATGGAGTCCTTGAAGCTGCATCTGTCAATACTCCAAGAATCCCACGAAACCTTAATGAAGGCACAACTTGCTACATGTCAAGTATGTCACAAAGCTGCACCATCATCAGCTTCACAGCAGCATCATCCATTACCTCTGCATGTGATGTTTCCGCCAATGTGGATCTTCACATCAACAGTGAGGCAGATCTACCAGAGAGTGACGATGACGACCTGATCCTCCTTGCTCGCCTTCAAGAAACCACAGCCTAAGCCACGCCAGCGCAAGGACGCCTCCAGTCGCCTTCAAATGTCTGCCACCACTCCAGCCATGCGCAATACCTACATAGACTCAGGGACAAAAGGGTGCAAACAATCTGACAACAAGCGTGTCAGTTCTGCATCGCTGACCACTATACCCAGCCCAACTCTGCCATGTTACGCGGAAAGAGCAAAGCGTCCAAGCTTCACTCGGCAAAACTAAACAGTCATTTGGCAACACACAAAGCCACGAAACAAGTGGATGTTTTCATCACTGGGCCCGCAAGATCAACAAAACCTAAAGATCTGATGTCGCACATTAACCTTGAGACTGGTTGATCCGTGTCATGTGAACCGCTAAGAACTAAGTTTGACACATACATGTCCATTTGTGTTAGACTGCCACCACGTGACCAACACCTGTTACTGGACTCAAGGGTGTGGCCCTCAGGTGTCAAGGTATGTGGCTATTTTGAGTAAGTGGATCTGTGATGACCGAGTATAAAAACCCTGATTGCTTTGTTAACATTCGATCAAATGATCAATCACAGGTTGAAAATTACAACTTTTAATTGTCATGGTTTTAAAACAGTGTACGATATTTTAGTCCTTTGTGAACAATATATCATATTTTTACAAGAGCTCTGACTCTCATGTGAAGATATTACTTTATTGCGGTCAATTCATAAAGATTTTGAAGCTGATGGTATTAGTGCTACGAATGACCTACTCAACCTACAGGTTGGACATCCATTTGGTGGTATTGGTATACTATGGAGAAAAACTATTTCTCATGCATGTACTGTTTCTGATCTACAAGATGTCAGGTTACTTGGAATCGACATAGATACTAAGGATGGCAGATTGTTTCTGTTAAATGTACACCTGCCCTACCAATCACCCGACAACTATGAGCAGTTTTGTAAATATTTGGGTAAAACTGCTTCAATAATTGAGGAAAAAGACACAAGCAACATTGTTATAACGCGATTTTAATGTTGCTCTAAACACTCCTTTTGAAGCTGAGCTAATCGATATGTGTTTTTGGTCTGATCTTCTTCTTCTTGCATTTGTCTACTGCCTAGACTTTTAACAAGATTTAACAAGATTGCCACCCAGAGAATTAACTCTAGGTAGCAGGTGGACAAGGAAGCCCTTTGGCTTATCGAGAGTCCGACCCTTTTATCTATGTGTATCCCGCCCGTCTGAGGTATGTGTCGATTTTATTTTTAAACATTCATGCTACTAGCACCCACACAATCAGCAGGTAATCTGTTCCATTCATTTACAGTCCTTTGTGAAAATGAAAACTTTCTTATATCCAATCTACTCTGCTCCTTTGCTAATGCAAGATCATGTCCTCTGGTCCTTCTATCTTTCTTAACTGAGAAAAACATATTTCTATCAATATTTTCATAACCCTTCAATATTTTAAACACTTCTATCTGATCTCCTCTCAATCTCCTGGTCTCTAGTGTTGTTAAACCGCATTTTTTTAGGCGTATTTCGTAACTAAGATCCCTCAGATTTGGTATCATTTTAGTTGCTCTCCTCTACACTCTTTCTAGCATATCTATGTCCTTCCTGCGATATGGCCTCCACGCTTGAATACAATATTCTAAATGAGGCCTAACTATTGTTTTGTACAGCGGTATTATTAGCTCTTTTTCCTTATACGTTATGTTTCGCCTAATTAATCCAAGGATTTGAGTTCCCTTTGAAGCTGCAATTCCGCACTGCTCTGAAATCTTCATATCAGCACTAACGGTTAACCCTAAGTCCTTTTCTTTTACAGTAGTACTTAGTACAGTACCCCCCATTGTATATTCTACTTCTTCGTTCCCATGTCCTATGCGGAGGCATTTACATTTCCCAAAATTGAACATCATTTGCTACTTTTCAGACCATTTGATCAACCTGTCAAGATCATCTTGTAAATGCTGTCTATCTCCATCACTTTTAATCCTTCTAAACACTTTTGTATCATCCGCAAATTTCAACACCTTGCTTATTATTTCATCATCCAAATCGTTGATGTATATTAAGAATAATATAGGACCTAATACTGATCCCTGTGGTACCCCACTCAATACTGATTTGCAGTTTGAAGCCTCCCCATCAACTATTACACGTTGTCTTCTGTCAATCAGCCATTGTTCTATCCAGTTTATTATACCATTTCCTATGCCATGGGTCTTTAGTTTAAGCAGTAATCTTTGATGTGGTACTTTGTCAAAAGCTTTTTGAAAATCTAAGTAGATGATATCTACTGGTGATCCCTCATCTACCCACCTAGTGATGTCTTCCAAAAAACATAACATATTTGTTAAGCATGACCTCGCTTTAAAAAAACCATGTTGAGATGGGTTTATCAAGTTTTGTTTAACAAGAAAATCCACCATGTGATCTTTAATTAGTCTTTCTAATAATTTACAAATCACTGATGTTAAACTCACTGGTCTATAGTTCTCCGACTTGTTTCTCAAACCTTTTTTGAATAACGGTATAATGTTTGCTTCTTTCCATTCTAAAGGAACCACTCCCTCTTCTAATGACAAGTTGAAAACTGTTGCAAGTGGTATGCTAATTTGTTCTACAATTTCCAATAGTAGTTTGGGTGGAATACCATCCACTCAAGGTGATTTATTATCCTTCATAGCCCTTATTTTCTTAGCTACCATTTCCGGGGTTACAATTAATTGTCCTAAATAGTCTGACTTGCAGAGTGTTGTTGAGCAGCCACTCCTGGGTCGCCAGGTCCAGCTCGGCGATGCCAGTCTCTCCATGTGCACCACCGTAGAGTGCAGTGGCTGATAATGTGGAGGTGGCAGCTACCTTCAAGTGGTCTCCCCTGTCAGTAGATTTAACAAGATTTAACAAGATTGCCATCCAGAAAATTACTCTGGATGGCAGTTGGACAAGGAAGCCTTTTGGCTTATCGAGAGTCCAATACTTTTTATCTACATGTATCCCGCCTTTTTAAGGTGTGTGTCGATTTTATTTTTAAACATTCACGCTACTAGCACCAACACAATCAGGAGATAATCTGTTCCATTCATTTACAGTCCTTTGTGAGAATGAGAACTTTCTTATATATAATCTACACTGCTCCTTTACTAATGTAGCTTCATGTCCTCTGGTCCTTCTATCTTTCTTAACTGAGAAAAAAATGTTTCTATCAATATTTTCATAACCATTCAATATTTTAAACACTTCTATGTGATCTCCTCTCAATCTCCTGGTCTCTAGTGTTGTTAAACCACATTCTTTTAGGCGTATTTCGTAACTAAGATAACTAAGATCATTTTAGTCGCTCTCCTCTGTACTCTTTCTAGCATATCTATGTCCTTCTTGCGATATGGCCTCCATGCTTGTATACAATATTCTAAATGAGGCCTCACTATTGTTTTGTACAACGGTACTATTAATTCTTTTTTCTTATACGCTATATTTCGCCTAATTAATCCAAGGATTTGATTTCCCTTTGACGCTGCAATTCCGCACTGCTCTGAAACCTTCATATCAGCACTAATGGTTAACCCTAAGTCCTTTTCTTTTACAGTAGTACTTAGAACAGTACCCCCCATTTTATATTTTACCTCTTCATTCCCATGACCTGCATTTACATTTCCCAAAATTTCTTCGAGTTAGGAAGCTGATGCCGTCAGCAAGTCTACAGCCAAACCACCATGAGAGACATGCATCAAAGGTGTAACCATCCTGCAAATAAATGTTGAGGGCCTTACCCCTTACCTTACCATTGGTCTGATAATCTCAGATTATGAAAAATTTGGTCGAACCCCCAATACTTACACTTATGTAAGTGATGCACACAAATCTAACTCGTGGCTAGATCACTTCTTCTTCTGGATAATGTGGTAGCCCCGACTTCCGGGTAAATATCACTTTATCTATTCACATAGTGCACAATCAATGATCACTGATTTACATATTTTAAATAAAAGCCCTAGTTTGGACCATCTCCCATTATATTTTATTATCGCTATTTATGTAACTGCAGAAAGTCAAGACAATGTTTTTATCGAGAAACATGCCGATAAAATGCCTGCTATTTTTAGATGGTCCAAAACACGAGATTTTAACATCAGAGAATATGGAAAGAGTACAGCTGGACAAAACACATTGCAAAGTCATTTACGTGCACTAATACTAACTGTTCAAATAGACGGCATATACCTGTATGTGACACCGATAACCTATTTGATGATATAAGCAATGCACTTCGGGTAACTAGTCTTGAAACTATTAGTACATGCAAAAAACAATGTGTCAAGATTACATTGTACTGCAAAAAAACATTGTCAAAATGACATTGTACCTGGCTGGAATGATTATGTTAAGGAGGCACACACTGAAGCCCGAAATTGTTGTATTTTGAGGCGTGACATGGGAAAACCCAAGCATGGCCCAATTTGTGAATTAATGCGGAAAACAAGTTTACATTTCAAACATCTGCTTAAACAGTGTCAACAACATGAAGACATGGGTCGAGCAGATTCTATGGATAATTCCATGCACATTAAAGATACAGTTAGTTTTTGGAAAAACGTATCAAAATCGTACAAGAAAGGTATACCTCGCGCTTCACCTGTTAATGGTGCTAACAATCCCACCTCCATAGCTGCCATGTGGAAAACACATTTTGAATCTTTGCTAAACAATGTCACTTCTGATGTTAATATGCAAATTGTGAGTGTGTAAGAAATACTGGGAGTTTGTATAACCACAATGACACACACAACATCTTGCATGGTGAAAAATGCTATCGATAAATTGAAATCTGGAAAAGCATGTGGCAATGATGGGCTATCGGCAGAACACTTTATACAAATATTATAAATATGTCAATGCAGGATGGTGTTGTGCCACATGAATTCAAGCAAGATCTTGTCAATCCTCTTAATAAAAAACAAAGTCTGTGCAAAAATTACCTTAAAAATTACCATCCTATCACAAATCTTAGTTTTCTGTCGAAAGTATTGGAGAAGGTTGTTGCAAATCAATTCCATGAACACATTTATTCAGAGCATTTATCAAATGATCTACAATCTGCATATAAGCGATTTCATTCAACTGAAATACACAATGACATTGTATGCAATATGGATAATAGCAAATTGACTGCTCTCGCCTTATTAGATCTATCAGCTGCTCTTAATACAACAGATCACAACATTCTTTTACATCACCTTAACAGACACTTTGGTATATCTGGCACGGCTCTTCAGTGGTTTAGTTCATATTTTGTGACCGATACCAGAGCATTAACATATCTGGCTCACTGTCTTGTCCAGAACATCTTCCATTTGGTGTCCCACAAGGTTCTGTCCTTGGCCCTGTTCTGTTTAGCTTATACACTATATCACTTAGTTGAGTCATAACTAATCATAATATAAATCATCGCTTGTATGCTGACGACACACAGGTGTATATATCACTTTCACCAACTAATACGTAGACATCTCTGTCAACTTAAAATGACTGTCTCACTGACATTTTGCGTTGCATGGAAGCAAGTAAATTGAAGCTAAATCCAGATAAAACTGATCTAATTATTATTGGCACAAAACAACAACGAAACAAGGTTGTTAACTTCTTTCCAGTTAAAACGCTTGGTAATGATACATCACCATCAGATACTGTTCGTAATCTACGTGTTATCTTTGACAGTGATTTCAACTTTCACCAGAACATTTCTCAACTTTATAAATCCTGTTTCTACCATATTCGTGATTTCCGTCAAACTCGCGTCATTTTGTCTTTATCTACTGCTAAAACAATATCAGTATCTCTAATTAGCAGTCGCCTTGACTACAGCAACTCACTCCTAAACGATATTGCTAAAAAGGACTTAGCTAAACTACAACGTGTACAGAATTGTTTAGCACATGTAGTACTAAAAGCACATAGCTGAATATTTGTGCAAATTTTGGTTTTGAAATTGATACTGAATGTAATCTTATAAAATCAATATGTATGGTCATCAAACCAGGTGGCTTTCATCTGAAATGCCCAGATATTTATATGAACAGTAACAGACTTGTATTTGTTGAAAAGACAAAATATTTAGGAGTAGTGATGACCTGAAGGATGATAAAGATATGTTAAGACATCTGCGTAGCTTTTATGCCAGGTCTAATAGTATTATCCGTAAATTTCACCACTGTTCCACCGGTGTTAAACTAAATCTGTTTCATGCATATTGTTGTACAATTTATGGTTCCAACACTGGGTAAATTTTAACAAGGGCACTTATTTCAAACTTAATGTTGCCTACAACAATATGCATAGACGGATCCTGGGATACCACCGACGGGACAGTGCACGTTGCATGTTTGTTAATAATACTATCGATACTTTTGACGCCATATTGCGTAAGAATGTTTATGGTTTTATAAAACGGATTCTCAACAATGATCTGATAGTGTATTTACAATTGTACACACATTGTCAATGGGTCAATGTAGTATAGCTGGGCCGAATCTCTGTATATTGTGAAACAGTGATTTTACATCATGTTTTACATATTCATTTCATTATTTAAAAAATCTTTTAATACTTATTTATTAACTTTATTTACCTTATTCCTTATTTTACTTTTTTTAATCTATTTATGTGTCTAACTTACCTACTGTTAAAAATCTATGTATTTTGTTATTTATATGTACCAATTGCATATGGGTTTTTTGCCTGAAATAAATGTATTCGTATTTAACATAAAAGAACAGGTAAATATTAAATTACTGTGCCGCGGTCACTAGATGCTAAACTGATAATGAGCAAGTTGCACTGTCAATGCAGCTGCTACTGCTCAACGCATCTTAAAAGCGTGCACCGCAAGTGCACAGTGCATGTCAGTCTAGTGCATTTAGACAGGTTCTTCTTGACCTAATTCATTTTGATGCAACTTTACGTGGTGCATATTGAATTGGTTTTGGCTTGGTGCATTTAAGCCAGTGACAAAAATACACACACCTAATATAAGAAATACACTCTGAAAATTTGTGATTTCCCTCACGGCCGAAAGCATGATGACATTTATTTGATACTTTCACAAGAAGCTGTTTTCTGGCGTGGGAATTCTTTGCGCATGCTTGTTCTCTGAAACTCTTGACACTGCCTGTCACCCATACACGCACAGATGCACACACAAACACAGTGACATACACATTACATCATAACAGCAAAGGTCGTCATGATATATCTTTTCCCCATTTCCTCCACATGATAACCACTTTTGCAGTTATTACAAATGATACAATCTAAACAAATAAAACACCCGACACCATTCACCACAATCTGAAGTTTCAATGCAACCTGATCAAAAACTGAGCACGGACACATGCCCGATCAGATGATATGGGAAAAATGCAGAAAAAAGCCCTACTCATGAACGACTCAGTTAAATAATCGACTGACTTCACCAGGTGAGATGTGAGAAGATGGAAGGTGAGACGGCAGAAGTGACGCAGTGTAAGTAACTGTAAGGTACACCTGTGGGTGACCTTTACCTGTGTGGTCTACATGACACATGAGATGTAACAGTAGTCGCAGGTGTATCGTTGTACTCCGGCTGTTTCAGCTACTTTCTTCTCACCTTGGATATTTTCTTATAATTTCTCCATTCATCAGACATGAATCGAAAAGCGCGATGACTTTATCTGGGTGGTGAAAATTCACAAATTTTAGACCAAGAGATGCGGAAAGGAGGCAAACAGGACTGGATCGCAAACAGTTGAATAAACATGGCAGGTCGTGATGTTTCAGACCCTTAGATACATGACAATCTTGTTAAAGGGCAACATTTCAATTATACAATGATATCAGTGTCACACTTGTAAGTGAATTGGTTGGGAAGAAATGGATGGTTGAACTGATACATCAGAAGAATTCATGTTTTGACAGACTACATTAAAAATTGGTATTCAGTGTAATAACAATAATTATATATTCGGACATCAAAAAATAATTAAATTCTCATCTATCTGAAAACATATAGTACATAAAGAATTATTTTTGGTGTCGTCTAAGGCCAGACTTTTTACATTACATGTTTTACGGGCTGCTGACATTCATTTCCTAAATCTAGAATAAAAATAAAATTTACAATGTTAATTTTTTATTACCACTGGTATCATTATCGTCAGGATTTGGGACATGGTTTCACCGTGGGAAAATTCAACTTTGACAAAAAGAGTCATGACTACTGATTTTGATACCAAACAAAATAGCCTACCATGAACGAACGTTGTCAACGCATATACATGGACTACTTTTGGCGTGTTTCATCGATTCAGATTTTTATTGTCATTTCATATTTGATGGGCCTTCTAAGTTAGTGCTAAAATGGTGACTTAGCGGTGAGTAACTGCTAAAAAAAAGATCTTTATTTAGAAGTAGATATGTCAGTCTATCAGTGTCAGAAACTGAACTGAGCTCCCTCTTCGTGTTAGATCAGTTGAAAATATTAAAAAATTACGTTGTCATTTAAAGTCTTATCTTTACAACCTTGCTTATCCACATAGCTCCCTAGAACCTTGACCCATCTGTTGACAACTGGAATACTGGTTATGTATTTTGAGATTGACCAATCCTTTTGTCTTGATGCGCCTCTGAGGTTGGTTTCCAATAATTTAGGCGCAATAGAAGTTATCTTATTATTTTCATTATAAATAATTTTTGATACATTTCACACTGCTGCCTCTGTCATTAATAGGATAACAGATAACACTGGAGATTTATATTAATTTTCATGTACCCACACATCTTATTGTTTAAATGTTATATATTTGAACATGCACTACAGTCGTTTTTCCTGACATTTAAATTTTATTTTTATTCCGATTCCCGTCAACGTTTTCTGAACAATTCTGCTGTTAAAACATGTAATAAAAAAGTCTGGCCTAATTGTGGACAGTGATTGAATAGGGTTGTCTAATTTTCTTATAATTAATCTGATTAAAGTTATCATTTGATCACCATCTCCATCATTGAGGTAACTGAAATATTAACATCATCTTCATGTTATAAATGTTGACGTGATGACACATCACAGCATTCGTGCATACTTTCCAAAATGCAAATCTTGGAGATTTATGCATAAATTGGAATATCTCAGCATATTGGAGAATTACACATGAATCAATGTTTTTTACATACATGAAAAATGCCTTATGATCACCATAGTTGTTTCTTTACATACCATAATGACAGTACATAGCCTGACACCATATATTTTCGGATGCCCTAAAACCTACAAAATGTATAATTTTTGGTTTCATACATTTTCACACACCTCTGTAAACATCATTTGAATTATAAGAATTAGACAACACCAAGCCAGTAATATTTCATTATAAAAATGACACAACACCAAAGCAATCACTGT
This sequence comes from Escarpia spicata, assembly GCA_963995525.1. Lineage (NCBI taxonomy): Eukaryota > Metazoa > Annelida > Polychaeta > Sabellida > Siboglinidae > Escarpia > Escarpia spicata. The sequence continues at coordinate 54,988,751 of OZ023211.1, read as the reverse complement.
TGAGTTATATAACTTGGATTAGAGATCGCCAAACTGCCACTGTTGAATTAACCAACAGAACTCTGTTACACCGACAGATACTCAGGCAATACGCAGCAGCTTCTTTTACAAAAGCTTGGCACAGATAAATTAACATACAAATGTCACCGCGGATTACATCACATACAAAATGCCTTCGCCGCTTCTGATGCACCAAATGCAAGCCAACATCGACAATACCACAATCTTCTTGCGATGGTCCCCATAGACTAGTGCAAAGACCATTAGAGTAATGGTCAATCAAACTCAATGGACACTCACTTAAATACCAGGACAGGCAATTAGCAAAGATTAAAGAACGCCGCTGTAAAAATCAATGCTGTATCATGGCATTTAGGACACTCCAATGATCTCACACACCCAATCTTATGAAGATGCCATCTCTGTCTCAGCTGTGCGCAACATGGCAGAAACCAATTAGGAGAAAGCTACAGATAAATTGCAGGTGCAACCAACAAGATAAATCAGTCGATGCCAGCAAAACACTAAGAGCACAGGTTGTTTTCCAATTTATCAGAATCTCTCCACATCTCTCCAAAATATGAACTGCTTGAATAGGTATCTCTATTCTGTGCTGTGAACAGTGTTATGGAAGGGATTTTGTGAATGTTGCATGTACGTATTAAAAACATTTGTTATCAACATTGTACATATTTATTTCCTGCAGTGATGTGTGCAAATTTGGCAGGTCTCGTCAATAAAGATGCCACTTTTCAGGCCCGAAACCTATTTTTAGCGTAACATGAACAATACTACAAAAGGTATACCACCACAAAATTACAGCCACGTTGTTGCGTTTAAATTTATGCGGGTGTTAAATTTTATCCGGGTGATGTTTATGTGCATATGTAAGGCATGATATTTGGCACCAGTAGATCACATAGTGATAAATAATAACCAGTAGTTAAATATGTTTCGTTTGTTGCCATAATACGAGTGTTATAGTTAGAGTACATAATTATAATTTGCTGTTTCAGATTTGTGACCAAGTATAAGAGTAAGTCACGTGACGTGCGCATAGAGAGGAAACTGTTTTACGACAATTTTTTTTATGTCTGTGGGAAGCAAACATTTTATAATTTATGTATATATATAGACTTATATATATATATATATATAAACATACATAATGCCTGGATAAATGTAAGCACGACAATGTAATTTACGTATATCGAAAATGATGATCCCATCCAAAAACTGGTACAACACTGCAACCCTAGCCCCCAATGCAAGCCACCTTAGTTACAAGAAAACGAAGCCACATAATCACTTCATGGGTCAGTTTTTAGTATCAATGAAGTCGAAATATGGAAAACACCTGTGAAGGATAGGGCACATTCCATGCTAATTCCGACTTCTACTATCCCCTTGCATTAAGGGCATCGCACAAGATGTAAACTATCACACGACCACTTGTTCTCTCTCCTCTCTCTCCTAACAAGGGTCTTTTCAGTGTTTTTTTCAGCATTCCCCTTTTTTCTTTTTCCACATGGATTCCTTTTTAAGTCTTCTGGGGACCTTTATGTAGCATTCACACGTGCTCATAAGTCAGATTTTATTCATTACAATTTATTTTGTTACTTAATAGTGATCTCGTATATTTAAAACTGTCAACATCGGAACGCGCCACCAGAACACTGTCACAGGTGTGTCAAGGGAAACTGTCCTTGGTGGCAGTGGCTTTTCCATCGTAGAAAACGGTCCTTAAATTAACACAGGGTCTGTTTACTGATGCGTTGTGTAACAACGGCCCCTGGAGTCATTCTGAAAACACAACCCAATTATATCATATTTATATAGCTACCTGTATAATTAAGAGGGTCTGCAACAAATGGATGAAATGTACATTCCCTCATTTTCTTTATTGTAATTTCTTGTTTATTTGTGTCTTGTGAATGTCCGTCAAACAGTATTAATATCAAACAAACAGCAATTGCTTTTCCACTGCAATTTATTACTAGAATCAGGAGTGAGCAACATATATTTGATTTGACTGCTACATTACTTGTCATTCATAATTGATAATGTGTACATATATATATAGTCCCAACACTCTGTACTTTGTCCTGTGTTAGTATGCATATGATTAATTTGTATGTAGTTTCGTCTAATGATACCAGTTCTATGGTGTTACTATGTAACAATATTGTAGATAATCCTTGTTATATGTCGCAAGAGTTTCTAGAGCACCTGAGTTGCACTTTCATCTTATTTTCTTGTTAAAGGCCATATCTTGGGAGAAAAAAAATTGCTAATAACTATAAAAATGTGCATGTACATGTGTTCTGCAAAATAATGACAACCCGAAACCACACGTTTGCTGAAACATTTATAAAATTGACATTGAACGGGACCTGTCTTGGTGCAGGCTTCGAAAAGTCTGTTTTCCGGAAATGCCGCGAGGGGCAGAATTGTGACGTCAGTTGTGGAAAACATTCCCGGGATCGCAAGCTTTCTCGGCGGCTGGATTTCTTTGGTGGATATTTGAACTGGTATACATTCGTTCACATACAGAAATGGTGAACAAATGTGTTGTTGGAAACTGCTACAATTCGAATCTGACTGGCTATTCAGTGCACGAATTTCCCAAAGAGCCAGTTACTCGGCAGAAAAGGGAACGTTTTGTTCGAAACGGCAGGGCCGACTGGACCCATGCTACGGCAACTAGCATTATTTGTGGTTTGCATTTCGTTGTGCCTAATGACTTCGAAGGCTTCGTACAATGGAATATGGGTTTCAGGTGTAAGTCAGATGTAAAGAAATCTGCCGTTCCTTCGAAGAACACAACAGAGGCGAAGGCGAATCAGTTACCGGCGAATCTGCGCAAATGGGCCCGGTCAGTTGTCGGGGCTTCTTCACTGGTTCATGTCTACATACGGTGCCACAACGTGCTGACTAACATCAACATTGTCGATCTCGGCAATGTCATCTTCACGTTTCGTGATCCGCGTCAAAATTGATATCGCTCTCTGAACTACTCGAGTAAGCCGCCATTTGTATTGAGTTGTTTACATGACACCGCGCGACTGCGCAGGGCCGCAGGCGTGAAGCCGCTGCACTAACTGACGGTGGAACCACGACTGACGTCACGTTTCAGCAACAAATGCAAACCCGGCATCGCTCGGGAGTTTCCGTAAAATGGCAAATTTAAAGGCTCTTTTTATGTTATATGCTCATATACGATATTTCAACATTTTTGCAAAATCATCATTTGAAAGGCCATTAACCATTTGTTATTAAGGGACATTTTATTCCAGGATATGGCCTTTAACGATTACGTGATATTTCAAATATTTCAGGTTGTATGTGCAACCAGATAATGTGCTTATCTCTTATCTTATCAGCATCTACTAATGGGCTGGCTAGGTGTGTCTTTTGCCTTCCATACCGCTTACTCAAGAAACCAGCAAGTAAACCGTGAATCGAAAACCAAGTTCATTCCACGATTGGCATTTATGTAGCTGGACGGGGGGGAAATCAGACCTAGAGTAGTGTTTGTGTGGCTATTGTCTGCGATTTTGACAAAACAAAATGGTGGAGTTCTTGGAAACTGTCAACAAGATTGGGCAGTATAGAGTTAATTAGCACGCACTGTACTGATTAATGGACATATTTTTGACACAGTTTGGCCCCGTTGATTTGATGGCAGACATACATTATTATTAAATATTTATAGTGCGCCATTGTATTTGGGAAAAACACCTGCTCTGAGGGGTGAACAATGATACTTATAATAAAATATATAGAAACATACTATAACAGATTACAATGGATTAACAAATTTAAGAGTAGCATAAATCAATAAAATAAAATATAAGTTATGTAAACCCAAGCAGACAAAATCTAAGTTATATACACCAAAAATACATTACAAAAATGTATTCAATGAGTTTATGAAATAAGTGCACTGTAACTAAAATAAATATATTGTCTAAATTAATGAAAAATACATGACAAGTTAGCTTAGAATACAAAATAAGTACATATAAATCAAACGTCCACTAAAGATAATATACAAAAATATGAGCTAAGGGAATAATTGTAGCACATTCTTGGGAAAACGAGGAGATCTAAAAGTGTGGAAAATTGGATTACATAAGAAAGGAGAGAAGATTAGGAGCAACCATGAACGGGTGATGACCGATACGTAATAAAAAGGGTCGTCAGACACATTGACCCACTTCTGGAGGAATTAGCGTTTAATGACGTACATCAACTCGCCAAAAAAATTACTTTTCGAGAATACCGCATCCCACAAATGCATTATTAAATGGAGTCGACTCACACTGCGCTGGCAAACATAAAACTTCAGTGAGTTTTCACCGCAGCACAACATAACTGCAGTATGATTTATGCATGGTGATTAATGATTAATGTCACCAGCTAGTGACTCCTAAGTCCTCCCTGGCAAGTAAAATGTGTCAAACTTGGCATCTAATGACGCTACAATCTTTTGATATCTCCCACATCAGTATACATTACATGTGTGTGTGTGTTGTTGTGTGTGTGTGTGTTGTGTGTGCGTGCGTGCGTGCGTGCGTGCGTGCGTGCGGGCAGGCGGGCGTGCATGTGTGTGTGCACGGTGTGCACATGTCCAGGGCAATCATTTAACAAAGGTTGTCTTCCTTACAGAAATATGTTATCTTAAATACATGGCAGACTGACATGTCTACTGACAAGCACTGCTCAGATTCATGCAAGCTGTACAAGTTTATGTGTTTCACAGGCAATTTATCTTTTCTCTTTTGCTAGGTTACATAACATTCCACACACAGAAAGATCAATCATTAGAACCACCTATCTAGCGAACCTAACAACACGTAAAGGACCTCACAAGTACGGTGCCTGGGAAAAATTCTGCAGATGAATGACTCAATTTAAAGTAACACCTTGCTACAAAATCAACTCTGGAGCTTTACGAGAGCACTGAGAGTGGCTTCTTATTCCAACTACAACTGTTGCAAAATCAGGACATACAGATCTGGGGAAGAGAGGAGAGTGAACAGCTAATGCTCTCTTATTAGTTAAAGCTACACAATTAATGGATGTAGAGCAGGCAGTAACTATACCCAGTAATCTCCTAACGGTAGTGTTGTGACCAATATTCAGAAGCCACCAAGGACATGCAAGGCTGTTGATTGATGCACAAATTAAGTTAATCTTAAGGAGAACTTGCTTGTTTTGAAACCTACATAAATTAAGTTAATCTTAAGGAGAATGCTGCTTGTTTTGAAGGCTACATAAATTAAGTTAATCTTAAGGAGAATGCAGCTTGTTTTGAAGCCTACATAAATTAAGTTGATCTTAAGGAGAACGCTGCTTGTTTTTAAGCCTACATAAATTAAGTTAATCTTAAGGAGAATGCAGCTTGTTTTGAATCCTACATAAATTAAGTTAATCTTAAGGAGAATGCAGCTTGTTTTGAAGCCTACATAAATTAAGTTAATTTTAAGGAGAACGCTGCTTGTTTTGAAGCCTACATAAATTAAGTTAATCTTAAGCAGAATGCAGCTTGTTTTGAAGCCTACATAAATTAAGTTAATCTTAAGGAGAATGCTGCTTGTTCTGAAGCCTACACAAATTAAGTTAATCTTAAGGAGAATGCTGCTTGTTCTGAAGCCTACATAAATTAAGTTAATCTTAAGGAGAATGCTGCTTGTTCTGAAGCCTACACAAATTAAGTTAATCTTAAGGAGAATGCTGCTTGTTCTGAAGCCTACACAAATTAAGTTAATCTTAAGGAGAATGCTGCTTGTTCTGAAGCCTACACAAATTAAGTTAATCTTAAGGAGAATGCTGCTTGTTTTGAAACCAACATAAATTACGTGTCAAATTTCAATGTGTTATTCAATATAAGTTGCTGTCTTGACAAGCTGTTTTGACGTTGACGTGATCACAGTTGAAACTGGTCGCACTTCTGTTACTGCTGATCTCGCTGCAAATTCGCCACTTGTGCCGGGCATTGAATACCAATAAGCATATATTTGCAGCATGCAGAATTATCAAACAATGATATAATTATTATACACTGTTAACATGTGACAATAACAGATGGCACATTCGGCATGTGAACATATAATATATACATCAAAGATGATAAGACAATACTACTTCATAAATTTATTACCAAAATAGCTATGGATTTGTTTTACGCTTTGAATATATTCTAATTATTATCACAAGGACGAAAAGGATCACTTAGTGATGCTGGCATGAATCGACATCGAGTATCTACTATTCTTAATACACTTTGCCATTTTGGTAGAGGAAGAGATTAGGAACTGAGAGAGCACTCTCTCTCTCTTTCCCTGCCCAGACAGTATTAATGAGAGCAATATACTCAACTTGTTGCAGAATAAAACATCCAATCACTGCACTTGGCAGATCGATATTCTATATATAGTTCAGCAATTGCGTCAAGCATGATGGCGAAATGTGAACGCAGCCTTCAATAATTATAATTTCCCCAACAGCATCTCTGCTATTGCTAAGTAGATTTTGTATCCTGTGAATGTCATTTGTGGAAAAGGTGCTGTTATCGGTAGGGTCTAATGGTTTATTTGGAGTTTGGAGACGAATCATGAAATTGGGAAATGACCCATGAAATTAGGAAATGAATCATGAAATCAGTAGACTCACAATTTTAGGCATCTCTGGTGTGTGCGTGCGTGCGTGCGTGCGTGCGTGCGTGCGTGCGTGCGTGCGTGCGTGCGTGCGTGCGTGCGTGCGTGCGTGCTGTTTATATGCACATGTTTATAAACTAACAAGGAATTGCACGCACACATGCATGCACACACATATGCACGCACACACGCATGCACGCACGCACGTGCCCATTTACATACATACAAACAAATGAAAGGGAGACAGGAAGGATAATAAATGCCCAATGCCCAGTGTATGTTAATTCTTACATACCTTGTCTGTATAAATGTACACAACACACCAACAACAAGACAAAACCTAACCTGCAGTATGACATCACAACTCACCTTTGCCCATATTCTGGTTAAACTTCTCCTTACATCTGCCGAACGCAACGAGACCGATCACGACAACACAAGACACCAATCCACAACTCCTGGCAGCCATATTGCCACGCCCACTCCACAATAACTCCACAGAACGATCGCTGCTTCACCGGCGACAAAAACTTCCAAAACCTCTCACTGCAAACATTCGCCTCGGGTGACATTGTCGAAAGCAGATCCTTGCCGAGAACGCCCTGTTTCGGAGCAACTATTATCGCATGTCAACATTGAATCCATTCTGCTGCACATTCTCGCGCACCAACAAAACTGCGACCGACTCAAAACATCTGGTGAGATCTTCGCTAGCATGACCAGGGGTGCGTTATGGACAGACTACAATGGGTGCATATGATGTGGCCTACAGCAATGTTATCCAGGTGGGAAATCACCGCTAGCACCCAGTGGTTGTCATCTGGTCAGTTGACAACAGACTTCCAATGCACCTCTGGAATGACACAGCATTTGTGTCTGTGACAGACCCAAGGTGATAATCTCAGCTGGATACTGGTTGTATTAGAGGTAATTAGCTGTGTCAAAATGCTTGGTGCCTTGCTTAGTGTTGGTAGGCAGTTAGCAGGCAAGTGGTAATAATTTGTTTTGATTCGAATCTTGGCTGTAGATCTCTTGGCTCTGACAGTGTCAACAGGTGGTTGTGATCATGTCAACAAGTGACTCGAATAGTATCAAGAGGTGGCTTTGATACTGTCAACAGGTGATACTGACAGTATCAATTATTTCTGATAGTGTCCTCAGGTAGTTTTGGCAGTGTCAACAAGGTGTCCTGACAGTGTCAACAGATAGCATTAGCAGTGTCAACAGCTCTGACTATGTCAACTGGTATCTCTGACAGTGTTAACATGTACCTATGACAGTTTCAGTGTCATTTCGTTCGTCCGATTGTGTCAACCTGTATTTCTGATTGTGTCACCGGGTACTTCCGATAGTGTCAACTTGCAGCTGTGACAGTGTCAACTAGTAGTAGTAGCCCTGACAACTGGTAGCTTTGACAGAATCAACAGATCCAGTTACGTGAACAAAACAACATGTAATCCTGATCAACTGTCAACTGTAACAGTATCAACATAATAATCCGCCTACATCAACAGGTAACTCCAACAGTGTCAACAGATAATCCAGAACATCAACAGATAATCCAGAACATCAACAGATAATCCAGAGTGTCAACAATCCTCCTCAGGAACAGCCAATTCCAACAAAGGTACAGGCTACTCCAAGAACAATACATCCGCTCACGGAGAGAGCCTGCAAGCACAATTCAACATCTACATGCGTGCGTGTGTGCGTGCATGCATGCACGCTATTCAGCATCTGGCTGATGGTAAGAATGCCTGCTATACTGGAACAGGCTGCAGCAGTGACGGACAGCCTCTGAGCTCCAGGGCCAGACTAATGCAATGTGCAGAACCAAGACAGCCAAATCAATGCAGCTGCCTGCTGCTGTAGTGGAGGTAGCAGTGGCTTGTGGTGCCCAGCGCATGGCGTCTAGGTGGGCGGTGCTCAAGTGGCGCAGACCGGCTGCTAAATGTACTTGGAATGGCAGGGGATATGAGGCCAGCCAGAAGCCCTTCTACCGGCCTTGTTTCACACCAGCCTTACCCCCTGGTCGCGACCCAGAAGCAAGTATTTAGGCTACGGTACACGCCTTCGTATCCAAGTGTCACTCAAGTGATGGACGTATGCAGTGTGTACATTATTCTCAGGTATAATGTGATTGTAGTGGTGCAGCGACTTTACAATGGCACGTCATTTTACTGTTATACATTTAAAGGGTTTTGTCGTTTTTGCTATGGCGCCTTGTTATTCTAATGTGACACAACTAGTAGAGATATGAAAAATGTACTTGTGTGTACACCTGTGTACACATGTGTATACACATGTATGTACACGTGTGTGAAGTATTACATGATCAAGAGCAGATTAAGAGCTGTGGAGAAAATGAAAATTTTCTAATGGCAGAATTATTTTCATTCTACCTGGCCTTATGTGACTGGGAAGTAATCGTAAACACAAGCCGACTGGCAATGTATAATCACAGCCTCGCCTCGTCATTATCCGCATTAACACGCGATCCAAGGAAGGAGAGTGGAGAGTGTTGCACATAACAGAAACATCACATCAAATGCTGGTCAATACAAAGATATGTCTGACTTACAGGGGTTCTCACTTTGTAGGGTTCACACAAAGATAGTCATTCGTGAATCAACATGGCACTCATTCCATCCGGTAATTAAACAACATGTTATCAGATGTTAAATGGCAGGTGTATCAAACATTTAGATTTTACCGTATGATATATTTAAGTGTTTTCTAAAGAATTTAAAACTTTAGATCTATTTTACCAACTAAATATTTAAAAAACTCATAAATATTACAATGGTTCGTATTTACAAAACATCAGGTTGTATGTAGTAAAAAACCCATTGTCAAAGACAAAACCCTGTGCATTGTGTGCACTGCATAAACAAATCTGTTATTCAAAACAACAGGTATAACATTTATATACCTGGGTAACCCTAATTAGTATTGAAATTTTGTCTAAGTTTTGGTAGGAAAATGTTGTTACACACACCAAGAGAAATGTTGACATGATACAAAAGAGCACACGATAGTGGAATCATGAGGGGTCGTTTCCGTACACAGGCAGATATCGTATACACTGTTGCATAGTCTATTTCCACGCATGTTAACTGCATTCCTGTTCAGAACTCTGGCGCTAACATATGGCAACGTGGTAACGCAGCATAACATCAAAGCATTCGAACAGAAATTACCCACAGCTACTGGAGGTGGTCGCCCAGAAATGACGGTATGAATTAGGTGTAAATAACACGTAAGTTTCGTCGCACTTTTTCTAGCCACAATTCCTAGCAGCTAAGCCAGCCACAGATTGCGACTGCCAAGTACAGCTTACTTGGGAACTCACAATAATAAACACATGTCACTTTCAGCGCATCCTATACTGCTCTCAGAACATCCTGCTTCTCAAAACTGACTAATACGTATCCACACAAAATAAGGTTTATGCATAATAGGTGTATGAGTGGTTTCACAAGACATTGTGGAATTAACTGTGCTTCTAAACTGAATAATTAGAGGAAATAAGTTACACGTTAACCATTAGCCGACAAGAATTTGTATATGTTCTAAGTTGTTAGTAAATAGAGACATTCAAAAAGGAATACAATAAAAACAATACCTAGATAACAACTTGGAAGTTTCAAATTTTTGAGAAAACAATGTTTTCACTATTACTTCAAAGACATACTATCAATGGTCATAATATAATTAATAATCACCACATTTTTACTATTATATTATCAGTGCCAACTTAAGGTGATTTGAAGCGAAAACTTGTTATCCCAAACTGTAACCATTCTGTAAAGATAGCTGCTGCGCTGGAATTCCTCACTGAGATTCTCTCTAATGACAGCAAATGTCAGCTAAATCATCAATTGGATCACATTTTCGAGTGAGAAAACCTTGCAAGTACACATTCTCAATAGTTAAACAAACGTAAAAAATATGATATATTTAAAAACACTCATTTTATTCTTTCAAAGAAGAAGAAAATCTACACCGACTTCACAAATTTAACGAGATCGTTAACATGAATCTAGCTATCAGCACCGAAGTAAATCTATGCCTCAATTGACCTGCGTAACACTTTGAGTATTCTCCAGTTGGCCTAAGGCATAGCAGCACCCGCACAATGAAATGTTCCACTGCTGGTAATCGAAAAACTAGTTGGCAGAAATGTTTTCATGAAACACCTGCTTGGTGCAGCCTAGAAAGTATTCTTGACGTCAGCTGTTTAAAATCGTTCCCCAGATAGTCAAACTGCATGTACAGCTGGCGATTCCATGAATCGACCCGTGTGTGTGTGTGGATTATGATGAAAAAGAATAGCAGAATCCAATTTTCATCGATAGATCAAGTGGCATGAGTGGATCGTAATGGTTGGTGCTGGGGGGCCACGGTGCTGGGGGGCCACGGCATCGGAGAAGAGTGTAATGGCAGGTAATCACGCGGCGTGCTAATGCTATCAACATCGGGCGGAGCAAGTGCTCGTGAGGTGCCTGCCTGCCTCGAACTGCACAGTAAGGAGAGAAGGAAGTAGGGATGAGATGAGAGAGGACAACGGGACCGTTTCACTAAGATCGCAATGAAAATCCTCCATTAAATGGAATCTGCTGTTAATTTTTTTTCAAAATGCAAAAGTCAGGGCTGTATGACAGAGGACACTATTTCCATGATACACCAGTGAAGGTGTCTCAGTGGCGTATACTGGCACTAGCACATACTGGCATTGACAGTTTTCAGTGTAGAAGATATCTGTTAAAGAGTGAAATTTATTTTAAAGAAAAAAATCATCAGGCTTATGAGCTCGTAAGAATGTTAGAGATGCGATGCCCTGGGTTCGAGATCACTTGCTGCCATTTCAAGGCCTCAACAATTTCAGTCTCCCCACTTTTCTCTTTACATTAAGATTTGCCAGGGCAAACAGTATTATATACCCAAAAAATGATAAAAATAACATTATTTATTAAATTAACTGTCTTCCATAAGCATATCTTGGGAGTAATCAAGACTTAAGACAAAAAGCCAAGAACACAATTATTTCTTTTGTATATTTAATTTTTTTTTTAATGTATTATATAAAAACAAAGGCTACACATTACATCATGTTGTCATCTTGCAAACTAACTAAAATTCCTTTTATGAGAACAAAATATATAAGTATATTTAATTTCACCTGTTCTTGGTTCAACTGTCAATTTTGGTCTTTTGGGAATTGCTGTGTATATGACCTTGGCCTGGATGTCAGACATGTGACCTATGTCTTAGTCATGTGATCAGCCCTGGGGAAAAATGGCCCGCATAGGGACGTTTCCCAGCTTGTGCTGTTTTATCATTATATTACATTGCGACCAACTGACAAAGTATATTAAAGATTGCAAATCCCCAGTCGATTTCTATAAATCACCTGGGTTTTGTCTGTCATTTGGTCACCGAGCAGGAAAGGGCGTAATCTCATTGAACAGTTTATAACTAGCCAATGGTTGAATTAGCTACTTGGTTGCTATAACTACATAACACAAATGTTTACTGGTTAATTATCTAAAACAATTTGCAGACAAATAATCATGGCATCAGCAAACTACATTTAATCAAAACGTTTTAAAATAGGCATAATGATTTTATGTAAACTTCAACATGTTTGATGCCATTTTATAACAGGCCAGTACAATCACTTACAAGTTATTGATCTCCCAGTACAACCAGTTATTTAACAAATAACTACAAAGCCTATTGTTAGGTGAGTGCAAGCTATGTGCTGCCACCTGCTCTTTAAGTCATTAACTATTTCAGGTGAGTATTACCTGACTGGATGTTTGGTATGTGTGCTGTGCAATCCATGTTGTCTGGAATTAGACTTTCTTGTGCTTAACAATTATCTGTAATTTTATTTAGACAACACCAAGATAATTTTTTTTTATGCCATTCTGAGTCTGGAATGGCACTAACGCAGGTAATTTTGAAAATCAAACAGATTCTACGTACCATTGTATAGCAGGACGAACAATTGTGCAATGTACGAACACATATTTTGATTTTAAATAGCAAGATAAATACCCTGAGCAGACGCAAAGTCTAAATATAACATTGTTCTGTAAAAAAGGCACACATAGAATGTATATATAACCTGTGACTTGTGCAAGGGATCCAAGAACTGATTCTTACGAATAGCAGTTAACAGCAAATGCTACTGAAAATTACGTCATAAACAGCACCCTCAAATAATCAGTTTACCCATTCTACACGCTCTATTGCAAAGCGTCTGATGCCTACGATAACCTTTCAACAGGTGATGCTACAGGTAAAACATCTGAAAGAGTTGATGGCTATTTACTTAAATACTCGTTGATCTTTGAAAGGTGGAGGGAATTAAGGCGCTTAATCAGTCATGACACAAAGTAAGTTGTTTTTTTCATCACCCCATCAATCTTCATTAGGACAGCTTAATTATAGGTTCAATCTACTCATGCATCAAGGAATCAATCGGGAATGCATGACGAAATACCTGACCTTCATCTGACTTGCACGCGAAAATCACAATTCATTACAGATCTACGTTTCGCGTTTTTACGATTCCACTGTGTTCGCCAAAATGCATCGCAGAAAAGCTGGCCGGCTAATAGAGCACACCAAATATTTCGCATTGTCTTTGATAATCGATACTATAAAAGCGCGATAATGTTGTCTGTCTTGCAAATAAGATACTGTGAATGTTACATTCTGAATATTAGTATTTACTTGACATTATTTTATGATAATGCTATATTGTAGCAATAACACAGTAGACAAACTCCCTAGTTACTTAAAATAAACCAACCATTACCTTTGAACTGGCACAGCTACACGGTGAAAGATGAAGAGTGCAGGTGCACTGGCTAATACCGCTTTATTGACCCCCCCCCGGGGCATGGACTTTTTACAGTGTGCAAAGAGTCTTTCTGGCTCACTTGGTGAATAACTAAGATTGTCTCTGTAATTGAAAGAAAAGTGATCCCTGATTGGTCCAGGCATTCCACCCAGACGCCTGCACCCAACAGTCTGGGTGACTTGTGGGGGGGGGGGGGGAGATAATAACTTAACTTCGGTGCTCACAGTAGACGAACAAAGTAGACTTCTGGGTGATTGTGGGGCAACGGGGATAGATCACAATTGCATTTTTATGCTCATGGTAGACGAACGAATAAAGTACCACAGATTTGTTAGGCAATGGGGATAGATCAATTTCACTTCTATACTCACAATAGACGAATAAAGTACCGGTGATTTTGAGATGGCACCTGTTTTAAAAGTCGTTGTTGCCGAGGGAAGAATCCCTGTGTACGACAACAAAATGTTGCTGTTTTTGGGGAGGGGAACGTCTCTCAAATTGGTTTTCTCGAGAAACAAATTGAATTGACGTCTTAGAAAACTTTCCAAAAATTCTACAGCAAGTGACACAAGAAATACCAACTTGTGCCACTGTGATGTAATCTGAAAGTTATTAAGCTGACTGAACATAATAAAACTAATAAGGTATCTTCTACTGCACATAAATATTTGGAAACCACGCTTAGAAGCACATCAAGCCAAGTAACGTAACAGTGTTAACATGCCTGCCTAAGCAAAAGAAATAGTTACCTATCCCCGGTATGGATAACCCAGGGATAATCCAGTCTAGTGATGTAGTACCCGGGCATTGGCCAATTGAACATCCTGCTGATGGAAACAGAAGCGAATCCTGGGGGAAAATGTATACTCCTTTGCAGGTTGTGTAAACATTAAACAGAATTCCAGCCAGAGTTGCCGCTGGTACTGTGTTAATCTGGGATGGCTAGGTGACAACTAGTCAGCAAAAACCAGTGCAAACTTCTACCCACCTCACGAGAACCTGGCCCCAGAATGTAAAGGCCAAGGTTTTTACTAGCTCGATAAGAGGAACACCATGTCGTAACACAGGAGTATCTTGTGTGTACACATCGTTAGATAATGCCGCCTTCTACAGTGGGCAATGGAAATATGGTTCCCGAGATGAATGCTGAGAGTGCCATGGACTGAAAAGAAAAGTAATAAAGATATCCTTAGAACCAAAACAAAGACGATCATGACCCAGATTACGGAAAAACAAACAGGATTCGCAGGCCATGAAATGAGAAAGTTGTCTTCACAGAGTTATTACGAATTACACACAACCGAGAGGATTAGAGGGCCATGGTCGTCAAGGTTGTAGGAAAGAAAGTAAAGACGTTTACGTGACCTGAATGGAGAGGTGACCACACTAGTGGGACTAATTTCCTATACTTTACTGTGACACAAATAATTTGGGACTATTAAAAGGGTCTAGATGTGTACTTTACATATTTTTAATATCAAGCCTTGATTAGTTTTTAGCTTTATTTGGTGCTATATAAGTAGATTATTAACATCCCTAAATACAAGGTACAAAATGTGTTTTTTGCAATGAGATTTTTTTGAAATGTTGCTTTTTTTGCTATATTTCCAGCACACACATTCCTGAGAATCTGGCAAGGTGATTGCCTCGGGTTCCCATTTAACTCTGAGGGTTTGGAGAAGCCATAACCCCAGACTTCATGGCATCTCTAATCAGCCCTGATGAGGCCCAGTCCTCCCTCCATTGTCCCCTTTCTCTTCCAAGTACATCTCCGTGAAAACATTTCGAAAAAAGCCAGTAAATAAATGGAAACACAACCAATATCAGTCACAATCAATGTGCAAAGAAAACCTTGATAGTTCTGTCTGGCTGATCAAAATTACAGAAATTCTACATGTAAACCCAGCATGGGCAAGGATGAAGATGATACATTTGACAAAAATGATTTCAAATTGTTTTTTTCTCAAGCTTCAACAATATGGTATTCAACAAGATGCAATGAGATCTTCATCGAGACGAGAAACCCCTAAAGACAAGTGGACAAGAAATCTTTGGCTTACTGAGAGTCCCAAATGTGTTCATCTATTGGCAATCTGTCACGATACATTTGTCACCTTTGTTTCTAGACATTCACAGCTAGCATTTACAAATGGCTACACAATTATAATTTACCCCTCCCATCAGTGAATACTCCTGCAATTCACAATTGTTTAATAAAATACATTACGGAATATTACAAAATATTTTACAGAAGTAATTTTACACGGGGGTTTTAAATGTGACAATAGGCTTTATGCATAAATCTTGTGAGGAAGAAACAACCAATCGAATGCAGAACGTAAGAAAGAGTAAGTCACAGCTTAGACGGTATCTTGTTACAAGGCATGCCACAAACACCTTGTGCTAAGGTGAACACTCGATGGGCGAACACGCTCACAGGCTGTGTTCAATCCCGGACACAGTGAATGACAAAAACAGGCAATGCTCCTACAGTGGGAACAAGGAGCTCAGACATCTATCCTGATATAAAACACGCTCCCCATCCGAGAACAATAACAGCTGGTGCAAGTAGCCAACACGTGGCTAAAGCTCACCTACGTAAGTGACACCTGGTGAATGCATCACCAATTAAATCACGCGTCGGTCCCCGTCGAATCCGTTCAAGTTTAACGATACCTGGTTACGCATGTTGACAATGCTAGACATCATGAATTTACGACTCGCTGGTCGTGTAATTGTAAAGTTTAACCAGAATGGGGAATAAAATGTTCTGACATGAAAACAATTAGGAACGTAATCTGTTTTTAGTGTCACACAAGAAAATTAATTATCATTGAGCTGTGGCTTCATGGGCCGTATCTTGTGATAAATCAAAAGGTGTTGACTGTTGTGGCATTTAATCTTTGTGACATTTCGGAGAATGCTATAAAAATGGACAGTGTACATAAGCACATGAAGTTGCACACTGAAAATAGCAAATGCATTCTAAGGTTCTAAAACAGTCCACTTATGATCCATGTACTTAATAATCCATGTAACCACTGAGTACTCCACAGATACAGTAATTCATATATTCAGTGACCCACATATTCAGTATACACAGACATTTAGATAGGAAGAACAGATATGATCATTTACTGCACATTAAGACTTCTTAATATGCAGTAAACGATCATAGTTAATGCAGTTCGTTTTCGTAAAGAAATAAATATACCCCACAAATGTACTTCACTTATTTGTTAGGTTCTACATGGAGTGTCTCTGATGAGTTTATATTCATATTACGTTATCATAATTACAATTATAATATCTACTATTAATATGTATTAAAATGTTACTAATTGTGCACAAAACGATTCACTGCATAAACAGAACCTTTCTTAATTAACGTATATTCTTTCTGTGAAATTTTCCTACAATGATAACAGTAATTTATATATATTTTAAAAATAAAATAACATTATTCACAGGCATGTTTTTGGTTTGCATTATTTGTTTTTCCCAGTGACGCCTTTGTGTGGAAACTAGACTGGAGCTAGTCCAGGGCCTAACAAAATGCAACACACCACTAGTCACCCCTAATTAGTGCCTCTACTTAACACACGTTATCAACCCTGGAATTTGTTGCTGGGTACTTTCGAGATAACTCTGACCCTGATGCCCAGGTACCCTTGTTGATCATCATAATTGAAACAAACAACATATCTACTTATCTGCTGCTTTCATTTAGTCTCAATCAGACTCTTGCAGACTGGCGAAATATTTCCACAGGTTTTTTATTTACAGATTGCAAGATATGTTTTACTTTATTTACAACACTTCACAGCACCATACAGAAATTGGTGTATATAAAATGTCATTAAAAAGAAAGCATTGGAAACAAATAAATAAGTGTAACCTTCTGATTTCAAGTGTCCTTATAATTTACTGTAATTCATCCATAACAAAAAAGATTACATTAATGATGCTATTAACAATTAATTATCTATTTTATTGACAACTAAAACAAAGCAGCAGACACATGACCTACACGCATGGCAAGGCAAGATTTTAAAGTGCAATGTTACAATATACACAGGTGCATAGACATATATTTCAAGACAAATACATCCATCCAAAATGAGTTTATTATATGGTATTAACAATGATTTATTTTATGCAATGCTATGCCATTGCAATACTCACAGTGCATACACTAGGTGCAATGCTATGACATTGCAATATTCACAGTGCATACACTAGGTGCAATGCTATGCCATTGCAATATTCACAGTGCATACACTAGGTGCAATGCTATGCCATTGCAATATTCACAGTGCATACACTAGGTGCATTGCTATGCCATTGCAATACTCACAGTGCATACACTAGGTGCAATGCTATGCCATTGCAATACTCACAGTGCATATACTAGGTGCATTGCTATGCCATTGCAATATTCACAGTGCATACACTAGGTGCATTGCTATGCCATTGCAATATTCACAGTGCATACACTAGGTGCAATGCTATGCCATTGCAATACTCACAGTGCATACACTAGGTGCAATGCTACGCCACTGCAATACTCAGTGCATACACTAGGTGCAATGCTATGCCATTGCAATACTCACAGTGCATACACTAGGTGCAATGCTATGCTATTGCAATATTCACAGTGCATACACTAGGTGCAAATCTTAATTAAAGGGTGATTTTGCTACATTTTAAAGCAAACAGCCACACGTGTATTTTGCTATTCCAAGACACATTTTCCAAATATTTTTGCGGCCGAAACGTCAATTAACTGCTTTTGTTATAGCAAGCTTAATGCGTTGTGAGGACGCCAGCCAAAAAACCACACCATACAACAAATTAAATTCTGGGTACCGATACCAGATGTCATGCTCGGGCACCATTGGAATTTACCAGGCAGCTATGGTGGAGGCGAAATAAGAGGGCCCAGAAAACTGGGGTCAGAGAGTGTACATTGCCTTGATCAGCCGTCAATTCACCAGCCCAAAAGGGGAAAGCGGTCAAAACAAGGTCAAATAAATGAAATTGTAGACGCTAAGGCTATTAGGGCAGACATTTCCCAGGGTAGATGTTTTCTCCTGCCCAATTAACAATTGGTCTTCTACACTATATTTAAAAATTAAGAACAATATAATTCTTATATCACAGTATTGTCTGCTGCTTAGATACTAAGGTATAATTCCATTTACAGAAGATCACTATTAAAAATAATAATTTCATATACTGAAGATCACTATTTTGTATTATTTGACATACAGAAGATCAATTTTTAATAATTTCTTATAGAGATCAATATTTACATTTTCCAAAAAAATATTTATATAGCTGCCAGCAGGAGTGTATACAGATATTACAATGATTAAAGTTACTAGATTCTAATTTTATGGAATGAAGATGAGTTTTAGTCATTACAATTAAACAGGTAGCAACCAAATTTACAACAGGAATTTTAGAATGAAATATATTAAATAGTACTAGAATAAGATCATAATCAAATTGAACAGGCCTTATTTATAGTGCGGCTGTCTGTTCCAGGAATCACCAGGGGGTAAGCATTAGCAGGAAGCTAGCTGTACAGGGTGGACAATGGCTTTAGCCGACAGGTAGTGCGTCGGACTTGCAGACTCAGAAACAACTAGTCCTGATATTGTTTTGTTAGTCCTTAAAAATAAATGTGCTAAACGTGGCTTTATTTCATAAGGAAAACAAGCCGTTTCTCATTTCAATTAAATTTTCAACTAAATGTGTAATTAATAGAAACAAATACATGTAATTTCGTAGATCCAGAAGAAATAACTTTAGTTTAATCAGAGACAGCAGCTGGCAGTGGTGGACAAGGCGATGCCAGCAGAATTTAGAAATTGAAGCCTGACGGTGACGAAGGACTGACATTTTCAGACTAAGACTAAGTTACATCATTTGGCCAACATTTTTCAATAGTATTTCCTTTCCCGAAGCCGACAACTGAACAATCAGTAACATTGTTCGGTAACTTGCTAAAATAATCATCCGATGCGGGAATAACGCAAATATGATTGGTTAGCACGTAACGATGTCTGTAACCCGCGCATGCGTTTGTCCATGTCACTTGTCACTCATGGTCGCTAAGCGGCACTACCTATCCTAACCAGATGTAAACAGTCACCATTTACATTCTCTGCTAAGCGGCACTACCTATCCTAACCAGATGTAAACTGCCACCATTTACATTCTCTGCGTTCAGCAAGTTTCCTATTCGGCGGTCGTACGGAATATTTAGCTGCGTGCGATAAAATGCTACCTTATTGTCTTATTTTGTTTTATTCCACCACAAAACCTAACTAGCTTATACACATCGTAAATTAATTCACATAATCAGATGGGACTGCTGCTCTAAACATGGATTAGTCCGGTTACTGAAACTACTCATCCGGGACGATCGGACCGGCCTTACTTCGCAGCCTGCCAGTGTATCAGTCATCTTGAATGTAGCAACCACACACACACTCCATACTAGAAAACGCTTTGCAGCAAGCCCCGCCTCACTACGATACTGTCAGTAGTGTGTTTGGAAACTGAATAGTTTGTTTACAACTATTGTGTTTTGCAGGTACAACATTCAAAATGCAAATATCGTTTTGTGTTTACAAAACACAATTTAGCAGGCAGTATACTTTCAGCATATATATTATAGAATTAAGAACATCATACGTGGTGCAGAGAGCACTGGTTTAATGGCATGCAATGGAGAAATAAAAAAACAACTTGATAACTTACGTGTCGACTTATTGACGACTTCTGTGATTGTTTCGAATGATGATGATGTGCCTAGCAGAATACCTGAAACAAACAGAGTCTTTAGTACATGGTTAAAACCACAGCGAACAATCATACTTGTTCATCTTTGACAGTGAAAAATATTAGTTCTTTTTAGTTAGCTGATTTTAATTCAACCATGTGTTAATGACATATCACCGCTTGTTCTCAGTGACAAGTTAGAATAATTACAACATTTGAACTTCTTTGGTTTTATAAAATACCATATTTAATCTTGTAAGAACACATTTTGAGACATCAAAATTTGTTCTAATACGCATACATCAGTTGGTTTCTCAAGATGAAGGAGTCAGTTCGCACTAGATGGCATCGTCACCTTTGAATTGTTCCACACTAGATTCCCTTGCTAAAGATGTATTACTGAAAATTCATTGCTCCTAATAGGAAAAATATACACATTTTGTTCAACCATCTCTCAAATAAGACAATTACTCTCCTGGCCAATTAAATATTTATGTATACTATGTATAAATTATGGCAATAAACATCAATATTCTCTCACTGTAAATATAATAACTGCATGATGCACACAATTAATTCCTTTTTCAAGTGACATGCTGTTATTGTTTCATTCTATTATAGTTTTATTTTAAAATTATATGTAAGTTGTATTTTTTAAATTTAATTTTATGACGTTGGCAAATAAAACATGATTATTATATTATATTGGAGACATTGGAGTAAAATGAACAGAGGTGACGGAAGCACGGATACCTTGGAAATCATAAACTAACTTTCTTCTGCGAAACTATAAAGCAATACTAATTTTATACAATGACTGATTTAAATTCTAATTTAAAATCATATAACTGTTTCGATTGAACAATGAAACTTGGAATTAATTAACCTACTGCTGATACTATCATTAATATATCTGTAAATTTAATTTGCTTTCTGTCATTCGTTTGATTGAGGTGGCCCACCCTGCCTGGCTTTATTGCCGCAGATTACTTTCCGATAAAATATTGGTTTCTTCCTTTACACAGAGTTATCCATCAGTGACAATATGGTTAAAATTGATGCCAAGGTCAACCTCTGTATTATACATTCAAGGACAGATTCTCATTAAAATAGCAGTAGTAATTCTGACCAGATTAAAAACCTGTCAAATGTTGCATGGAAGTTTTGTAAGTTATCGCTAAATGTAAGTATGAAACTTATCACGTGTGCAGTGTGTGGGTCAAGGCTAGAGACAGACTGACATCGATTTTTGTCAACTATCAATGGATACAAATGCGCAATTGAAGAGCGGGGTGATTTATGAATCTCGCACAACAATGTACTTGATCCATAATATCTTCAATCTGGTGAACAGAAATGTTAGACGCCATTCACAAAAGATTTATGCAGAAAATGATCAAGAAAAAGCATAAATTTCAGCTGTGTGGAAATGTCTATGTTAACTAATCAATCTGCTGAGTCAGTTGGACTAATCTCCTCTGTCGCTTGTGGTGTTGTTAGCCCAGTAGCCTAACCCCAATTCAACTTAAGTTCAGACCTTGTTCCAGGGTTCAAAATATGGAAATCTTTACACAAAATGTGCCTGGATGGACACATTTAAACAGAAAATGACAACATAAGGTAAATTAATAATAATAATAATACATTTGATACACTCATGTCAAGAGTAATCCTGTTTGGAAGTTTGAACAGTGATTAAAATACTGCAAATAAAATATTGATTATAGAGAGCTCTACATCACCTGGGCCCTGCACAAGATGTACAAACTCCTAAATAAATTAATATAGTGCAACTAAAATAGTGATTATAGAGAGCTCTACTGAAAATTAACATTTTCTGAAGACCGTGACTAATAAAAAAACAAAAAGTTGCGCAGACTTGGCTAAACACAACTGAACAAGATACGTAAAAAGTACAGAGAAACTAATTATAATGTACCATTGATATATATATATATATATAATATATATATATATAAATAACTGCACAGTAATAAAATTATAATTGTTGTTTTAAATTAAATAATATAAAATTGGACAAATAGACCGTGAAATATTAATAAGTAGAACATGTTGAGGAAATGGTTTGGAATGAACTTCATTATGTGTGAGGGTGTTTCCCAGGAGAGAGTGGAGGTGGGGGGGGGGTCATTGTGGGGAGAGGTTATCCAGGGTTGTCCCTGCAGACATGGGGTGAATTAATTAAGACAGTGAATGGCAATGAAACACAATACACTGTGTGTGCAACACTTGTAATGACCCCTGAGGAAGGGCAACAAGTTAGAAATAGTAGCCATCCATCATATCTTATGCACTGAGGAAACTCTTGGTGTGGTCTTGTAAACACTAGGGAAGTATGAGTACATGACAGGCAGGTCTTTGTGTACAGTACCAAGTCTTTCACGGGTTCTGCTTGACTTAATGGTGGGCAATTAACTAGCATTAAGTATTCTAATTATTAACTGACAGTATATATCAAGCAGCTTTTTTAAACATTTATTATGGAGCTTGAATTTGTTTAGTGACCATGTTAGTTATTTTAAAATCAAAACCACCACCATCCACACAAGAGAACCAACACAGGAGCCACCACCATCACTGTAGGACCAAAACTGAAGCCACCATTGATACAGGGCCAAGTTACAGCCCCTGGGCCCTGCACAAGATGTCTAAACTCCTAACCAGATGACACCTTGGCACAGATACACCAGGGCATCCAGTCCACAACCTCAGATGTACACCCTCAATAGATTGGCACACATACTATGGTACAATACTGGCAACAGCACAAGAATCGAGGGGCACTGTACCAATACTGTATTTAATCTAGCAAGCTGGTTCATTTGTAAAAAAATGTATTCATGTTTAGTAATATCATTGGACAAACTATTAAGTTACATTTGGCTGCCTGGTCATAATAATAATGATGTAATAAAATACAAAATGTCTACACTGCCATAATTACATAATACTCTACGCCGCTTTACATTAGATTAAATATTAAAAATAGTAATAATATAAAAAGTCTGCAAAAAATTGAAAAGTTCTGACTCTATATATTGTAAGGCTATTTACTCTTTCATTAATCTCCATTAAGTTAATCTTTAAATGATTTCAGCGATGTATGCACTCTCTATTAAACCGGCAGCACAGTGGACGTCAACAAACCAAATCCACCAAGCTGCTGCAAGCAGTATTTATACTCCATTTTTCCTCCAGTGGTGTACCAGGTTCTATACATCAGTGGGTGGTGGGGGAGGGGGCATGTGGGCAACATGTGAGCAAAATGTGTGGGCAGAGTACCAGTAAAGGACCATCAAAGCATTCTTCATCATCACTATTTTTCTAACATGTGCCTGTTGATGCATTATATAAAATAATACATTTGCCTACATTCTCACAAAACCTGCCCATCCTAATATTCCTATTAATAACATTGTAAGCTGCCGTACTATCAGATTCTTTGCATGATAGATGTGGATGGGTCAAAAGAAACTGAACGAGTTGTGATACTTTTAACAGATGGTCAATTATTTTCAGACACATTTGATTTCTAAGAGGATTCGCACTTGATTTCACACCAAGGACATAATTCATTGTCAAGAAACACAATTGATTGTCATGCAATAAAAATGTTGACTTTATTTGTTCTGTCATCGACCAAATAAACGTTTTTATGATACAGAAGACATACGCCCATGATTTTTGTGTGTGGGCGGGCCACTACTTTAATATGTATAAGTTATTATGTTACACAGCTACATTAAAATTTAGTATTCTAATATTACTAATCTTTTGTATTATTATTATAATAGTACATTTGATCAATGATGTATTTTAGGCGCCTTTGAACATATTTTATTTCTCGATGTATGACGCTATATATAACTAACTGTTAGTGTTATTATTAATGTACCTGGTACATACTTTGTGCAAAAGTGGGGAAGTGGTGCTCATTAGCCTTTATACTACCATTAAAAGAAAATTTACATTACATAATACACCACTCTCATATTACAACAACAACATACGTCCATTTCTTTGCATCCCATATATTTTTTTCTTTGAAAGATAACAATCGAAAATTAACACCTGTTTAATTTGTGCACTAGAAACCCTTTTTGTGTGGGGTTTCGCACTAACTGTACCTGAAGAGTGTCTACCCCAATTAAAGCAGAACTGCAAAAAGTTAAAGCCAATAACACTCTTTTTACATATTTTCTCACGACTCAAGTGCAAGTTTTATTGACCTTATCAACGTTTGACTAATTCCAGTCCACTGACTTCTAAATTAATCAAGCTTGACCTTAAATGAACCAGTGTACTCGGTGCTAGTTAATTATTGATAGTCCTCCAATTATCTGTCGTCATACAAATGATACAAATATTGATCTGTTTTCTTAACATTAAATATCTGCCATTGCTGACTTTGTTTACTCGAACCATTGCTTGCAAATTGACATTGCCTGTCATTGACTCGTGACTGACGCAGAGGAATTGTTTATCATCGCATAAAGATAACGCAAAATCATATTTCAAAGGAATTATAGTAACTGCAAGCAGATGCAAGATAACTGTCCAGACCGACCTGGATAAGTACAAATGATGGAGAGAAAAACATCACGCAGACGGAGGATACACGAGTGTAAACAAATAAGTTACTCAGTTATTATTATTAAATAATACTGGAAGTTCATAACTATATTGTTTTTCCATGAAACAAAAGCAACTGGCAACAATAAGCCATGCTACCATGATTTTCAGGTTTTATCAGTAATTTAACAAATAATCACTTCATTAGCGATAACACTAATTATAATGTTAGCTGATATGCACATGATTAATATTGAAATATCATAGGATCAAAAAATGTCTTGCAATATCAATAAGCATTGTTGAACTGACAAACAGCACAATGTCCTAAATGAATCATTACAGAGGTATTAATTATATGTGATAAGCCATTGTAAACCTGATATCTATATGGAAATAAATGAATTACTTACTTACTTACTTATATAGTATACATGTTTACCTTATTTTGTATGAAGAAACAACATAAAATATGTATGATTCTACTGCTACTGAGGCACCACTGATATCATGGCCCAACACACTTATGGTGGTGACACCTTGTGGCACACATTGCCAACAAATGTTTGCCTTGCTGCAGGGCATTATTGTTGAATGGGGTTAGGTGTGACCAGGAGGGCTGGGGTAGGGTAATTGCTGCTGGGCAATGTCCCCAGTGAATACACTTGTGAGAGGGTGATGATTAGAGCTGAATACTAGTATGTGCTGCAGAGGAGGGTGTTAATTAGGACTGGATAACTGACTACTCCCAGGGGAAGAGGAGGGTGTTAATTAGGACTGGATAACTGACTACTCCCAGGGGAAGAGGCTAGTACTGTCCAGGCAGGAGACATCTAACTTCCATGATAGTTATTGATAAATGAGAGCAACTGTCCAGACAGTTAAAATAACAGATCAAAGAGTAACAGCCCAGGACTATGCTTGGAACATAACCAATTCATTGATAATTAGCAATGATTTATGACCTGTCAATCATAGCCTGTGTTTAGGCCAGTATGTCCAAAATAATCATACATTCTTCTTAATGGCTGTTGATTGTTCTGACCTGAACATAGACCACTCCTATAATCTGTTGCACAGCCATGTAATTGTACTGTTGATGTCTTATCACATAATTAAGCAGAATGCAATCTAATATTTGACTTCCTATACTAGTAAGGGATCATTCTGTGGGTCTATTCCACTGGCTTTCTTCGACAATGTCATGGCATGGGATATCAACATGTGGCTTGCATGTGGCTCGATGTTCATAGAGGTGGGGCATATTTCACGGGAAAAAACAATTGCCAGTGATTAAGTGCAAGCTGTGTCAGACAAGCCTCTACTGTGTTCCTCTAAGATTTACCACAGCAACCTATATTGCTGTAGTGCATTTGTGCAAGAGAAATTACAAAATATTTCCACAGACGGTTGTGGATGTAGGCTGCATATTCATATTCGCCCCAACGTGAGAATGATAGGCTGCACATATAACCCATGTAAATAAATGGGATGAGAACTATTTTGTAAGAGTTAACCAGTCTATAAGATGAGTCCTTTACATAGATCTTTTTTGCAGTTTTCTTTACAGTATTGGTTGCAGGTTTTATTTCTGCCTTTCTGGGTCCATTTATACAGAACAGTGCGCTGGTTTTGACAGTGACATGGTGTGTTAGTGTCAACAGGTTTAACAGTTGGATCCATTCAAGAACTGTGGCTTGCTGACTACACTTTGCAGGGAGCCACTTGGCAGAGGTAAAGGTGTTGCTTGAACACAGCAGGTGTTGTCTCATCTTCCAAGAGAGATCTCTGGCAGTATACTCCAGTGCATTGTGCCAAGTCTGTCTTCATGACACACAGACACCAGTCTGCAATGCCACACACAATAACTGCGTCAGAACATATGGCAGATGTTGCATTATTCAAAGGCCTACATTTTGAAACTTGTCGACTAATGGACACCTACACATGCATGCACGGCCCCTACCAAGCGCCTGCATGCACCACGTGCCCGCATGCACCATGCACACATACACCACACGAACAACATTCCCACTCTCAAACAGAAAAGTTAAATCCTAATTTATTTTTGAATTAACAATCTTGATAACGACGCTGATTGGCTGCTCACCCAAACATTTGCTGCTGGCAACATAGGCAAAATAGACTCTCGAGTAGTACTAGCCTTTATCCAGGCACCGTGAGATGGGAGCACTGTACGAGCGGTACTAGATGTGTGCATTCATAGCGCACGTTCTCGGCCAGACTCTGTTTCCCGGCAAAGAATGCAGCCGGCTGAGAGTTGGTTATGCGAGACTGTGTGTATGTGTGTGCGTGCGTGCGTGCGTGCGTGCGTGCGTGCGTGCGTGCGTGCGTGCGTGTGTGCGTGTGTGTATGCATGCATCCTCTGTAAATTAGGTCTCTTTAATCTTGAAAGAGTAGTCATTTTAAATAATTCATAATTACAACTATTTACATATGTCTGTTCGTCTTGTCTGTCTTGTCTGACTTGTTTGTTTGTCTGTCTTGTCTGACTTGTTTGTCTGTCTGTCTGTCTGTCACTTCCTGCCTTCACTCTTATGTCTTTATATCACTGTTCTGTGACAGCCACTTGGTACACGGGCACATCCTTAAGAATGAGTCAATTATTAAACAAGACTAAGAAAAAACACTGTCCTAATGAAAGGCCTCTGTCAAACTAAATCATGCCATATGCCATGCTATCACCCCATCAGTAAGCTGCCACTAGAACACGTATGTCCTAATCCTCACTTCTGCATTGTGCCAGCAAGATTGGTTGTCACACAGAGTTGTGGCTATCAGACAAAGCCGGAAGAGATGTCATGACATTGAATAAAGTACGTCACAAGATGACACGACAAAGTCACCTTCAGACAGATTCCTTGAGGAAACAGGAAACGAAGCACATCAATGTTATGTCAAAAAACAATGACAACAGATTTAGGATGACACGGAATGAGCTTAGACTGCAGGGATATAGACTTAACAGTTGCCTACGATGAGTAAGGAACTGTGCACACATTCAAGAACTAATGTTCTAGTGACACTTAGTGAGGTTAGACCACTGACAAAAACAGGAGTTGATTGAAATACCCGAAGACAGAACCACAGTTCCTTGACAGCTAAAAGCATTTAGCTTTTTGTAATGTCCAACTTTTATTGAAATGCATCAGTACAAATAAAAAACACTAATAGAATCGGTCAAAATATTCAGACACAAAAATAGTTTCTTGATAAATAAAAACATTTTGTTGTTGTAATTTCCAACTGTTATTTATGCACTTAAATACAAACACCCAGACTATCATTAATAAATAAAGTGTTTAACCAGTGTACCTATTCAACCTGATACAATAGCAGATAAGGGCAGATTACAGATCTTCATAGGAGTCATTGTACAGCATCCATAGATAATGATTATTTACTTCCCTGGGGTTCCTTGTCTGATCCCACAGGCGATCCATATCACAGCCATTAGTGAACCAGCCAGAACCAGCCAGAACCAGCCATGTCAGTGGTATTCTTATAATGAAACAATAATTAAACCAATGTAAATAAAATAAAAAATTAAAGGGATGTAGGTGGAGATATGTTTCTATGTTTAGTTTGATGGTGACCAGGGGAGATTAAGTATTACTCCAATGAGATTAAGTGTTAATCCAAAGTTAATGTGCAATTTCAACAATGAACTGACTTCAACTTCTATTCTATTAAAAGTGTGCAATAAAACCAATGTAAATTGAAAAATTGATTATGCTCAAGGGGAATATATAGTGATGTTGGTTGATGTTACAGAATATATAGTGAATATATAGTGACGAGGGGAGATACAGTGTTAATCCAAACATGACAAACATAATCAAATCACAATTCTGCCAACTGCCATCAAATGCATTCAACAACTGTTTGAGGACCCCACTCTTCCTTACAGAATATTGCTGACATTTACTGTTCAATGTTTTTATCTGATTGCAAAATTATATACCAGTAGCTTCTTATCCGTTTAATAAGGCAATAGTCACATCAATATTTCGGTTTTTGTTCTAATTAAAAAAAATTCATCCACATTAAAAAAATTATTTTCATCATTGTTCAACATAACCGTAATAATACAGTAACAGTCGACCTTTATTCTCCGCACATGCATATTCACACAAGACAGTGTTCAAACACGAATTGCAACAGCAAACCACATATTATTGAGCTGACACAGTTTGGTTGTCACTTGATGTGGACAAATATCTTGCCGCCAATCAAAAATGAGTTTTCTGCCAAGAAATTAGTTTGCTTGACCACGGGGAGGGGAGGGGAGACCATGAGACCATATGGACCTGGTTGACACTTCTAGATACATATGTAACATCTTCTGAAAAAACATGTTTGAATCCCAACAGATATGTGATGCATAAAGATGCATAGCTGTACTACATTTCAGAAGCTGACATTTTATATTACTTTATAGCAACATATAAACATAACTGCAATAGCGATGTATAAATGCAATAAGATATGACATTTAAACAAATGGATAATTCCCACACAATGTTTTTATTTATTAATAACCCTGCTTTTGTTTTATAACAAGTAGTGCAATTAATATTTCCTTAATGTATATACCGGTACATAATATAATGGGTACACCGATATTGGCTTGAAGAGTTCTTATCCTTCAAGAAGTAATAGGAAGAACTAGAAAACCACCATCATCGTCAATCTTAATTTACTAATTTACTTGCTCGTAATGAGAAGAACATAGACATGATAGAAAGAATACAGAGGGGATGAATTAAACTAATTCTAGAACTTAGAAACCTTAGTTGTAAGAATGTGCGTTACCAAATTGAAAATATAATATTCTCTCAGAAGGATACAGGTAGATGAAAATTATTTGGACTCTCAAAAAGCCAAAAACCTCCTTCTCCACACACACACGTTGATAGTTTTGCATAGCAACCTTCTTAAATCAGCAGCCATGTATTTTCAAACAGATGCAACATAAACAGTTCACATTACGTTGGCGCCACTTTCTTGGGCCTTCTATAGTTTAGCAGGCCGCCTCCAGCAGCTTTGTTTCATCTCGTTTACCGCAGCTTGCACGTTTAACATGCTTCAAGATTCTCTCTCCCATGTTTGTATGAGATGATGTTGCAACCAGGATCTTGGGGGCGGTCGATCACGTTTGCAAAGTCTAAATACATTAGAGGGTGAACAGAAGAATGGTGAATAACCTGAGGAAAGAGGTCAGGATGCTATGCAGCCTAACAGGAACATTGGTAAGACGCCTGATGAGTTGGGAAGGCCACCTGAGAATGTTGTTCTTGAGATCAAAGGTATTCTCACTGGAGAGACCTGAAGCTTCTCACAACCAGCAAACATTTCCACCCAGGGCTATCCACAGCACTGTAATCTGGACAAGTAAACATATCCACCTTGAAGACGGGGCCAGGCCAAATCTTGGGTTCAAGTAAAGATATCCAATGGAAGACAGACCAAGGGACCCTTTCACTAACAGTCTTGTAAGCCTGGTTCTGCCCTTTAAAATGGACTTTGCTCCTTACCAGTGACCTGATATACTGGAAACACCAGGATGTGCTGCTAGGACACATGCACTGGAGTGTCAAGGAAATAGTGTCCTTGGTATCACAGAAGCGTTTTGAAAAAGCTCCAAACTTAACAACCAATTCTGTTTGACGATGTATTTTCTTACAAACTCATATCTTAGTGAAACAGTCCGTCTGCCCACACACAGCGAAGTGTAAGCTATATGATGGCCCAAAATAACCCTCCTTGTCTCTATCTCCGGGTGAATCTTCAAGACTATCTTCCATTACACACTGTAGGGCATAGTATAGGTGTTAGCCCTGTGTGCCACCATCACTACTCTCACATTTAAGAACTCTTATCTTAACTTGTACACACTAAACCATTGGCACTAAACTACCAGAACTACTCAGTTGTTCAACAATCTTCTGTTTTAGTTATAAATAACCAAGTATTGGAACTAGTGATAATACAAAGTCCTACAGTGTGCAAATTAAGATGGAGTGGGTGTGTTAAAAGAGATCTCAAAGGGTCCGTGGTGAACAGCCGAGAGAATGTGTTAAGAGAGATCTCAAAGGGTCCGGGGTGAAAATGGCAGAAGAACACAATACATGGAGACAACTTGTTGAGGATGGAAAAGATCAACTAATGCCCTCCACACAGCATGGGATCAACTGGGAGGAACAAGTATCCCAAACAATTAAAAAAATTAATTTTGACATATCCAAACAAATTTGATCTGGTAAAGGCTTTTGTTAACATTGCACCCAGACTTGTTGCGTGTATGAAGTTGTCATTTGGCATCATAGGTACTAAAGAAATCTGGGTGCAATGCTAACGAAAGCCTCTACAAGAGAAATTTTGTTTGGATATGTCAAAATGAAATTTGTGAATATAAAAAGAATTATCCTGAAGAATGTTCAGTAATAAAAGTATCCCAAATGCTTTTTATATAATTATTACTAGTATACGTTGACGCCTAGTATTATTTACTTTTGACCTTCACCATATTGTATTGTAGGCCAATGTGCATTTTTTATACACTATTAATCTGTACTCAATCCAGTACTTCTGATAATTAATAACATTCATCTGCTTATAGCCACTTTGTCATAAATGATTACATAGGCCTATTATATTTATTACACCAATCAATTACACACTTGTTTATAGGAGTGTAATTGACCTCAACCAAGTGAAATCACATCTTAAGTAGGACTGAGATAAGAGGCATCAGGCCTGTCTTATAGTGCAGTGCCTGTCTTATAGTGCAGTGCCTGTCTTTTTAAATACTTGTTTAACTGCAAATATTTCCAGGCCATTTCCAGTGATTATGATGTAACAGTCGACTTTTGATTTTCATCACGAATATTAAAAGGAGAGGTATCATATGATGCTTCAACAAATATTTTTAGAGATGTTGAGGAAGTTGAAATGTGTACTTATACCAGCCACATAAATATTACAATGATTATGATAGGAATGAGACAGTTAGGAATATTTTCCTTGCGATTTTTTATGATGTTGCAAGAAACTGCTACCAACAAATAAAATGCTGTCGGACGTTTGCATCAGTTTGTCGTTGAAAATCCCACTCCTCCACCCGGAGTACAACCAATACAAAGCCAGGTAGCACAATTTTGTTACATAGACAAAACTAATGTACTATTTTTGTATTCAACCTATACGTACTTCTTCAGTATGTGCAAAGTTCTGTATTTTACAATCTGAAGACAAATTTTATTTGATCACCAGCAAATAAATTCACATCTTTGCTAGTCTTATTAGATCAGTATAAATAATATTATGTCAGTAATATTTAAACAATTTTAAGTGTACCAAAATCAAATTTACAAGGGACCATCTTCTAGTTATAATGTATAGATTGAATGACTTCGTAACATTGCTGTCAAGCGTAGACCGCCGTAGTAGGTCGCCGTGCCGTACATGTCGCCGGCTCCGGCGGCTGCGTGTCTTGCTTAAATTAATTTGGATTTGAGTTGTTTAGATCCTGTCATGCATCCATTATTTTGTCTTAATGTTGTGTATATGAAATTGTAATTTATGTTTATTAAATTAAATCATGTTTCAAAACATTGATTCTGTGGTTTCTGCAATCAAGGAATGTTCGTCCGACAGATGCTAATTCCGTCCGTTTTCCACATTCGCAAAAAGTCAGTGTCCCTAAACTCACGATTTGTGGTAAAATAAATGTGATGAAGACACGACAACACTTCTTGAGATGTTTATTAACATTCCGTTCACCAACCACCGCCACAAGTTCACTGGAGAGCTGAATATTAATCTAGCGCTAACAATATTTGGCTGATCTGCTGAACCAACATTTGGCGACTTCGCGAAGTCGAAGACTGCCAAGTCCGCGTTGGTTAATATTGGTTAACTGGACTACTACATAAATATTCTAATAAAAGGTAGTGATGCTCGAATATACTATTTATTAAATTTATTAAATGTGATCCATGCGTGGAAGCAAGTTGATGCAGATCATTCTACTTGTCTGGACAACAAATCACTTGTCCCAGACAACTGGACAAGCACTATTTCAAACGCTGCCAACTAACTAACAGGAGGTTTACATGAATCTAACAGATGACAAATACGTGACCAGACTCATACATGATGCTATCATCTTCTCATCAAATCTCCCTTGACGTAACAGTTCATAAACTAATCCTTGCCTTCAGCCGTCTTCACATTTCTTTCACGCAGTGCTACTTTATTCGAAAGGTCACATGACGGCAATTCTCCGCAAAATCAATTCACCGAAAACGTCACTTGACTGGGATGATGACATCGGTGTCAAACTGGTGCCGACCGAGAACAAGACCACCGTGCATTTACATGATCGACAGCCAAAGTCACATGCGCAGAAAACCACTTAGAAATTAACCTGTTTTAGCAGTGATTAGAAAAGCATTTTTTCCCTATCTTTTCTCAGAATGCTACCACAAACTGTAGTGAGCAATTACAGGTGTACAATGCTTACGTCAGATGCGAACTTCGTGAACAGTGCTGCTCTTGACAATGTCTCTTTTCATATTTCACTGTCAACTTTTGACTTTTTTATCAGTTACATTTTGGCAATTTTCGGCTGTCATCCTCAGTCCACCCACCAACTGCTATATGGCAGTACATTAGTCAGTCTGAGCTTGACTGAAGAATGACTGTGAAATATTGAAATAGTAATTGTCCAAAATGACCGATCTGGTGTATGCATTCAGACATGGATGTGCTTGATGACTTAGGATATGAATATCCCTCGACAAGGTGTTGTATTCATACGACATGTGTTGCAGCTTCGAATGGATTTTTTGTAGGATATACCTCGCTACGTCAGTTCTGTACTAAGGGACTCATACACATTATTTAAACTGGTGGCAAACCAAAGGCCACTCTATTAAACCTGAAAATGGTAAACAAATTCTGGCATGAACGAAATCACAAAAACCACACTTGTGTAGCTTAGCATGCCCTGTAATTTCTGATAGAAGGCAGGGTATTATGGAAATGCAACAGTCACAGTGCTGCCACCTTTAAGGTAAACACATCATTCTTTTTAACTATAGAGCAAAACAGTTACCAATGAGACCATTGTTACTTCAAGGATTGGCAATGATTCAGTCTAAAGGGATATTGTGTGTGACAGACGTCATCTAGAGGCAGCAGACAGGTGTTCATCTACAAGCAGTGTCAACAAACACTGAGCTCATCCCAGCCAACCTGTCAAACGTTTACACCATTAGATCTTTACAATGTCAAACATTTGCACCACAGACCTTTGAGCCATCAGACATTTGCACAGAAGTATCTATAGCAGATCTTTGTGCTGTCCGACATTTGCCCAATAGACCTTTGCACCATCAGACATTTGTACTGCAGACCTTTCCACTGCAGATGTTTGCACAGCCGATCTTTGCACCGCCCGACATCTGTACCATAGACTTTGTACCTTCAGACTTTTGTACCACAGACCTCTGCACCACCGATATTTGCATTGCCAACCATTGCACCATCTGACCTGTGCACCACTAGACCTCTGCACCACTAGACCTCTGCACCATCTGACCTGTGCACCACTAGACCTCTGCACCACTAGACCTCTGCACCACTAGACCTCTGCACCATTAGACCTCTGCACCACTAGACCTCTGCACCACTAGACCTCTGCACCACTAGACCTCTGCACCATTAGACCTCTGCACCGCTAGACCTCTGCACCACTAGACCTCTGAATACGTCACAAGCAGACTGCACCAATGGATAAGGGATGTATTATTAATATACTTCTGAGTGCATGACAGATGAGTGATTTTTGAGATGGTCCCCCATTTCAGGCATGATTTTGAGTTGATCCATCGTGTAAGGTTGATTTTGAGATGGTCCTCGTGTCAAGGATTTATACCCTGAAAAAATAATGTCAAACAAGAAAACAGACATATTTTTGGATTACAACAGTAGACTGTTCAAATGCATATTTTTCTTGGCTGGCCTGCTGCATGTAGCTATGTCATTGATGAAAGAACTCCCTACGTATATATACAGAATCTTTTTGTTTCTTGTGACATCTGGTTGGACTTTCTCCTTGCTGATGTTCTCGACAACAAGAATTGCAGAGTTCAACAAAAACTTCAGAGCAAATCACTGAAATTACATGCAACAACTTTGACTGAACCTGAATCACCATCTTGTGTACAGAACTAAAAAAAACATCAACATTGCATGAAAACAAAAATAGCGATCTGCCCCCACAGCGACGTCATTGACAGGTTGCAACTAATGCATATTTCATAGGAAGCTACGGTACTCTTCTAAACCCATCTGGTGAGCCACGCACCACCCTTTGACATTACACATTTGAGTCGCTGGCAGGACGCAACACTTTCTAACTTAATGACAATCATTACAAGTGCATAATTGATGAGAGAGCGAGGAGAAAATTGAAAACTGGAATAGTCCCTTCGGAACTGTGTAGACACAGCTGTAATCAATGAACAACTGGTATGGTTGTCCACCGATGTGGAACATAATTCCTGGACACAAGCCCACCAAACTCCCCCCTCATACACTTTTTTAATGTGGATAATATCGTGTGATGTGCACGCTTATATCACAAACAGACCGTAAATAGAGAGAGAGGCATAGGTTAGCCTTTGAAAGTAGGGTACGTACATTGCCTGGGGGCGGGTTATATGAACCCACTTCTCAGGGGGATGTAGTTGGAGGTTTTTAGCGAGTCTCAAGAGGGGTGCAATTGGAGTTTTGTGGTGAGTGCTGTTGTAGGTGTACGTTTTATAAAACCAACACGTCCCTGGTTGATGCCTTGAGGAACATTATGATGTATAAATACAAACCCCACTTGGAAAAAAGTGGCTACAATTTTCAAAAAAGAATGAACATAACATTGTAAGTAATATTTAAACCTCCATATTTACTCTCATCAAATGTTTCACAAGTGTGTTTCGTATACTAACTGTGTACCTATAATGTGTTTGTCTGATTTGTTTGAATAAATGCTTTCGATTGATTGATTGATTGATTTGAACATGCATATTTTCCATCTACCCTAAGTTGCTTTCTACCTCAATCTTATACACAAACTACAAGACATGCTTGGTGGGCCAAGAAAGATATCAACAACCAAGATGAAGAGCCATAAGCAGAACTCGACAGTCATGGATACTAGAAGGCAGCTGGGCCAAGCAATCAAAAGCCACAACCACTGCTTTGGGTTGCTATAATTAGACCCAGTTTGTCAATCTTAGCAGATTACACAGTGTGTTCTTTGACAGGTGGCTAGGAACCAATCATTGTTCCATTGAAGGATGCTGTTGTTCCCTTGTTGTCTATGCATGGTCATCTTCCATCGAGGATGTGGTCACAGACATTACCCAGTTGCTGGCCCCCTCTGTGTGTGTGACGTAGTGCTTTAATTGGAGACACAGACAGACAAGACATGATTATACTCTAAAAGAAGGATAACAATAAATTAAGGTTCTCTAGGACTAGTTCTAACAATGCAGCCGATCTTGAATGAGACTTGCAAATGTTTACATGCATAGTTTGAGTAATATACGCAGTTGAAAGAATCTATACCGTTTTAATTATTGAAAGATATTACTATGATATCATCCTACATTTAAGCATGTGGGACATTTCTAACAGTAGAATCTATATATTAATACCGATATGCAAATTTTTGGGCAACGTAAGTATGTCTTTTCCCAGGCACTGATTTCTACTCGTCTTATAAGTTATTCTATGTTCATTCCCTTTCATTAATTAGTGGCCTCTAATCTACAAATTGGCGATATAATAAAAAAACATGAAGGTAGATATATTGATGTATTTACTTACAAAGTTACATATCTTCTTTGCCACTTATTGGAGAAATATGGAAACTGACTTTCCAGATGGTGCCACTGATGAACATCTAAAATACAGTAATGGTGATAACTAATGCCCTCGGATAGGTCTCCATGGGTGGGTGTAGAGTAGCGACTTTAATAGAATACTGCTTTCAAGCATGGAGGACATATCAGCAGAATGTAGATCAGATGGAAAACATATCAAGAGTCTGGTCGTGAAAGTGAGATGAGATATATTAGTTGTAGAAATCACCTAAAACATTTTGGTTGGCAACACCAAACTGAAGTTGTGAAATAAATATTAAATGGTGTTAATGCGAATGCCCTTGAAACCCTAGACAGCACAAAATAGGTTTTGTAATACAAACTGGCAGATATTTGACCAAATATGTACATTAACAATTGTAGACCATCGATAAGCTAATGGGTTTTCCAAGTAACAACTCATTTACTAGTCGCTGTCTGGCCCGATTTGCTTCCGATGACAATCTAGTTTGTTAAGTAATTGAAATAGCTTATTAACAAATGTCTAAACATAAAACTGCTTTATTATTTATGGGTAGTAAGGGGAATGGGTGCACACCTTTTGTGTCAGGGCAATCTAGACCAAAGTATTACCTGGTGCCTAGACCTGATCAGATGTGCACCTCCTGAGAGTTTTATCAGCTGCCTTCCTGATAACATTTAACTGTGGCTTACTAGATGCAATCGAAGTATGTGAAAATTACAGCAAAAGCAGCTGCACCGGATAGTGACTGGATTAGGACAAATTAATTAGTTTGCTCCATGCCCAGGGTCAATCGCAGCTGGCTACGACTTTTAGAAAAAATTGTGTGCATGCATGGATGCATGTCAACTCAACATTAATGTGGGGTTCTCAAGTGCATGCGTGTAATTAGTTTTGATATTTCTTGTTGTTGTCTATTGTGTCCAATGATATCATTGAAGTAATGTATCTTTGTGTTTTCCTCTTTCACATGAATTCACTTCAGGTCTATCTATGCACGCATATAACTAGTTTGATGTATGTAAATATATATATATTACTTTTGTATGTGTATACCTGTGTATGCATATATACACAAAAATACACATACATTACATATACCAGTATACACATGCATCCAACATAATGTTTATGGTGTTCCTTTTATAGTAGCCCAGTATTTCATCAATACATTTTGATTGGTCGACGAATACAGTGCCCATAGGCAGTTCCAGGGAAATGTGCCCCCTGTTCAGATTAAGTTACAATGCTGAAGTTACTGCGATGACAAATTTTCAACAACGCCCCCCCACCCCGTCTTCTGATGTAAAGCCGACATAGGAGACAGTGCGAAACAGCAAGAGGAAGTGGAAATTGCGGCCGCGCAACGACAACAAGTCTGCCAGTGCAGGTTTGTGTGCTCCCCCCAGTCTTGCTTTCTGGATCTGCCATGGGTGTCTGCTCCATGTACCGTGTATGTATGTTTAGTATTTTAATGCATGTGCACACGGAACTTGGTATTTTAATGTAAGTGAAACATTAATAAAATATTTATTTACTTACATACTCAAATAGGACATGCCAATAAACTCCTGCAAATTGTTATAATTTCTTCCATAGGACACCGATTCGTAAACCGTTTCAAGAACAATGAAGACACAAGCTAGTGTTGATGAACATCGGGTTGACATGCTTGAGTAAACGCTAGAGACAAACAAATGAACCATGCAACAGCAAGAAAGAAAGAAAAGCAAAAACCGTCAAGCTGTACACGTGACTGCACAAATGAAACCTTGCCACGACAAGACAAGCACGTCATTTGACAACCAATTCACAATGCCATGTCACAAAACCGCATTTAACCCTTAGTAACAGAACCAAGAACATGTTTTTTAAAGGTCATAATTGACTATGGGATGATAAGTTGTCAGTTCGGGACTGTACACAAGTCGTCAACAATGTCATTCAGACAAGCATAGTAGTGTGTGATAACTCACTCGAACTCCCTGTTGGCTGTGCCACACACACCGCCAGAATTTACCCATAATCCCACAGCGCGCCGGTGTCCATTGTAAACTCATTGCGGAAATCACCACCAATTTGTCTGCCCAATGTGTCACATACTGCTATTTCAGGGCTAGAGGAAAAAATGCACCACATGTCAGATGATCCTAACACTCCACCAGCTTAACTCCAAGCCAGAAAAAAAATCTTTTTATGCAACCATAATTTGTGTCAAAGAAGAAAAATTGTTTTGGGTCAGGGCAATGTATTGCACAAATGATGCCAGTTATGTGCAACACACTGCAACAAAAGCAGGTGACTCGTGTCAAATTTATCTTGTGTATCTGTCATCCAGAAATTGCTGGAACAAAATGGTTGCTACCAGAGATTGTGAAGGTTATACATGCATGCACATATGCACGCATA
The DNA here is from genome assembly GCA_963995525.1 of Escarpia spicata. Classification (NCBI taxonomy): domain Eukaryota; kingdom Metazoa; phylum Annelida; class Polychaeta; order Sabellida; family Siboglinidae; genus Escarpia; species Escarpia spicata. The sequence continues at coordinate 54,949,487 of OZ023211.1, read as the reverse complement.
CATTTACACATGCATGCACGCACATCTTCCTGTCCCTGTGCCCACCACACTTACCAACCAGCTCCACTATTCAGACATTCACTAACCTAATTTGATTTATTATCCATCAACTGCATAAAGAGGGAAAAAAGAGAAACTTCCCCCACTGTAGGCAATGGTGCAGTTATCCCACAAAAATTGTCATAAATAAAATATCAGTTGCAGTGTATCAAGGACAGAATCTGCACTAGAACTTAGAAAAAAAGTGATGACTTTATGTCACATGATTGATGAGTTCGTGGGTTCGTGGGTTAAGCTGTCTGATGCCTGACCGTTAATGAAGTCACAAATGTCAATACCAGTAGGTCTGAAACAGACAAAGAAGAACAACAGAACCATCTGTGGCCAACTGGAAAAGAATTTATGGTGGCCCTCAGTCCCTATCATCTAAAGAAATTTGGACTTCCAGAGTACCTCGTTGTTGGTGGAGTCAACATAAAACCTGTTGTCTCTGTCAGGAATTTGGGAGCTCACTTTGACACTCACATGAGCATGAAGCAGCATGTTGATGCTGTTTACAAGAAGTGTAACTACCATCTGAGACGTATTAGCTCCATCAGAGCCTATATCACGAAGCCTGTCTGCCATTCATTGGTCATTGCGCTGGTTGTTTCAAGCTTAGATTACTGCAACGCTCTGCTGCTGGACCTACCCGAATTTCACTTAGCACGTCTCCAGAAGATACACAATAGGGCAGCCCGCCTAGTTGTCCTCACATCTATATCTTCACACATCACACCAGTACTGGCGCTTCTGCACTGGTTGCCAGTCAGACAACGCATTGTGTTTAAAGTACTTGTGTATATTTACAAGGTGCTCCATGGTTTGGCGCCGATGTACCTTGCACATCTACTACATCCACGAACTCGCAACCCTCGTCTTCGGCAGCTTCATGACCATCTTCAGCTTGCAGTTCCACGAGCATAAAAATCCATCGGCAAGCGAGCGTTTGGCGTAACTGGTCCGGCCAAATGGAACGAACTGCCACTGACTCTACGAGATGTTCCGTCTGTGTTTTTATTTAAACGTCACCTGAAGACATATTTATTTAAACAAACTTATGGTGGACAGTAGCAATATTTATTTACAGGACGTTTTAGTGACTCTTGTTAATTTATTGATCTATTTTTTATTGTGTAAATTAATTAATTTATAACTAATTTATATATTATTTTAATTGTTTTTATAATGTTTCTATATTGTGAGCGCATTGATTAACTATTAGTTAGAGATCGCGCGGTAAAAGAACCTTTATTATTATTATTATTATTATAGCAATGTATCCCTGAAAAGGCAGACCATTGAGGGCATTGCTTCAAAGAGCAAGCTTTATTCAAGACATTCTCCATGCTGACGAATATTGTCTCGATCATATATGACAGAGTGCTAGCAATTTCATTCTTCATTGTGTTCTTTCGCTTTCCTCCTTGTGCATCTGCAGGGCAAATGTTCACATCACCTTCTCTCCTACACTATCACTAATACAACAGGTGAAAAGACCATTTAGAGACAACAAGTTTGTCACCCAAAGCTAAAGCTCCAGATGCCACGGGAACAGAGAAGTCGTTGACTCATCAAGAGCATATCTCCATATGTCCCTCTCCTTTGATTCCCTTCCTCCCCCCTCCCTTCCTCTCTCTCTCTCGTCTCTACTCTCCTACTTATATGTCTCTATGTCTATCTCCCTCTCCTCATCTCTCTATACCTCAATTTCTTTCAACTCTTTCCCGTCATCTTACTCTCCTCATCTCAGTCTCCATCTTTCTATCCCTCTGTCCCTCCCTCTCTCGTTCCTCCTTCCCTTCCCCCTCCTCTCTCTCCCCATGTCTCTCAAACATGGGTACCATTTAAGCCAATCCTTCCCGCAATCCTGGATTCAACTTTCCTCAAAGTAGACCATATCTAGCTTGACATCACAAGAGTTAGACGAGACATTATCAACTCCATCACCCCAACACTGAAGCAACTGCCATTAGGATCACTTAGGCTGCAGTTGATCACTGTGGAAACGTAGTGCCTAATGTGCCAGGATACTCTGAACACAACTGATTCGATTCAACTAGCAAATGGAACAGACTGACAGATGACCTTGAAGAAAATGATGACGACACTGGCATGATGAGTGCTCGATCACTGCGCAAACACTGGACTACTTTACCGCAACTGATCAAGTTGTTTTGCAAGGTCGGTAATCAGATATTCAGATTATTTAAATGACCAAACAAAATGTGTTCTTTCTAATCATGTTTTATCAACATTTGCGTTACTTCCCCACATAGCCAAATTAATTTTTGTTTATTATAAATCTTTACAGACCAACTGACACATACTGATCTATGTAGTAACTGATTCAAAACCGGTATTCACTTTGAAACTGTTCTGCACATGTTTACTCTTCATTTTTCTCCTAATTTTACACTACCACAAACAGCAGCTGTATCTTATATAATAATAACTATATTTGCAGCCCATAATTGTGTGAAACATTGCCAGCATCAGTAATCTTCCTGCGTATGTATCACCTACTAGATAGTAATTAACTACGGATAATTATTTGTTTACCAAGTTTGAAATTAACCTAATTCAACAAGCCTGATTGAGCTTTGTTGATTAGTCATGTATAATTAATCGCTTCAATTAGTCACACAGTGTGAATCTGACAAGCAAAACCATCTGCCAAAGAATCCACCTATAGGCCTACTAAAACATGAATAAAACATTAAGTTTGGCACATTTGAGCTAATTCCAACACAACTGTTCTAGCTACAGAACACATTTAAATGTATGAGGCGCACTGGGGATGCATCAGTATTTATTTCTCCATTTGTAGCGATGTTAGTCTTCGTCAACGCTAAGCAAAGAAAGTTTATGAGTGATCTTGAAATTGGATAAGTCAATACTTATTATTTTATTAAGCTGCTCGGAACTTTTAGTCATTTTGTTAGAGGTATTCAACATTCAGGATGCTCCCCAGCAAATATTTTTCGGATTCTGCTTGCTCAAGACTACACATAATGCAGGGAATACTACCCCATTGACACATTCATATACAGACAAATAGCCACAGGTACAGTAATTTTCTATACAACATAAATGTTGTTGTCCTCAAATATGCCAACTTCATATAAAAACAAATTAAGGGGAAAATCGCAGAAAGGGGCTACCATCACAAAACCACTGGCAATCAAATGTGCATACCCTAAATCAAAAATGAAATATATGAGAGCTTTGGCCCCCTCCAATGGAACAAGTCTAACCAATAGGAATGGCAGCAATACATTAGTGCAGATTACATTTGAGTAGGCGTTGACTTCGAGGATGAAAGAGCCTAGAAACACCCACACGTCTTGCCTCCAGACCAGTTACTCCGCACCCTTCACTCCTGGCTCTTCCACAGAACATCTTGACAGCAGTAAATTCCCTGTATAAATAAAATCAACAAAAAGCCTGCACAAAGACTGCATTCTCGACCAAGTATTTCGGTCGTGTGCAAAGTGCTCTCAATTGACATTGATGTTTCACTCACGTGAACATTTGCATATTTGTCTGTGGCACACAACAGCTCAGTAATGACCCGTATTGTGACTTCCGACCCGCCAGAGGAAGTTTGCTACTTCACAGATTCAAATACCACTTCGTTAAAACGCTACTCTCCATTTCTGGAGAACTTCAAAGTTAATTAAAGGTCGTCTGATCTTGTACCAAGGCAATCTCTAAATAGCCGACTTACATTTCCCACAATCGTGACTGCTACATGCAGATCACGTGTCATTAATTTTATTCCTACAAGAACTAATAATATACTGTACATTTCTCTCTGCCATAAATCTACCAACTTTGGCTATTCATGAGTACATTACAACACTAAAACATATATTTATCAAGATTACTCAAACATACAGATATTGGTAATAAATAACATTATATATACTAAGTAAAACAATAGTAGTTAAGTAAGAATAAATAATAATATCAATGAATTTCTCAGTGAAGCGAAATATACAACGCATTGTTAAATTGAGAAAAATATAGTATTTTTCATTTCTTTTGAAAACCTATCCTCAGGAGTTTTTCTAAAGAAACAAAAACTCGTAGAAATGAAATTAGTTAACACACGATCTCACTATAACAAAATTCAGTCGTGATCATGGGAAATAAAAATGAAGCTGACCACGTGGACATGTTCTATGTAGAAAACCATCTATGAGAAACCAGGTCCTAAATTTAAGATGTCCCTTCAACAAATGGTCCTTTTATCAAACAGAACACAAAGGACATGTTCTTAATGACTCTGAGAAACATGTTGATAATATGACAAGCTGCTTTAGGGGACTTTGCACTGTCATCAAGATAACATCGGAAAGACTGATGGAGATTTTAAACGATGGAATTGAATAACAACTGTTTGATGTAGTCTTCTGCCCTGTAGAGATATACACAAGGAATTAGACAGATTTCTTCTGGGATGCATCCTGTTTTATCTTTTCATAGCAGGGCTAATAAAAATCTAGACAATTAGAAATGACTTAGCTTACAAATGCTATTATTTTTCAAATCTCCAAAGGCAGCAGAGTTCATGTCTTGCAACTTTTTATTTTAAAACTAAGCTCCACATGTGCAAGTGTGCTTTCTTTGTCGCTGTGTCTAAAACCTGAAATGAGCTTCCAATTACCTTAACATCATCTGAAGCCAACAAGAGTTACATTTTGTAAATAAACTGAACGCATGTATTAGTTCTAATTTTAATTTCCAACCAAAATCTTTGTCAGAATTCAGTGTATTTTTGTTTTATGCATTTCTTTTTATTATATAATGATTAACACTTTTTGTTTATTGCACAAAAACTTTGCACTCGTCGTTACACAAGTATAATAATATTACTACTGGTAATAGCTGTTTGAATTTCTCAACAGACAGAACAAATAATTCTTTGAAACAGCCCAGTTCAGTCATGCGTGACAACCCTACAGAGATATCAACCTGGGAATTTGAGGCTGATGGATCAAATAACTAACAGCTTTAAAACCAGACTGGGCAGGCAGATCTGAATTCCATGCAGTGCTTTAGCATGTCGCCAAATTTGCATAATAACCTTAGACTTCTTGCTGATTACTATACAGATACGGCCGACACGTGTATTATTGGAGTATTTACACTACAATAGTACTATGGCAATACAAAAGGGTGTGTTTGCAGTCTGTAATGTTTAAAACGAGATGGCATAAAATAGTCAAGTAAGCCATGTGTCATGCTATCTGTCAACAAGTTTAATGGTTTCCACAAAAGACAAGTAATGATCAATAGTTACTTGGGAGTGATTTAAATTACGAACAAGGTATGTATTGAAAAGTAATTTCCTCTGAAGAACAGAGCTGGTATGATTATTCAGTGGGCAATGGTTAAATTTGAGTGAAATGACCGGTTTGCCTGGAGTCCGTATGCATATAAATATTTATTTCGGGCAAAACCCATAATTTGTTAAATATGTAGGTAGATTCAACTATACATTAAATCAAATAAGTTTTCAAACATATAAAACAAATCAGATATAAACAAATAAAAAGAAATAATACAACATTTGGAAATTCAATCAATTAAATGGTATAAGCAAATCTTACATCATTTGAAATGCTAAGTATACAACATGCAAGGTATACGGGGGGGGGGGGGGGGGGGGGGTACTGTACTAAGTACTACTATAAAAGAAAAGGGCTTAGGCTTAACAATTAGTGCTGATATAAAGGTTTCAGGGCAGTGCGGAATTGTAGCTTCAAAGGGAAATCAAATCCTTGGATTAATTAGATGAAATATAGCGTATAAGGAAAAAGACCTAACAATACCGCTGTACAAAACAGTAGTTAGGCCTCATTTAGAATATTGTATACAAGCGTGGAGGCCATATCGCAGGAAGGACATAGATATGCTAGAAGGAGTAATGAGGAGAGTGACTAAAATGATACCAAAACTGAGGGATCTTAGTTATGAAATACGCCTAAAAGAATGTAGTTTCAACACTAAAGACCAGGAGATTGGGAGGAGATCAGATAGAAGTGTTTAAAATATTGAATGGTTATGAAAATATTGATAGAAATATTTTTTTCTCAGTTAAGAAAGATAGAAGGACTAGAGGACATGAAGTTACATTAGCAAAGGAGCAGTGTAGATTAGATATAAGAAAGTTCTAATTTTTACAAAGGACTGTAAATTAATGTAGTAGTGTGAATATGTTGAAAAATATAATCGACACATACCTCAGAAGGGCGGGACACACAAAGATAAAAAGGGTTGGACTCTCGATAAGCCATTTGTCCACCTGCATCTAGAGTGAATTCTCTGGGTGACAATCTTGTTAAATGATTCAACTCTCAAGCCCAAGTGACAAGCTACAGTTATCAGTAAGGAGAGTTCATAAGATTAATTCCAAGATTACTGGATGCATAAAGAAGTTCTATGGAATCGATTTCTCCAGTTTTTTCAGGTCTACTCGTTGTAATACTATCTCGTCATTCTGCTTGACATTTCCTGTTTAGGTTATGTCATTGAAAAGGTTTCGACCTATGCATGCGTCATAGAGATAGATATCTTTGGTTGAACTAAACTTACATAATATTAGTTCCTTGTTTTGGCAAATTTATGACAGTAAAAATAGTTTTAATACAGTATCAGTTATGATTAATGTTAGTTCTCAAATGGCAACAAATTTATTCAATCTGGTGATTTGATTTGACACATTTTCCCACATATTTGTTGACTGGACATTTTTGTTTTTTAATAAGCTGGAAGTGACGTGCTTTCAATGCGATAGCACATAATCTGCTGATTAATATTTAAATGCACATTCACCGTTTTATATAGCCATGTTTTCAACGTGTTACCCAACACACTGTTTCTGACTGAGCAATCTACTCCCAGTGGCAAACACTCTTTTATAAAAACTGTATTACAACAATGTGTTTACATTTTCGCGAGGCATCTTAAATTGTGATGTCAGACAATCGCTTCATACATTTCATGGTGTACTGTGTTAGACAGCTGGGTGTCTCGAAAATAGCCGAGTAAAACACGGACTGACTTTTTCCGAGAAACAACCTACGTAACTCAACCCAACAGGTAGCGTGTCTATGCGGCTGCATAAGTGCAACGTGTGACTTTGTGGCGTCCGAATAAGTTCACAAAGTCCCAGAATACTTTATGTATGATGTAAAAGTGGTTGGTTTGGTCGCGGGGAAAATAAATTGCTAGTGGCAAGTGTATGTTAACAAATGTTAATGCTGACTGATGTTATTTTGGATCGAAGAAAATTGCATGTTCCACACCATGTACTGGTGGGAGAAGGGGGTGTTGAACCAATATTAAACGCTTTTTTAGATTTTGTAAACTTATAAGACTATCGCTTAATTTGTAAGGAAAGGTTGTAATCTAATGTATAGTAATCTTATGACTAACTCCAAACAGCCATGTCGATGGTGTACACAGAAATTACTATTATGAGAGTTTTCCTTCTCCAGAGTTAAAGAGTGCACAACAAGCTATTCCATTTCCATGCACAGGATCATTAACTTCTCCCTGGCAGACACTGGGGAGAAGACATTAGTGGCTTATAGCATTTCTTTCTAAAGACACAGGCAAAATGGGACGAATAAAAATGCCCAAGGTTTGAAATGGTGGTAGGTGAAATCGAACTGACGTCCCATCATTTGAGTCTTGTGTTCTGGCCACTGCTCACTGTTTTATACTCAAGTTTGGTTTGCAGCATATCAATATAATGCACACCTCTCTGTAGTGAACATATAACTGCGAGCGTCATGTGACTGACCCATCAATCAATCACAATCAATCACAATCACAATACTTTATTGTCCCTTGGGAGGGAAATTCATTTGGAGTGTAGAGCAGCATATTAAGACATATAAAACAAATGTACATGCAATATACACAATGTAAAAATAAAAGACTAAAAGTAATAACAGTTATATCGGTTAAATAAATAAATTAAATATGTTAAATAAGTTACAAGTTTTTAAAAAGTTAAGTTAAAGTTAAATCATCTCACAAATCATCTCCAGGCTCACTCAGTGTCGGACTGGCAGGGAAGACTGGCAGAGATGGAGGGGGACGAAGGTCAGTTACTCATTCATTAGTCTTATTGACGAGGGGACAAAAGAGTTTCAAGTGCGGTTCAATTTGCAGTGAGGGAGTTGAAAGCGGCGGCCAGAAGGAAGTAGTTTATAGCATGGAAACAGGGGATGTTCTGGGTCTGAGGAGACATTCCTTCCCTTTCTCTCTGCCCGTTGTCTGTATAGATCCTCTAGACTGGTCTGCTTTTTTCCCACCACCTTGCCACTAACCCTGACTGTTCATGCCAGAGTGTTGCGATGCACGATACTCAGGCCGCCATACCACACAAGAAACCCAAATGTAATAGAGCTTTCTATGTAGCATCTGTAGAAGGTTGTTAGAACACGTGTGCTGACACTGAATGACCTGAGCTTGCGTAAGAAATACAGCTTTTGCTGGCACTTTCTGTTAATTATCGCTGTATTTTCACCAAATGTGAGCTTTGCATCAATGATAGTGCCGATATACTTGTATTCATCTACTCTCCTTACATACTCTCGGTTAATGAATAGTCTCTTGGGAGAAGTAGGATTTTTCCTAAAATCTATTATGAGTTCTTCAGTTTTACGAACGTTCAGGTCTAGGAAATGATTAAAGATTATCCTTCCATCTTTTCACAAACTGAGCCAATAGCTGGTTGCACATGACGCAAAGATTACAATATCGTCATTGTGACTAGGCGGTGTCGTCATGAGAGAGACAAGATTGTCGTGCTGCTTCACGGCAATGCCACTAGCAATACGACTGATCATATTTGACGTTGCATGCGATATCAAGTGGCGTTGGCTTTTTGAACATTGTCACAATCACCTCATTGTGGTGAATTGATACATACAAACAGGGCGGGATGCATAACCTTCCACGTTGCGCAGAATATAACCTAATAACACGTTTGTTAGGACGACTGCACATGCAATATTCCACGTATATATTTTCACATCACATCTGAATGGTAACACACACACGTGCACTCACACACGCACGTATGCATGCATGCATGTAAACACACAAAAACGTGCTCGCATGCATGCACACAACAATTACTTGCTGTCGCTGTGTCATCATTTATGAAACTCGCTTATTTACTGTTGCACAGTGCGCCATTTAATTCTATCTGAGGCTACTTAATGTCATCATATCGTGAATATACACAGTTGTGTCCGAGTTAATATACATCACTGATCTATTATTACCAACATTGATCACTTCATAAAAATACACCTGTAGTTCTGGTTATTTCCAGCACTCGGCAACATTTGATTCTTTGGATAGTCTGTATACAGTAGGATTGTAATGTTGCTGCAGGTGGACTTCATGTATAGTTAGCATTATTAGCTACTGTATTGCAGATTGTTATAATTCACAAGGTGAGTAAAACATGAAAAAAGTAATTAGAATCTGAACCAATTCTATGTGTCCAATTTTGGACACTCGTCCCCCTAAAATGTCATAAAAATAAGTAGTATATTTAATATATAGTTATTACATTGTAAATTGTTCTACAATAACCTCTGATGTTCCACAATGAATACATGATGGAATTATTCAACCAATGTCTGAAACTTGCTGCAAAATGAAACTGTGAATCCCAATTCTGGGCACTAATTTTGGACACTAATCACCCAGATCCCTCACTCACACACCTAATTGCCCTAGGGGGTAGAAAATCACTGGCCACCCAGTTATTCCTGTTCACAGTGGCGGAATGAGCCATACAGCTGCACCACACCAAGCCAATCACCAAGGTGACAGAAGCACCCACAACATGGTTGTGCCCACTTACCCTGGGGGTCCACTGATTTCCCACCTCCCTTGACCATATCCCTCAATGAGGCTGCAGTGTGCATGGAGCGCAGTGGGGGGTCTGGCAGGTGGTGTCTCAAAGGAATAAGTCAGACTGACAGAGGTCATTAGAGGAAAATGTTCCTTCTTTTGTCCTGCCTTTTAACTATGCTATATATAAGTGTAGTACTCGATGCTAATGCCTGCCATTTATGTACGGTGAAACCTCATTTATGGTCACCTCGGTAATACAGCCACCTTGCAATTAAGGTCACCCTAGAACAGTTCCAATTATTTCCACATACAGTAAATTACAGATATTAGACCTGCTGATACGGCCACCTGGCTATTCAGGTCATTTCTGTCCACTCCCGTAGGTGACCTTAATAGGAAGCTTCCACTCTGCTTACAAAACACTTCTTATGTATTATATATGTGTAGAACTGTGCCAGGGCCTGCCATGTGAATCTCGTTGTTATGGAATATGACATTATATATATATATTACAAAAATTAAGCATAATTACACATGCAAATATATATATTTTGTATAACTTATCAAAGAAACAATTTGCCGTTGTAAAAATATCTCCATATGTATCATAACTGACTAATCTCTAATAATTACATTATCAGAAAGTTCTCACAATTCTGACACTGAAATTATATACATATTTACGAATTAACACACATTGGTACATGTCTACTTAAAAACCCAGTTCTGACACACATCGTTTAGGGTCATGACATGTGATGTGAAACATTCTGTCATAAGCAACATGTAATTTATATATGGATATTCTGTTATGTTTCCACTATAGATTTATTGATTCAATAAACACTTTCTGTGTAGAAACATATAGGACAGATGCTAAGAATGAATGAATGAATGTTTTTATTTCAGGTACCAAAACCCATACTACGTATACATTTAAGTAATACATGCTAATAGAAATAAAAGGTACACCATTAAAAATAACAAGTAAGATATATAAATAAGTAAATCAAGCTAATAAGTTGAGATAAAAAGAATAGTAAAAATGGAAGATAAAAAAAGTAAAAAGATATATACCATAGTTACTATTTTACAGGACTGCCATTTACAACTGTTTTGTTTTTCTATTATACAAGTGTAGAAAAGATGCCAGGGCCTGCCGTTTATTGATTCCAGAAACCCTTTCTTTGTAGACAGGAGTAGGACTCTTTTTGTTGAGGCAGGTATGCATACCTAGTTGCCTAGTTGTTTCCAGCACTCGGCAATGTTCTATTAACTGACTAGTCTGTATATATTGTGGTTACAATGTTATGATCTTATGAGGTCTCATTCAACTAGCCAGCCTTTTTCAGAACATTATCGCCAAGCCGACCTTTCTATGCTGGCACTGAGGGTGGTCACTGCCAGGGTGCTTGTCGTCCTCAGTGGTTCTTTTACGTCCCAAATTGAGACGGGACCGACATTAACGTGATCTCCGATTCACGAGGGATACACAGTCCCCAATGTTGAGAGCCAGGTTTTTACACCAAATATACCATACCTGCCCGGTCCGGGTATTGAACTCGGGGCGCCGGCATGTCAGGCGGATATGCTAACCACTACACTATCGCGCATATACACTATATACTAGGATATTGTTTGCTAATTAAATAAATTTTCTTATTTGTTCTCTTAAAAGTGTTTTTATGCTTCTTATATGATTGGCAATTTGTAAACACCCGTGAACGGGGGTCATTAGTCCCGGATTTGATGGTGTATAAATAAAGTTTATTATTATTAGGTGTGAAAGAGATGTCAGGACTGTTGTTTATTTATTCATGAAATTCTTTCGGTTGAGGTAAGTATACAACAAATGTGGGAATAAAGTGGGTGGGTATGTGTGCATGTGTACATGCGTGTATGTGTGCATGCATGTGTGCCTGCGTGTATGTGTGCATGTGTATGTGCCTGCTTGTATGTGTGCATGTGTACATGCGTGTGTGCGTATGTGTGCATGTGTGCCTGCTTGTATGTGTGCATGTGTGTATGTGTGCATGTGTACAACAAATGTGGGAATAAAGTGGGTGGGTGAGAATAGAAAGCTACTGAGAGTGTGCCTGCATGTATATGTGCATGTGTACATGCGTGTGTGTGCATGTGTACATGCGTGTATGTGTGCATGCATGTGTGCCTGCGTGTATGTGTGCATGTGTACATGCGTGTGTGCCTGCGTGTATGTGTACATGCGTGTGCCTGCTTGTATGTGTGCATGTGTACATGCGTGTGTGCCTGTGTGTATGTTTGCATGTGTACATGCATGTGTGCCTGCTTGTATGTGTGCATGTGTACATGCGTGTGTGCCTGTGTGTATGTGTGCATGTGTACAACAAATGTGGGAATCAAGTGGGTGGGTGAGAATAGAAAGCTACTGAGAGTGTGCCTGCGTGTATATGTGCATGTGTACATGCGTGTGTGTATGTGTGCATGTGTACATGCGTGTATGTGTGCATGCATGCATGTGTGCCTGCTTGTATGTGTGCATGTGTACATGCGTGTGTGCCTGTGTGCCTGTGTGTATGTGTGCATGTGTACATGCATGTGTGTATGTGTGCATGTGTACATGCGTGTGTGCCTGTGTGTATGTGTGCATGTGTACATGCGTGTGTGCCTGTGTGCATGTGTGTATGTGTGCATGTGTACATGCGTGTGTGCCTGCGTGTATGTGTGCATGTGTATCAAAATCTGAGGGAACAAACAAAGATAAAATATCTTCAGAAAATGTTTTCCATATGCAGAAAATCCCTTAATATAATATAAATGCCATTGTGTATTTTATACATGTCCTTTTGTATATGTGTGCTAATGAGTGTGTGTGCATGCGTGTGTGTGTGCGTGAGAAAGTGTAAGCAATAAAGCATGCATAAGTGGGTGTATAATATTTAGTTATTCCAGCTATTTAAATTCCAGCTTAATAATCCAATGTTTTATTAAAATCTATGGCTGTCGTTGCAAAACAAAATGTCCACACTTTTAATCAGAAGATTGAACGAATCCCACATTTTACCAAAAGAATAGTCTTATTTAAAACAGATTAAAGAATAACAACAATGATTTGTTATATCATTTGTTAGATCTAAGTAAACTCATCAAGTTATAATGAATAATAAAGGTGTTTTAATGGGGATCTTAATACAAATTACTAACTGGTGGCCACAAATCATTTATTAGTCATTACTGAACAGCACTTGACTGTATCAAAAATATACAATTGATCAAATAAAACATTCTTACAAAAGAGAGAGCCAGATTACAGTTGAGTGTTGCCATAAAAAGAACTGTTATCAATAACATTCCATGGAGGTGGTTGTCACAGGAAAAGCTTCCCCTAACAGGTGTCAACTGTTAGAACAGACACTAACAAACTCATCTGCTATTGTTAGACCTTTTGCCCATTAATCAGTACTGGCACTTGTCAACCAATCAATTCACTTGGCACCAATTATCAACCAGTCCACAATACAACATTGTTTTACCTCTTAAAGGTACTATAAAGTGATTTTCATTGGCTGACTTTTGGCATGACAAAACATGCAGTGTAGCTGTCCTTACTGTGTTATAAAACTCAGATATTTTATTTCACAATGTCGAGCTAAAAACCAAATTTTTCTCAAGCAATTTGCATGTTGCGCCTGCAAAATGTTTAAATTGTAAAGAAAACATAATTGTAAACAGTCGGTTTTGGCAAGAATTGCAGAGGCATGCACTCCTATGCACAAAAAACCTTTGACGTTGAATGGTTCCAACATGCCTAATTGCAAATTGAGACAAAGCACAACTAATTTAGTGAACTTCCGGCTAATGACTACCACCACTGAATAATTCCAATTTCACTTGTTTCTGATGAAGACCGACATATTAAATATTCGCAGAGACAGCATCAAACCCTAATTGAGCTAGCGGATGTATGACTGCATGTGCGTGCGCCTTAACATTAACGTTTTCCTCCTAGATTGATTACATGTCAGTCGACAAACTTTCGGGGATTATTCTAAGACCCTTCATAAAAAATCAGCTTTATTTTTTTCTAAATCACCTGTTTGTAAAGGTTTCTTATAGCTTTTTTATGGATTTGATGCCATTTGTTAGATGGAGACGTAAATCAATTGTTGATAATGATTTACATCATAACAAACAACATTTTTGAATACTACGGGAAACCGACTTAGTGTCTGTTTGTATATAGCGCCATTTGAAGGATGGGCATATTAGTAGAAACGACACCAAACATCACATTCCAATCAGAAACAGCAAAATGTCAACCCATTCAAAAGGATCAGCAAAGATCTGCAATCAATCTTACATGGATGCCACTGCAGCACAAGTAAAGTGGAGTTTGGACACTGAATTAGCTGTCATGGTGGCAATGTCTAATTGACCACTTCTGTGAAATCATCACAGACAAGAGGTGAGTTCAATTACCATCCAGGGCAGGAAACAGCTGATGGCAATAAGTGACAGACAGAGAGAATGAGAGACACACAGAGAGACAGACAGAGATAATGAGAGATGGACAGAGAGACAAACCGAGAGACAGACGTACAGACTGACGTACAGACAGACATACGGATGTACAGACAGACGGAAGTACAGACAAATGGACGTACAGACAGAAGGACGGACGTACAGACAGACGGACGGACAGACAGACGGACGGACGTACAGACAGACGGACGTACAGACAGACGGACATACGGGCAGACGGACGGACATACAGACAGACGGACGTACAGACGGATGTACGGACGGACAGACAGACATACTTTATTGAAGAGAGCATGTGTGTGCATGACGTATGACAATGAAATCTTGAGCTGTTTTTTTGTAACATCTAACAAGAAGAATCTCTCATGCTGATTTTCTCTATACTTTAGGAATTAACAAACATTCTACAGCAGGTACTCACCATGACAGGTAACCATGCTCCATTGTCATTACATCGGAATCATTATTTTACGTAGAGCACAAAAAAAAAACATTTATATGATCGCATATGGAAAATAAATAATGAATGATCTGGCTAGCTGTGGGTTGACTGTTCACCTGGACCACACATCAAAGTAAACACAGATGTTTACTCAGAAGTAGTCTCCATTGTAGCAGTGACAGGTGCACATAGATGGCTAAGGACATGTAAGAAGAGAAGGATACTTATCACTTGCAGAGTACAAACTCATGTGTCATACCATATGATTGGTGTACTAAATGGGACCTGGAGCAGTGGGAAACAACCTTCTATTGTTACAATAAGTGGATTCCTTGAATCTCAAACCTGTTCTACTGATCACCATTGTGATTTTTCTCTTGTTATGATTACTGTGGTTGCATCTCCTGTGTATAAAATGGGTTTGTATTTTTCTTCTCTAGAAAGTTAGCATCCGCAGCAGGTTACACATTTACCTACCCTGCCCGTGTGGGTTATTTTACCCACCCTGCCCGTGTGGGTTATTTTAATTCCCCTAGGATAGACACCAGGCAGACGGGACCAATTTACCATATGAACTCTTTCGAAAAACAGGCAATGTGGGGCGACTGAAATAGCCCACGTTTTGAAACAACAGTATTTAGGAAATTGAGGTTATCAAAAATTATATATTAATGTACTTCTGTGAACCTTGCTGTTATAGGAGAGTGTATAATTGATTTGATTTTGCTGATATAAAATAGTCCAATATAGAAAACAAAACAACATTTGGAGAAAGCCTACCATGTTCAACTTAATTATTTATTTTAATTCCCCTAGGATAGACACCAGGCAGACGGGACCAATTTACCATGTGAACTCTTTCGAAAAACAGGCAATGTGGGGCGACTGAAATAGCCCACGTTTTGAAACAACAGTACTTAGGAAATTGAGGTTATCAAAAATTATATATTAATGTACTTCTGTGAACCTTGCTGTTATAGGAGAGTGTATAATTGATTTGATTTTGCTGATATAAAATAGTCCAATATAGAAAAACAAAACAACATTTGGAGAAAGCCTAACATGTTCAACTTAATTATTTAAATTAATGTTTGTGATTTTTTTCATGATCACATCCGGAAAAAAGCTAAACAAATGTGGGGCATGAGAGTTTCGCAGTTACTGCACCAGAATGTGTGTAGAGAACTGGGGTTTAAGTCCACCTATTTGCATTTTGATACTTGAGAAATGTTTCCACCTCACTTTACTTGTCTTCCAGAAGTTACAGACACTAAAAGCCGTTGGTCGCGTCTGCCCTGGGACTGTTCCACAAAGCAGAGCTCATCAGGAAAATTCATCATTAAACATACTTCCATTGCTACATTTAACGAGGTTTCTTCAAAATGTTGCCACCACATCACCATGGACACTATTTCTGTACATACCAGCGACAGTGTCCTGGTGGTGCCACCAGGACACTGTCGCTGGTATGTCACCTGGTGTTGACAGTTTTCAGTATGCACGATCACCATTAAGGAGTGACATTTATTTTAAAGATCATAAATAATAAACTGGGCTCATAAGAATATTAGTGAAAAAGTTCCATAGTGTATAGGCCATGGGAAATATAAGATCCCACACAGCGCAAATGTACAAACTTGCCACTAGATAAGAAAACAAAAAATAAACCACTCCTAAAATAGGCCTAGAGAGGGCGTTTTCCAGCACAACCTAATAAGATGTCTCAGCTGATTAAAGTCCGAAAATGTTCAAAGGTTCAGAAGCGAGTACGGCCTTTGAGAATCTATCCACATATGAACCATGTCCTGGAAGTTAACAGGGATAATTCATTACTTCCAAGTCAAAGATTACTTCCAAGTCAAATAAGAGCCTATAGAGACACATTCCAGGGATAAAAGCTGCCCTACAGACAAACAGGCTCTACCGCCCAGAGAGCTGGGGATTGGGTAGAATACTAGGCCCAATATTATGGCCTCTTAATTGTCTGATTCACTCCGAAGTTGAATCTTGAACCTTACTTTTATAAAGTAGCCACGATCCTGTCTATTCTAATAGCCGGCCGTTACTATTCTAAAATTCCTGATTAATAACCATTTACAAGTCTACCTCTCTTGAATGGCCCAATCAATCAAACAGATAGTCAGGCTTTTGTGCACGCCAAAAATTAATCGTTAATCGTGTACCTTTATTGTTATCACAATTTGACGAGCCATGGTGGCGACTTTGTTGACAATAACAACTATGCATTCTTTCACCCAGTACGACATGTTATTGAACTAATGCATACTTTTTGGTGATTGTGTACATTTAGGCAACTTTTCAGATATAAATGGTTACCGAACTGTTTTGAAATAACAACTTATAACATTTTAACATTCGATAATATGTTGTATCTCGTTTTAACTCCCATTTGTTAGATAAATGTTAATTGTGTTATGTAATCCATATGTTATGTTTCATATTTTAATATGTACAGGTTCTTGTTACATGAACTAAACATTACTATCTATTTCATTCAAACAAACACAAAATTCAGGATCAAAAACAAATTTCAGTATATGACTGCCGTCGACTGCTGCCTGGCTCTTTCTCAGCATTTTTTATTTTACTGATGTATAATTAATATAAAACTGAAGTGACAATGCCATAACACAATTAAGAAAGCTACAATAAACTGATAAACTAAACGTCAACAACAGTTTCCTGGCTTCCGCAATGCTAAAATCAGTGGGCAATAATTGTGCATGCCGCCAGTCGGCTCCACTCGCACGGAATCTCGCCATGTGTTATGACATGCTTACAGGCCCTATTGGTAAACGCATCAAATTTGGCTAAACAAGTTTTGGAATAACTTAAAACAATGGATAACGTGCAATAACAACTCCTTCATTGGTTCAAAATAATAGGCAAACAAAATCTTACAATCGTCATCTTTTAGTGGTTTTTGAAAATACACAAATTCGAAATTAATTAAAATTTCCTAATTATACTATTTTCCTAATTATACTAAATGTACACTTTATGCTTTACTGTAGTAATAACAGACCTTTGAAGTTGAAATATAATGATTTTCACGGGATGATTTGTTGGTCTGTCAAATTAAATATAATTAAAATAAATAATGCATGACAGCAAAACAGATTACTTATGTAACACTGGCAACTAGAAAACCGTTTTACAATGCCTCTAAAAAAACTTCCGTCAAACAAACCTTCAAAGGTGGAAGTCAAGATTTGTTGAAAAACTTTTGCTATCACAAGATGAACCGTCATTGTATTAAACATGACATACTAGCTGAACTCATTTATTACGTTACAAAGATCAAGCAGATTTCTGTTGAAACTTGCAATTGCTACAACACTATACCAACACAACACATGCAACAGAACTTAATTCTGTTCACATCAAATGGTTTGCTCATGATGGAATATAATATTTACAATGGCAGAGGGGGTCTTCTAATATGTGACCAGCTACAGCGAACTTGGTATAAAGTCGCACAGGCCAATTCTGCTGACAAGGCAAAAATAGCTGACTACCGGGGTATATTAAGAAAAAATTGACATAAAGTCAAAATGACCTAATTTCTCAAAACACTACCTTTTTAAGTTTACAATAAATAAAAACCTACTGAAGATATTTCAACAAGTTTGGTATCATTTTAAAGCTTGTGATCTGTGGCACGATACAGTGCTTTCTTTCACAATTCTGTGTCTTAATAACCACTTTGTTGTGACAGGTCAAATATGTTTACTTGGCTTCCACTTACTCCTCTAGGCAAGTAGCATGATGCTACAAGTAGCTACAGGCAGTTCAACTTCAAGCCAAGTACTGTCGTGTTATTGTTATGTACCAAAGTGATAATTACCATCAAAGCAAATGGCCACCAACCAGTTGTCACGCACTGCACTTCTGTAATAACAGTGGCTTCTCGAGAACTAGCACCACCAGGGGGCAATGGTGTTTACCTTCCACGTAACATAATCTTATTTCCCACATGACATCTCTATTCACCCCCCAGAATAAAAGCCAACCAATTACTTTATTTTCATGTCTACCATTCTGTCTCTCATTATAAAGACGGGACTAATTACTGCATTTACACCAATGGCACTCTTCCGTAATTATACTGGACAACAAAAACAATGAGCCCTTGAGGGGTGTTCTTGTTTACGAAAAGCATGATTTCCCAAATGACACTGACACGGCCAACCCTTAAGCACATTTATCAATACATGTGGATATGAATGCCACATCTGGCTGACACTGTCGTGTTACCATCACACAACTGACATATATCTTAATATGCTATCTTTTTGCGTCGTTGTTTACTTGTTATTTCTGACCCCCACCCCCTAACGACGACACTCAGACAGTCCCCCTAAACAATTAAGATTAATAAGCAGACTTTTTCCTTCTCTATTTGTTTTTAGAACATATTTCGTAAGTAATAATTCAACAACTGATCAGTTGATAAAATGTTATATATCATTTAACTTGGTTTTGTTTTCGAATATTTTGTCTTCATTTGTGAAATGTTTTTGTCACGCTACAGGGGTGGATGGGAGTTTCTGTCTGATGGATCGGTACTTTTATATAGTTACTTTATACACATATGATTTATAATTATTAAAGACATATTAAACATATATCCTTGATAACAAACATATAAAGGGGAATATCCATCAATTAATTTAGTTAATTTTTTTAATTTAGTAAAGAAATATTTCCTGAATAGTGAAGACGGGGGTTGAACCCTCCCATCTCCCACCTGTGTTGGGGTCACACCTTCCCATCTCTCACCTGCGTTGGGGTCACACCCTCCCATCTCCCACCTGCGTTGGGGTCGCACCCTCCCATCTATAAATCACCTCCCCACAAATTCCAACCCCCATTTCTTATTGTGACCCACCTTCCAGATTTCATAGGAACAACCTCCCACCCCCTAACCTTGGCCGTATTAAACGCATAAAGAGGGGGAACACAACTGCCAAAAGAAGAAGGGGCAAATAACTTTAGTGTGGGAGGGAAACATCCAAGGAGTGGCGGAAAGAGGGGGAGGGAGTGGAGACTGTGCCAACATTTCTAGTGACACAGATGGGACACTCCCTGGAGCTTACGGAGAACAAGAACCAGAAGGACACAGGGAAAGTATCAGAATTAATTATTATATTAATGACAGGTCATACATGAATGATGTGTGTATGCCACATATCACAATATCAGTGTATATATATATAACTGAGAAATTATGTATTTTAAAGTGTAACCTGTACCATATTTTTATTAGAAACCTCCATGACATGTCACTATAGAATCCTAAAGTTTGGAGAAACCGTCACCTTTTCAGAGCAATGATGAAATTGTATTATACCCAAAGAAATTTATGTTACTGATAGCTACTCTATTCAGTGATCGTGTTTACTGTAATAAATAGCTGTTGTTCATTCATTAGAAACATTTCCACGGACTACATAGAAAATACTTGATTGTTTTCGTCCAAATTGATATGTTCGTTCATGGACTTAATCACCACATCATTCTGGCAATTACCACAGACAATCCAGTCACCTGACTGAACTACTTCACGATAACGTCTGCATTTAAAGCCACACCTCCCATAGACAAACTTCATGCCTTTGACTACACAATACTGCAATTCCAACTGGCAGCTACAATTACAATATTTACAGCAGCTAACAGTTCTAACACACTTGGCTGTTTCCAATTAGGCAACCGGAAAACACTGCTTCAAAACAAAACACGGCCAGTTTTACATTTTATCACGCCACAAGTTGTATCATGACACTGGCCAGGACAGGACACTGGCCAGGACAGGACACTGGCCAGGACAAGACACTGGCCAGGACAGGAACGCAATCAGGTATTCCATAACGGTAGTTCACTCCTGCACCTAAGTCAGCCCGGCAATAAATAAAGAGAAGACATATATCAAGCGCCAGTCAGCAGTGGCACTGACATCCACACCAGTTTTAATAACAGAAAAAAGCAACAAAACCTGACAACCACAGGCTGCCACAAATGACCTTTGACTCACCTGAGGTGAAGAACAACACCTTGACGACCCAGTGGGTAAACATGAGGGTGTAGAGTGGAGTGGCCACCCGTCCAAGCACACCCGCAGACGTAAGCATGCCGTTTGATGGGCGCGTGCTTCAAGAGCCGCGACTCCTGCGTAAAGCACCGCAGTGGGCGCGAGAGAGCAACTCCAATCAATATCCACACATTGCGGCCGCGACGGTGGGCCGGTGCTAATTAATTACTTATGTATGTCCGCAGTGGCGATGGACGCACGCACATATGCATGCATTCTTCCCGTTGCAACTCCCAGTGTTAAGTAGAAACAATTACTTGCCTCTGACCATTGTCTGTTGATCGGTCAGGCGCGACTGCTCACGTTGCGCGTCCTACACCTGTGCACAGAGCTAGTTTGCGGACACGTCCCCCCCCCGGCCGTTGGTGGGTGGCGATGCATGCCAGCTGTCTACCAGCATTCTCTGACACTGCTGGTACCGCCGGCACAGCCTCTGTACTGCCAAGAAACCCGGAAAACTTATGTAACTACCGCTGGTCCGTCAGTGGGTCGGTTCACTTACACCGGCGGGCGGCGCAGTCCATGCATTTCTCACTTGTGTTTTACCGGGAATGCCAGGTACGGTACCAGTGGCATGGCAACCGGTTCCACAGTCTGGTGTCAACACTACTTGCAGTTAGAGCTGGCGACATCAACCACAGGTTTCTGTGGCACAGATAAAGTGGTCATGGCAACTACACACCGTGGATCGTGTTACCATGCGAACGCCATGCGAACGCCGAGAATTCATATGTGTGTCTGTGCACGTGTTAGCTTGCTGGTGCACGCCTGGCTGAAGACACCACTGCAGTTGAGATCAATGACAGTGCCGTGCACTACGCAGCCACGCACTACACAGACCGGCACTTAACTTGCGCACTTCCATAAACCAGTTGCAGCACAATTAGGACACACAGTGTATCACAGTACACTATAATCAGGTCCAGTTCAGACAGTGTTTATACGAATTACCAGTGATGCGGAAACTACACAGCAGTGTAGCATTGTGGAGACCTAATTCTAGGGAAAGACATAATACCTTTTTATTTGCAGGTGGCACATGTATCTAACAGGGATGGAGAAACTCTCAGTAGGACAGATAAATCAGAGAACACAAAAACAACAGTCAAACTCACCCAGAATCTGACAATACCAGAAAGATTAACAGCAAACTAAATTTAACTTTAAAATATCAAATGGCCATAAAAAATGATTAAAACAGAATACCAAAATTTAAGGAATATATTATATACTGAGTCCATATCTTTGAACAATATTGAATTTGGGGGGAGCATTAGCTATGGAATGTTTTCTTTAATTTCTGCCATATAACCTCTTATGCCACTACATTTTAACATAAAAACGAATGGGTAACTAGGCTTGCCCATTCACTCAGAAAACAGCACCTTATGTATCAGAGCTTTGACTATATTTACCACACAAAAAACATTTTCTAAACCCTTGATAAGTTAATGGCTTTATTGTTAACCTGTGCAGGAGATCGATGCATCCTACGTCAATCTCATCCTGTGATTCAATGTAACTGTACCATGACGTAACTGAACGAAACCTACATTAGTAATTGACAAAAATCAAAGGAACATCTTACACACAGCCGACAGTGGCTTCTCAAAATATTCCATGTACGTCATATCCACTGTTTTTAGTCATTCATCACTGACAAATGAAACCACCGCAAAGCCATTGAATATCTGTTGCGTTTCAATGGTGACGCTATCCCCTGCTTATATGTCAGACACGGGTAAAAACAGTATCCTAATAATCGTGTGTTGTTTTTTTATCAGAATAATAACAGCATTTTTATCCTCGGACAATATGACCATAATTGATCCGTTCCTTGGTGCTGTACACACAAGAGATTACGTAATCAATTGTAAACTTGCCAGTGAAGGCACCTTTTATCAGCAATTACTCCTTATCACCTGTCCCGATTAGTTACATCAAACAAATGTGGGTTAGCCTGAATGCGGTGTAAAAAACGTGTGATACAGGTATCTTGACATCTAAGCATACCTCAATAAAACTAACACAATGCTGTCAAGCAATGCCTCATTAATTTTTCAGTGTTATGAATCATTTTGAACAATGACATACGCCCACATATGTTATATCAATGGATAAGAATTATTCATTAATAATTTCAACAATATAATGTATAGTAAATTTAATTTATTTTAATAATCTTCAAATTACACATTACTGTAATAATTTCAGAGAGAGCACATCACCAATGAAGAAGTGATGAGGAGAGAGAGCACATCACCAATGAAGAAGTGATAAAGAGAGAGCACATCACCAATGAAGAAGTGATGAGGAGAGAGCACATCACCAATGAAGAAGTGATGAGGAGAGAGAGCACATCACCAATGAAGAAGTGATGAGGAGAGAGCACATCACCAATGAAGAAGTGATGAGGAGAGAGCACATCACCAATGAAGAAGTGATGAGGAGACAGCACATCACCAATGAAGAAGTGATGAGGAGACAGCACATCACCAATGAAGAAGTGATGAGGAGACAGCACATCACCAATGAAGAAGTGATGAGGAGACAGCACATCACCAATGAAGAAGTGATGAGGAGGGCAGGTCTGGATAGCCTGCATTACATAGTTAAGTCTCGACGACGAAGACTAGCGGGACATATCCTACACCTACCAAGAGAGAGAACAGCACATGTAGCAATGGAATGGGTGCCTGAAGGTGGAAACAGAAGGAGAGGAAGGCCGACTAAGACCTGGCGCAAGACGTTTAAAGAAGATCTGGCAGAAATGGAAATCACCTGGAATGAGGCCAAAGAAATTGCAAAAGACCGTAGTAGATGGAGAAAGCTCGTCGCCCGATGTCCCGAAAGGAACAGGAGGAACTAAGTCTAAGTAAGTAATAATTTCTCATTTTATGTAATTTCATTGTTATTTATTTTAAAGATCGACCTGTACATTTGCTACCATTAATTAATCTTGTATTGAAGCACTTAAGACTTTTACGGAAAATGCACTTGATATTTTTGCATGGCATAACTATATAAATCCAGATAAACATTCACAATCCAATGAATGGGCCCACCATCTTTTACAGGTGTCATATTTGATTTACTCAATTTAAATTATTTATTCTATATATAATAATATATATATATATATATATATATGACATTTAAATTTAATCAATACCTGCTACATTCCCCAATGTCAAGGCTACCAACGAACTGGAATACATACATGACACGCTTGAGTTGTCATCATGTGTTTGTAACATGATTAGGTTGACATGGAGTGATCATGTGCTTGTTATGTAATCATGCAGTCTAAAATATCAAAACTGCAGCCGTGCAAAGATGTAGGAAGCCTTTTAAAAACTGCCGTATTCGTCTATAAAGATTGCGCATTTTCTTCTAATTCTACAGACGCAGACTCAGGTGTTAGTTATTAGTTTCTGTTTGATTTATGAACTTCGCAAATAGAAACACTAGATGTAGATTATATATAACCGCACACCAAATTGAACTCAATTTTTCATCATTTATCTCTGTCAAACCAAGCAATGACACCTTATTTAGTGCAAACAGATTTAGCACGAAACAGACCTTTAAGAATATGCCACAGTATAACTTGTGCTTGACAAACTGTAGCCCTGCACAAAAGTTTAAAATAAATATATTTAAATTACCTCTCCATTAACTAAGCATAACATTTATTGTTAAATTAATTTAGAAATTAGAAGCTTGATTTATAAAAAATCTTTGTAAATACGCTTAATTTATCAGGAAATTCTACAAAATGTTTTCCATTTTGTAAAATATATTTCAGCATGTCTACGTTACTCATTATGTCCACACTACACGGCATTCATGACAATATATTCACAATGCAGGAGTATGTGCACGAACACACCAGACAGCATCAAACTGCAGCATCAGTGACATAGTGAATCAATATATTTGTCTCGCCACTTGTTTTTAACAATGCCTGCTAATGTATTCCAACTCGCGAATCCCTTGCGTGTCAAAATATAGCCTTCTTGGGAAATGGCAATCGTACTTCGAAAAAGCCAAATGGGAATATTTGTAGTGCCTGTGACCCGAATTACGTCTAATGTATTCTTCATTACACAGAGAGAAAATGTGTGTGCGAGCGTGCGTGCGTGCGTGCGTGATACTATACATTGCTTGTATCAATGGTTTACAGAGTGAAAGAAAAAGTCTTAATCTAGGTGGACTGATAAGTTGACATCAATGCTCAATGTTTGCTTGTTAATTAGCCTACTTAAAAGGCCACAAAATAGCTCGCTTCTCTTCCACAGGTGATTTTAGTAAGTTGGGCGTAATGGCCCCACTTATAGGTTTAGGCTAAATCTTGATATAGTGTAACTCTTCAGCAGGTAGTTGGGATTATAGTTAGTGTGAATGAATGGTTGCTTGGTTAGTACGGTACAGTGCATAAGGTCTACTGTGATTACAGTAGTAATGCTGTTGTTTTATATATTTATAACAATACTGCTAATGTTGTATGTACCGAAATGTGGGCTCTGTCATCCAACGGTACAGGAGACTAGTATGGGCTCAGTCACAGGCCTGGCCTTGGGATGTAGAGCCCACATTTCTCTCTCTTTAACTTAATCTCTTTAATAAACGTCATTCATTTGGCCTTATTTCATCACTATTCATGACTTGTGTTGGTGCTTGCATAAATACTTGCTTTGTGACATGTGACAACAGCACTTCCACTTTTATGCTAATCAAGTGCCATTCATTGCAAGATGGACCCAATTTCAGCATTTTCCTAGTTGCGTTTGAACATGGAAATTGGCATGTTTGATAACTGTCATACCACTTTAGGGTTAATATGGATGAAAATGTCACTACAAGGATGAGATAAATTTTAATTTGCACTATTGTCCAAACCTGTTCCAACAAAACTGTGCAAGCATTCAAGAACATTCCTTTCTATTGGTATCTACAGCCATACTGTACAAACACCAATAAACATACACTTACCAATATACGTCATATATATATGCGACACTCGGCTCATGATCTCAACTTATTTAGCAGACGAGACATTTAGTAGATTTTTTTTACCAGAATGTTACAAAATAGCCTCATCACATGTTCTTTCTGTCGGCTGGTTGACCATCTTGTTTATTTGGTTATTTTGAATTAGATATGCTTCAGTGAATACAATCGCTTCTCGGGTAGATTTGTTCTTAAGTATGATTTTCTGTAACTAGCAGTAGTTTGTGCAAAATGAGCTCTCCACATTTCTGTTAGGTTTATTAGGTTGCACCATTTTTATAAACTAATAGATGACCCTTTATACTCTTACACTGTACCAATCAAGATTTAAAATTATACACTTCTGAAAACATATTTTCAAATATCGTATAAACTATTTAAATAGCAGCGGTTACTTGAGTATTTATGTAACATGATTTATATCTTGCAGAGACATCATAACGTTAAAACAGATGACGCCAGCAGCCAATATGTGATGTGCACTCTCTACAGTTTGTCCTTGGGGAAAACCAGAACCAATTAGCTAACACTTAGGATACTTGTGGGTAAATAAATAAGCACAAACTTCTCCCTAGTGGGTGTGGGAGAGGTTGCCCATAGACCCTGTATATCAATGTCTGTATTCACAGAGTGATTTTTTTACTCATTATATTATGAGAGATAAGTCTCAGAACATCGATGTCCGATATCAGATTAAATTACTTTCGTTGGAGGGGAGTCAGAGGCAATTTTCAGCTGGTGCCAGACATCAATATTTTATACTTCAGAACTGATACTATTAATATACTTATATCATCATATCAATGTTTATCAGTTGAAATTACATTTTTTTATTACACGGACTATTTGTTACTTATTAACATATTTTACAGTTTAAAAGTGATTATGTATTTATTTCATGTTTTTAAAATTTAAACATATAATTTATTCATTATTTGTGGTATTTAGTCATAATAAAGCATCATAGTTTTCCAAGAGGAACAGCTTTGTCTTGTTCCTCTCTCTTCAAGTTAGTGCAGAATTGGCCTGGGTTTGTTCTTAATTAATGTAGGAATGTCATATGCATAACCCACACGTTTCCATGCATGTTTGTGATGCGTACATACTTTTTTGTTATCATCTGTAGAAACAGTTACAACAAATATAGTTTTGGACAAGTGTCAAATCTTTCACAAACCTCCAAATTTGTTAAATCTCATCATTCTTGGTAACTCTGACAATAAAAATGTGTTCATGTGTCAAATGATGTCTTTATTTTACGAGTCATACCTTAAATACATCAGCTACGATGGGTACATTAGAACTAAATGGAGGATGGACCCTAGAACACAGTGGAAAGGAAATGGCATCGATTTTGCCAACTACCTTGCAGACAGAAACGTGTACGTTGTATTGCTGCGTGATCTACAAATGTAACATAATAACGCACGTGCTGGCAGCATCTTCCATGAAGTGTGCTGATAAAAACAAAATTATGTCAGCTATCTGTTGCAATTACCGTACAGAGTGGAAATGTCATGATCTAACATGATCTCGTACGCTGTTGGAATAATACATTTCTCTTGTTTGCTAAGGTTATCAGCGGGCATGTCTAACCTGGTTCATTATTAAATCTGTTACATTAAGAGATCTTTATAAATAAATAGTTGTCTAAACCCCTATTTACTTAATGTTTATATGTTTCTATAAAGTCTCTGTCTCCTTTTTGGATCATGTGTAGAAGTGAGATGATTCATGCCCTTGACAGTAAAGTAAAATTCAATTCAATAAAAAATTAATAAGTTGTATGAAAGATACAACATAAATGTTATTGAAATCTACTGAATAGTTTACCATAAATTGTTCTTATATTGTATACATTTTAGCATTGTTATATCAACTAATTAATGAACAAATAATAGGTTATTAAATGTTTATTCAAAATAATAATTATACACAAATTTGAGAAAAAAATCTGCATCGAGTCCAGCATCACACCAGACTTTCAGGGAAAATGACGAGAACACTTTTATTGCATCCACTGTGAAAGAAACAGTACTATTAGAAGCCTAAGCATTGCGGACGACTGGCTCTAAGTCTCTAGCCACTTGAGTAGATTGTGAGATATTGCCAAGTGACTATTCCATCATGGCGTCAATGACTCCTTCACAGCTGACTGCAGTCTGCAGTGTACATGTGCCCTGCAAGTTTGTTTGTGGATCTATATCACTTAGAAAGATATTGCTATCCACACACCAGAGCTGTAGCTCATAAAACACATTTCTTCAATGTCTAGTCGTTGCAAACTTATTTTTGTGCAATGGTCCCTACTTTCAGTAAGCAACTGATCAGACAGGTTAAGTTCCAATGTAACTGTTTAACTTGTAACTGATTATAGTTAGTGTAATTGTTTTAGAATAATGTAATTGTGGTATTACTAATGAGACTGTATAAATGACCACTGTAATTAATACCAACATTGGCAGCAAGAATGCATAATTTCACTTAAAATCCTGCAGAAAGTTAAGGGGACACATGCTTGCTGAGGGATTTTAGATTTTTGACGTTTTTTGTTAAATTTCATTTTTAGCATTCAAAAGGTGTAATTCACACATCTGAATGGTAAAAAGGTACAGAGTGTATATGCAAACATTTCATAGTAAAAAAAGTGTGTAAAAATATACCCAAAAGTTTGTTTTACCATTTACTCAGAATTCTGTTTTTAGTCAATGCATAAATTTCATGCGGATCCTGAGAGAAAACCATAAGACATATCAACTCCAAATGTTGTGTACAAATACTTTAAGACATGCACTATAAACTGTCAAGAGGGATTTTGTATATCTACCAAAGTTGCATTTTATCTCCTTGCACATTGATGCATCCAATCTAAAAATCAGAAAATGTATCTACCATTTTCCAAAAATTCTTCTTGACAGTTTCTAGGTACATGCATTTACAATACATGTAGCCTATTTTGCATGTTGTAGCACCATGCATTTTTTTGGATTTGTGCATGGAAAAGGTTCCCAAAATAAATGGTTCCCATTTCCATGGCACATACATGTCCAAATAAAAAGTCTACTTGTTATATCAATCTTGATCCACAGAGATAATTCCCACCAAGTTTTGGTTCTCTACAATTAGAACTTCAAAAAAAGATTGCCGAAGCACCTGTCCCCTTAAAAGGAATTAAATTGTTGTTTATAAAATGATCTTCCTTTTACAAAGTCTCACAGAAATTGACTAGCTTTCTAGCCAAATCACTGATATCTTTCATTTTACAGACGATATGTTAAAAACTGGCCTGGGTAAAACTCGCTGTTGGATTCCTCAATGACACATGGAATTACCAGTTAAGAGTTATTAATTACTGAATAAGATCAGTGTACCCACAGGCTTGCTCTGATACTGTCACTCAGCCACTTTGGACTTATGTTATCTTACAGCAATTTGTAATGTAGACTGTAGGGCATCTCTTTCTCTAAACCTAAATCGCTAGCTTGAGTAGAAGACTGGAGAATATCGCTGAGAATGTCAAGATAATGAATGATGTTGTGTGTGAACTGTTTTTAATAGTTGTTTTTGTAATATAATCGTCATATTTCAACTCAATGCCCTAATTTACGAGCAGATTTGTTTCGACAGAAAGTGGTACGTGCTAAGTGTGGCTATTAATTAAGCTTTGAAAGATTTTATTTGATTGATATTATATTGAAAAATATTGAAACATTGCCAGGACAGGTGAATATGAACTTTGCACAAGTTGTCTTCGTAGATGAATATCTAGACATGACATTTATAAAGACCTTGTAAATATGCCACAAAAAAACAAAAGGTTACATGTTTCTATTCAAAAAGAAGAAAATAACATCAAGCAAGCATGATATCACCAAAAAATATGAAAATATTGCTTTTGAATTAACAAATATCTTAATACTTAATTCTAAATGATGGCAAGGGTTTCATGTGCATTTACAATATTTATAATAAACTGACTGTGCCATCAGGCTTGATATAATTTATGTTGACTTAACCTTTTCTAATTTTAATTACATGCGCTTGCCAAATTTGCATAAATTTTTATCCACAAAACAAGAGCGCATGCCATGTTTTGAATGAAATAAGTCGACGAGTTTGCACCAAGTGACTACCGAAAAATCAATTACTTGTAGACAAATTGAACCAATTCAAAACTGCTTTAATATTTCATTGACAGCTTTCTAATGTCAACTGAGTGTGAGAGCGTGAGCTGTGTATTCATACACGCTATGACACAGCAACCTTGGGAATAACACATCTAATGCGTTCTTGTCTTCACGTATCTCTGCTGAAAATATAATCATTCTGAAGCCTTGAGGGATATCACTGACACTTTACAACCCGCAACTGAGGTAAGAAACAATGGAAAATGATCAATTATTAAAATGTTATTTTTAAGTTGTGAAGAGACACGTCAATGTTACAAACATGTAACCACACGCGTGAAACACAAACAAAACACATACAAAACACGGCTGTTTATCACCTGTGCACCACTACCTGGAAATCACGGGCAAGGAAAAGTAAACAATGTGCTACCTATATTTAAGCTCTGCTGTTTTTTAGCACCAAACTGAACTCGGACTAATATGCAGTGAATACGTGCCAGATTGTCCAGCCATATCCACCAGGCTTTCGTAACACTAATCAAGTCGGACAGTTTCCACCTCCCACATACCACCCCCTCCCACCTTTCACTCTGATTATTTGGCCTTGATTGTCAAAGTCAAAGCCACCGCATAGAGGCACCAACTTCCAAGTCATTGTTCACGTCTTGTACATGTGTTCTATCCAATCTTGTTCTCTTTCTGTGACCGATGTCTGTCTAGAAAACATCTTCCACTTGTTGTAAAACCATAGGTGCCAGTTTTGTTTTTAGTACAATTTTTTCATGAAACAAGGCTACTGGCTGGGTTAATTCCAACATTTGCTTTTGGGCAACATATGTTGTGAAGACTCAGTATGCTTCAATGATTATAACAATGTCAGCCTCGTAATGCTGACCAAGAAAGTCGGTTAGTTAATCTAACTTAACAAAAATGTTAACACGACTATCAAATATTCATGAAACAGAGATATTATGTTCCGAGTTCTAGTTTTCACAGCTCAGCTGCATACACAGAAGAGAAAAAGTACCCAGACATTGTGAACAACTTTTTTTTTTAGACTAAGAAACTAGGTTATCTTTGCCAACACTGGTAGCAATAGAGACATCAACCATAATGATAATGAGATGGCAACTTCAGAGAATTAATTAGTACAGCTGTACCACTGAGATGAGCTAATCAAGAGATGGTAATATCAATATGTGTCCCCTGTTGCAAGAACTGACCAAATGTCACATTGGCAATACACAGTGTAATAGGCTTACAAGTGGCAGTAAAAGGGACAATGAAGAGAATTAAGTTTCTCGTCGAAAATGACAAGATTCTTGTTCAAATGACTTCACCTGCTTTTATTGAAATGTTTGATTCATATTTGTATGAGTATGACAGATTAAGACATACAGCTTCAAGAAAATGTGATTATGATTAATATAATTATTACACTATGATGATATATATATATATATATATACACATACATAATATATATGTACCACTTTTGAAGCTCTTCTAATGGTGCATCTGATAAACCAAACAAGTCCATCAAATTAGTGTGACACTGGTTGATTCTGACAGACTGTAGGATATATAAAATTATTATACCCAGGCGGAAAAATATGTGGTACAATGGTGTTTTATCTTATACATGGGAAATATCAGGAAATAAGTGGTACAATGGTGTTTTATCTTATACATGGGAAATATCAGAAAATAAGTGGTACAATGGTGTTTTATCTTACACATGGGAAATATCAGGAAATAAGTGGTACAATGGTGTTTTATCTTATACATGGGAAATATCAGAAAATAAGTGGTACAATGGTGTTTTATTTTATACATGGGAAATATCAGGAAATAAGTGGTACAATGGTGTTTTATCTTATACATGGGAAATATCAGGAAATAAGTGGTACAATGGTGTTTTATCTTACACATGGGAAATATCAGGAAATAAGTGGTACAATGGTGTTTTATCTTATACATGGGAAATATCAGGAAATAAGTGGTACAATGGTGTTTTATTTTATACATGGGAAATATCAGGAAATAAGTGGTACAATGGTGTTTTATCTTACATATGGGAAATATCAGGAAATAAGTGGTACAATGGTGTTTTATCTTACACATGGGAAATATCAGGAAATAAGTGGTACAATGGTGTTTTATCTTACACATGGGAAATACCAGGAAATAAGTGGTACAATGGTGTTTTATCTTACACATGGGAAATATCAGGAAATAAGTGGTACAATGGTGTTTTATCTTACACATGGGAAATATCAGGAAATAAGTGGTACAATGGTGTTTTATCTTACACATGGGAAATATCAGGAAATAAGTGGTACAATGGTGTTTTATCTTATACATGGGAAATATCAGGAAATAAGTGGTACAATAGTGTTTTATTTTACACATGGGAAATATCAAGAAATAAGTGGTACAATGGTGTTTTATCTTACACATGGGAAATATCAGGAAATTAGTGGTACAATGGTGTTTTATCTTACACATGGGAAATATCAGGAAATAAGTGGTACAATGGTGTTTTATCTTACACATGGGAAATATCAGGAAATAAGTTGTACAATGGTGTTTTATCTTATACATGGGAAATATCAGGAAATAAGTGGTACAATGGTGTTTTATTTTATACATGGGAAATATCAGGAAATAAGTGGTACAATGGTGTTTTATCTTACACATGGGAAATATCAGGAAATAAGTGGTACAATGGTGTTTTATCTTACATATGGGAAATATCAGGAAATAAGTGGTACAATGGTGTTTTATCTTACACATGGGAAATATCAGGAAATAAGTGGTACAATGGTGTGTTATCTTATACATGGGAAATATCAGGAAATAAGTGGTACAATGGTGTTTTATTTTATACATGGGAAATATCAGGAAATAAGTGGTACAATGGTGTTTTATCTTACACATGGGAAATATCAGGAAATAAGTGGTACAATGGTGTTTTATCTTACATATGGGAAATATCAGGAAATAAGTGGTACAATGGTGTTTTATCTTACACATGGCAAATATTGGGAAACAAACATGTAACATTATGCAAGTTTGTTAACAACTAAATTAGTTCCTAACAACATCATATCTCAGATCATGACATATTAACTGTACATGTAAATGACAGCCTAATGAGAATGAATGGATGATTTTCTGGAAAAAAAACTGGTGTACCTCAGGCTTTAACATGCATATTTTGTAAACAGGCAACAAAGTAACATCCCATGATTAATCCATAATATGTTTGGATTTTAAGCAAAATGAACAAGTTTGCAATATGATGTTCACAATCCTAGTAGCACCAGACACACGTTTACAGAATCATCACTTATTTTTTATGAACATACTGCATATGCAACATTCAAATTTCTACAACAAATAAAAATGGCACAATCTTTGGCAGATCGCATAAAAAATGTCCCCCCGGCAGCGAGACCGATTGCAAGCTTTTAATCTCCTGAGAATAGTGCAGATTGTATCAAAATTAGCTGACAGCCATATTTTGTATGAGCAAACTGTAAGGTATTAAATTACACGTCTAACGGCACACCTAGGATTTCAGTTGAACAACACCCATGAAAACAGTTTAAAGAAATAACCATGGATCTGGGCTGTATCTAGTCAGATCAACTGTGTACTACAAGGCATGCGTTTGTTCCATTCAAAGTGTTCGCTGAAACAGACGCACTTTGTCTGAGTTATGGTTTTGTATGTGGGAACCAGGCAACTTCAAAGATATGCAGGTAGAGGCATACCTTTGCAATAAGTGCCAACTATGGGGAATAGTGGCTGTTCGCTATTTTAATATTGTGTATACAATTTGAATATTTCTTGGATAACATTTCAGCATAGTACTTCTGGCATATTAAATGCAGTTTGATGTTGTACGTGTAAGACTTTTTAAGACCAATACTTTAAAATTGTAAATAACCACATCCACCCCTTTTTTGTTGACAATTTTTTTTATAGTACATGCCTGGTGTAATAAAATTACATTTGAGACCTTTTATGAAAATCAAATTTTTACAACCTTTTCAAGGCCTTATACAAGGCAAAGATCCAATTTTAAGACATCTCAAAACTGCCTGTAATAACACTGCACAAAGATGATTGAATGTGTTATCAGAACATCTATTTGTAACTTAATCACGAGGATTAACAGGTCTGTTAATACAATTATTCAGTGTTACTAGTGACATGTATAGTACGTCACAGCTGTGGCATCAGTGGGTCAAGGCTTTGTATAATTTTTAAATATCCTGTTTTTATTAACATATTTTTTTTTTTTTTTTTATGTTTCTATTTTTATATGTTGTTATATGTTTACAATGCTTGTCTGAAATAAAAACATTACTATTATTATAACAGTTGCAAAATTTTATAAGTCCGTAAAACGACACAAACACCAACACAGCGTTACCGGTAGTCTCTGTAGACCTGTCTTCTGCTATGAAATACGCCAATATTTAGACCTAGGATGTTGATCACAGTGATTCTTAATTGACAGTTTGGCATCTAATATCCGGGTCTATGCATTGTTGAGGTGTCACTGATAGTCTCGCAAAACACTAGTTAGATATGACGTGGTTGAGTTGACGATTTTCAGAAACATGTAAACACATGTGCAAGACATTGTTCTGTGATATTGTCTTGTGACATTCCCAAGTAATATAATTTGCCAGTGGAGGTGATTACTTTGACCGACTTCTACTTTGATGACACCTTCAAATTACATGACAATAGTTGATCCATTCTAGTCTAAGTTGGCTGCATTTAATCCTGGTTTCATCGGTGCAAAGAATGAAGCTTTACATTGCCCTGGAATATATTGCCAGGGCATCAAGGGTTAACCTCGGAGTTCCAGGTACTTGTTGATGCAAGTGAGTGAGCCAGATTAGAGTGGAGAACATAGTGGTAACTGAGAACAACTGCAACGGAACTTCTAGTTTGCGCACGGCATAATCAACTTCCTTGTCATCTTGCACCTATTCTGTGTACTTGAATTTCTGCATGCGTGGGTGTGTTGGTATGTGTGCGAGCGTGCATGCGTGCGTGCGTGTAAGCGTGCGTGCATGCGTGCGTACATGCATTGTAGTGACCAGAATGTAATCTCAACATTTGCGATTCCTCATTCAACTAATGAGCCAGTTAATTTGACAGAACATCGGGCCAGAACTTTCTATGCTCACTCAGAGTGTGGTTACTGCCAGGGCAAGGGCCATCCTCAGTGATTCTTTTATGCCCCTAATTAACGATACAGAACAGACATTAACAAAATTGGACTGACATTATCATGGTCATCCAAGCCACAATTCCCAATGATCATTTCTTTGCTATGCCTCCTGTAGCAATCACAATACAGCCACTTGAAATATAATAGACACAAGATAGATTTGGCGGCATTTCCCCAATGATGCCGTAAGGGTAGACAGAATGGTGAAAGCCTTTTTGAGAGCTGGCATTGCATTGCCTTGTAGATAACACAAGGCAGCTATTGAAATTGATTGCGACGTGGTGGGGAAGGGCTGATGTAGAAGTATTTCTACGTCGGCGTCGCGGTGTTGTGCAACATGTACGTACCCGTCACGCGAGAACTTGTTTCTCGAGTCAGTGTTATTTCATGTTGATGTATGGTTTCCAGCCGACTGTTTGCTTGGGAAATTAAGTTTTCTGCTAATTGTTTTGTGTTCTGCGGCTGTGTTGCGACTTTTGGAGATGGTTTGTAGGTGTGATACGGCTGTGTTGCGGAGGAATTGTAGGTGTGTTGCAGATGTGTAGCAACTGTGCTCTGGATATGTTGCAGCTGTATTACATATGTGTTGCAGATGTGTAATAGCTGTGCTTTAGATGTGTTACTGATGTGTACCCACTGTGTTGCTGATTTGTTGCAGATGCATTGTGAATGTATCGCAGCTGTGTTGTGGATGTGTTGCAGCTGTGTTGTGGATGTGTTGTGGATGTGTTGTCACATTTGCAGATATTGTAGACTTCAAAAACATTTCCCCAAAACATTGTGTGCATTTAAAGTAAACTCAGTTAATAGTGTTCTTACACTTCTACGACTCAACCAAAGCACCCACTTTCATTCACCACTATAGCACCACTACAACCTTTTCTCTTGCATCCAACAGTCGTGCAACGATTGTACAAGATCTGTTCCACTCTGTCACTGGGATCCTATCTGTCTGCCGCCAGAGACTTCCATACATCTGGGAAACTGGGTCAATGGAACAGAATGAAACCACCCAAGTAGTCATAGGACATGCGTGAACTGTGGCCCCCTCGAATGAAACTTGGCATTTCATGACTGCCATACCTGGCTTCATTGCAGCACGTCCGGATAAGAGCATACGCAGTGATTACGCGCACAGACGGAATTTTTTTAAACACTTCTTTTTTACCAAAATGGCAGGAGTCGGTTTACATCTCAGTGAATGCAAACGTTTCGTGATTTGTATATACCGTTTGTTAGTCTTTGATTTGCGGTCGACATTCATTAATGTTGCA
Source organism: Escarpia spicata (assembly GCA_963995525.1). NCBI lineage: Eukaryota > Metazoa > Annelida > Polychaeta > Sabellida > Siboglinidae > Escarpia > Escarpia spicata. Next base: position 54,912,802 of record OZ023211.1, on the reverse strand, counting down.
ATGTTTGTTGCTGTTATTGGATATCGGATTCAGGTCGTTCACATTTTGGTTTATATTGCGATCTTATCATATTCCTACCTTCTACCTACTCTCTGGTGGCTTTTCTGTGGTGCTGTGTATCATTAATCACATCATGAGTCCGTGATTCGTTAGATGATTTTACATTAGCTGTAGCAAACATGTGGCTAGCGCTACATCTCATTAGCAGATTGTTCAATATTCTGTATGAATTGTTATAGGCAACAATAAATTGCTAAAATTGACGTAGGCCTCTTTGTCAACTTCCGAGACATACATTTTTATTGTATATCCAGGCTAAGCCCCACCAGTTGCTCAGTAAATTCAGGCTTAAAGTTTATCTTATAAGTTAGTATATCAGTAAGAAATATCCAAACATATCTAGAAAATAGCAACACTAAATTTGTATCTGCAACACACAGCTTTCTTGCATCGGTGATGATAAAATAAATATTTCCTTCTGATGTATTGATAGTCATAAAAAATGTATTTGGTGCAGTGAAATTACTTATTCCAATAGACCAGATAATTACCATCAGAAACAATGAACTGACTCGTCAATATAATTTCTAGCCTCGATCACATGATAACACCTGGCTGTCTGGATGTACTAAAATTCAAAAACCCTCACCCATCATGCATCTGATACTGCCTCGTTTCAAATTTTTTTTCTATCGTTCGCCAAGACACATGTGTTTTTTGCTTGTCGATATAATATTTTCCTTGGTTCTGTGGAGTGTTTTAAAATATTGTGTTTATGTCATTTGTAAGATTACATTCTTACTGTGCGTGGACACATTTTAGCGTTACCTATTTATAGTCCAGAACAGGGTAGACGTAGTTCGGTATATAGCATGTCCATTTCACTTTTACTCATTCAGAACAAGACAAATTTTCATTAAACTTTTAGTTTGACATAGTTCCTAGTCTAGAATGACGTAGTAGGTTACTGTCGCCTTTTTAGGTGTGCTGACTACACTTGAAAGTATGTTTAGGTAGAGTTGGGAAATGTTGTTTTAGGAATTTTGCAACACATCGGGTGAAATTTTCCGGTTCAGATGCAACTGTATTATCGCCCACTCGCTTTGTTGCGCCAGTCGCTTCTTCGCCACATAACTACGATATTATTGGTTTGTGTTTCTGTGTGTGTGTGTCACAATAAAGAGCGCGATTGTTTAGTCAGCATTTTTTTAAATATGGGTAAATAAGACCTGCAGGGAAAAGGAGAAATATTTCTCACTCTTCCTTCGCTCCTACAAAGATCTCACGTTTACAGGTGGAGACAGTGTCACCGGTGGTACCACCGCTACCTCCGAATTCTCCAGAGTTGGCACCTCCTCTGCCTCCTCCTCTACCTTCGGCATTGGAGTCGTCAACCTTAGACACCATCCTTCGTCACATGACCGAGATGGCTGACCACCTCAAATTTTTAAGAAGGTGAAAAACAACAGAGGGTATCAGGAAGCAATTATGTTTCTCCGGTATCTCACCAGGGTGCAACCGGTGGCCCCACAGGGTTTCTGAGAGAGGAGCTCTCATCCTGCTGACTGTAGTCTGGAGTAACAACTGTGTGCACAGTCTATTAATCCAGGAAGTGTTCCTGCCAATGGGCATCACAACAACAATCCTCTTTCCATCTCTTTTTGTGAACAAAGAGACAGAGAACACTAGGGGATCTGAGCATGGGTTACCATCCTGCTCAGTGGGTCATATGTTGGTCACCACTAGTCGGTAACCAGACGTATATGACCAGGGCTCCACTAGCCAGTCAACTGACACTGGTGGACGCACTGGTACTGACTCTTGTTTGAGTTCTGGGAATGCTCGCTAGATTTCACATCCCAGATCCACTCATTCAAAGTCTTCTCACTCGCAATTGTCTCGCTCGAAATCATCTCACTCGAGTTCGTCTCCCACCCGAGGTTGTCTTCCTGGACAGATAAAACATCAACTCCTTATCCAGTTGAGATTTTGCATCATGTGGTAGAGACCAATGAAGGATCTCTTCCAGATTCTGAATCTTTGTATTGTAGGGAGACAGAAATTTCTTCCCACTATTGCGGATCATTTAGACACGATTTGCCACTTGCTACAGGATCATATTCCTACTCCTGTTCTTATACACAGGAAATCTTGTTTGCTGTTATCACTGTAATTGTCAGAAAGTGACTTTCAGGAAGAGTCAGCCTTGTACACCCTCCCTATGTCTACGACTATGAGAACTGCTTTCGACAGGGGAATGGCCGATCCTAATGGTGCAAAGAAAACCTTTCATAAATCCCTTGATCAGTTTTCTGCCTGGGAAGGAGATCCTGACCCCCATTAAGGACACTGCAATCCCCCTACAACAAAGCCGGATTTGCAGGGCGTTCTTAAGCAGAAAGGTAATCCGACTCCAACAGTGGTCATACCACCAAAAGACCTTCAGGACTTATGGTGCCTGTCCAGGCAATGTTTAGTGATCTCATCTGCACAGGATTGGGGTCTGGCAGCTCTGCACAAATCAGTGGATTATATTCGCTCACAGGAAGAGTTTTCTGCCGAGGTGTCAGACCAGTTGCTTCCTTGGCAAGATGTGGGGAGATGGGATTGCCTGGATGCTACTTTAAACCAAGTTGGCTTCCTGCAAGAATGTCAGAAAGATCAATTATGCCAAATCACTGTTTTTGGTTCAACCTTTTTTAATGGCGAGTTAGCCAAAGAGCAGTTTGTGGGTGTCACAGAGATCTTGCGATCGTCAACTGATTGATGCTGTCACTGCGATGCGCATACCATTTTACCGCCCTTCAACGGCAGTGAACATTACAAAGAATCGATACAGGACAAAACCTAATCCCTTTCCTAAACAGGTCTTTAAACATTCTTCAAACACCCCCTCTCGCATTTCAGTTGCCCGAGGCGTGGCCGTGGTCTTTCTCCCCCACCTAGAGGAATAGGGAGGAGAGGCTCTAGCCGTACTTGTCCCTGACCCCACATGCGTCACCCTTTCCCTGTAAACAGGGATCTGCCTACGCCCGGCGTAATAATAGGCGCACCCGATTGTGGTGTAAAACTAAATCCTTGTCCAATTTACAATCATACTCCCTCTGATCTAAAAGTGGGTGGCACTTTGTTCCACTTTGCCAAAGCCTGGCAAGACTTTGGGTGTGAACCCTGAGTTGTTCAAATTCTTACAGAAAGTTACAGTTTCAAATGTTAGACCTTCCGCCCCTCTTACAATAAATCCTCCCGACTTCGATTGGCTGCTTTCTCCGAAGAAAGAATTCAGCTAGTGGCGGACATGATTCTCAAAGGGGCAGTAGAACCGGTGACAGACATTTCTTCACCAGGATTTTACAGCCTTCTATTTCTAGTACCGAACACCAATGGGAGTTGGCATCTAGTCTTTGACTTATCGAGACTGAATCGTTATTTAGATATTTAGATATTCCTACATTCCGGATGGAAACAGCAGAACAGATTCGCAGTTGTCTGCATCAGAATGCTTGGGGGACTTCTCTCAATCTGAAAGATGTTTATTTCCATATACATACCAGAAATACCTCAGATTCTAGATCACGGGTCAGTATTTTCAATTTCGGACTCTGCCCTTACATCTTTTGACAGCTCCGTGGCTGTTCATGAAAACTGTACAGGAAGTAAAGAAGATTGTACACATACAGGGGATTCAATTATATCAGTATCTGGACGACTGGTAAATTCAAGCCCCATCTCAGGTTTTATGCAATTTGCACACCAACCCCCTTTTGAATCCTTAGAATCTGCTTCTTTGAAGCTTTTGTCCTAAAAAACTGCCCTTTTAGTCGCACTTGCTTCTATCAATAGGAGTGTGTTACACACATTTTTGTTTTCTTCCTTTGCTTTGAAGCCAGACTGGTCTTCTATAATGTTTTTCTGTTAGTCCTTCCTTTCTGGCAAAAACCCAGTTAGCAGAGAAGGGTACAAAAACATTACTGTCCATTTCTATTCCTGCTTTCACTAACATATTAGGGGGGGACATGCAAGACGATCTTCTACTGTGCCCTGTTAGGGCAGTTAAAATTTACCTCCACAGAACCAAGGAAACATCAAAAACAACATAAAATCTCTACTAAAATACAATATTTAATCAAATACATGCTATAAAACACTGTCAAGATCTTCAGTACAATTCTTATGTCACTGTAATATTCAAATCACCATAGTGCATAGCATTTTCTTTGTGTGTAGTAATCCTCCTGTGTGCATTCTGGCAAACTGGAACTACTTACAAGAAGCAAGACCGTCTCGTCTGCCTCCTGCTGAGAGACCACAGAAAGGTGGATAAGCCACTGTGTAGGTTGTCCACTGGTTCAAACTACCCACCTCCACCAATATGTGGTTTGTGACTTGCAATTTTTAGTGACCCAAAATGGCTTCCGAAATGACTGCCAACTGACGTCATATGCACCTTACGTAACATGGTTTGCCGAGACATTACGCAACATGCAATCCAGTTCCAATACTCTTAATAGTGTCGATGTATGCAATATATGCTCCACTCAATAGATGGTGCCACAGTAGCATTTATTTCATTTTTATTTCGACTGCAAACTGATGTGACCACCCCTAAGCATCTAAGAATAAATGACAATGTATCAGTATTTATACAGGTACTTTCTGAATCATCTGTAAATCGCATATGTCAATATATATATTATTTCCTTCAGCTCCTGGGGATAATATAATTTGTCACTGTCATTTTTCAGAGATATTCAACGCACAAGCTGCTATCAATCTTTGTCACATCGATATACTGTAAAAAATACACAAGAAAAGTCTGCACACAATGTACATGTTATTGTGGTAAAATATGCAAATTTTTCTGTCCAAAAGCATCAAGCCAAGAAACCCTGAAAGGATGGACTGTATTCCTCTTAGATATCACTTTTAACAAGTTAACAATAATATTTTAATTATTAAATAATAAACCACTCTAGAACTATCCTTTCCTGAGAAAAAAGCTTTTTTTGGTACAAAAACAGAAATGTAAATGCTGCCTAACACGCTGTATGCACAGACATACATTTTCACCCATGGGAACATAAAATTTAACATTTGAAATTGGATGACAGTTTCGTCAATACCACTGAACAAATCTTAACCAGACATCTGCTACTGTTTTTTTATGTATAGAGACTGGCTTCAGCTGAACACAATGTTTGACAATTAATGCCAGTTAGCTTGTCTAAATGTATAAAAAAAATTAACGGGTCATCAACTGTTGTCATCTTTGTAGACTGGCTGGATATGCAGATAGAGAAAGAAAGCAGAAAGAAAGTAGACAGTCAGTGACACAGGCAGAAACGCATTGGTTATACAAGTTTGACGCACATGTCTAACACAGTTCATTAGCCACGACACCAACGGCATTACACGGTTGCCACAAATACTGAACAAAAATATAATTTTGTTCCAAAAGCAAGGCTAACACCAACTTAATTTCAGTACATTTATGCAGTCAACTGAAAAATTAAACAATGCCTTGGCACTGCCGAGAACTTTATGATATGGAAATTAGTAAATGAGACAACAAAACCGTACATCCGTTGTCAATGATATTACAAAATCTATAAGAATACCACGAGATACTACAGTCAAAGCATCATTCAAGGCAAATCAATAGTTTTTCCGATATCTCCCAAACATGTGAAAACGGCTATGCTTCTAGAGGTCAGACAATATCATTCCTAGTATTAATCAATTATATAGTTACACTCTATCTTTCAGTATCTACCGATAACTGTAGTACTGATAGAATCTCACTTGGACTCCCACTATTTATAGGCCCTGTATTTAACGGAATATACATGTATTTATAAATAATATATATATATATATATATGCATCACACATTACATTTTTTTATAAATTCTGTTCCCATAAAATAATGTACTGGTGCTAAGGTTTTTTGATTAATATATGCATTTATAAGACACTGAATACAACAATGTAATGTTACACTGCAGCGTCTTGTACATGTGAGTTTGTGTCCACTGTGCCTCAGTTCCGCAGCACCAGACTACTGCACAGCTGACTGGCCGATTGTCCCAGGTTATTACGTTCTGGCAGCCATCAGCTTTATCACATTTGTTTCACATTTCATAACAACTTCATTAAATTGCTTCACCCGAGTTGTGATTTTGTTACCAGAAAAACAGGTCAAAGCTTCAAGCGAACATGACCAGGAAGAATTGAATCTTGGCTATTTCAGGCCCATGAACTGCAAGAGCTCTCCGGGGAAGTTTGTCAGAAAAAATCCATACTGCAGAGACACCCCGTGGGTGATTAAAACAACTTGTGTCTTTGATACGGCCAATTTAACACGATTGCGAACGGAGATGCTCCAGACGGTAGGTGGGAAAGGGAGTTAATGAATTAACGAGAATCCAAACATTGTTCGTCTATGTTTGGCCTACACCCTAACAGTGGTGGAGTAACTGCGTTCAGGGGAGCATTTAGCCATGGTGCCTCTTCCGCAATTTTTTGGTAAACTGTTCCTAAATAACCTGCTGTCCCACCATATTTTAACTAATGGAATACTGTTTGGCCTCTCTTTGTGAGAGCACAGATATACCACTGGTAATCACGTTTCCTTCCCACACATCCCCACTGGTTGTATCTGTTTGCATACATTACAGCACTATTAAACGTATCTTAATTAACATAGTTATGAGTCTGAGCAATCAAAACACTTCTACATTGTACATGCAACAGATAACACACTCTGTAAAATAACAGAACTTACAGTTGTGCAATGTGTTCTCTGCCCTAGAGAATTACGTGTCAAACTATTGCAAAACTCAGATAAATAGCTACTTTTGTATACTCTCTAAATCTGATGCCGGTCTCTGACATTTGTAATGTAGACAAATCAGATAAAAAATTCTAGATAGTAGAAGTAGTCTGCACGGTGAATGTCACGACTGATGAAGAAAAATCTATATTTAATAATGGAGGTATGTCCTGTTTCTGTTCAGGTTGAAATCATACATGAAGCCATTCGCTTCTAATATACTGCTCTGTTTATATCTGTATCTGGGATTACAGGCAGATACAGATATTACACCACATTCTTTAGCAACAGGTTCTCTCAAACACAACATGAAATTATGGGGTCTAATTAAGCAATATTTTATAATTGGTAAGTGGTGGGTATCATTGATGTCATCAATCTGATACAACTGTTTATGGATCTCTCCCTCCCTCCCTCCCTCTCTCCTTCCCTCAGGGGCTACAGAAGTCTATTGTTCTTATTATTAAGATGACACATGCATTCAATTTGCCAAGTCCCAAAGTGTGTTACGCATTATGTGTGGATGGAGTGTTAATACATCGCAAGGAAAACAAATTGCTACAGTGGCACCACCTAGCAAGTGAAATATATATTAATGCAAATCGATGCTAATGGCAAATTGTGACTGAAAAAATTGCATGAGTCTCCCACCATAGAATGGTGGGGACCATACAATGGTTGGGACCATACAATGGTGGGGACCATACAATGGTGGGGGAGGGGTTGTACCAATGCTAAACACTTAACTTTTTGGACTGGACTCAGCGAAATGTCCATCTGCGCCTGAAGCATTCCAGCACAGAACGGAAGAAAGATGGTGTGCCTTATGTCGCAGTGTCCTTAATAAGTAGAAGCACTTACTGGAAACACGCCTCCGTCTACGATCATTTCCAGACACGACATTTATAACAGTCGCGGAGAAGTTTTTTGTTTTCTAATATAAAACGCTCCTACATAACCTCCCAATGGAGCCTTTTGTGTAGGCTTCTCTGCCAATGGAGGCGGCATTAGCCTATCTCATATTGGCAGATGCAGGCAGGTTATAAAATTGAAGATAGATCACATGTAATGTTGATACGTTTGTCCTTGTAACAATCCAAGGTTAACAGCTCACACTGAATGGAGATTAAAGAAATCTTAATTTCATGACACCACTGGCACCATTCTAGATAGTCACGGTCACCTTTTTCTACATCTAGTTCTAAACAGAAGCCGACTGAATGGTGACTGAAGAAATATCAATTCTATTATGTCACTGAAACATTTCTTGGATACCTTTTCATATGATTCTTCTGTAATAAAAGGTTATTACCTAAAAGGTAAGGTTAAGAAGCCAACTGAAGGGCGATTAAAGAAATATAAATTTTATTACATAACTGAAACATTTCTAGGTAGTCATGGTCACCTTTTCATATATCTAAACTGTAATAAAATGTTATTAATGAAGAGGCAAAGTAGAACATCCTTGATCCTAACTGATGGAAAACTAAAATTTGAATGTTTTTTCACTAAAAATAGGTTAATGAAACAAATGAATCAAATAAGACACTACAGACTATGAAAAATTTCGGTATTACTGTAAATTACAAATGTGTTGTAGAAGTTTGCTACAGCATTTACATAAATGATTCCAACCAATCTACTGTAGAGTATGGCATATCATTTACCTTGTAGTGCTGAATAAAAGTGAGTATACATACAAATAAATCTGTTGTTTCCTATGTTGATCATAATTCAAAAGCAATTCCATTGTTTTTAATCAACTATTAAAAATAAATTTCAGTCACCTACTTTCCTCTTTACATAAACCCTCTTTAACCTTTGCATCTGCTATTTGCATCAGGAAATTACTCGCAAATTAAAACAAGCAAAATCATGCAAAGCCATGCATGAACAACGAATTTCAAATGGTCGATTCAAACCAACTAAATGCTGATAAAAGAGCACCAATTCTACGAAAATATTCTAACCTTTGCCGAAGCATTCTGGACTCAGCGTGACGTCATCAATGGCGATGTCACCTTGGAAACGGAGACCTCGAACTCCTTCAAACATCAACATGAACCTGCAGACAAATCAAGACACGCTAAATTAATACATCAATAAAAATTTATTTTATTAAAGGTTAAGTTATCAATGTACTATATCTCAATCGTCCTACATTTCCTTGTGTAAATGTTTAGGTTATTGTATATTTCTTTATTTGTATTTTCTACTTGAAAATAACCTGTTTCATTTTCGTTTTCACTCACTTTCACTCTAAGAGAAAGAATTTCCTTTTCCGCTTTTTAAAAATTTTGTTTTATCAAAAATCTACTTGATCTCATACTGTACATTACCAATTTGCCTCCGGTGGTTCATTGATTCATTTATTAAGTACTGCAAGGGTAAGTTTTTACATAACATGGCATCCATCCTTCCGAATGCTCAAAGCACTTTACATTTCACCTCCTGGCAGACTTATTCAATCGAACACAAACTTTACTTCTATGGAAAGCATTCAGCCATACTGTAATCACTGCACAAAGACTACTTGTTCACGCATGTCCACCACTGTCTTTAGCCAGGAACTCATTCATGCAACTGAGTGAACTGAAGCAACATCAAAATAGCAGCTTAATTGCGAGTCCAATGTTCTAACTGTTGTGCTCTGTGTAGATATAGTGTGCATGGTAGGTACTTTGTCAACACAATTATTCCATTCTCTGACTCAGTCTTGTCATTAATTTTGTTAGGACCATTGTTACTACATCACAGACCTTGTGGTTTGACATCTTGAAGGGCAACTACCCCACGCTGTGGCCTTTCATACACTATTTATCATTGTAGCACTGCCAGACAGACATTCTAACATCACAATTCATGGGCCATTAGCTTCTTGGATGTCATCTGACGATTTTTAAACATCCATCGTATCATAGCTGTACAGAATAATGTATGGAAGCAGGGAGGCCATTCGTAGGGACATAGATATGCCAGACGACGAGTTTATACCATTCATTATTTGTTGTTACTACCCAGTGACACTCTTGCAACTTATCATATTTTACAACTGTTTACAACAGCATATTTTATAGGTAATATATTTGTAACATTACCAAACGAAACATGAGACAGTAAACCCGCTGCCAACTTGTCAAATAATTGTCCTTCGTTATACCCCCCAGCAAACCTGATTACTTTTACAGACTAGTAACTAAATATGAACTCAAACTCTCTGGGAAGTATTCAGCAGTGCTGAAATACTACACAAAAAATATCCTCACATAAATCCACCACCTTCGGTTGCTAGGCAGCTGCACAGTTAATGAAAATGGGGACATATGTGTTGACTACACCTAATAAATTTTTGGAAGAATCTACCAAAATGGTTTACCAAACGTGAAACTGCCTCGGTTCAGAGCTTAATGTCTCCCATCGCATCCCAACAGTGAAACCTCCAAGTGCGACTAGGAAAATCCTAGCATCTTGGTCAGAAGAGTTTTTGTTCTTCTGATGACATTATACTCATCTGCATTTGACATTATGAACATGTGTTTTTATACCCAATTGCCATTTTGCTGCGAGTATTTTCCGTGGTGATATTTTGATGAATGTTCATTTGCTGAATTTCCAATTCTAATGAAGAAGTCTCAACTTGACTCTAATACGAAAGTCTCTAAAATGCTGCAAATTTGTCACTTTCAAGTAATTTCTACTGCCTTATCCCTGCTTGATCTTCTAAGTTTCACTGCTACCACAAGGTGTGCGTGCACGTGTGTGGGTGCATGTATATGCAACAAATGAAATGTAGGACAACAGTTGTGCATAAGAAGATGAAATGTAGGAAAATAGTTGTTTACAAGAAAACCCTAACCCTAACCCAACTATCTCTACAATATTTAATATATATATATATATATATATATCAGGCATTTATAATGTGCTTGTATGTCCTAGTGAAAAACAGATCGACAGTGCTTAGCTAATATTGGTAAGAAAAAAATACACTAAATATGTTAATTAAATAAATAAGTTCCAAAAAGTAACTTCTGTTGATTACTGTCCTGATATATAGACATCTTCAAAACACCTCAAAAGAAACAACAGATTTTTCTTTGATTTCAACAGTTAAACAAGAACATACAATCACAGCTAGAAAGCTGGAGGCACAGGAAATGAATTTGCTATAATAACTGGGCAACACCTGTGATCGTTTTAGAAAGAAGCCCAATTAATCATCACCGGGTTTTGTGGGGGCTGGTAGGCCAGTGGTTAGAACACCAGAATGTTGATCGAGACGATGGTGGTTCGATTCCACCTGCCGCTGTGTTGAAGTTTAGACAATTTTGTTCACTCCATGTGCATGGGCTGTGTTTTTTGGAAGAAACATGAAAACCGTTGGTATTTTCTATCTGGAATCTATGCCGGGGGAGTAACAAATGTCGTTCAAAGAAATGGGATAAGTTCAATGCAGTTCACAGCACTTTAATGAGACAATAGAAAATATTTTTAAAATAATAATTTGTAATAAAACAATTCTTGTTATATCATAGATAAAATATGTATAATATATTAGTAAGAAATAATAATAACTAAGAAAATTATTTATAACATAGACTTTTTATAAAAACCAAGTAGATGATTGACATAAAATATCATGTAATCCAATAAATTAGGTTATAGTATAATAAATAAATAAAGTTTAATGTAGATACCAATAAGTTAAGCAAAACAGCAGACATAAATAAATGGAGTTACAACATCAGTCAAGATAAATGTGTTGGCAGTGAATTACATTAATTTATGCAGTAGTAAATAAATATGTTTTCAATGCTGACTTAAAGAAATCCAATGATGTTTTTAGATAAACTTTCATGGATTCACACAGTGGCAGTCTCCATGTCCAATGCACCATGTGTACGTTGTGAATGCAACCAATACGCTTATCAAATTATAAATGACTAACACAGAAGTATGGCCTTTAATGAATAAACAAAATCACCCGCTGACTGCAGTAAGGGACTGTTGCAACTACACAGACTGTTAGCCTTCACCCTTGCCCTAACCTTAAAGGCCACAGGGAAATATTAGAGTTGTTTAATAATTTACAGTACACTATCCCTATTGGGTGATTTCTCATATGGAGTTGTGTATTTTCCATGCCCATGGGTGGTCATATCAGCACCGCTTTGTTGTTTGTATCTGCCTCCTTCATAAATAACTAACAATTAAAGAGAATAAAAACATCTATTGCTCGAATTCATGTTATACTACATCCTGCTATCTATTTCCACATCCACCAAGCCAAAAAAAATTCAATAAATTAGAAATTCCACATTTTATGGTGTGCATCCGGACATTTTCAAATATGCATATTTTTGGTGTGCTTTTTGGGATGCCGAGATGTGACGTCACTTATGACTCGAACTCGCATCAGGCTGACCCTTTCCATGCATTCAGAGCATGTTTACAAGTATAGCTTTTGGGTCAAAATGAGCATCAGAACGAGTTATTGTGCAATATTACGATGTAATACAAACACTAGTCATCATAGAGGAACAAACATTTATCTTACGGTTCCACATGAATCGAATTTTATTCAAAACAACGAATGCGAATGGGCCTACAAGTTGACTAGGTTTCGTCGAGCTTGGGCTCGTTTTCAGAATAATTATATCGAATGCAACCAACGGAAGATAATCTACACCAATAAACATACATAGCAAACATATATTGTATCCAGCTACAGAAAGTAAGGTGTCTAATCTCATAATATCACTAGAATATCGATATATGAAGGAGTTGTACAATTTATCATAACAACTTAAACCAGTCACAGAGCTTCCGCTAGTCCCGCTAGCTCGGTGGGTAGGCGCGTTGGTTACTTGTCGTTTATTTTGCAATCGGGCGACGCCGGTTCAATCCTGACAGCATGCAAACCTTTAATTTTCTTTACACTTTTTTTGTTTATGTTTTCACGAAGTACTATAGACAAAATCATTTTATACTATAAACTGTTTGTAAATAATGTTTATTTTTGTAGTAATTATTTATTCGCCACAAAAATGAAAATATGGTCATTATATAACGATGTTTCTAAATTTTATTTATCCAAACAAATATAATGTAATGGATATATAATTTATTAATTGTAAATATATTGTACGGTAATATATTGTAATTATATATGTGAAAACAGATTGAGATCTGTCTGGATAAATACAATTTAGAAACATTGTTATATATAATGACCATATTTTCATTTTTGTGGCGAATAAATAATCACTACAAAAATTTAAAAAATATTTACAAACAGTGCATTATAGTATAAAATGATTTTGTTTATATTACTTGAAACATAAACAGAAAAAAGTGTAAAGAAAATCAAAGGTTTGCATGCATGCCGATTGTAAAATAAATGACAAGTAACCAACGCGCCTACCCACTGAGCTAGCAGGACGAGCGGAAGCTCTCTGACTGATTTCAGTTTAACAAGATTTAACAAGATTGCCACCCAGAGAATTAACTCTAGGTAGCAGGTGGACAAGGAAGCCCTTGGCTTATCGAGAGTCCAACCCTTTTATCTATGTGTATCCCGCCCGTCTGAGGTATGTGTCGATTTTATTTTTAAACATATTCACGCTACTAGCACCCACACAATCAGCAGGTAATCTATTCCATTCATTTACAGTCCTTTGTGAAAATGAAAACTTTCTTATATCCAATCTACTCTGCTCCTTTGCTAATGCAAGATCATGTCCTCTAGTCCTTTTATTTTTCTTAACTGAGAAAAACATATTTCTATCAATATTTTCATAACCCTTCAATATTTTAAACACTTCTATCTGATCTCCTCTCAATCTCCTGGTCTCTAGTGTTGTTAAACCGCATTTTTTTAGGCGTATTTCGTAACTAAGATCCCTCAGATTTGGTATCATTTTAGTTGCTCTCCTCTGCACTCTTTCTAGCATATCTATGTCCTTCCTGCGATATGGCCTCCACGCTTGAATACAATATTCTAAATGAGGCCTAACTATTGTTTTGTACAGCGGTATTATTAGCTCTTTTTCCTTATACGTTATGTTTCGCCTAATTAATCCAAGGATTTGATTTCCCTTTGAAGCTGCAATTCCGCACTGCTCTGAAATCTTCATATCAGCACTAACGGTTAACCCTAAGTCCTTTTCTTTTACAGTAGTACTTAGTACAGTACCCCCCATTGTATATTCTACTTCTTCGTTCCCATGTCCTATGTGGAGGCATTTACATTTCCCAAAATTGAACATCATTTGCCACTTTTTAGACCATTTGATCAACCTGTCAAGATCATCTTGTAAATGCTGTCTATCTCCATCACTTATAATCCTTCTAAACACTTTTGTATCATCCGCAAATTTCAACACCTTGCTTGTTATTTTATCATCCAAATCATTGATGTATATTAAGAATAATATAGGACCTAATACTGATCCCTGTGGTACCCCACTCAATACCGATTTGCAGTTTGAAGCCTCCCCATCAACTATTACACGTTGTCTTCTGTCAATCAGCCATTGTTCTATCCAGTTTATTATACCATTTCCTATGCCATGGGCCTTTAGTTTAAGCAGTAATCTTTGATGTGGTACTTTGTCAAAAGCTTTTTGAAAATCTAAGTAGACGATATCTACTGGTGATCCCTCATCTACCCACTTAGTGATGTCTTCCAAAAAACATAACATATTTGTTAAGCATGACCTCGCTTTAAAAAAACCATGTTGAGATGGGTTTATCAAGTTTTGTTTAACAAGAAAATCCACCATGTGATCTTTAATTAGTCTTTCTAATAATTTACAAATCACTGATGTTAAACTCACTGGTCTATAGTTCTGACTTGTTTCTCGAACCTTTTTTGAATAACGGTATAATGTTTGCTTCTTTCCATTCTAAAGGAACCACTCCCTCTTCTAATGACAAGTTGAAAACTGTTGCAAGTGGTATGCTAATTTGTTCTACAATTTCCAATAGTAGTTTGGGCGGAATACCATCCACTCCAGGTGATTTATTATCCTTCATAGCCCTTATTTTCTTAGCTACCATTTCCGGGGTTACAATTAATTGTCCTAAATAGTCTGAATCTGCCCCCTTGAACTTAGCCTCTGGTATTGGCAGTGAACTAATATCTTCCCTGGTAAACACTGAACTAAAGTACTCATTCAGGTCTTCTGCCATTATGAATCCCTCTGATATTATATTTCCAGCACTATCTACTAGAGGACCGACCTTATCTTGAACTTTCTGTTTGCTTCGAACATCTCTTTGAATTTCTAATTTCAGCTGTAGCTTGGTTAAGTGCTTCTTTATAACTGTTGTAGTCTTCATAATTTCCAGTACATCTATATGACTTCCACATCATTTGTTTATACTTAATTTTTATAATGGCTTCTTTCGATAAGTGTTTCTTTTTGGACCGTTTTCCTTGTTTTTTGAAGGGTACAAATTTATCGATTATGCACTTAATTTCACTCTTTAATATATTCCAGCATTCTGTTGCCATCTTATTTTTTAGTGTCTTATTCCAGTCTATCTTTGCTAAATATTTCCTCATGTCCTTATACCTTCCTTTGTGGAAATTTCTCCTATACTGCTTTTTGGTATTCCTTTCTGATTTTACTTTGATGGTAAAATGTATCTGGTTGTGATCGCTACTCCCCAGTGGCTCACATATCTTGACATTGTCAACTAATTCATTTTGTGAGGACAAAACTATGTCTAACACATTCTCACCCCTGGTTGGTTCTAGCACATGTTGAGAAAGGAATGTATCTTGAACTAAAACTAAAAACTTGTGGTCCTCTCTCCCCATACTCTGTAGAGATTTCCATTGTATATGCCCATGGTTAAAATCCCCCATAATAATACAGTCCCGTTTGCTTACTTCCCTTATAGCGTTTTGTATTTTTTCATTCTCTTCTATGCTTATGTTTGGACTTCGATAAACTAACCCAACTGTTAACGTTGAGTTTCCTGTAACTATGTTACACCAAACAGCTTCTTCGCAATCTGCTTCTCTTTGTAATTTTATTTCATAAGCCTGAATAGATTCTTTAATATATAAAATAACTCCACCTCCCTTTCTTCCTATTCTATCTTTTCTAAACATTACATATCCTGTCAGTCCCAATTCAGCATCTGATATATCGGTGGTGGTCCAGGATTCGGTTATACCTATTATATGAGGGTCAATATCTTCTACCATAATGTTTAGTTCATTTCTTTTGTTTACTATACTCCTTGCATTTAAACAAACACATTTATATCCAGCTTCAGAAGAGTTTTCCAGACTGTTATTTGTTGATTTATTTGTGCTGTCTTTATCTATGCCTCCATTTTCAGGCTTTTCCGTGAGTCCCCCTGCAAATCTAGTTTAAATAGATGCAACCTGTCCCACTGTCAACAGATTGCAGCAGATTCTCTGAGAAAACTGCTGCCCCCTTTCCACTAAGATGGAGGCCATCTCTCATGTACATATCTTCCCTCCCAACAAAGTATCCCCATAAATCTGTGAATCCCACCCCGTCTTCTTCACACATCTGCTCAGCTAGTGCATTGATCGCCATCCTCTTGCAGTTTCTATACGTTGCCCCCCTTCCTCCCATTACTGGCAAAATTCCTGACAAAATAACCTGTTCGACTCTCGTCTTCTTTAGCTTCCTCACTAACTGTCTATACTTCTGTACTATCGCAGTTGTTCCCTCCCTGTCTGCATTATTTGTTCCTACATGTACCAGTATAGACCCCCCCTTGCCATGTCCCAATACCTTCTCTACCCTGTCAGTTACATGTTCAATCCTAGCCCCCGGTAAACAAACAACGATGTCGTTCCCCTCGCTCAGTGTCTTGTCCGTCTTTCTCATAATGGAGTCACCCATAAACACCCTCTCTTTCCTCATTGCCCCCTCAATCACTGCCTTAGAATAGCTCCTTCTTCAGTTTGCATCTGTCTGGTTGTTTTCTTTCCCCCCTGCCGTCTTCTCTCCTGTCACATTCTCTTCCGATCAATTCTTTCCTGTCGCTTTTTCTCTTGTCACCTTTCCTCCTGTCAGCGTCCCTTTTACCGACTTCTCTTCTATCACATTTGCTCTCACTTCCTTTCGTCCCTTCTTCTTTCATCCCGTTCCATCTTCCCTCCCTCCTTCTCTACAGTCACTTTCTTCCCTGTCACCTTCACGCTTGTCACGTTTTCTGTTGTCGATTTTCCAATTTCTTCCCCTCCAATCACCTTCTCTCCTCTCAATCTCCTTTCCTCAGTTTTCTTGCCACTGCTATTCTCCTTCAGTCTTGCAGTATCCTCACCTCTCCCTGTCGTCTCTCTCCATTCGACCTGCCTCCTTGCTAATTCCCATCTCCATTCCCTTCACAATATCTGTCAACCTAACTATCTCCTTCTGCAAACACTCCACCTTCCAACATCCAATGCACTGAAAGATGAATCCTTCCTCCATGGTTTCTGCCCATGACTTTCCACACCCGGACAATGCAAAATCTACCCAGCTGTGGCAGTGATCGCACACCAAGTGTCGCTTTGCCTTGACTTGACGCTTGCAAGGCGCCATATCCCGATCAGAATTTATTTAATAACTTAACTAACTTAGTCTTTATAAAGACTGTTTCCTGTGTACTACAGCACACTTTAGGTTACAAATTTCAATTACACAGCCGTCTATTTATCCTAACACGAACGCTAACATCACCGGTAGTGACCTAATTTAAATACAATCAATTACATTATGTTAGGCTGCTTTATTTATTTAGGTTACGCCGCCCGACTATCGCCCTTGCTTAATTTTAACAACAATGCTACCTAACCAAAATATATCGCAAGTACTGGCTTACACAGATATTATCTTATGTAAGTAGTTTGATGGTTGTTACTTTATCTCCTATATATTCTACCACATAATCAGGTTTATTAAATCTTGTTTACAACTTTTCGAAGGCTAAGCCGCCTAAGTGAGTTACCCTATTATCACTCACTATACTAAGGTGTTCTAAAATACTTTAACTAACTAACTTTAAGCACAACTGCTACTCAATATATGTTTATTGCAACTTTATGAATGATATTAAGTTGTTATGATAAATTGTACAACTCTTTCATATATCGATATTCTAGTGATATTATGAGATTATACATGTTACTTTCTGTAGCTGGATACAATATATGTTTGCTATGTATGTTTATTGGTGTAGATTATCTCCCGTTGGTTGCATTCGATATAATTATTCTGAAAACAAGCCCAAGCTCGGCGAAACCTAGTCGACTTGTAGGCCCATTCGCATTCGTTGTTTTGAATAAAATTCGATTCATGTGGAACCGTAAGATAAATGTTTGTTCCTCTATGATGACTAGTGTTTGTATTACGTCGGAATATTGCACAATAACTCGTTCTGATGCTCGTTTTGACCCAAAAGCTATACTTGTAAACATGCTCTGAATGCATGAAAAGGGTCGGCCTGATGCGAGTGTGTGTCATAAGTGACGTCACAATACCACGCGATCGCCTAGGTCATTAACATTTTATTTTCCGCGGGAATCACTTCACAGACGGGCTTAAAATCGAATTTATGCTACAAATATATTTTTCTGTATTTGTTTAATGTTGTCAAATGTTAGATACAATGTTAAACTTTGTGTATAAATGGAAAAAGGATTTTAGCTAATGCCTTATTTTTATTTCCTTTAATACTGTATCTATCCACTGGAATACTGTTATATGGACTGGCTGCCTCTGGTAAATCGTGCTTTATCCACACATGCAATTTGATACAGTAATGGACAACAGCCCAGCATTTGTTCTCTAGAAGCTATACCTGCTTTTTTTATGTGACATTGTTATTTAATATAATTAAGATTGTAATGGAGGGTTATTGTTAAGAAGATGTATTACAGTCATTTAAAAATAGCAATCCATGTCCATTCTAGGTAGCATTAAGATCATCTTTGACGTACGGAATGACACACAGATTATCACTGATCACTTACTACTTTGGTCTCTAATTCTGATGATCAATAATAACAACTTTTATTTATACCTCAACATATATCTGGAAATAGAATTTCTTTAGATCCAGACATATAAAATACAATGTTGATAAAATATTATTATAAAAAACTTATAAGGCAATATAATAGTTGTGTGTATATGTAGGTAAGATTTATAGGTGTGTAAATTACATTACACCCAAGTTGCTACTTGTGGTGAAAATGCAGTAACAACACAATGGTTGGTGGAAGGTAAAAACAAGGTTAAAAAGAAGACTAAAATACAACACAAAATTTAAATATTTAAAATTTAACAACAATAATGTAGCAGTTAACTAGCATTAACGAAAAACACATAAAAATATATCCTCCTGCCCTTGAAATTACTATTTCCATGCCTCATCACGGGGCATGACTGTCTCGCAAATGGGAATATTTGAATCTCTGATAAGTCCCTTTCCATTCCATGCCAGCGAACGTAAGCTCTGTTCAAGCAGAGAGGCCTCCACAACCTAATTCCACATTTCCGGATATTGCACATTTGAGATAGTTTGCAATTTTGTTGTCGCTTTTTTGTCGCTATACACTGCATCTCCTGGTATTCATACTTCAGTAGAAATGGTGCTACATATAGTAATTTCAATGGTGCTGCTTCTGCAAATGCAAATAGCCTAATATATTACAATGTTCAAAATTTTGTAATTTTTTTATTATTGTAGGGTGAAGTCACATGGTGCAGGGGTCACGATGGGACGTTATCCTGTACCTCGGGTCTATTGACCAGGACACACATGCTGCAGAACAACTTCAAATGATGCACAACTTATTTTGTTTTGATAAAATCATTGGACAAACTATTTATGTTAACTTAACCTATCAAATACTAGCTCAACCTCGCTAAATTATGAAGTAACACTGTTCTTGCAACCGCTAGCTATACAATCTCAGATGGGAGGATTGCAAAAAGGTTTGGGAGGATTGGGAAAGGAGATGAAGAGCAGAAGATAGAGGAGAGTGGAGATGGTTAGTGGAGACAGCAGTGTGAGAGAGGTGAGAGGAAAGGAAAATAACACAAAAAAGAAAAATATACAATTGAACAATCCTAAATGGTGATTTTAAAAGACGTACATACTCCTTCATTTAACCAATTGCACATACTTAAATTATTCACACGCTAAAGTTATACGTTAAGGAACATGATTTCCAAAGGGCTTAACAAATCAATGATGGAGTTTTGAGTACAATCTGGACCTCAACCCTAGATTCAAGATGGCCAATGATACAGTCTAGTTAGTTCTGATTAGCAAACAATGTCTGGTGTACACAGCTCACTTGACCACAGCGGAAATTACAGCAGACAGATTCCAGGAAGACTCCCACCTGCTAATAATGCAGGTATTCCTAGCATCAGTTCGACCCTGGAATCATATGTAGCTAAACTGTTGCTTAGCAACAAAGCTGGATGATTCAAAAGATGGTGACGCAGGATGTCATGCAACAAAGGCATTAATCACTTCTTACACAACTGTGCATTGATGTAGCTTCTTCAACATCCTTAATAGGATGCCAGTTTCCCCAAAAGATGAAGTACCCCCGTACTCCAATCATCTGGCTATGGAATCCATCAATATTATATTTTTCTTGGTAACGAGAAACACATAAAGAAACAACTCCAATGCAAGATAATAAATGGCTATGAAAATATTGACAGAAGTATGTTTTTCTAACTGAAGAGAAAATCATTGGTGAAGAAACAGTGTAGATTACAAACAAGGAAGTATTCTTTCTCACAGAGGACTATAAATGACTGGAAGAGATTATTTACAGATTGTGTAAATGTCGGCAGTGTGAAGACGTTTAAAATAGAACTGACAAATACTTCAGAAGGTCAGGGTCGTATATAGACAGAAATTGCGAGCCAAAGGCTTTTTCGTCCACTTACCATTTGGGTTCTTTGCTGTGGTTAAATCTGGTTAAATATAACGAAATAAATCACTCTTTTGAAATATAAGACTTTCTAAACTCCACCACTTGTTACTTCCGATGTTAAATACAAACGTTCAGCCACAAACATGTGACACTGATGGAGATATGCTGGATAGACAGCGGGAACTTGGACATAGACTGACCCTCTGTTTTATAACATAGATGTTGGACTCTTTCACTTTCCATTTGTGAGATGTTTAACCTAATAATTTCAACTGACAACATATTGAACTATCTTACACACCCCACCTCAGTTGGTAAAACTCAACCATGAGATGATAATTACTGTGGCGCTGTGTAAGCAGAAAGGGGCAAACAGCATTCCTTTTGGTCAAATGAGGCTTGGACAAAAGTAACAGGAAAACAACATAAAAGAAAACAAGAAATAAGAGAAATCATGATAATAAACCAATAGCAAATATTAATGGAAATAAAGTCACATTGAAATGAACTGAGTCATAGATGATTCTACTCTAACACTGTCACATCTTCCGAAAGTAACTACACACCCTGTTGCAACTGGTTAGAACTCTAACACCTTGTAACAGGACAAAGTTATCTGAACTGACAGCATATCTGTCAGTTATGAATTTACTCTCTGCATTCATCTGAATGTAAATTGTTCTCGTAATCTCTATCAACACTTTAGCCAACTGTCACATGTTGGACATGGGTTTTTCTGTTTCAACAACATTATGACAGTCTGGGAGTCCTAGCCTTCCCTAGTTGGTTGAATTACAGTGTGAACATTATCCACCAGGTGGGGCAGAATCAAGAAATGGACATATATTGTGCTGCCACCTAGGGATCAATTGAATAATCAAATTGCAAGCACCCAGTCTGTGCGTTAGTGTTTACAAATAGATATTTGGACTACCGGGTAATAGTGTTTTGGCACTCGCTGTTTGAGGAACCTATAAAAAATGAAATCTGTATTTTTAAAATTAAACTAATAATGACATCCCATACATCCTACAGATACACTATTTTTCCCAAACAGTTGTGTATTTTAAAAGGCTGCTATTAAATTAAAACTGTTACAAAGTCAAGCATAATATTTATTTATACTTAATTTTAATGCTACACAATTTAATAACCTTACTGAATTCAATGTTATCACTTTTTTAAATATATAATTTGTATGTCTACGTGTACTACTCAGTCTTTATGGCTGCAAATCAGAATGAAATTATTAATAATTATCACTATATTTTTTTTCATTTTTTTAACATCTGGGGTGACTGACCTTCGTCCGATCTTGGGGACAGGCACGGAGACCCTTAGCCAGGCATCCACCCCACGGTTGTTGCCAAGTATCGCCTTGACCCAGTAGTCCTCGTAGAAGAGCCCCCTGATCTCGTGGGGCCCGTCGATGTACACCTCACTGACGTGCATCTTCAGCTGGTGTACGTGGGTGCCGTACATATGATAGAAGAACCGCACCTAAGGAACAAGACAACCCTATTACTTCCACCTTACCTTACCTTCTCTATTGTCCTCTGGTCCATACGGCTGTCATGCAGTTCTTCCATTTCATTCTCTCAATGGCTACGTGTTTTGTTTCACCTCATGTTGTCCATTCCAGTTGGTTTCATTCTTTTCTTACTGTGGTTCTCCACGTTGTTTTGAGCGGAACATTACTTGCACATCTAACTATAACCGAGCCAGTATGCGTGTGGGGGTATGTCAACATTTTATTTCTAAGAGAGTTTGTGTTTTCAGTGCCAAATTGTCATGGATTTATTTACAACTCTTTGGAAGAAAAGTACAAGTTTACTTCTTCTTTTTTTGTGCTTTTGGGTAAGGGTACTCATCAGTTTTAGGGTTCGTACTGTACATTTAGCAACGTGAATAATTTGTTCATAATATTACGCATTTTTTCTGCAATTTTTGCAGTGAGCGTGGATCAGCTTGGGATATCTTACATAACTGGCATCACCAGTGCATTACACTGAAGTTTATTGATTAAGTGACAAGGGGTGTCAAATAATTTGCATTAAAGGGAATAAAAACATCTATGGCTTGAATTCATATTATATTACATCCTGCTATCTATTTCCACGTCCACCAAGCCAAAAAAAATATATAAAAACTCAATAAATTAGAAATTCCACATTTTATGCTGTGCATCCGGACATTTTCGAATAAGCATATTTTTTGCGCGCTTTTCGGGATGCCGAGATGTGACGTCACATATGACCCATAGTCGCATCAGGCCGACCCTTTCCATGCATTCAGAGCATGTTTACAAGGATAGCTTTCGGATTGAAACGAACGTCAAAATGAGTTATTATGCGATATTACGATGTAATACAAACACTAGTCATCATAGAGGAACAAGCAGTTATCTTACGGTTCCACATGAATCCAATTTTATTCAAAACAATGAATGCGAATGGGCCTACAAGTCGACTAGGTTACGCCGAGCTTGGGCTCGTTTTTAGAAGAATTATATCGGA
The DNA here is from genome assembly GCA_963995525.1 of Escarpia spicata. Taxonomy (NCBI): domain Eukaryota; kingdom Metazoa; phylum Annelida; class Polychaeta; order Sabellida; family Siboglinidae; genus Escarpia; species Escarpia spicata. The sequence continues at coordinate 54,889,518 of OZ023211.1, read as the reverse complement.
TAATAAACATACATTGCAAACATATATTGTATCCAGCTACAGAAAGTAACGTGTATAATCTCATAATATCACTAGGATATCGATCTATGAAGGAGGAGTTGTACAATTTATTATAACAACTTAAATCAGTCAACAAATTTCTGTTGGTCCTGCTAGCTCATTTGGTAAAGGCGTTGGTTCCTTGGCATTTATTTTGCCGACACTAAACCATTGATTTTTTAATACTTTTTTTGTTTGTTTTCACCAAGTAATATAAACCAAATCATTTTTATACTATGATGCACTGTTTGTAAATATTGTTTTAATTTTTGTAGTAATTATTTATTCACCACAAAAATTAAAATATGGGAATTATATAACGATGTTTCTAAATTTTATTTATCCAAACAAATATAATGTAATAGATATATAATTTATTAATTGTAAATATATTGTACGGTAATATATTGTAATTATAGATGTGAAAACAAATGGTGATCTGTCTGGATAAATACAATTTAGAAACATTGTTATGTATAATTACCATATTTTCATTATTGTGACGAATAAATAATTACTACAAAAATATTTACACACAGTGCATCATAGTATAAAAATGATTTGGTTTATATTACTTGGTGATAACATAAAGAAAAGTGTTAAAAAAATCAATGGTTTGGTGTCAGGATCGAATTGGCGTCGCCCGATTACTAAATAAATGCCAAGGAACCAACACCTTTACCAAATGAGCTAGCAGGACTGACAGAAATTTGCCGACTGATTTAAGTTGTTATGATAAATTGTACAACTCCTCCTTCATACATCGATATTCTAGTGATATTATAAGATTATACATGTTACTTTCTGTAGCTGGATACGATATATGTTTGCTATGTATGTATATTGGTGTACATTATCTCTCGTTGGTTGCATTCGATATAATTATTCTGAAAACGAGCCCAAGCTCGGCGATACCTAGTCGACTTGTAGGCTCAGTCGCATTCATTGTTTTGAATAAAATTGAATTCATGTGGAACCGTAAGATAACTGCTTGTTCCTCTATGATGACTAGTGTTTGTATTACATCGGAATATTGCACAATAACTAATTCTGACGCTCGTTTTGACCCAAAAACTATCCATGTAAACATGTTCTGAATGCTCAGAAAGGGTCGGCCTGCTGCGAGTGTGAGTCATATGTGACGTTAAGATACCACGTGATCGCCTAGCTCATTAAATTTTTATTTTCCACGGGAATCGCTACACAGACGGGTTTAAAATCGAATTTTTGCTACAAATGTATTTTTCTGTATTTTTTTAATGTTCTCGAATGTTACATTCAATATTAAACTTTGTGTACACATGGAAAACGGATTTTAGCTAATGCCTTGTTTTTATTTCGTTCAAGAATGTTTCGGCTGATTAGAGATCATTTCAGAACTTCAATGTCGTACCATTAATTATATAAATGTCCTCTGATCTCAGCCTCCCACCCCTTCAGATGAAAGTTTGTAAACATCGATAAGATGAAACAAACTGAGGGGGCACAAAAGTCCTAAGCATCAAATTCTGATGACTGACACCCGGTGAAACTGCCTGTGATCCTCCCTTGCTCAAATGAAAGACATTTTGTCTGATATCCAACATTGGTGTTCTGAGATGATCCCTTAACCAATTAAAAATATTAAAGATGAATCCTCAATTTGATTTTTTTCCGTCTCATTTAAAAAAAAATTGTGAAAAAGCAAAACTACTTTGTGTTCACAGCGACATATCCGTTTGTGCAACTTTTTAATGTCGTCTAGCTAAAAATCATCATACAAACTATTATCTTATTTAATTCCTGGCCAATGAATTAATTCATGGGAATCTTAAAACGAGAGTTTTCACATGAATACACAACGTGATTATGCATGTGATATTTATTGATGTCGTCGACTTTCCTTGCTTTTTCAATAATCATGTCACCGACAAATTCAGTGTGTTGAAGGCTAAATTTTGGCCTGACAATTGGCTTTGACAAGTTACCATCAAGTAACAGCCAAAGTAAATTCTTTCAACTATTTAGACAAATGTATGCATTTTTTTATTAAATCAAATGTGACTGTTATTTAAACTATTCAGGCGTCACATATCTGAACATGAAAGAAGCAAACTCACGAAAGGCTGAACCAGTTGTAGTTATAAACAGATTTATAAGCATTTTTCAGAAATTCAAGTCAAAAATATGGATTTCAACCAAAAGATATGCGAGTTCTGCTTCAGGCACCCAAACTACATTTATATCATTGTTCCACCTTGTGGTTAGTGACAGGAAATGTCTGGAACCAAAATGAGGTTCTGAGATCGTCATTCCAGACAGACTCCTTGCAATATGATCAGGAAATGTGCGAATCTGCTAATGTATTATGGCATAACCAATTACGGGGGCTGACACTGTTTTTCTTCACCCACTTCTGTATTGACTTACATGCTGGACAATGCATGCTGCCTGTGATAGATTACATTCACGGTTTTCAGGAAATATACGCTGAAAGCTGAATCATGTAATCCTCCGGTCTTTCCGGACTCTGACATAAAGTCAGATGCTAATGAGACACAAATCACGCATTTGACACCGCTGTGCCATGGGCAAGTTGGTTCACACACACACGTACATGCACACGCACGCATGCTATTTAATACACTGTTAAGTGGGGAGGGCTGAAATCTATTTTAACCCATCCCTTGGCAGGCATTCCAGAGCACTTAGTGAAAGTAATAGCTCCATTAAAAGCCAGGAAAGATTAGAATGACCTTTTTCCTCCAGCGCTTTGTAAACATAATGGTGGCATAAGACGAATACTAAGAGTATTTAGCCGAGTACATATTTGTCTTGACACCAATATACGTAGAACTGTTTTTCGTTTGAGCCTCTGTATGTATGGTGTACATAGCAGGCATGCAATTTACATATATCAGAAATTGATGTGGTTATTGTCAATTTCAACTGCAAAGTTCAACTAATTGCCCAAACTGTATAGCGTAGTACTGATATGAGCTTGTGTCAAAGCTGTACAGTTACTGCTATAACACAGGCTCCTTTCAGTCAATTTATCAGATATACAATGAAAATCCCTATGCATTTATTACTACATTAACAATGTACTAACAAAGCAACCTGTTCATAGAAGTAAATCTTTCTGATAAACTTTAATAATTTTCAGAAAAATATACCGATGAAAACTGCTTGTGAAAAATGTAATTATAATTTCCATCGAGATTTCAACATTACACAGAGTTATAGTTGCATTCCGACTTAAACTAACATTCTAACCATTTAAAAAAGTGAATGTACACCATGAACAATATTTACTTATTTGATCATGCTCGTTACTATATATGCACTTTGACATTTGATGTTATTAAATAAATTATGGTTTTGCACAATTACTGGTCACCAGGTCTACTCAGCAGAATAATAAATGTATGGCATCCAGATAAAATTGTTTGTCTTTTGTGTCATTTGTTCTTACAATTGCATACTGTGTGAAAAAATAGTTTACACAGTGTTGTGGAAAGTGATTTAGTGTAGGCAGCAGGTGGATTCACTGGACATTTGTATTTCCAAGATGGATGATCTCAGAATGCAATTTTAAAGGTTTGATTGACACGTAAAGTACTAATTCGATTAACCTAAAGTAACCCTAGTAGACACAACAGCACTGGAGAATTCATCTAATGTGCTGCCATCTGGTGAATGAAGCACGCCACAAGGTGACACCACTGCACATTCACTATTCAGGAGTGTTCATATCAGATCCCATTACAGGACTAAAAATACAATAAATGCTATCCCACAAAATGCATTTGAAAAACAGCCATTCTAATCAATCTAATGCCAGCAATGGTTGTACGTTTAAAAACTATCTGGATATGGACGGATTACAGAGCAACTGAGAGGAAAACAGCATGACTCGCATACGCCACACCAACATGCGGCCACAAACCACAATTAGGATATGTCCCCCAATACCCATAAAGAGCCTTTGATACAATTAACATCGAGTGTGATGTGTGACATTTTTTCAAGCACTTTTGCTTGGAACAAGTTTGAACAAAAAATAATCTTGGCTGAACTACCACATTAGATCTTTCATGAGGTACCGGGTAGTAATAAACAGTTGCTAGTCACTCGCGTATTCGCAGTGGCTATTTGGCAGGGCACGCCGACATTTCAAAATCACTCACAAGATTGGGAAGAAATGGTGGATATTAGGTTTCGGTGGACTTTTCCGAAAAATGAGGTACACCATTTTCACAGGTAATTAATGTTTCATGTGGTCAGAAAGTTCAAAGAAAATCTTGGCATAAATTTAGTGTTTAGCCCACGAAATGCTATAATGATCGCTTAAGTGAAATCTAATACACAGAATTTATTTCATAGTTCAAAGGTCATTTCACCTAAGTCAGTCTGGTTTGCTGTGAGTAATGGAAATGACCACAAATAACACTGGATATCTCGAAATTCTATATTTTTAGAATAAAAATATGTATTTACAAGTAACAAACTTACCTGGCTCCATCACTTCACATGGTGCAATAGTGTATTTTAATATTTATATATACACATCAGATGCTTACTGAACCGTCTGTTTAAAAGAAACATAGGAGACATATGGGCCATAGCGATCCAACGGTGGTTTATTTTGTATTGTAGGTGATTTTTGACCTGTTGCACAACTGCATGACCCGACCTATATGCCCATATAAGTCAAACTGTGATTATATGTATGTTGTCTAAGCCCAGGAACATGGGGGGTGACATACCTGGCAACTGTGGTAGTAGGGTGACTTCGGGTTCCAGGTGCTGGCAGGGGGAATGGGGTAGACGCGACTAACAATCATCGCCCGGTCTCCCAGCTGTCTCCCGGAAGCCTCAAAGTAGATGTAGTGACCTGGGGAAGAGGAACGGGAAATAACCATTTGTCCCACAGGCACAACAACACTAAGTCATTGGTACAGAAAACATATTTTATTTCAATGCGAGCAGAAAAACAGTTTTATGTGTTCACCTGGAAGTGTCGGAGAGGGAGAGGGGGGCAGAGATACGGAGGAGTAGGGAGAGAGGGGGGAAGGAGAGGGGTGGATAAGGTGCAGAAGGGGGACATTGACTGAGGGATCTGAAGATGGTAGAGGAGGCAGATAGAGGGGGAGGGGTGGAGGGTGTGGGGAGACAGACAGAGGGGAGAGGGAATGGAGGGTGAAGTAGACGGAGGGGTGAGATGGATGAAGGGTGAGGGAGATGGATGGGGAGTTAGATGGAGGGGGAGAGGGAGGTAGATTGAGGGGTGAGCGGGAGGAGGGTGGGAGGATTGAGAGTGAGACGGAGGAGGGGGGTAGGATTGAGAACGAGGGGGAGGATGGTGGGAGGATTGAGTGAGGGGGGAGGCAGCCTAAAGGATGAGATTATGGAGGTAGATGGTGGAGAGGGAAATAGGTGGAGGGGTTAAAGGGATAGAGATAGAGGGGATAAATAAAAAGGGAGGGGAATGCAATTGAACATTGATGGAGGGGGACAATTGATGGAGAGGGGTGGACAGAAGGGTGAGGGAAATGGAGGGGATAGATGGAGGGTAAGTAGATGGAGGGGAGAGTGTGGTGGAAGTTGAAGTAGACGGAGGAGAGGACAGGGAGGGAGACAGTGTGTGAGAGTGAGACCCCAGACACAGACCTGTGGTGGTGCCTGTAGTGTGGTCCTTTGTTGGTCCCGTGTTGTTGGTGGGAGTTCTACCACTGTGCCATGCCCAGTGGAATCTACTGTTGCTGTAGTTCGTCCAGTCACACAGACCTCCATCGAAGGTACATGCTGCTCCCTCACTTACGTCACCTGCAAGACCAGGTCCAAATATTTATTGCTTAAGTCACAAAAGTGTAGCAAACATAGAAACTACAATTTTCTTGAGACGTCTTTTTCTCCAAAGGTTAATATTTTAAGGCAACTGTGCAGATGGTATCATGAACAAAAATAACATTTGATGAAATAAAGTCATAACCTGAAGTAAAGATAACAACTTTTAGTTTCAGATAAAGATCTGGTGCTAAACGGCAAGAGTTACACCCAGCTGATACAAATACAGATATGGTTTATACTTTGTAATATGATTTTAAGACAAAAATTATCAAACTTTTGTCTCATATAGAGAAAATTAAAATAACGGGTCATCTCACCACAAAGGTTGCTATCCTCATCTTCGCCATTGAGACAGTCCTTCTGCAGATCACACACTTTATTCCGCGGGATGCACACAGTGGTGTCGCACATAAACTCCTGTAGGTGGCACTCTCGCTCTACGACCAAGTCTGGAAACGGAACAACTTGACTTGCACAAATGGGTTGACTAAACAAGCACAAACCTCAGATGTACATCATAAAGCGTTTTTTTGTTTTACATTTTCCTATCTGACATGGTCTATTTATGTCTGCAGCACAAATCTAGATTTACATAACTCGCAAATACTCAACATTATCAATAATTATCTTATACCCATCTGTGGCACAACAAGCCAAGGGCAGCGATATTACTCTGGCGCCATCTGGATATCACATCTTAATTACCTCAAGCAGCTGCTCTAAACAAATGTAGCATTTCAAAAAAATACGTCACTGTTTTGTAGAATACATCGTCAATTGGTAGATCAGAGATCAGTGATCCCAGTAAGTGAATGAGTAAGAGGGGCTACACACCTCAGGGGAGAGACAAGTTACAATACTGCAAAATCTACTTATATGTAGATCTATGATCCATTTAATAATGTTACACAGTTAAAGTGAATGTACAAAGGTTGTTACTAAATAACTAATACAAAGCAAGATGAGTCTTTTATGCAATTAAAATAACAAAATCACATGCTGTTTTATCTCAAACATCTAGTAAATTAGCAATGTTTTAATCTTAATTGCTAGAATATTTACTGTCAGAAACTGCACAAAACGGTCTGAAATGTTGTCACCTCCAAAGGTGAAGATTTATTGGTTTCTCTTTAACTGCAGTAAAGCAAACTCTAGATGCTACAGAATTTTTTTTTTTTTAATACAGTAACGTATGATACTAAATACAACATCTGTTAACTCCAATGAACCCAATTTTATGTAGTTTTCTGAGAGTATCCCTTAGAGTTAGAGCCAATGAACAAGATCGTTCCCACATTCTTCTCGAGTGATAACGTTATTGCGACAAAGTTGCATCGACTCACCGTGGCTGCAGTTATCGAGGAATATGTTGTCGAGAGCAAAGTGGCCATTGTCTCCAAGTCCCCGTGTTATGCGGAACTCAAAGCGAAATGGTTCGCTGATAGCCCCAAACGGTACCGTGTATGTCAACCACCTGAAAGAGTCACACAAATGAAAGAGTCACACAAATGTCACAGGTCAACAGGAGCCATGTGAACATAGGCTTATACCCAGGGATGGATTGTTGTTTGTGTTTCCATGGCGACTGTGTTATTGTTTACTGCTGAATGCACCATCCTTTCCAAAGAGAAATAAAATAAATATATTCAATGTGAACATGAAAGCTGCAACTCTATAGCTTGTAGCCTGACCAAAGCAACAACATGTACATGTGAAACAATAATAAATAATAAGAAATGTTCAAAAAAATGAAATGTCCAGACAATACTACAAAATAGTGAAAAAGGATTGGACGCACCCTTCAAAAGGAAACCACAACAGTTAAACAAATAACCTTAGAGTGGAACCCGCAGAGAAAACAGGAACAAGGCAGACCCCAAAACAGCTGGAGGTGATCAACAACCGAGGAACGAACGAAATATGGAACCATCTGGAATGGAATTAAGAAAACAGCAGCAATAAAGTGCATTGGAGAAGCAACATTTTGACCATGTGTTCTTTTCAGAGTGAACAGGGGTAAGCAAGTACCTGGGACAAGTGAGTATGTCAGTCAGAGGCAAGGGTCATGCAATGCAGGCAGGAACATGGAATACGATGAAGACATCATGGCCGCTATGCTCCACTAAGCAGCAGAGCCAGGCAACACCCATGCGGCCAGTTAATGATGAGTTGGGTCATAAGACCTTCCACAAATTTATGGTAAATATTGTGGACTGCAACATAAACTAATAACTGAGTTCACACGGGTACGGCCACTGCCTATACTAGTGCTGTCTCGCCATTCAGAGATACTCCACTACAGCTCTCTGGTTAACGAACTGTGAGAAAGCCTCCATGTGTTCATGTCTGTTACTGGTTCCTGTATTATCTGCCTAAGTTGCTGGGTATGAGACACAACTGTCAAATATGGCAACTCAAGCTTTGCTGACCATTCTGTCATTTGGAAGCTGCCTTAGCTTTGTCTGTACACAAGAAGAAGTGTGTGCAAACAGATAAACAAGCATCTACAAATGCTACATCCAGGTACTATTTGACTCAAAGATATCAAACCTAGTGACAATACCAGTGAGAAACCTCTAGCCTATAGCTACAAGAGAAATATGTTTTACTGGTAGACAAAACACCATATTTGTGGAAAGTTGCGGTTAACTCCATAGAATTTATGATGTGATTTCAGACATCGACACCATTTCAGCTCCAGATCTCTAAGCAATGTCCCCATTCTCAGCCATTTCACCTCAAATAACCATACAGCTTCCTGAAACCATCTGTATTTTTTAATTTAGAAAATTGCATCTCTGGTGACAGAAGCATGTCATTTCCTACATGGAACTACAGTAACAACTTTCATAGGATCCACAGCCTTGAATCCGCTGAATGTGACCAATGCAAACCCTGTTTGTTATCCTTAAAGTCTAGAAACTGCATTTAGTCAAGACTAAATATTGGAGTACTGACCCAGGTAGCAAAGGACTGATTTTGAACATCACTGCAGAGTAAAAAACATTTGTTGTATTTAGAATGTGGAATGGTGTCCTTCTGGAAACTACATATGACTACACTGTCTAGTGACATTACCCTACTATCTTGATTAATCACCCACACGAGTACTGACCACAGAAATAATCCATATTTAACTTTTTGATTATTAATCAGAACAGAACCCTAGCCTACCATACAGAAGGTAGTAGAAAAGTACATCCACTTTTGAAGACAACAATTTATTATATATTTGATATAGACTATTTTATGTCCTCTTTTACCCGTGGACTCATTTCCAAGAATCTTAATTCTTTACTGCAGTCTTGCTAAAAGCGCCCAACCCCCGCTACACGCAATCTGACAAAGCTGCCCAGTAAACTGCACCTTGGCCTTTCGTTTACCTCAATCCGATCCTTCTTTTACATTACCCATTCGGTTCAAACTGGTAACATAGATCCTATAAATGTAAAGGATACAGAGTCATAAGTTTTTGCAATCTTGCAAAAACAGTTTGCATTTGTGAATTAAGAGTTTATTTGGAAAGAAGTGGAATTGCATTTATCAAAACAAACTACATATATATGCTTCACTGTATCACTTAGAAGTTGTGTGAATTTTTTTGGCATAGCATGATGAAATTGTCATTTTTTTGTCATTGTAATTATTGATATGCGCATCAAAATCTGAAACTAGGTAATTGAATGCAGCATAGCAATTGTTAACAGCATTCTTGTCTTTCTACAAAGCTCTTCATTTCATATATTTCCATGCATCGGTTGTCAAGATATGTAAATGTTTATGCAAGCAACAATATAATTCACAACTGACCACAATATTGAAATTGTCTGGATGCAAAATAAGAAGGTTGTCTACCCAGTAAAGGGTTAATAAGTCTTTGTTATTCACCACGTAGCACCCACCATCATCACGATTCTGTTCAATCACAAACCAGATTTATTGTCAATATGTTATTGTGTTTGATTTCATGAAATGCAAGTTTCTAATCTTTTGTGTATTTTAAACTATTACACAATCGCACACGTATATAAAAAATATTAAATAACCCAAAACTACAATAAAATAAGATAACACTAAAACGATGCAAAATCACGCAAACATTATTCGTATGACCCTAATTTATTGTCTCAGCAATAAGTTATTTTTATGTGGCACCAGTAACATCAGATCATTAAATAATAGTGCTTAATCAAAATGCATCATACTACTACGCCCACAGACATTACGTCTCAATCACACGAGAGTAATACCATTTTTATTCTGTGGCCGTGATGCAATTCGCGCGACATGACCAGAGAATTAATTTTTCTGATAAGGCCACACCAATTTTATTATTCGGATTACGGACCCGCCGACATAGTTTTGGACAAAACGGAAATAAAAATGAAATTGCAATTTTGAACTTTTATTTCTGATTGAAATGCTGAACCAATGATTTTGTATCGATTCATCAAAAATATATACCCATCATACCGAACATTGTATGTTAAACACTGTTTCATTGGTTGTCACGCATCTTTGCCTATGATCCAACGAATCCGCGAAAGTCCAACTCATTAATTTATCTAAAGTAACCAGGCGCAGTAGCGTGGTTTTGTATCAGGAAATTGAAGTTTGGTGCTGCGTCCCAAAAATAAAAAAATTTAAATTGTTCGACACGATCAACAATGTAATTTCTGATATCGAAAGTATGTGTTGGCGTTGAATGTGTTTGTCGATGCTACGTGAGTAATTCAACGTTTAACACATTTATTTTCTTGAATGATGACAACGTTAGTACCACTGAAATGAAGCGAAAAGGCAACTCGAAGGCTGACATTTTAGACACGATGCAAACTAGCAATAAAGAAAATCAACTGCCAATGCGCAACACAGGCAAAACCAGTAACGTGCGAATGTTTAACGCGCTACTCATTCTGACTACATGCAAAAATCTGAACAACAGATTTTTGCCAATTAAGTAGACACGATGGGTAAACGGGTTGTAGACACTCTCGTCAATGCCTGTGTAGTCAGCATCACAATGTATTACTTCGGAATAGAATAATGTAGTTATATTTGGAGGTATGACAATCAAATCCTAATTATGCCAGTCAAATTAACATTATCACAGCAAGATATATCCTACCTTTAATCTACAGGGGTGTATACGTTTATGGCTGTAATGTTAACACACCATAATGGTATCTGCCAAGTCTTGTTATCAGTACAGTAAACCTGTCTTGGGAGACCGCCCCTTTTGCACAGCAAAAGTGGTCTCTCAAGGCAGGTGGTCGTTTGTCATAACAGGTTGCACAAAAAATCATGTCGGTATAATTATGAATATGTACGTGTGTATAATTTAGACAGGCAGGTGTCGTAACGTCGGCGCGAGCCTAGCAAACGCCCATAGGCCATACATAGACATAATCCATAGACAGTCATAGACATATTCGCTAAATATAATACTTTATTAATGTGTCTTTGTCAAGTGATATATACAGATTACATAATGTACAACATAAAACAAGAAAACATCATCACCTGTGTCGATTAGTTTAAAAAGTTTTATTAACGATAACAAAATAATATTCACGTGAATGTAACAACATCAGCACGACTGTAACGGCATGGACAATATGGCAGCGATTAAATAGTATGGTGCTCCCCCTAGCGATTAATGGAGCACTATTATTATTTAATGACCAATCAGATAAATCAAATATTATTATTTAATGACCAATCAGATAAATTGACGTTATTAAGTATATACTTGAAACGGACGACATGTTCTGGTCGCTGCTAACAGGTGAAAACAACAGTCGCATGAACAATTTGTGTGGTTGCCGGTCGCGTTTGTCAGGTAGTTGTTCATAGCAGGTACATTTTAATCAGAAACGATCCGTGCCTAAGAAAACGGTCGTTCAAGACGAGTGGTCACTCGTGACAGAGGCCGCACAAGACAGGTTTTACTGTAATTGTTATTCTAAATTGTAATAGTTTTCAACTTTTATTAAACTTTCATAAAAGTATGTGTCTAGTAAGTTTTGATACAAGGCTAAATATTTTTTTGGTAATGTACTGTATGGCTCATATGATATTTCATGTATTTACACAAAACACCTTTCTCGTGCAATGACTTATTTTTATTCCCCCCCTCCTCCCTAACAAAAATCTGTAATCCTAACAATAAAATTGGTGTGGCCTAAACATCCATAACTATGCACAGCGGAAAAGTGCACCTCTTGTTCTAGTGATTATTTCTCGACCACTTGTCAGTTTTACGTGGCAACTGAACAACAAAGATGGAATTACACAAGCACAGTGGCGAATCAGGTTACAAACAAAACACGTTATTGTGTGATCGAAAGATTGACGGTCTTGCTTATATCGACAAGCTGCCAAAATGACAAATACAACATGTTAATTCACACTGTAAAAAGAGCTAAATGTTTGACCTACTGCTGCGCCTCTGTGACACAGAAGTAATAGATGGTTTTCACTTGGAGCAGTGGACCAATGTTTACGGACAAAAAGATGTCTCTTCATTAGGAAAGCACCAGATGTGGCAGTTAATCAGCGAGTAATCGGCACGATAAAAATAACATGATAATTTTTGCATGATTTACCTAAAAATAAGGGCATGTTGTTTGGTTTAAGTTTGCATTATCTGTTTACAGAAGGTCAGTTCAGTTTTTTGTTGCTGAAAGATAATACTAAATAGCAACACAGTAATATAGATGTCAAATCTGCAGCTTACAATTGACGGATCCAGCACATCGCGGTTTGCCTGCAGTCGCAATCAAAGTTATTCGTTTGACCTTCACCATTCTCTGCCTACCTGCATTATATTTAAAATGGCAACGTTACATCTGCTAAATCAGCCTTCCCCGAAACCAGTTCCCTCTTAAACAACTTTGCTTTGTTTTTGTCACAAAGAAAAACACTGGGAGCCAGAATTTCAACAAAATATTTTACAGAGTACGTTCGGGATCCATCTTTGTGGCTGGAATTGATGGATCTTGTTACACATTGGCCAATTACGCATGTGTAATGAGGAAGTTGTAAGGGAATATGTGTAACATATATAAACTAATTATATTACATATTGATACAATGGAGTCATTTGCATTCAGGTGTTAACAAATTCATTCATATCTAGATAATGAAGGTTTCAATTAAACATATAAAAAAGTGTTCCTGAATTTAGGTGATTTAATCAAGTTCAAATTGTAACTCAGAGTTCAAATTGTAACCCAGAAAACACCTGTGCAGCCTCAATACTGACCTGAGGAAAATTACAGTGTATATGTGACTGTTTAAAAATAGATAAATTTATTACAGCTATTACAATACCAGGTATTACTAGAATGTCATTAGAATGTGAACAATGACAGAAAACTTGAATGAGATATGAATAAGCCTCGTAGAGCAGACAAAAATTACTAGAATTCGCTCTTCTAACAAACTCGAAACTGGCATCATTATTAGAAGCGAGCATCGACTTACAGTCAGTAATCAAATTGCCAAGACAAAAATATCTATATAAAGTAGTTTTCTTGAAATCAAAAGATACACTCGACCTAAATCTAAGACAATTTCCAAACATTGACCAAAAATAATTTTGATTGCGCAACATACAAATGAGAAAGATTTGTATGAAAAACGAAGAGCAGATGTGTAATGGGTATGCATGTTGGGGGCCATAGTGTGTATTGTGTCAATGGGCATTTCTGCTTTTACAGCTAGGAAGTGTGTTAAGGCCACAGTAAATGTAAGTATCATTAAATCTATGGTTTCTTTCAATTCCACACAGCATTGCATGAAACGCCAAACACAGTGACAATGAAGGCGTGACATGCACCAAGAATACATCAAATTTTTTGAAGTGCGGAAAATTGGCAAAAACGCACTGGGAAGCCGTTTGAATGACAGCATCTTGCACAGACCATTAAATGCCAAGTTGGTTAATATTTTTCAGCAACAGGAAAGTTCTAAATAGAACAAACACAGAGCCAATTGACATAGCAATATTGATAAGGAGATGGAGATATCTGAGCTGTGACATGTGGATGCCACCAACAAGGACACTAAAAGTAGACATGGTATTATCAACCACTGACAAAAGAGGATCAGAGGATGAATATAAGAAACATTGTGTACTCTTTCACTACGTACATATAAACACAGTTCCAGCTCGCCTGCCAACCACTGCCTGTATCCTCAGCAAGTTGAGGGCAGGCGGTGTACTGGAAGAAGAAGAAGATACCAACAAACCATCTTAAAGAAGCACAACACCAACAAATAAAAACACACAACACACAAGAACACAATATCACCACTGGCACATGGAACGTCAGGACACTGCGAGCTGCAGGGAAACTGAAAGAACTTACTCATGAGATGGAGAGATACCGATGGAAATTACTTGGACTCTCCAAGATGTGTTGAAACAATTTTGGCGAAACATCAACCGAAGAAGGACACAAGGTCTACTTCAGTGGCAATAAGGACAAACACGAACATGGCATTGAGTTTCTTGTACATAAAGCCTTCGTAAACGATGTCATGTGTTGTCGTCCCATCTCCAGCAGGCTCATCTGCGTGAGGGAAGCTCACTTCAACATCAGTCATACAAGTTTACGCCCCAAAGTCTGACTACGACGACAGTGAGGTTGACGATATCTATGGCCAACTGTAAGATATCATTGAGGAAACACCAAAGACAATCTAATTGTACTAGGAGATTGGAATGCAAAAGTGGGAGAGGATGCTCAGATCAACTGGCAAGACACTTGCAGACCTTTCTGCAATGCTGAAACAAATGAGAGAGGACACAGGCTCCTTAAGTTTGCAACATACAATGAACTAATACTGGCTAACACATTTGGTCCACACAAAGATCTAGAAGATGGACCTGGCACAGCCCAGATGGAAAACACCACAACCAGATCGACTACATCTTGGTGAAACGGCACTTTCGCACAAGCGTGAACACTGCCAGAACATGAAGCTTTCCAGGAGCAGATGTTGGAAGCGATCATGACTTGTCGATGACATCCTTCCATATTCGCCTGAAGAGGATCAGCAAGCCAAATCACACAAGAATCAAATTTGCCATCGACAAACTTAAGGATCCTGATGTAGCAGAAGCATTCAAAGCAAAGCTACATGGGAAATTTGCACCCCTTACCATCCTGGATGACAAAGACATTGACCTGAACTTGCTGACCAACACCCTGAACAAAATAGTGACCAATGCAGCCAGCGAGATCCTCGGCAAACATCGTCAGACAAAGAAACCGTGGGTCACAGCAGACATCCTCGATTTTTGTGACAAAAGAAGAGAACTCAAAAAGAGGAAACGTGATCCTGAAAGAGCAGCAAAATACAGAGAAGTCAACAGGAAGATCAGAAAGACATGAGAAGAGCAAAAGATGACTGGATAGCAGAACAATGTTGTAAAATTGAAGACGGTCTGAGCAAGTAATACAGCAAGAAGGCTTACCAAGTTGTGAAAGACCTGATATCAGTAAAGAATGGGACAATCTTCACCATCCAAGAGAAATCAGGGAAATGCTTTACAGAAAAACATCAGATTCTCAACAGATGGACAGAATACTGCTCAGAACTGTACAACTACAAGACCAACGGAGACCCAGCAATACTAAATTTTCTCACAGACTACCGAAGAGGACGACTACCCCATTCTTCATAAAGAAGTGGAGGCTGCAGTTAAAACTTTGAAAAAGGAAAGTCAGCTGGAATTGACAACATACCTACAGAACTGGTTCAAGCTGGGGGAGAAGCCTTGATCACCACCTACCCTCACAACAATCTGCAACAAGATCTGGCAGACAGGAGAATGGCCCACCCCATGGACCCAGTCACTGATCACCACACTTCCCAAGAAAGACAACCTATAGCTGTGCAAATTTTTTAGAAAATCAGCCTCATCAGTCACCCAAGCAAAGTCATGCTGAAGATCCTACTCAACAGACTCAAACTCCAGGCGGAAAAGATCATCGCTGAAAAACAGATTGGTTTTCGAAAAGGACAGAGCGAAGTGAAGTGAAGTGAAGAATATAGAGATGGACAGTGTGGATTGCTGTCTTTTGATAACAACAAAGGGTTGAAGTTTCTTGTGACCAAAAAAGGCCCATGCAAAGGGGGATTTACTGGTACCTGACAATAACCCCTTGGTGGCTTGGTGACACCTTGCATGTTTCTTATTTAAATTGCCCCTTTCTTGGCTTGTTATGATATACACCACTACACCAGAGAGTCCAACTTGCAATGATAAATCAGAGTGATGTCATGACAAAGCCATGGTGGTAACCACTGATGTCGGTCACGGCAAATGTTAAAGACAGAATGTGGGAGAGAATGGGAGAGGTATCCCCTGTCTGGTACAGATCACTAGTTTATATTATACACTGTAACATAATTAACACTGATCAGGTGTGAACTATCATCATCTTCTGATCATTTCTGTTAGCAACCACACCCTTATGATTTATATGTTGGATGCGGGTGTGAGATCTACTGGGGGGCACAGTTCATCCAGAGTATGAACTCATTAGATAGTTCGTTAGATCCAGGCCATGAATCGTCCAAGAATAAGTCGTAGGAATACAAGTCACATCGCTCATCCATGAGTCAGAACACTGGAGTTCAGACAAATGTCACTGTAGTGTGTTGGTGCATTGTCAATCACGATGAGAACAAGTCATATGAATGTCATGACTATATAATCCACGTCACTCAGCCTAGCTTTGTAATACAACTTAATCAAACACATGACAAATGTATGCCTTGGGCAGTGCCACAGTCCATATTTCCCCACTACTGAGTTCAACTGATGAATGATAACTGACCAGTACTGCAACAAATCACATTTACTTTCAGATTCTGTTTCTGTATACGTTGTATTACCAAAGTTTTATTAATGTTTGTTTTTGTATATTACTAAAGTGTCATCATTTATAAAATGTATGTAATATATATGTAATGTGTATAAATGTAATAGACCTTGGATAAGTGTACCAGTACTACATATTGCGATATTTAGTGCTAAAGAAGATAACAGCTTTGAAACCATTCCACGAACACCATTTTGGAAACCGGCTGATCTATTTCCACACTGACATGAATTAATGAGTAGTAAATGTGACATCATTTATAATAGAAATATGCTAATGAGAATGTTCACAAGCACTGATTGGCCATGTTTTTGGGAGTGATCAGCAAAGACTGAAAAACACTGGCTGTCACATGCCAAATCTCATTGATGGATTTTCCAGATCATAAATATTGACCTCCATTTTTAATAGTGTAAAGAGAGGTGAAATATTTTAGTGACTACGCCCAGATCATACTTACTAAATCTCTGTTAAAGTTCTTGTCACCTTATAACTACCCGGGGTAGTTACATGTGGAAGTTGTTTAATTTGTTGATTTATAAGGAGCCATCATGACAACAGTGTGTAGAACAGTTCGTTGAATGGCTGCTGAATTTCTTCCACGATATGTTTGTTTCCATCAACAGTGCGAGACAGTGTTAATGGATGCAGCATTCTATGCTACTGCAAACTCTCGAAATGACATTGGTTCATTCCACTGCACACACATAAAGATCGTTACGTCTATTCTGAATGAACATGTGTACATAAGCCAGAAAGATGACTACATCAATTTTATCTGGGCAACACTGGCCACATGCAAGGAGACTGACTGTTGACTGTATTTACACTGTCAACACGCTGTTACAACACACACACATGCGCTACCAGTTGCATAAGCCAACACACTCTTCGTCAACAAGTTGATTTTTTTCCGTTTAATGGTGTCGCATGTTTTCGCCGTGTTGAAACAGGAATATAAAAGGATTTCCGGAGAACACATATTGATAATTATTCATTATATTCACAAGTGACAGTCTTGCGCACGTCCTTTTTGAAAAAACAGGTCAGGTAGTCGTCGGACATGCTACATAAAATCCGACTCGCTTTTTTTTTAAAAGCAACTACACTACAACTATTAAAAGAAGTCATCAATATTGGAAAAGCTTGTTCTCTTCTGTGCCAGATCTTGTTTGACAAACAGGTGAAGCATGGTGTTTGGGTTTTTGTCAACTCCTTTTAATACTGGAATGCACTACAGACATGCAACCTGCACGAGGTCGTCAGTCAGTTTCCACCAGACCATACTAGAGATGTGCACCGACTAGCTGTTCAACAATTTGTCTAAGTTCTTGTTCATCAAGACCTTCAACCTCTAACTACACTACAAGTGTTGATGCAGTCTGACATTGCACTAATTAGTCACTGTAGCGATGATGGCAACTTTATTGTTAATTATCTTGAGCACTAAATTCACTGCAGTCTGCATAGTCGTAATCAATAGTAAGGCCACTGTTCTTCGCTTCTTCCGGAAAGAGTCGACTGTAGTTAGTTTCTGACTACTGCGTTCAAACAGGTGAAACTGCTGTTGCAGTGAAGTAGGCCTAATGAACTTCTGTAAAATAGACAGCAAAAAAACACCAGTTTCAAGCTTCTTCATATTCTTTGCAAGCCGCTGGACCTTAGTGTCCGAGTTCTTAAAATTGTTGTCACAGATTGTATCGCGCACAAAGGAAATGATGGACTACCCTTTTAGTACCGTTGATTTGGCACCAGAAAGAATTGACTTTCTCGTGTCACTCAGCCTCCTGATAACTAATAGGTCACGTGGCATCAGTTTGCTTTTGAGAATTTGTTTTATATTCTAAACTTTACTGTTGATTTACCTATAGTCAAAATAGAAACATATTATAACATTACAAAAAACTATGTTAGTTGGGAAGCCTGAAAAAGTGTTATGGTTCAAAATAGTGTCGTTTAATTTTAAAATTATCACACGAAGATGTAATTTATTACACTCAAGTAACTGTACTCATAAATGTACACAGCAACTGATTACAAGGAATAGGTAGGGTGATACAGAATGGACACTATCCATCTGTGGAGTATTCGCCCCCTCACATCTGAGTAACTAAACTACTGAAAAATTGGTCATCAGGAACTTTGACTATGTAAAATTTTTGGTCCCATTCATAAGTCGGTGGTCCACATATTAACACATAACATGTAAACAGCATTTACATTATCAGTTTTGGAAGTCTGAATAAACACATTTACTGATAAGGTAGTAGTCATTCTGGCTGGTACTTTTGAGTAGCCATCCTGAAAAAAACGAGTTGGATGCCTATGAAATGCAGTAATTTTGAAAACTTATTATAATGTTAGTTATGCATAGGAGCTAATTTAGTGTATCTGGGATTCAAGTCGGTGACTGGAATTCACCTTAAACTACTTGGGTCGTGGTCCCTACTCATCATCTACTCATTGCAAATCTAAAGGTTACTGAAGATGTGTGCACATGGTATATTATTAAAGATATTTCAACAATATATGATTATTGAGTGATGCCAGTATTTTTATAATACAAACATTGTGTATCTGGTGAGCTCATTGATAACTATATTTGGATCACATAATTACTCCCAGAGATATCCTTCCAAATGCAGAATTAAAATGTTTTTTTAAAAGAAAATGGCCATCAAATGTGGCATAATGGATACAAATTACTTGATATTGACACCCTTATTCCATGGATAAGAGTGGTTTAAAGGTATGTAGTTGTTATAAAATTATATCTATTCACAGTAAACATAATAAGCTATCATAATCTGGCATAAAACAAACAATTTTGTATTTTTTTCTATAAAAAACCCACTTTCACCTGGGTTGTATCCCCTTAACTAAAATTGAGTAACATTATGGAATTTTACTAAATACAAATGAAGCCATTTTAAACGTTTTACAATAGAGTATATAGTGATATTCTTCGTCACATAAACACTAGTCACACATAATTATATACGAAGTCCAATTATATAACATCATGACATAAATAATAGGCCAAACATTTTGATATATGGCAATGTCTAATGCAATATTATTGAATGCAGAACGTATTTTTGTTCATTTAACACAACATACAGTAAGTTTTGCAATGTTATTATAAACGACAATCATTCCAGCACATGTTAATCCGTTACTGTACATTGTAATATCGCTCACGCGACTTGATTGCCGTTAACTTTTGCTATTCGGCTATCTTCTAAAGACTAGTCTAAACTCTTTGTGGTGCAATATAGTACATTCTGATACTGTTCTGGCTTGGCTCCAGCATATCTTGCATCTCAAATGTCAAAAGATTTTAATTGGATACTAAGTAACACGGTACTAACCTTCTTGCGATTGATTGCGCGGCGGCGGCGCATTTGACCGAAAATATGCGTCGCTTCGATGGCCGAGGTCCGTGACTAAATATCGTAGGCACTGCACCTGGCTTCAAACATCGACGTCGGTGACGTTTTGTCGGATCTTGTGTCATTAACTGACGATATAGATTTCCTTCGAAGCACGTTTCTTCAAAATGATCTGAACATAGTGCGTTGTATTTCGAAGGCTTCCAACCAGCCCGTCCACAGTTGTGAATCCACTGTTTCACTTCTGGTTGTTTCAAAAGGAAACAAAAAAGACAGCTCATTATCCTTCGCTGTACTATTGTTACAACCGTATGTAGAACAGTGTGGCATATTGCAAGTCACGTTTTCACTGTAAGCTCAACTTATACTAATGTAACGAACCGCATCCCATGAACATGAACCAACTACGCGAACTACACAAGACAGTGTGTCGTACACAGCAAAACTAATGCTGCTCGCTTATTGGTTGCTTTCGGCCAAATGAACGCGTCATCAGTAAGATGGCAGTCTACATGTTATCGCAGATTTCGTTAGAATCTTCCACTTTAAGACTACATTCCGTGTAAACCACTGAACTGAAAATTTTGATTGTAGATGCAAATGGTTAGTTTGTGCTAAATCTTTTAGGTGCTAAGCACCACAACGTTCCCTTTTGTTTTCCTTTAAGGGGTCAACACACTGTCAGTTTTCCCATTGGCGACCATGTTAATGTTTTGTGTGATTATAAGAAAACGTGACCTATAAAGTTTCTTAAACTTCTCACCTGCTGTTATTATCATCTCATTGACATGCTGGTCGAGTTTAGTCAAAATCTAATATCTCTAGCTCTTGCAAAATGCCTGTATGTATGACACCCGTCAATATTTACAAATGGATGCAGGCAGTAATCCGGCTAGTGTCAACTAGCCAAATTGCTGCCAGATACCCTTCCGCTTATTAAAATCAGCTAAAAAGACACAATTTTACTGTCAACAGCTTCTACAATCACATCTAGAAATCTGACTACTCAAATGCACTTATGTCAGAGCATGTGAATATTGTAAAGTCATTTCTCAAAAATATACTGCACTCTTTTTTGTCTGTAACCAAGCAGGAAGTCTAACAGTGTCCTAACAACCCTTTTTATCCCAGACACCTGCCCAGTAACAATGCCCATGTTACCAGGACATTTGGAAAAAAACGGATATTAAAAAAAGTACCTGCTGTGTTTCAAATTTGATTTTCTCGGCAACTACATTGTATGTATACACTTGTCGTACACCAAATGAAAGCTAAGAAGCGCAGCATTCCAATGATTATAATGCATACCTGTTTATTCAACTATCGATATAATAAGTTTAAATTAGTACAGTGAAATGTTTTTTTTACAAAATACATGCCCGAACTTCAGCACAATTTTTTGACTGCTTCTTATGTGAATACAAGGCAACTTCAATAAAAGTTGTATAAAATACAATAGCTGCGTTTTGTTAAAAGAATCATCCCTGTGTGACAACTAGAATGAAACTTATGAGCAGTTTTCATCAGTTCGAAATATTAATCCAGTCGTGTTGAAAACCTTTGAACTCTTCGTCGGACTCGCCAAACAAATTCGATACCCATCTCGGCTGGGTCTCTTCGTCGCCCTCAGCAGCATAATCCTGCGCTCTACCCAGTGGGTCACCCGCCATTTCGCCTTCAAAATCATCCATCATATACTCGTCTACCACAGCAATGTCACTACCTTCGCTGTCTGATGCACATTTGTCTGCCATTTTAAAACCTCTAAATTATTTACAACAAAACAACTTTCGAAAAAACACGTCTAACTCACTGAAATTGCATTGATTAAATGGCGACCGGCATGTAATCTTGTTCTGATCGTATGACAGAACCATGTGGCATAAATTTAGTCAAAATGGCCACAAAATGGCGACATAGTCGGATACGTTGGTAAATACGCATCAGTGTGTATTTGGTATAAAAAGGGTTAAAAAATTAACTTGCTTACCCAGGCCCTGCCAGTGCCATTAGTCACAGCCCACATGGCAGCATTCTGTCTGACACTGGGACTATGATTGGCAGTGAGCCCAGGCTAGTGCAATACATAGGCTTACAGCTGCCCAGGTTCTGCCAGTGCAGTAGGGAAATAAATAGGCAAAATGTGAACATTTTGTATTTGAAATTTACCAATTTGAGGGTCTTGGGGGGTTATAAGGATTCAATCAAATACAGATTCCTTGTGTAAGGTGGCAGTACCACATGAACTGTCTATGCAAAATCAGAGAAAACTGAAGTTTTTGCATAAAATATGCAAAAAGTTTAAATTTTGTAGTTTGGGGGGCCATATGGGGGGTTAGAATGATTAAATGAAATACAGATTTCTTGTGCATAGTGGCAGTACCCTAGGATATGTCTGTGCAAAATTACAGAAAAAGTTGCTGAACGGTTTCTGAGATATGGCAGCTAATGGCGCACAGCGGACGCAGAGTGATTACATAAGTCCATTGGACCTTCAGCTCAAAGGACTAAAAATGATTAAGCCAGAACTGGACATGAATGGTCTACTGACCACTTGCCCAAATGCCCAGAGTCCAGTCTGTCACCTGAACAGGTGATGACAGGTGTTAGTTGTCCATAAGCATTTGGTCACACTCAATCAGTACTCTACTGTGTGAACTGGTGGGGAGTCATTAGCATGTCAATTCAACTAACAAAGCCTGAGGCAGGAAGATGTTAGCTCACCATCTCCTTAATTGCCCTGACTGTCATTCACAGTCATTCACAAACCTCAGCCAGAGGCAAACAGAAGCTCAAGTTCCAAGGTATAATTACTCACCCATGACTGGGATCTTGTGAATACTGGTAATCACATTTGTTCACTATCCATTATTTACCCTATCCATTATTTAGTATTTACCATAGCCTGCAGAAAGGATTGAGTAATTTACTTATTTCAGTTCCATGAAACAATCTGGTCATTGCTTCTGACTGCTATTGAAACTTTAAGACACTGTTTCAATCTATTCTTTTTAAACAAGCTTTTTTATTACATTTGTGTGCATTTTAGCCTAGGTATAGATGCATGCCATTTGTATTTCAATGACACAAACATTTTGGTACTATTTTTTTACAATTAATATTATTTTATATTTGTATAATCTGTGATAGTATGCTTACCATTTTATAATGTTTACCATTTTACAATGTATTTACTCTTACCCCATGTATTAGCCTGATTGTTTACAGTACTACTTGTATGATAGACATTCTCCTCCTGCGGTTTACCTTTTTATTTATTTACTTATCTACCGGTATTCTGTTTTACCTATCTATGTGTATGTGATCTATCACTATATCCTATTGTGCATGTGATATGAATAGTATGTGATAACCTCGCTCTTAGTACTTATCTTAACCTTGTATACATACATATGTAAGATTTTATATGGACAAGCCTAAAGGAAATTTTCTGTAACACAACAAACAATAAAGTTATTGTATTTCTTTATGTCAATATTATTTGAACACTCTAAATAATTATCTTAATGTCTATACTTACTTTTATCTCAAATTCATGTATAGATTTTCTAATTCATCAAAAGGAGCAAGATTTATGGATTTCTAAAAGCGATGTCATATATAATAAATATGTTATGTTTTTAGAAAACATCACTAAATATGTAGATGAGGGATCACCAGTAAATACCATCTACCTAGATTTTCAGAAAGCTTTCAACAAAAGTGCCACAGTCAAAAGATTAGTAATGTGAATACGTTTAAAGATAAATTTCATAAATGTTTCTGAAGGGCAGATTTCAAATACATAAAAAAGTAAAGGTCCTTTTTCTTAAGGTCTTATAAAACGCAGCATCCAGTCTTCAGGACTGCCCAAGGTTCAACACTGCCGCACAGGATTCGAACCCGCGTTCTCTTAGTCGAGAGTCCATAGCTTTTACCACTGCACTACTACTGCGCTCCACAATAACAATGTTGGACTCCTGATAAACCAAATTTGTCTTCTTTGTTGGCTGTTTTTGCCCGTCTTGTTTTTGCTCCAGATGGCAATCTTGCTAAATTATACTGGTCTAGTCATAGAAACTCACATTACCACCATACAAATTCTGGCCCTGATGCCAGTAGTAGCTATTCCTAAGCTTTGGCATGCAACTAATACAAAAGCACACAGTCACCAGAATGTAAACTGGACTAACAACCAAACATAGAGATAAAAAATAGGAGTTGAATCTCGGACAATTGCTCACAAAGGCAATGAAACGACAGGCAGCTAAAATAATTATCCAAACAGTTGTTCTGGGATATTTTACTTTGTTTCACAAATCTAAACCTAATTTAAAGAAACTAGATTTAAAGTTATTGTTTATGCAAATATTAAAAATTTATAAATTATTAAACAAAAATTTAACAAAAATGTTTGTACTTTTAAGTGTACTTTTCTGACCAAATGACACGTGTGTGGTATATATATATATATATATATATATATATATATACACGGGAAGTGTGATGGTTCTACACTGTAATTTTCATGGTTTAGACCAGAAGCTGAACAATTGCCACATTCAGGTGTTGAGGCAAGGGTAATTTTGGTCAAGAAAAAGTACATTTTAAAATAAGTTCCTACTGGTTTGATTTTTGTACATCAACAAAATATATGTGGAATTATTGATCTTTTTGTTTAGGAGAGTACATTGTTAGTGTATCAATAACTATTTGTCTGACTCCCCTAAATAAGAAATATACCTCTTTCAAGTTAGTGTATTGAAATACATACCCTGTTAAATTCAAATAAAAACAAATTTATTTCCAACACAAAAACGGCACAATGCTAGTATTGCATATAGGAAAAGATTACTTCCATAACATATTTCCAACATCTATCATAAAATGGTGTCTTAAAAAGTCCAAATATATGGCTTATGCCCATAGTTATTCGATATGTATTATTTGAAATTAGTAATTTGATACCCTATTCCCCCTTAAATGTGTGTCTTAACGTGCACTGAAAACAGAAAACATACCATCCGTTAAGCACCTGTCAGTTAGCTGTCCTTAAACCAGCACCCATAACTCAGCATGAATGACCCCTCTCCCAGGTCGTGGTGTGTATGAGTCTCTTATTCTGTCGCACAGATGCAGTCGTTAAATGTTTCTTGAAACACAGGGTCAACGACCAACCAGTCATCTTCGCCTTCCTGCACAATTACTGCAATACCACCGTGGAATATTGAATGGCAACTAATTTTTTGTATCCGAAATCACGTTACAACCATTTTTAGAACACACCTGGCTGAAACCATTCGAAAATAATTACATACACTGACATTCGAGCACAGTAGCTCTGATTGCATCAGGATTTGTTCACAGTACAATAAATGGATGTTTGGCGATGAGGCCGTTGGGCATAAAACAACCTTGACTCCGTTATTTTCAATTTATTTCTGTGGGAGGCAGACATGATGTTATTGAAGCATTTTGCAGATGATTGGAGATATTCATGGAAGCCACCAACATCTCACATTTAGTGAGACAGAACAGCAATAACAAAAGGTATTCTTGAAAGCTAGCAACGACACCTGAGGAGTTAATTTTGGGTGTAAGTCGCCAACTCGCAGACACATGCTTGAAACAAATGTGTGCATGTTTTGATGCGATGGACCAAGCCACATGTGATCACATGGCCTTGGTCTCGTTATTTCCGCCTAAAGTCAGTGCACGGAAGAATGCGTTGAGTCCTGATCTAATTTGTGGACCTCACTACTGGTGCAACTTTATGCAGGAAGCACCGAAGCAGAATATTACATGCCAGCGCCACTGATGTCTTGGCAGTACTGCAGCAACCACGAAGTAGCTGTTGAGTGGTTCAATCGTGTGAGTTACCAAGATTGCCATCCAGAGCAAATTCGCTTACGGCTTATCAAGAGTACATTATTTGAATCTTGTGTAATCCGCCTCTTCCGAGACATGTCAATCAGACTTTATGTACCTTAAAAAGATTAAGGGTAAGGGTGACAACATGTTCAAAATGCATCGCATTTTACTCCCTGTCTGATCTGTTCAATTCAACACCATCTCGACTTCTCTGGGAAGCATTCAACCATGTTGCAATTACTGCACAAAGACTATTTGTACACAAATATCAACCAATGTCTGTAGCCAGGTACTCATTCATACAGCTGAATGAACTGAGCAACGCAGACTGAACGAACTAGTATAACATAAACTGTACAGAAAGGGGCCTGAAGAAAAACGTTGTTTCATTTCACCTTTTACGGTGACAATTTATTGTTTTCTTTTAATGCCACGAAACAGTCTCCCCATCTCTATCTATCTCTCTCCCTCCCTCCCCCCTCCCTCCCTCCCTCCCTATCTCTACCTTCTCCTAACTCCCTCCTTCCCTACATTCCCCCTCCCTAGATCCCTCCCTTCCCTCCTGCCTCCATATCTCTCTATACATTTATATCACACAGTAAAACTTGCATATTTCACCTTCAACTCATGTATTTAAAATATATATGAAACAACAGGATTACCCAACCAATATGAAAGAACAGGATTACCCAACCAACATGAAACAACAGGATTACCCAACCAACATGAAACAACAGGATTACCCAACCAACATGAAACAACAGGATTACCCAACCAACATGAAACAACAGGATTACCCAAACAACATGAAACAACAGGATTACCCAACCAACATGAAACAACAGGATTACCCAACCAATATGTCGTCAATATTAATACAATACAAACAAAACTTGGTTACAATGTCCATAAAAAGTTGTTCAATTACCCAAAGAAAATTGGTTAACAAATACAAATCGTTGTACATTCCCCTAAAACCACTGAATGGCCAAAAGCGACATGAATACAGTACAACATCGAATGGCAAAAATGTAAAACTTAAGGCAAAATACAACATCTAAAATATAGCAGCATGAGCCACAACAACGAAGCCAGGCATGAGAAATAGTCAACTTACTTCGCGACATCTCCAAGTTCACTGATTGCAAAAATGGATTAAAAAATGAATGTTAATAAATGTAATATTCCATTATATATATATATATCATCACAAATGTAA
The DNA here is from genome assembly GCA_963995525.1 of Escarpia spicata. Lineage (NCBI taxonomy): Eukaryota > Metazoa > Annelida > Polychaeta > Sabellida > Siboglinidae > Escarpia > Escarpia spicata. The sequence continues at coordinate 54,862,264 of OZ023211.1, read as the reverse complement.
ACAATTAAAAACTGCAGTACACCTGCAAAGAAAACAAAAATTAAACATAATCATCAATTACTAATTATTTAGTTATCCTAATTGGATTAGATTATAACTGAAATCATTCTTTATGTACAGCTTTCATATAGTCATTTATTAATCCACTGTTCCACGTATATATATATATATATATATATATATATATATATATATAGAGTATATATATAAAACCCCAGGATTGATAATGTGATATAACATTCCAGGGCCTATATAAAAAAGTCCATTACATTCCAGGGTCCCATATCCATGAATACAAACCACAGAGAGTATAAATGCCAAGTAATGTTCTAGGGTCTATATATATGCTACATAACGTTCCAGGGCCTATATAAATGTGAGATAACGTTCCAGGGTCTCACATGTAAAGTGATGATCTGCGAATAACTCAAACCAGTGCAAATATATTGCAATAAAAACATCTGTGTACTGGCACCAATAAAAATTGGTGGCAGGAGAGGTCTTTATGTCCCCGGGCAGTGCGAACGACACTTCCTGAGATGTATCAAACTCAACCGCATTACGATACATCACTCAGTGAGACACTGGTGATTTTCTGGTCGACGACCACACAAAATATGACGCCGACAGGTAATAAAGCAGTAATTTTGCACGCCAACCGAAACGGAAACAGCAAACCAAATATGATTAAGTCAAAAATCAATGAACAAAACATTAACGGCACAACGGTGGACATAACCATCATCGTCCCCCGACTGAGGGAGTGTTAATTTATTGACGAAGAGGAGTCAGTCTGTGGGAGATTAGTGCCACAATCGTAGCCTCCTGGTGGAACATTGTAACATTTTGATGAAAACGAAGATATGAGCGGCGATAATCAGACTTTTAACGACGACAGAAAACACATACGGGAGAGGGGAGATAACCACGTTTGTACCTCTGTAGCTGTTAATGGCTCAAACTGGCCATGCAGTGTGCCCCATAAAATCAGCACCAGTGTAAATATTGTTCGGTTCTTTCACTGAGCTGACACAAGAATGCACTAGTTAACCTTATGGTCAGTTGTTTTGTTGATTGAAGCTGAAACGACTTTTACGTCTTTTTCCTACATTGTCTAATAAGCCAACCTCTGTCACTGTGTTCTTGCAATGCACAAAACTATAGCTGTTTGCATATTACACAAACAAAAAACTATTTATTTATGTTTTATCCTTACCAAACAGCTTAAAAAACAGTTTAAGATTATTTAAAAAAAAAACATTTTATATTTAAATCACATTTGCGTGCATCTAATGTTTGTATTGTGCTTATGCAACTTTTACACCAACGACACACATAGTTTCGTATTCATTTCAAACTATTAGTACTCACTTTTAACTTGTACTGTATTTTTATAGTATTTAACGTCAACACTATTTTAAACACTGTAAAATATATAAAAAAATTCTAAAATATCTCAGCGCTGTAAAAAAATTCTGTATTATCATTATCCTGCAGTATAAAATTAACATATCATTACGTATTGCCATAAAACAAATGTGACCCATCTTAACAAAATGAGTCGGATGTCGGCAAATCTGATTTTCCGTAAATGCCGTTTATATGAACAAATCGCGAATCCATCGATTTTGAGATTTCCCCTGAAAATTATTCTTTTGTATTCGTTTTATCAATTGCTACTCTAGCTACCCACTAATTAACTCTGTTTTGCGTATTTTAAAGCGATTTTTGTAGAGCTGTGCGAAGTGTTCTGCTCGATTTCCTTAAAATAAAGCTGAAAATGCAAGTAAATGCGCGCGTTCGCAACTGCTAATTTTGGGACGCTCCTAACATGTGGGATATCACCATGAAGATTGACACGTTATTCTGCTCTTTCCAACACTGCTAATAACTCAGTATTTAAAATTTCTGACATGCGACTCATTTTGTTAAGATGGGTCACATATGGTTGTCACTAATTGCCACGTTTAATTAAATCTGTTCCCATAGATATTTTCTATTTTTTTGGTAAACAACAAAAACAACCTTATGCTGAGTGTAATATTGCAACCACAGAATATGCATGAGACAAATTTCCGATTATGCTATAAACTTCTGTGCCGATCTATGGCAGAACAGTTTACTAAAGTGACAGCTGCGGCGAACGGTAATTGCTTAAATGAGCCATCAATGACAATTCCAGTTTATCTACCAAGCATTCGCATATTTATACAAATCCTCTTCAAGCCGTCGACACTTAAACACACCTTTATATATGCATGGGCCTGTGAGCGTTAAAAAAAAAACTCAGAAAAGGCAATGATGGATTATTCATGCACAAACAAACACAAGACCAAACGGGAATTGCTAATTTGACAACTAAAATCCCATAAATCCGTCTTAATCCATTGGTTGTGCATCCAGCACCACTGCTGTCTGGCAACTCTCCTGGTTTATTGTCGGAAGCTCACTAAAAATATATTTGAAAAAATCGCCACCGAGATCTATGAAAAATAATTGTGGTTTATGCGGGGCCCAATGCATATGTAGCGTGAAATGATGACAGGTTTAGTTTAAGACATTCCTATTATCTAACGACTATAAAAGTGTGTCTTGTTATTCAGCAGATAGGTCTAATTAAAAGCGAGATTTCTAAGATTAGACAACATAGAGAGGTAGAGGTGTTAATGGGAGATCATGGTGCTGCAATAACAGCTCTGCAGTTGTAATGATGCACCTAACAGTGTGATTACCGCCACCTTTGTAGTGTACCATACCTGCTGCCTTTATCTGAGTTTGAGTACCACACCTCCCGATCGACTCCGCTGTTTGTCACCAGGTGGAGCCTCAGGTGGCCGACGTTCATGCCATACATGTTGACAGTGAAATTTATGTGGCACTGTGGTCCACTGCAAGAGAGAAAGTGATGATCCTTTTAGAAAAGGACACGTTTGCAATCAATGTCGTCCGCTGCAAGAGAGAAAGAGATGATCAAGGAGGACTTTTAGAAAGGACATTTGCAATCGAGTGATGTCAGGCATGTTTTGTAGCGTGCTTTGTTGGCTTCAGAGAACAGCAATATGTCAATGTTTGGCTCTAAAGGCGGCTGGCAAGTACTGGTGACAAAGGGATGTGAAGACATCCCTAATTGCGCTGGGGGAAAAAACAGAGCCAGACAGAAATGAACACAGAGGATTCACAGAAGATGACGTCAGAACTAATGGAAAAACATTGTTAACTTCATTTGTCATTCCAATAGACAGGTGCATATATATGAGGTAACGAACGAGTCTCGAAGTCACGTGCAACCACCCCTTGGATTAACAGAGCTTTGTAACTCTATTAGTGAGAAGTTGTGCTTTCTAAAAGAACAGTAAATAGTTTTTACTGATTGAAACACGTTATTTTAGCTATATGTAAAATGGTTATAACATACGTGTTAATGCTATGGTATTGTTTTATGCCATGCCAGTATCACGTCAAATCTTTCTAGACTAGACCTCTTGCAACATGATTCTTCATAAAAGTCATCTTTTGGTGCTTCACACCAATAACTCTGTTGTTCACCCAACCCTTTTCGAGATACCTCTTAACATTTTGCCCCATTTAAAAAATATATAAAAATTGTGAAATTTATATGGTGTCATTCCAAAAGTCTTTGCACATGGTGGCGTACAAAATGTCCTGGAAAACAGGTAAGTCTTAAGTTTGATTTAAAAACAGCCTTCATCATTATTGTTGATGTCAGATAATATAGCAGCAAATTCCAGAGTTGGGGCTGCCAAGCAAAATGGTCAGTCAGCCCACCGACGCCTTGCACTTGGGACACATTACTTGATGATATTCACTAGAACGGTGCGATCTAGATGGCTGGCAGCGGTTTATACAATGTTCAATGTACTGTGGTGTAAGGCCAGTGAGCCCACAATGTGTGACGAGAAGGACATTAAACTCTACTTGAACTGCTATTGGCAGTCTTCTTCTTCTGCATCTACCACCCTCCTTTGTTTCCCATGCTCTCTTGGTCCACCCCTCTTCATACATTCTGGGGGAAACAATCCTGGATAAAACAATACTTATATTTGATGCCCATTGTGTAAACACACTATGAACCTTTGTTCGATCCAGACTGTTCTTAATCAAGGACTTGTCCATGCCAGCACCAGAGGCCTGCTTTAATTGGCAGAGGCTGAGGACATCATTTCATGCACGGCTGCATACGACAATTCATGCATAGAACATCGTAGAAAGGCATAATGTGGATAACATTATGCCACATTTAACAGACTCAGCAAAAGGGCATATAATTCCCTTCTAAAACAGTCAGACAACATTAATATAGTCATCCTTCATTGCCACGTAATGAAGACATGTCTGACGATGATGATATCAGTAGACAGATTAGAACATTGTAAGTGAGTGGAAACATTTTATGTACACAATTTAAAAATTGTAGCACCAATGTAAAGCTACTTGTTTTAAAGACTTACTGTGCATGCCTGTACACCGCCCAGTTATGGAGGACCTACAGGTTTAAGACTTACTGTGCATGCCTGTACACCGCCCAGTTATGGAGGACCTTAAGGCTTAAGACTTACTGTGCATGCCTGTACACCGCCCAGTTATGGAGGACCTTAAGGCTTAAGACTTACTGTGCATGCCTGTACACCGCCCAGTTGTGGAGGACCTACAGGCTTAAGACTTACTGTGCATGCCTGTACACCGCCCAGTTGTGGAGGACCTACAGGCTTAAGACTTACTGTGCATGCCTGTACACCGCCCAGTTGTGGAGGACCTACAGGCTTAAGACTTACTGTGCATGCCTGTACACCGCCCAGTTGTGGAGGACCTACAGGCTTAAGACTTACTGTGCATGCCTGTACCCCGCCCCGTTGTGGAGGACCTACAGGCTTAAGACTTACTGTGCATGCCTGTACACCGCCCAGTTGTGGAGGACCTACAGGTTTAAGACTTACTGTGCATGCCTGTACACCGCCCAGTTGTGGAGGACCTACAGGCTTAAGACTTACTGTGCATGCCTGTACACCACCCAGTTGTGGAGGACCTACAGGCTTAAGACTTACTGTGCATGCCTGTACCCCGCCCAGTTGTGGAGGACCTACAGGCTTAAGACTTACTGTGCATGCCTGTACACCGCCCAGTTGTGGAGGACCTACAGGCTTAAGACTTACTGTGCATGCCTGTACACCGCCCAGTTGTGGAGGACTTACAGGCTTAAGACTTACTGTGCATGCCTGTACCCCGCCCAGTTGTGGAGGACCTACAGGCTTAAGACTTACTGTGCATGCCTGTACACCGCCCAGTTGTGGAGGACCTACAGGCTTAAGACTTACTGTGCATGCCTGTACACCGCCCAGTTGTGGAGGACCTACAGGCTTAAGACTTACTGTGCATGCCTGTACACCGCCCAGTTGTGGAGGACCTACAGGCTTAAGACTTACTGTGCATGCCTGTACACCGCCCAGTTGTGGAGGACCTACAGGTTTAAGACTTACTGTGCATGCCTGTACCCCGCCCAGTTGTGGAGGACCTACAGGTTTAAGACTTACTGTGCATGCCTGTACACCGCCCAGTTGTGGAGGACCTACAGGTTTAAGACTTACTGTGCATGCCTGTACACCACCCAGTTGTGGAGGACCTACAGGTTTAAGACTTACTGTGCATGCCTGTACCCCGCCCAGTTGTGGAGGACCTACAGGTTTAAGACTTACTGTGCATGCCTGTACACCGCCCAGTTGTGGTGGACCTACAGGTTTAAGACTTACTGTGCATGCCTGTACACCGCCCAGTTGTGGAGGACCTACAGGTTTAAGACTTACTGTGCATGCCTGTACCCCGCCCAGTTGTGGAGGACCTACAGGTTTAAGACTTACTGTGCATGCCTGTACCCCGCCCAGTTGTGGAGGACCTACAGGTTCAAGACTTACTGTGCATGCCTGTACACCGCCCAGTTGTGGAGGACCTACAGGTTCAAGACTTACTGTGCATGCCTGTACACCGCCCAGTTGTGGAGGACCTACAGGTTCAAGACTTACTGTGCATGCCTGTACACCGCCCAGTTATGGAGGACCTACAGGTTTAAGACTTACTGTGCATGCCTGTACACCGCCCAGTTATGGAGGACCTACAGGTTTAAGACTTACTGTGCATGCCTGTACACCGCCCAGTTATGGAGGACCTACAGGTTTAAGACTTACTGTGCATGCCTGTACACCGCCCAGTTATGGAGGACCTACAGGTTTAAGACTTACTGTGCATGCCTGTACACCGCCCAGTTATGGAGGACCTACAGGCTTAAGACTTACTGTGCATGCCTGTACACCGCCCAGTTATGGAGGACCTACAGGCTTAAGACTTACTGTGCATGCCTGTACACCGCCCAGTTGTGGAGGACCTACAGGCTTAAGACTTACTGTGCATGCCTGTACACCGCCCAGTTGTGGAGGACCTACAGGTTTAAGACTTACTGTGCATGCCTGTACCCCGCCCAGTTGTGGAGGACCTACAGGTTTAAGACTTACTGTGCATGCCTGTACACCGCCCAGTTGTGGAGGACCTACAGGTTTAAGACTTACTGTGCATGCCTGTACACCACCCAGTTGTGGAGGACCTACAGGTTTAAGACTTACTGTGCATGCCTGTACCCCGCCCAGTTGTGGAGGACCTACAGGTTTAAGACTTACTGTGCATGCCTGTACACCGCCCAGTTGTGGTGGACCTACAGGTTTAAGACTTACTGTGCATGCCTGTACACCGCCCAGTTGTGGAGGACCTACAGGTTTAAGACTTACTGTGCATGCCTGTACCCCGCCCAGTTGTGGAGGACCTACAGGTTTAAGACTTACTGTGCATGCCTGTACCCCGCCCAGTTGTGGAGGACCTACAGGTTCAAGACTTACTGTGCATGCCTGTACACCGCCCAGTTGTGGAGGACCTACAGGTTCAAGACTTACTGTGCAAGCCTGTACACCGCCCAGTTGTGGAGGACCTACAGGTTCAAGACTTACTGTGCATGCCTGTACACCGCCCAATTATGGAGGACCTACAGGTTTAAGACTTACTGTGCATGCCTGTACACCGCCCAGTTATGGAGGACCTACAGGTTTAAGACTTACTGTGCATGCCTGTACACCGCCCAGTTATGGAGGACCTACAGGTTTAAGACTTACTGTGCATGCCTGTACACCGCCCAGTTATGGAGGACCTACAGGTTTAAGACTTACTGTGCATGCCTGTACACCGCCCAGTTATGGAGGACCTACAGGTTTAAGACTTACTGTGCATGCCTGTACACCGCCCAGTTATGGAGGACCTACAGGTTTAAGACTTACTGTGCATGCCTGTACACCGCCCAGTTATGGAGGACCTACAGGCTTAAGACTTACTGTGCATGCCTGTACACCGCCCAGTTATGGAGGACCTACAGGCTTAAGACTTACTGTGCATGCCTGTACACCGCCCAGTTATGGAGGACCTACAGGCTTAAGACTTACTGTGCATGCCTGTACACCGCCCAGTTATGGAGGACCTACAGGCTTAAGACTTACTGTGCATGCCTGTACACCGCCCAGTTATGGAGGACCTACAGGCTTAAGACTTACTGTGCATGCCTGTACACCGCCCAGTTATGGAGGACCTACAGGCTTAAGACTTACTGTGCATGCCTGTACACCGCCCAGTTATGGAGGACCTACAGGCTTAAGACTTACTGTGCATGCCTGTACACCGCCCAGTTATGGAGGACCTACAGGTTTAAGACTTACTGTGCATGCCTGTACACCGCCCAGTTATGGAGGACCTACAGGTTTAAGACCTACAACAATTCACTGAGAATCCTTTTAGGGATCCCAAGATATTCTAGCACGAGTGAAATGTTTGCGTATACAAATTTGTCAAGTTGGAGTATATACACTATCTACTCGTCTCTGCTACAGAAAAAATGGATGAAACAATTATTTTGTGTACGATAATATTCTTTATGTTATTATACTAATTATTCATGATATGGCTGCTATGACATGCACACATTTGTGTTGAGTAGCTTTGTGTCTTCTTGTTTTCTCTTTCTCGTGTTGGTGTTATTACATGTATGACTATGGAACTTTCCTTATATTAAGGACTGAGTCTAAAATAAACTCATCTTATTTGATCTTTTTATCAGATTCACTTTATTGTTTAATCATTGGTCTGTGATTATCAAGGTCTCCCCGTCTTGATGAACTGAATGCAAAATAACAGTAGAACTTACCTGGAACCGAACCACGGACTTCCAAGGGTGGCCTTTGACCCCATCTGGTGCTCGTGGTTAACAAACAATGCATAGCGTCCTACAACACATGGAACCAAATTATGAAGAAACAACACAAAATATCCACGAATTGACTGATGTTCCACTTTCTAGGAATGTGAATTTTGATGTGTAGTTTATACCTGGATTGGATAGGAGTTATATTGCAGTGACTCTCCTGGAAGACGCCATCAAAGTCACAAGACAAGCTCTGACAGAATAAATAGAAAATAACTGGGAACACCAAAAAAGGTGGATGTCAGTAGCGGAAGAATCCGTAGCAGGTATTGTCAGGATTGTGCAATATGTTCCGTATGGCCAGATTACCCCCATGGACAATGGAAACTAGTCATTCATGACTGTGTCCTGTGTACACAGGTTTTCTTAATGGACAGGTGTCTGCCAAGGTAGGTGTCATTGTAGTTTAACACCATGTGGAAAGAGACAAAGAAATCAGCCACAAATGGAGAGCATTGGAGATTATTGCTCAGCCATGTGTTCTTGCTTAAGTGAAGGGTACCAATAAGTAATATGTTACTTTTGTTACTACTACAGCCTCCCGCATGTGACAATTGTCTTGCCAAGATCTGCACTCAAGGACCAATCACCAGAAATCTTTAAGAAATAAATAAACTGAGTAAAATATATATTGACTGAACAGTGAGACAATTATCTATTTAATTCAAAATATGTAATAGTCAGACGATGTAACATAATTCACTTTCACTAGCATATGTGCTTAGACCAGGGGCTTAGCCAAAGACCAGTCTTTCTGTCTTCAAGACTGGCAGATGACTAATCAAGAGGGGTAATTACAACTGATAAGACTAGTGGAATTTAGACAGGGCCAGCTGGCCACTAGATTAACTAATAGTTTCAAGTCCAGAGGCTCAAATTAATTACTATCATTGACCAAAAAAACCCACAAACAAATGGATCAGCATTAATTAGATAAATGGTTTAAATGACACAGGTTTGTCATTGAAGAAAAAAAACTGGCCAATAATGGCTCTGACTGACATGAGTAGTTTCCACGGAAGCCATTGGCACACTAAAAGGCACTTTGGATAAATTCGAGACTGGCCAAAAAATTATGTCTGGCTAAGGGTCTGGCTTAGACTGTCATCAGACATGTTTTGCATGGAAAACATGCACTAGTTCATTTTTTTTGTTATGACTGGTTTATTTTCACCGTTAAAAACATATACAAATAAGCATCATTGACATCACAGCAACTAAACCCCTAACTTTGGTGATATTTAATCTTATTGGCAAACTTTTAACAATGCCACAGCTACCGGCCAATACCAGCAAACATAAAGACCGAATCAGTGATTTCGGCTGCACGATCTTTCACAACAAAAACGCACATCGGCAATCTCGGCACGGTTGAACTGAAACGCTTCAACACAGACACAATGCTCTGTTGGGGATACTGCGCCACAGACATAGAGGCTATTAACTTGGTGGGCAGACAGTAGAATCCATGTTAATGACCACAATCTGGACTCTCAGTGAATGGACAGGATTGGTGTGCATTCACCCATGGAACAATACACAGAGGGTGTCAGTAGTAATTATGTTCTTTAAAAAACTTGTTCCCACAGTGGCGTCCCCTAGATAACAGTTTACCATTCGATTCTCTCAGGTAATCAGAACACTACAACTATCTTTTTTAGACATTGCCAATTGGTAGATCAGAGGTCGGTGCTCCAAGGAATGGTCAGTTGAGGTATACTTATAATGCTCCAAAATTAGCATATAATACATGAATATAGTTGAATAATATTTCTACATTTTGTTTTAATGGAGACTCGTACATGTGTGTTCCTGAAGTATAAATTAAAAGGTAACTTCTTGGCAGATGATCAAATGGACAGCCAGATGAATGGACAGAGACATATGGGCAACTAGATGAATGGACAACCAGCCAAACGGACCAGAAGTATGGCTAACCAGACAGATGAAGAACAAGACAACAAGATTAATCAACACACAGACAGATTAATAGCCAATAAAACAGGCAGCCAAATTAATGGCCAATCAGAAAAATGGACTACAAAATAAAATAAAAGTCAGATCAGCTGGACAAACACTGAAGTAGCCAGATGTGGGATGACCATGCCTGGGTGGACTATGTCTAGATTTACACCACTTTGTAAATTTACTTCTGTGCTATTTATTAGGACGTGTGACACCAGCATGCCTGTATGGCCCAGAGACAATGGCAAAGTGTGGGCACAGGTTTGCAAAAACAACAGGGTCAGAAGAATTGTGCGAGTGAAGAGAATCGACAGCAAAGAATGGAGGAGATGAGTGAGGAGGTTGGTGGGAAAGAAAGTGTTAAGAAGAAGCTGGTGAGGAGTCAACTGAAGTGGGCTGGACATGTATGGAGGATTGAAGTAGAACGGTTGGCATAGAAAGCAGATGCTTGGGGGGGGGGGGGGGGTGGAAGTGAAATGGATGCAAGAATGACCTGCTTTGTGTTGGGAAGATTGTGTAAAGTAACTTTTGGATGGATTGGGAGAGGAGTAGAGAACAAGAGAAAAAGATAGAGGGGAGTGGAGATGGTTGGTGGGAAGATCGGTGCAAGAACAGTGAGGGATAAGAAAAAGAAACAAGAACAGAAACCTAGGATCAGTATCAAAACCGGCTTCATGGCCCCTTCACCCCTGACATACAGTGATACAAGAGGAAAACGACATTTTATTATTATTACCAGACAGTCAAACTGACATATGGTTACACAAGTGGACAGTTATTTGATTGGACAACCGTCAAGACAGATAGCCAGTCAGCTGGCTGTCAGACCTATGGACCAATTCGTCCCCAAATGTACAAATTAGACAGGTACCCGTCTAAAGACATTACATAACTGCGACGAAAAGAGGCAGGGGAACTAAGCGATCACAGGTCACAGAAGCATGTTCTACTGCGCCCAATTAGCAGCCTGTCGCATGTCGTCAGATGTTGGCGCTCCCTCAACGGCAATCACGCTTCCGCAATGATCAATATTTTGCATTCAGATGGTGTGCGACAACCATACTGGCACCGCAGTGACTAGTCCAAATGCTTGACCAGTCCAAAGGCCGGAACACAGGTCCCTGGCGATCGTTGTACTAATTCAACCAATCAGCCACCATGGATTGATCATAAACGAATTGCGACCAGTGCATATAACATAGGTATCTGTGGACTGATCGCTGTGCGTCTCTGGCATGTGTAGGCATCAAGAGGCCGGTTAGGTTTACTATTTGTCGCCATTACAGTGTTTCTCTGACTGCTCGTACAATCTTTCCTGCAGCAGCAGCGGCAGCGGCAGGTTATTGTGCATGTATTATGTTTTTGTTGAATCAACTTTCATTCAATTCAATCTCTTGTACAGCTTCAATGATTGCTTGTACAATCTCTTCTGTAGTATAATTGACAGTGAGATTTCGGTTTAGGGCTTCGTTCAATGTCATGTTGCTTTGAGGACACTGAATTCTTGGTTTAGAACCTCTCTCTATACTTCATGTTGTTTCTGGTCAGTGAGATTTTGGTTCAAGACCTCATTTACACATTATGTTGCATCATGGACTGAAACATGGCTCTTGGGAAAAAGTTCCTATATACTTTAATAACCAGTCCTTAAGACTGCTCAGGTTGCTTTACACTTTACTCCATGGCAGACCTGTTCAATCAGTGAAACACCATCTCAGCTACTCTTGGAAGCATTCAGTGACGCTATCATTTCTGCATGATGACTATTCATACAAATGTACCAACCAATGTCTATCGCCAGCAGTGTGAAATTAACAAAACTTCTCAAGCTTCAAAACAGCAAGGGGATTCAAACCCGAATTCTCTCAATTTACAATCCAATCTTCTCACTATTATTCACCCACACCCCATCTCAGGAGAGAAAATGTTTGCCCAACGTCTGGGTGTGCACTAGGGCAATGTGCACGGAACAAATAAGGTGACTATTTCACTGTCTTGGACATTTTGTCACAATAGTCATAGCCACAGAATGTCCAACTATCCAGAGTAGCAGCGAATGACTAGTGATAGCCACTCCCATATTGACTTACCGCCGAGTTATTACTTAACTGCAGGCAGATATCCAATGGCTACCTGCAGTTTCATCGTCATCACACGCACTTCACACTAAATTGTACTTAATGGCTGTGCTCATAAGCTTGATAGGTATTCGCACACTAGCTATATGGGTTATGCCTAGGGTTTAACAGTATATCAAAATTAATTATCGATGCATCGCAATAGTCGATGTTGCAATGCAATACCATTGATGGTAAAATGAACTATCAATAGTTATCGACGATAGCTCAGTGAACTATCGATAGTAACGATAGTTGGCCAAACACGTCAGCCTGTTTACTGACGTCACTGTAACACTATATCTTTAATAAATTTTGATAGCGGAACAGTTTGATTTCCTCAGTCTTCTGCCTTTGTGATACCCAAGTTCCATAACAATGACAACGATGAGTGTATCACACTCTATTTTAATCAATATTTTAACTCCAGCAGCCGCAGCAGTCCCGGATTTGCGGAGTAAACTACTTGTTTTAAATGCATGTAATGAACACTGAGACTTTTAAGAGCACTTTTAAACATTCTGTTTTAATCAATATTTTTACTGCTACTATGACTTTTAGACTTGGCATTAAGCTTTTATCAATTACCTTTTGTTTATATGACACGATAATACTAATATTTAAATATATATATACATTTTTTTAATTCATTTTTTTAACTTAATTAATTACTGTTTTGATTTATTACTATTTTACATGTAAAGCGCCTTGAATAGTTTCTAACCTAGAGTTGGCGCTATATAAGTATATTTATTTATTTATTTATCACAGATATAAACAGCTGGTGCGCAGGTGTACATGTTCAAATAATGAGGAAATCACATGGAAGTATACACTACCTTCATTGTGTGTTATCCTGCAGCCTACCTGTGACTTATGCATATGAGACAAACCTGTTGTTTACCTCAAAGGTACGTAACCACTTTGTAGTGTTACCTCAAAGGAACTTAACCACTGGGTAGTGTTACCTCAAAGGTACTTAACCACTGGGTAGTGTTACCTCCAAGGTACTTAATCACTGGATAGTATTACCTCCAAGGTACTTAACCACTGGGTAGTGTTACCTCCAATGTACTTAACCACTGGGTAGTGTTAACTCCAAGGTACTTAACCACTGGGTAGTGTTAACTCCAAGGTACTTAACCACTGGATAGTGTTACCTCCAAGGTACTTAACTACTGGGTAGTGTTACCTCCAATGTACTTAACCACTGGGTAGTGTTAACTCCAAGGTACTTAACCACTGGGTAGTGTTAACTCCAAGGTACTTAACCACTGGACAGTGTTACCTCCAATGTACTTAACCACTGGGTAGTGTTAACTCCAAGGTACTTAACCACTGGGTAGTGTTAACTCCAAGGTACTTAACCACTGGGTAGTGTTACCTCCAAGGTACTTAACCACTGGGTAGTGTTACCTCCAAGGTACTTAACCACTGGATATTGTTACCTCCAAGGTACTTAACCACTGGGTAGTGTTACCTCCAAGGTACTTAACCACTGGGTACTGTTACCTCAAAGGTACTTAACCACTGGGTAGTGTTACCTCCAAGGTACTTAACCACTGGGTAGTGTTACCTCCAAGGTACTTAACCACTGGGTACTGTTACCTCCAAGGTACTTAACCACTGGGTAGTGTTACCTCCAAGGTACTTAACCACTGGGTAGTGTTACCTCCAAGGTACTTAACCACTGGATAGTGTTACCTCAAAGGTACTTAACCACTGGGTAGTGTTAACTCCAAGGTACTTAACCACTGGGTAGTGTTACCTCCAAGGTACTTAACCACTGGGTAGTGTTACCTCCAAGGTACTTAACCACTGGATATTGTTACCTCCAAGGTACTTAACCACTGGGTAGTGTTACCTCCAAGGTACTTAACCACTGGGTACTGTTACCTCAAAGGTACTTAACCACTGGGTAGTGTTACCTCCAAGGTACTTAACCACTGGGTAGTGTTACCTCCAAGGTACTTAACCACTGGGTACTGTTACCTCCAAGGTACTTAACCACTGGGTAGTGTTACCTCCAAGGTACTTAACCACTGGGTAGTGTTACCTCCAAGGTACTTAACCACTGGATAGTGTTACCTCAAAGGTACTTAACCACTGGGTAGTGTTAACTCCAAGGTACTTAACCACTGGGTAGTGTTACCTCCAAGGTACTTAACCACTGGATAGTGTTACCTCCAAGGTACTTAACCACTGGGTAGTGTTACCTCCAAGGTACTTAACCACTGGGTAGTGTTACCTCCAGGGTACTTAACCACTGGGTACTGTTACCTCCAAGGTACTTAACCACTGGGTAGTGTTACCCCCAAGGTACTTAACCACTGGATATTGTTACCTCCAAGGTTCCTCATGCATACGGGCCCTCAAGATGAATTAACCTGATTAACTGAGGCTAGAACTTTAATCTTGTGGAACACACACGACTGATACGTTCACCATTTTTGAAACTGAATGACAGTTTGTGGCTATTTACTTTTTGTGAGTTCTAGTGATCAAAATAAATGCTTTCAGTGATTTTATCAAAAACATGCTCTCTTTTATTATTAAACCGACTGTACATTTTACTTAATTTACAGATTGATAATCGATGAACGCAACTCATGATCAGCAAAATCAATTTCTTTCAACCTTAACATTTCTTCCTGTGTAAGTCATCATATATTTGTTCTCAACATCTCCTTTGGTATATAAATATTGGACGTTTGGAGACAGCATCTCATCTTTCAAATCAAACTGACCACTTGGCAAATAAAACACATAATATGTTGTATCGCAGAGGCCATCCATCACATCAAACCAATCAGATCTGATCTTAAACTTTTCTCTTATCTTATTTTCTTTCCATAATGCCTTCCATTTCTTACTGCATGCGCCTCACGTTTGACAAGATGATTGCTTCAAAAGTAGGTTCTGCGACAGAAATAGAACAGACGGTCGACATGTCCTAATAAGCAATTTAGTTCTCTTCGGCATTTCTTTGGATTGATTTGGTTTCTTGCTATCCAGATCCATTGTCGGTGTCAAATCATATCGTCTCATGGTTTATCAGTTGTCTCGTTGGTCAAATAATGTGTTTCAATTACCATGTTTACACCGGTGTAATATTTACTAACTTACACACATTCGTGGAGCAATAAATCCACTCACCTATCACAGTGCAGTCAAACCTTGTTTTACTGTCACCTCTTTAATACAGCCACCTCACAATAAAGGTCAACCTACCATAGTACCAAACTACTTGTGTAACAAGAAATTAGTCTCTCTAATAGGGTCACCTTGCCATTCAGGTCATTTTCGCCCAGTCCCAAGGATGACCTTAATTGTGAGGTTCCACTGCACTTTGAAGTTAAACTCGTTCCCATGACCATTTCATATTTGTTAATGCCAATTATGACATTGCAACAGCACATAGTAGTTTTAGCTTAACTCCAAAGTAGCACCACGCGGGCAATGGCTAACAACACAACTACATGATTAGCTTTGTGCTTTTTGAAATACTTCGCCAATTGATAGATGATGGGCGAATGCGCCAAGGAAGTGAATGAAGACAGAAAGAGATAAGTGGATCTCGGCACCGGTAGGGAAGGAAGGATAGAGAGGTAGGAAGAGGCTGCAAGTACAGGTAGGGGGAGGAGATGGAGGTAGGGAAGGGTGGTAGGAAGAGGCTGCAAGTACAGGTAGGGGGAGGAGATGGAGGTAGGGAAGGAAGGGTAGGGAGAGGCTGCAAGTACAGGTAGGGGGAGGAGATGGAGGTAGGGAAGGAAGGGTAGGGAGGTAGGGAGAGGCTGCAAGTACAGATAGGGGAGGAGATGGAGGTAGGGAAGGAAGGGTAGGGAGGGAGGAAGAGGCTGCAAGTACAGGTAGGGGGAGGAGATGGAGGTAGGGAAGGAAGGGTAGGGAGGGAAGGAAGGGTAGGGAGGGAGGGAGGAAGAGGCTGCAAGTACAGGTAGGGGAGGAGATGGAGGTAGGGAACGAAGGTTAGCGAGGGAGGAAGAGGTTGCAAGTACAGGTAGGGAAGGAAGGGTAGGGAGGGAGGAAGAGGCTGCAAGTACAGGTAGGGGGAGGAGATGGAGGTAGGAAAGGAAGGGTAGGGAGGTAGGAAGAGGCTGCGAGTACAGGTAGGGGAGGAGATGGAAGTAGGGAAGGAAAGGTAGGGTGGTAGGAAGAGGCTGCAAGTACAGGTAGGGGAGGAGATGGAGGTAGGGAAGGAAGGGTAGAGAGGTAGGAAGAGGCTGCAAGTACAGGTGGGGAGGAGATGGAGGTAGGGAAGGAAGGGTAGGGAGGTAGGAAGAGGCTGTGAGTACAGGTAGGGGAGGAGATGGAAGTAGGGAAGGAAAGGTAGGGTGGTAGGAAGAGGCTGCAAGTACAGGTAGGGGAGGAGATGGAGGTAGGGAAGGAAGGGTAGAGAGGTAGGAAGAGGCTGCAAGTACAGGTGGGGAGGAGATGGAGGTAGGGAAGGAAGGGTAGGGAGGTAGGAAGAGGTTGCAAGTACAGGTAGGGGGAGGAGATGGAGGTAGGGAAGGAACGGTAGGAAGAGGTAGTGAGAGGGAGAGACAGAGGTAGGGAGAGAAGGGGAGGTAGGGGAAAGGTATAGGGAGAGGGTGAGAGAGAGGGGATGAAGAGGGGAGATAGAGGGAAAGTGAGGGAGAGAGAGGGAGGGAGGGAGGGAGAAGTACAGAGGGGAGGTACAGAAGGAAAAAGGTAGAGAGAAGACAACTTACTACCAGTTTGAATATTGCCATAGAGAAGAGGAAGAGAGAAGAAAAGGTAGAGAAATAGGAAGTCACACATATGTAGTGTTATATTGCGCACCAGAGGCTCCATGGGCTATATCAGGTAGCGCCTAGTGATGACAGTAGACAGCTATTGACTTCTCATATGTCGACACAATCGCAATTACGCAGAATATGGCACCACTTCACCAACACTGGGCTAGGTCAAAACCTACGTCACAGATTGCATTAGGTTAATTAAGAGCAGTTTTTCCTAAAAACAAATTAAGCCTCCCACAAGAGTTCAATGAATGGACATCTAATGTTCAGTGAAAATTAAAAGAAAATTATTGTGTAAATTTATGAATGAGAGTCCAGAAAATACAACGGCAATCTTGAGTAACTGTAGTCACAGAAGTGCTTTCTCAGTGACATGTCTACATATTGCCTTGACACTGCCATCAAGTGGAATAATCCAATGTCTCGGTTAGTGTCTCTACAATCCACAGGGACAGCAGTGACACTAACTACCTGTGACAAACTGGAGTGCTGACTTGTCTTTCAATCTTACACAAATGACGTGTCACATCAGCAGCATCAGTAATGGAAAACACTCAACACGACATCAGATATTGCCAACAGAGAACTGAGAAAACCCTTCGTTGTTTTGTGAATCACGCCAAAACTAATTCAGCTATAGTCCACTCTCATGTAAATAGATCTGCATGGACAACTGGTGTAGTAGGTCAAAGAAGATTCCTGAACTGCATTTAGTTGTATCTATTCTTCTTACAATGAGTTTCATTTAGATTTATCACTGCTTTTTGCATACTTTTTAACAAAATGATTAGGTACAGTCATGTCTCGTTTAACCGCACACTTTGGTTCCCAATGTTTTTTGCCGGATAAACGAAATGTGCGGATTAGTGAAACACCCTATTATCGCTCATTATTAAACAATGTGCATCATTGAGAAAGATTAAAACGGTGTTTTACAAGTAATCCTTTCTTTTAATAGGGGCAACATTTTCCTTGGATACAAGCTACATTTTATGTACAGTGTACATTTTATATACTGTACTGTTATTGAGACACAACAATAACCAGCGCCAGTCATCTGGAAATAGTCCATTACACACGACTGGGTAATCTGTGACTGTTTTTGAATGCGTTTCATGATATCCCAAGTGTTGAGGCAGCAGTTAGCAATGGTAGACTGGCTACTGTCATTCCAGGCTTGCTTTGTGAAGGGAAGGCACTGGTGGATGTCCACAGAAAGGGGGCTGGCTGTCAACTACACACTCCAAGTAGTGGCAGGTCAGATATCTGTTGCAGTGGGCTTTGAAGCTACAGATGTTGTGGCTGTCCACTTCAACTCTAAATCTGTTTCATCTAAAAGCAAACCCCAACACTGCTAATTGACCAATTGACTTCACACTGACCACTGAAACCAGTGAGCCAACTTTGGTGCTAGTTACAAAGCAGACAACATGAGTAGACTGGATGATTTACTCACATGGTCAGTGCTTTGTTCCACATTACTGATTTTCTGAGATCAATAATGACTGGTTATCTGAAGCACAATACAGTTTTAAACGGCCGGTCGGTTCCCCAAAACAGTGTGCGGAATCGGAATCATGAATAAACGGATTAATGGAGCAATTAACATGTTATCAAGATGGTTCCCACACAAAAATGTTCGGATCACGGAACAACCGGATTATTAAAGACTGGATAAATGAGACATGACTGTAGTGGCAATTGCTGCCTTTAGTTTGTTGCTCAACAGGTGAGTGTAAGCCAGTTATTATTAATCGGTATTATAAACAAACGATACAGCATGTAAGAATGTCTATTATTAAACTTAATTATTTTATTAAGCAAATTATTTATAAAAACTATTTCTTTTAAAATTACAACACTCTCAGTGACATGACACAGCGTCCACCAGCGAGTCTATCCTATCGTGAGACTGAGTCTGTCCTGCCATTTACCTCACATAAAGACATGACTGAACGACTGAGTTACATCACCCCATACATGCTATTGCAACAACGACAACACTAAAATATTAATGGATAAAAATTCATAAATAATCCCATGCCCGTGGACCAATAAAAGGCCACCCACTATGCTATTAATAACTCGCCAATGTCCAGTGAATGCCACATTGCATCAGTTAGATGTTATTTCAGTCGTAGGCAGCTTTAAATAGGAGAATGTCTTTGAAATGGTGAAATGAGTTTACTGGATGCTAGTTGGCAGGTGACATTAGAATGAGGCTAATGGCATATTATGCTGTGTGGATGCGTACTAAGGGTCAAAACATAGTTAACCTTCATGTTGTGTTTCACAATGATAATTATAGTAGCTAGAAAGTGGTGACATTTGAAATTTTTTTAAATAACTTTTTATGTGAACTGTGTGAAACAGATCAGGCAAATTACAGATCAGGCAAATTTGCAGGTCCAGTGCTAGCATATATTGACAGTGAATTCACAAGTATTTGGAAGAGGTATTTGGCAGAGTTATTTTTTGCCATTTTTATTCACACAACATAATATTATCTGTACTTAACATGTTGTTAACTGTCAACTGTGACTGTTTCATTGCCATAGGTTCTACATCTATTTGACAGATTTTGCAAAAAAAGTAAAAACATTGCATTTTTTGTTTTATTCATTGGATAGTAGTGGGACTGATGTCTGCCGCAATCTTGATCAGGAGGAATACAGTTCTAGCCGTCTTGCTCCTGCACTAAACCTGGCCAATTTCGTTCACTCCACACTTCCCTAGTTCAGTGGTGTAAGTTGAGATTACATACAATGTCACCCCAGTGGATACTCATAAAACTTGCAGGAGCCATTAGTGCCATGTATTTGTTCACACTGGACTTTGAAGGGCTGTCATAGTAAAGTGTTATCTCTGTATGAGTCTGTGTGGTGGAGCTGTAATATGTACTCTTCCTGGAATGTTTCATCCGCCATCAGCCAATGCACCGTGTGTAAGTCCCAGTGCGGCTACATGAGAGAATTAAGACGCTTACCAACCAGAGTGTGTATCTCAGGCCCATGATACAAAGTTTTTATGAACCAGAGTAAAATGCACAGTGGTACCTTGCTTTAGGGTCACCTTAGTAATATATCCACCTCACAATTAAGGTCACCCTAGAAAAGTCCAAAATTATTTCTACATATAATAAAGAATAGGTAATTAGTTCATCTAATACATCCACCTCTTAATTAAGGTCACCGTAGGACAGTCCCAAATTATTTCCACATACAGTAAAGAATAGCATATTAGTCCACCTAATACAGTGCAATTAAGGTCACCTTTGTCCAGAGACCTTAATAGTGAGGTTCCACTGTACATGCTTCAGAACTTCAGAGGGAACAAATCAGGGTCAGTAAAGACAGGTTAGGATGACCCACAGAAAATACTCTCAATTCACAAAGGTTTATTTAAATTGATGGAGCACATTTATAAAAGAAAAGGTTTATGGATCATAAAAAATCACATGTCTCACACCATGTATTGGCGGGGGTTTTGAACCAATACTAATCCCTTAAGACTGATGCATAGGAGAGTTCACGAACGAAAGCACAATAGCCTCTTTATGGGTCCGCATATATCCACATAGTGGAATGAAACCCCATCCCTTAATATTGCAATATGTACAACTGTAATGTCTCACATCCTGTGGATTTAGGACCTGACACGTCCATAAGCAGTCATCCAATGTAATATACTACATATAAAAAAAACCAAGAACGGGACGTGCCAAATGTGACAACGACAAAACCACTGGCTGAAGCCATCATTCAAAATTGAATGAGACAATGGGGACTTTTGATGCAAGGCAAAACCTCGTAAAAGGAACAGCTTTGAGGTTACTGTGCAGTTAATTCGGTAAAACAGATGATGGGACAACCATGAATGTCACTATCTGATACACCGTAGACAGAGCAGTAGACACCTTCACTGACTGCACTGACCTACTAGAGACATGCTATAGCCAGCAGCAAAAGAGGGAAGGAAGCAAAGACACCTACGGCTGTAAGTTAATCAGCAAATTAAGTTAATCGTCCCTCTGGAAGGCCATACCATACTGTCATTATTTCAAAGCCTGGATAAACCGTGTGCACTTGAGTACATGCATACATGAATGCATGTGTGCGTGCACGGACCCAAGGGATGGAGGCATGCATTTATCTTCAAATTTCAATATGTAATTTCCTATCAGAATTAGGTGTGATAATTCACTTCATCCATGCTTGGGACTCTTTGCTGGTGAAGTTCACGGCATTTCTGCTGCCGTTGTCTCAATGCAAATGCGCCAGCCAATATATCGCCAAACGTTATATTCCCAATCACAGTCTGGGGGAGTGGTATGTGGTGGCTTTGTTTAGGGTTTATGAATGGGATAGTAATAAACTGCAATGATTGACACATTCCTGCCAATTTTCTAATACATCTGTTGCAATAAGCCACCAACTTTAAATTGGGAAATTGAGCCAAAAAATGTCTGAGGCACCATAATCATTCTGCCAATAGACTATAGTCTGGCACATACTTTAGTTGATGGATGGTCTAGACATGTAAATTCTTTCAATAGTTTGTGTAGATATGAATATATTTGTGATAAACTGACTGCATATATTTCTTATACAATTCACAGGTTTCTATTATAAACACGAACGAACACAATTCACCAAACAAACTGAGGAGATAATTTTACGGATTTGTTTTAATGTTTTTCCTTAAACCTGTAACGTAGAACACAAGAAAATGATCCATTTGTGATTTGTGGAACCTTGTTAATGTGGACACTTTGGGCTCAAGTGTGTTTGTTTGGATTAACAATGTTTCCGAGTAAACAAATTATACAGAATTAGCATTTTAAATTCCGGTTCTCATGAAATGATGTCCAGATGTTGAGGTTTTCGGATTATCTGGGTGTAGATTAACATGATTCCACTGTAATACTCTTCATAGAATATCTCCGGCCTTACAAAATAATTCCTCCTGGCCACCATTTTTAATATAGTCATTACAATAACTTTTGTCTATGACAGAAACAAAAAGACATTAATTTTGAGTTAGAACTTTTGAGTATACAAGTCTTGACCTTTGTTCTAGTGATTATGTTATCTGCAGAATGTCCTGTCTGTCATGTGTATGATGTTGTTATGAAGTTTGCAGAGAATCAAAAGAGCATACTCTATCGAGGCACTTATGACAAGAGAGATTCACACAAGGTCACAGCCAATCACTGCACACACCAACCAATATCCCATCAATAGATCTCTGATTGTGCCACATATGACGGCAAAATCTGAACATATCTAACGATTATTTTCCAGCTGGATTGTGGATTACAACCAAGCAGTCCTTCCACAATTCAGTTGACTTTTTTTGCAATAAAACGTCGTTATCGGGAGGTAATAATATCACTGGTACATAAAAAATCTCCGAAGGGCACATTGTACGCAGTAACAGTCATGTTGGGCTTTCAATAATTTGTTTTTCTGGAAGGCAATCTTGTTAAATCTTCTTGCTAATTCCTTTTGGGAGTTGTGGCAATGAAGTAGTGCCTTCCATAAAAGCACCACTCTCTGATTAAAGTCATTATAATAGAGAGTTCTAGAGGTGGGAATTGGTTTAATTTTTATAATCGATCATTGGTTTGGCTAAACCGATCGGTGATCAATTGTGTAAATGTTTTGTGGGCAGCCATTTTAAGAAGTTTGATCACTAGGTTACAGAAATAGGACAACCCATTGGTGGCAGTTGATGTAAAAACGATATATTTGAATGAAAATATTGACTAATTGATCGGATGAATGACAACTAATCATCATCAAAATCGGACTAACACTAGTGATTCCTATCATGTTTTTATGTGCATCATACGCAGTGCCGTATAGCAATAAGCAGTTTTAAAAACTCAAAATCCAATTTGTGACTGCCTGAGGCTCCCCAGTACACCTCTCTCTGTCCACTGCCAGTGCTTCGGTGATCATTTTCAAATTGACCTTAATGTGATTTGACTTGAAACGAGCCACACATGCAACCTACATTCGAATGTAAGACGTTACCACATGAGGATTCCAGAAGCAAAGACAACATCGGCACCAATTAGAGTGCTCTTACTGTTTAATCAATAACATCCAATGAAGAGACTATTTACCATAGATCGACAATAAATACCATTCACAACATCTCACGTTGTTTTGGCGTCTACCGTTTATATTTGCCATTTATCAATGCAGCTGTCAAAGGGTCTCATTTTCCACGCAATTGTCAGGCTGTTTACGAGCTCTTGCCATATTTGACAGACTGAATGAACAAACTTGAAAACCTGTCCGTTCCCTGCTTTTCTGTGGCATGCTGTATTTTAAATCTAAAAGACGTTTTTGCAAATAATAAAATGTTATCCAAAATGGTGAATTTCAGGTGAGCTGAGTAACAGTGTTTTGCCCATGTTTTCAAAAGGACAGGGTGCCATTTTAGTAAAAGGGCACGTAGAGTGCAGTGAGCAATGGTTAAAAAGGCACTTGCGACACGCGACAAAAATTAAATAATTTAATTAATAATAAGTTAATGAAACGTAGTAGCAGTGTACAGTTTGTAGTTTAATATACTACACTATGCTTACATACAGTATATGTGTACACAATGTATATGTACATTTATGCATTACAATATAGGCTCAGGCAAGCATTTGTAGAACAAAACACAATAGTTATTCAGGTTTATATAACTTTAAAATTTATGTCAATCTGCATCATTTTCAATATACATAGAGAGTATTATACAGGTAATGTGTGTGCGCCAAATTTCTTTAGGCAAGGCTTAACATAACTTGATATATACTGTTGTTAGATTTTGAAAATAAAAAATGTACAAGCAGCATAGTAATTTTGAAAAACTGTACATTTAAAGAAACATCTCATGGCATAATTTGCGCCAAGTTCCAGGCATCCATCTCTAAGTATATATTGCAAATATCACTACACTTGGTGTTACGTGGAAATTAAATCCACCCAGGCACCTTCAGTAGTATGCGCATCACGTGCACCTGCCTCTGTCTGGGTACTTATAAGAACATAAACAACAATATCTACATAACCTACGGGAAATTGCTAATGGCTTAACAACACTGAGCATGCAAATGTTGGCAAGGGGCGCCTGCTTTTACTTTCATTTTCCAGATACTGTTGACCCTGGTTTAGGATTCTGTTATCATTTTCACTGCAGGACTGTACCAAGATAATGCAGACTAAAGATAGTTGCAATTATTTATAATAATATTGATAGTGTTAAGTATCATTTATCGAGTTCTACAGTTTATTTACTCTCATACACAAAGAAAGAACAAGAATTTTACAAAGATAATCTAAGTCAAAATGTATGATAAGCATTGTGTGTGAAAGGAAACATTTGTGAAAAACTTAAACAGAAATGAATAGCCATCAACTTTATCTAGCCATTATGCTAGAAATGAAGTGAGATTTTACCGTAACACAGTCTATATCTTCACAATTAAAATATAACTTGTTCTAATCTAAACTACTACACAAAGCTTCTGAACCAGGAAGGAAATAACAATGACTTGGAATTGAATGAATGAATGAATGAATGTACTTTATTTCGGTTAAAAGTATAAATTAGTGAACACATGTACAATGGATTATAAAAACAGAAGAAGAAAAAAATATATTGCAACCGTGGAGATCCTCTAGAAACCCCTAGGGGCTTATAGTGTGGACCACCAGAACATAATAATTTAATAATAGTTTCCTTGTTCCATAAAATTAAAGCATAAAAGTACGACAGTAAGTTCTTCTGGAACTAAGTGAATAAATCATCTCATAGATGCAGTTAATGTATACACATACATTACCTACAATACATAAATAGAATGGGTTGACTACTAATTAAATTGCACTCATTATAACATAATATTAAAAAAATAAATTAACTAATTTTCAAGTAAAACATGAATACAAACTTAATCATTTATACCATAATAAAATGATGGTATGCTTATGGTTACTTTATAATTATAAGAAGAATTAATGATATTTTGACAATTACCATCGTATGTAGAAGGGAAAGTGGAGCTAGCTGATATTACTGTTGCAGAAATGCAAACCGAGTTAAAAAGGATGAAGAAGGGGAGAGCACCTGGTAGCGATGAGATGTGTGTTGATATGGTAATGGCAGCAGGGGAGAGTAGAATCAGCTGGACAAAGAGGCTGCTGAAATACATGTATGACGCAAGGTGTAGTACCAGAATACTGGTTGACAGGGCTAATTGTCCCAATATGGAAGAGGAAGGGAGATGTGCACGATACAGGGAAATACAGAGGCATCACACTTCTAAGTCACATCATGAAGCTGCTAGAGAAGATCCTGGATGGGAGGATTCGAAAGAGAGTAAAACAGGAATAAGGTGAAGAACAACAGGGATTCAGAAATGGCAGAGGGACAACGGATGTGGTGTTTGCATTGAGACAGCTGGTGGACAAGATGGATGGTGGAGATGCAAGGGAGAATGACAGTGGGATTTGTGGACCTGGAGAAGGCCTAAGACACAGTCCCAAGAGAGATGGTGTTGGCAACAGTGAGATGGATGGGAGTGCCAGAAGCAGATGCCAGGATGGTGGGAGCAATGTATGAAAGAACAACAGGAAGAGTTGTGGCTGAATATGGGATGTCGAAAGAATTTCGTGTTAACATAGGATTGAGGCAAGGAAGTGCCCTAAACCCTTTACTATTTATCATGGTGATGGAAGATCAGCATGAAGGATGTTCTCAGAAATGTATGCAGATGATCTGGCCATAGTAGCAGAAAGCAAACAAGAGCTACAAGACATGTTGGAGGAATGGAACATGGTGTTCAAGAAACACGGACTGAGGATGAGCCTGGAAAAGACAGCAGTGATTTGGGTTGGACAAAAGAGAGAGGTATTGGACATCAGGTTGGGTGGAAAGGAAATTAAACAAATGAACAGCTTTGTATACCTTGTAGGAATGGTTATGGTGAATGGGCATTCAGATGTGGAGGTGCGACGCTGAATACAAGCAGGAGCGAATGCTTGGAGAAAGGTAGAGGGAGACATGATGGACAGACAAATTTCAAAAAAGCTCGGCATGTCATGTCTGAATACAGTGGCGCTGACACAACAACAACAGAAGCTGCAAGTTTGTGAGAACAACTGGGTTAGAAAAATAACAAGAACACAGAGGGTAGACAGAAGAAGGACGAATGACCTGAGAAGAGAGGTTGGAATGCAATGCAGTGTAAAAGGAGGATTATTGAGAAGCCAGATGAGATGGACAGGCCACTTGGCAAGGATGGATGATATATTGATTTTGTACATTCTCAAAATGTTGCGTTGCTTATTCCACCTGTAAAATGTTGATGCACGATTTTCAGCACAATGCACAAACACGTCAGGTGTTGAAAAAATAATCAAACAACATTTTGAAACACAAACAGGTGTTACATTCAAACTATAAATGACATTTTGATGTGGCTGAAATAGGTATTTAATGCATATCCATCATGGCTGTTTACGGCACCACCTTGAGTATTTATTGATCAGCAACCACTACCCGGGGTAGTACTTTTATACACCTACGAAATTGATACGTTTTACGCAATGGTTCTATTTTATAGCTTATGCTTCACACGTCTGTCATAAAAAAGCAGTAAACCACTGACATGACACGAGAACACCATCTTGACAGATGTGCACCACCATGACGTGAGTGCACTATCAAGACAAGAGTGCACTGCCATGAGAGGATTGCATCACCATGACAGATGTGCACTATAACACAAGTGCACTACCACAACATAAGTGGACTACCATGACACGAGTGCACCACCATGACAGGAGTGCACTACAATGACGTGAGTATACAGTAATGACAGGGGTGCACTATCAAGACAGGAGTGTAATACCATAACCAGCATACCACAACTGTTACATCAAAACACAGTTAGTGAAACTGAACAGCCTCTAAACAATTTCTTTCAATGTTTTAATCAATGTTTTAAACTGGTCATTTTTATCCAAACTACACAAATGTTATTAAATTGATATGTGCTTTTGCTGCCCCCTCCCACCCTCGCTGCCCCCTCCCACACTTGCTGACCCACCCTTGTTGCCCCCATCCATGTTGCCCCCCCACTCTTGCTGCCCCCACCCTCACTGCCCCCAACCTTGTTACCCCCCACATTTGCTGCCCCTCCCACTCTCCGTGCGCCTTTGCATCCTCATTCCCCCTTCCACCCACCCTGCCCTTCCGTTCCTACCCTCACTGCCCCCTCCCATCCTCACTGCCCTTTCCAACCCTCAATGCCCCCTCCAACCCCACCCCTACTTGTCCCTTCAACCCTCCCAATATACCCACTAGTATCACCACACACATTTCTTCCTCCAATACCCACGACTTAACCACCATCGTGGTTATTGTAATCCCCTCTGTCTCCCAATATCACACCCCACCCAGAGACCCTCGCCACCTTCACTCTGCTGCACAACACCTGCCTCACCCCCAAAAGGCACTGAGAGCCAAATCATCAAGTCACCACCATCCTTCTTGCGTGTCGACTGCCAACAGAATTTATGGGTCTGCAAAAACAGTTAATCTAGAGTTTCCTCTGAAATACTATAACCTAATGGGCGTGTTATGAGCTAGTCGAGATGGAAGGATTATTGGTGCTCCAGCTACGACCGACGTCTGTGTAGCGCTCACACATCGCCCGGCGACATCGTAAGACACAGGACGTGAAAGCCTGGGCTTTTCACGTCATTTACCAGGCAGATCACTCATAAGGAACGCACTTGCTGATTTATTAACCTTTCCCACTTCTTGGATAATGCATGGCGAAAAACTTTCCCAGATTATCCTCACCACTCCACGTCAATAGAAACCAACAGCAGGAGACTTCCACTGTAATATGGGACTCTGGCGAGAGGATTGTTATTACTTTTTAATTTTATAAACTACAACAGAGCACCTTTCATTAAGGCAATACAAAAATGTTTTCATGACTTCTTTTAAAGAGGTTTAACAATGTTTGGTGCGCCATTTCCCAGATGTTTTACCCGAATTATGCACAAGCCCAGACTTGTTTCTATATCTGACCATCCATTAGAAAATGCATATTTGCAAGAGATTTTTTCAGGAAAACTGCCCCAACAATTACAACATGCTAACTCAGATTATGACATGTTTGCTAGCAACAGGATTAGGTTGTCATATGTACATAAGCTGGGTAATAAGCATTATCAATCTTAATAATCAGCTAAAGCTAAATGGATCTGAGGATGCTTTCGACTTTTTCATGGTTCAGTTTTTGCAATCACAAGAAACAAAATTATTGCTGCCAGGAATTTAATTAAGACGTAATTTCTGTGCAGTGGGCTGTTAACCCAATTATGTGGCCTTGATTTAGATTTGATATTCCATCATATTACTGAGACTTGAAGACAGACTTCTTGTGACTGCAACTTTACACTGTAAGAAAAAGTGAAAACTGAAATTGAAATGAACGTTTTGCATTCATGGAATATCGTGTTCAAATCAAGTCTACAAATATCCCGATGATTGACAGTCATATGTGAATATTATCTTTAATCAAAAGCACGCCTACGGAATTTCAGCCCCATACATGTCAAACTGATGCGTGAAGGTCGGCCGAAACTTAAACAAATAAAGACTCATACACCATTTTATAAAATAAATGTAAAGATTGCATGCTGAAAGACAGCAATCATTGGTTTATAAATAAAAGATAGGTATGGTTCTTACATAATGCTTGGCCTCATCTAGGACAAATCTCCATGCTTTTACACTTCACCCATGGCAGACTTGTTCTCCAAGAAACCAACTTGATTCCCATGCGTGTTATTTGACAGTGATGTCTCGTTATCTGAGCAGTTCATACATTATCAAATCGCCAGTTAGAGCACTGCTTCTAGAGATACACTCACAATGGATGGGTATAGGAAAAATCGTCTAAAGCTTCTTGTTTGTCAAATAGATACACTGTGAGTAAATATTACCTACATAATTATATTTCCAATAATTAATGCTAATTGTTGGCATTGTAACAAATTAATTAAACTATAAGAACAACAGATTACTAATAAAGATGTCATTTATATGTGACCTCTGGTTGCAGCAGTATTGGTAGAAATAAACTGGCAGTGAAAGTGTGACCAAATCTTGTTTGACAAAATGTTGTACACATATGATAAAATGCCAAATAATTGAATTGTAGGGGACGTTCAAACTGGGAAATGTAATTATATTGTTAAAATCTAGTAAGTCACATAGTTGTAAGTCACTTCAATCACCTACAGTGCTGTTTGATCTAATCCATTTGCAGACATTGTGTTTAACATAAATTTCCTTCATTCACCTAGTTCCTTTGAGATAACAAAACTTGCTGCTGACCATGACTTCTCTACACTAGTGACTGCAGACTGATTTTCTTTCACACTGACCACAACACACTTCACACCTCGAGACAATGTACTGTGAATCAACTCGTTTAATGAACCAGTAATTTCACACTTTCTTTGCCTTTTTGTGACATTCCTACATCATGTTTTCTCAAATGTGATTGCAAATAAACAGGGTTGAACGGTTTTAACCGCCCGGTTGTAACTGCCTGGTTTTAATCTGGTTAAAACCGGGCGCATTTTCCCTGAAGTGGTAAAAACCCGGTCAAAACCTAATTTAGTAATAATTGTGTGCAATATTTCTGTATTTAATTGTTAATCACTATAAAAACAATGCAAGTATCAAAATATATGTTCAGTATAAATAAGAAACAAGATATCTTGAGGTAGTATTGCTCATTGTATTCAAATCAAACTCATACAAAAAGTAGACCGCAATCTTCAACAATACGTGTAAACATGTCTGAGTGGTAATCAATAAATATAAAACTTAAAAACTTAAACTTATTACATGGTCCATGCTCCGTTGTTGGTCCTGTTTTATTCTTTAGATTAACCAATTGAATTTGTGTTATCAAAAGATAGCCTAGCTATGTTCTTATGATTGATAATTAGTGATACATGGAACGTTTACCCTTACTATATATATAATTTTTAATTAACAAGTTTTAGTTTTGGGGGCAATAGTCTCAGTGACACATTAGTGCGATGTAGTTGATATTTTACTTGACGTAAGTGTACTCGTTCTTAAAATCATACAATATTGAGTAACAATTTAAAATTTAAATCACGTTGACACATTCACCACGCCAAGAGGCTAACGCCAATACAATCGCCAGGTGGCTTGCACATAATGTGTTACGTTTGTCGTTTTCACTATTACGCATACATTTACATCTGTTCCCAAATTGCATGTTATATTAACATGACAAAAACTTCTATATATTCAGATCCAAAATCCAATCATTTTCATTAGCATGACACTCCAAAAATTGATAGCAGACAATGTATTCGAATTCGGCATAGCCAGGCCATTTCCGTAAATTTAGGGTCAAGCCGCGGTCTATGCAAATTATTCAAGAACACGACCACCTTTTTTCTGCCAAAATAGTTTCTAGAATATTTGTGCATATAAAGAACTTTGTAACTGGTGAATACTTTACAATAATTAAAGCTTTTATTTATTAAGCATGTGTGTTAATTCAGTCTCAGTTGTGCAAGAACAAGGACTACTTCAGAGTAATTGCACGACAATTCAGCATTGATGTTTCATAATCTCCAGCTGTGCTTGTTTTAAGCAAGTAGATATTTACATTCTATCACTAGGTATAATTAGTATATGAGCTAAATATAAGCTAGGAGAAGTTTGGAGTATGTTGGGTTAGTGTTAGACTTTTCAATAGTATTAATAGGTTTTGACCAGTTCTGACTGCTTTTAACGGCTAAGCGGTCAAATCAGGTTTTGACCGGCTAGAGTGCAACCCTGCAAATAAATCTAACCAATGTTAATTTATACTGTTAACAAGGACGTGTTTTACGCTCGCTGTCTCCAATAACCAATTTGTTGCCAGACAATCAGTTGACGCCTGCAGAATACAGTAATCTGACAGTTCTGATCAACTACAATAACTACTAATGTAGGTGTTAATCTCTAAAGGGATTCACAGAGCACAGATGACTGCATAAGAACTCTAATCGGAATTTGTTGACGTCTACCTTTGGCAATTTGTATTTCACCTAGCCATGACATGAATATATAAAACATATTGCAGATGTCAGGTAAGATAAAGTGTAACGTAGATGTCAGGTAAGATACAACGTATCATAGATATAAGATAAGATACAATGTTTCATAGATTTCAGGTAAGATACAATATATAGCAGATGTCAGGTAAGATACAATGTATCATAGATGTCAGGTAAGATACAATGTATAGCAGATGTCAAGTAAGATACAATGTATCATAGATGTCAGGTAAGATACAATGTATAGCAGATGTCAAGTAAGATACAATGTATCATAGATGGCAGGTAAGATACAAAGTATAGCAGATGTCAGGTAAGATACAATGTATCGTAGATGTCAGGTAAAATACAATGTATCATATATGTCAGGTAAGTTACATTGTATAGTAGATGTCAGGTAAGATACAAGGTGTCACAGATGTCAGGTAAGATACAATGTATAGCAGATATCAGGTAAGATACAATGTATCAAAGATGTCAGGTAAGATATACTGTATAGTAGATGTCAGATAAGATACAATGTATCACAGATGTCAGGTAAGACACAATGTATTACAGATGTCAGGTAAGATACAATGTATCATAGATGTCAGGTAGGATACAATGTACCATAAATGTCAGGTAAGATACAATGTATCGTATCTGTCAGGTAAGATACAATGTATCGTATGTCAGGTAAGATACAATGTATCGTATATGTCAGGTAAGATACAATGTATAGTAGATGTTAGGTAAGATACAATGTATCATAGATGTCAGGTAAGATACAATGTATCGTATATGTCAGGTAAGATACAATGTATCGTATATGTCAGGTAAGATACAATGTATCGTAGATGTTAGGTAAGATACAATGTATAGTAGATGTCAGATAAGATACAATGTATCATAGATGTCAGGTAAGATACAATGTATCGTATATGTCAGGTAAGATACCATGTATCGAAGATGTCAGTGAGAGCATCTAACGCATGATAGTCATCTCTCTCTCACTCTCTGCTCTCCTTGACTGGAGATAATAACAAATGTTGTCTTGTTGTTCCAGATGTATTCCAACTAGTCTATGCTGGTCATTTTATACTATCACCATCTCCACTCTTTAGCTCCTTCGGTTTCCGTAGTTTAAAGTTTCTTCAATTTGATTTTCTTTTACTCTCGTTTCAAATAAGTTCAATTAAGGTAGCAGCTTTTACCTTCTTTCCCCCAAAATAGTACTTTAATAAGTTGATAATTTTCCATATAGAAATGACATAAAGAAGGTATGTCACTATTTTATGACACGGTGCATGTAACTACCATAACACTAATGTTAAGCAACAATTATTTATAATCACTATGATTATGCAATTCACATGAAACAAACATTTTTATCATTAGTATGCAGGTTTTATTCCCCCCCCCCACCCTCTTTCCATATGCATTGTACGAACAGGTAAAGGTTGACAATTATGAATGACCCCCCCCCAAGACATCCAGGCTTATGTACCCTGGGTAAGAGCAAGGCATATGCCACATTTTCTGCTTAAATTTGTGTTAATTACTTCAAACTTTATATTAATCTGCATAAATTCCAGTGACCAAAACAGCTATGGACTATATTTTCTTTGTTGAAATTTGTATTTTTTACTTCAAATCCTCTATAAATCTATATTTATAAATCCATATTATGTTTTTCATCGTTTAACTGGCCATTAGCATTCCTTTTTTGATCTAGCGTTGGCAGGCAACTAGCTATACGCAAGTTTGTAATTCGAATTTACACTTGTGTGACGGGTACTTGTAAGAAAATCTAGATTTAAAAAAAAAAGCAAACTTGTATAAAATGGGATTGGTTCTATATATATGCTGTATTCCTTTCAAAACTCCACAAAATCAGGGAAATCTATACAATATGTGGCACATGCCATTAGGGTCACACTTGGTATGTGAGTAAATAAAATATAGGCGGAATGTTACATGGAGCATAATGATTTCGGTAACATTGCACATAAAGTGTTCACATGGCGAATTCCATCCTACTAAAAACTATCTGGGGAATTTTACGTTGGTGGGTACTGTCAGGTTCTGTCTAGTGCAATCTAAGCTGCTCCATATGGGGACAATGCCTGGGAATGTTTAATGGGGTGTTATTCTAACCCATGTATGCATAAGAGCATCCGTGTATACTGTACACACACAAGCACATGTACAAAACAGGGAAACATGTAAAGGGTCACTCAAAGGAAACATTGGTACCCGTTGTCCTATCCTATATGCAGGAATATCGATGCGTTCACACAAACGCATGTAAACATGTGTAAAGACCGACTCACCTTCCGTTGACGCTGGAGGCTTGTGGCCGGGGGGTGGTCCATTCCTTGCCACATCTGCCCAATTCGTCGCAACGACCGCATCCGATCCATCGACGACACGGAACCCTGGCTTCCCATCGCTGCTCACTGATAGATTCCACGCTGAGCATGGTCTATCTTCATAAGGCCACTTCACGTCAAAATCGCACGACGAACCTACGAGTGGGACAGAACACAGAAGCATGACAGTCGTGATGATAATGACAGTACTGTCACTGCATCTACACCGGTCCCACGGTGACAATGTCATTTTATCCCCTGCTACATCCGCGAATCTGATCGCTAAGTTAAACCGCTAATGATCTGCAAAAGCCGAACAAGAAAGTTGGCCAACACAACGTCGTCGGGACTAAGTCACTGGTCACTGCAGGATGCGTCAGTGACTGACGACGACGCCACCGACTCTGCTGACAGCATCACGTGTTTGAATCAATGAGGAAGCGATTGACACAGAGCGATGTGGTGGGTACGTCCACTGACGGCAGCTCACTGGCTCTTACACAAGTCCAGCCAGAAGATTCTCCCCATCGCTCACAGCTGGCTGTTGTGGTGAGGAGGTATTGTTGCTGCCAGTGGAATATCAAATAATACACCTGTTTAACGCTGTCAGTCTGGTAATGGGTCCATTCCTCGCAGGTGATAATGACTGCATCGTAACTTCTATTTCAATGGATGTCTATTGTGGCCTGTCAACATGAACTGGCTAAATGTACAAGGGTAGGTCCACAGCTACCAGGGTCCCATGTAAACAGTGTCCACTGTAAACACTGTCAACTGTAAACAGTGTCATTGAAGCCAGCATCAATTGTAAACAGTCCATTGTATACATGTTGTCTCTCTACTGTATCTAGTGTCCCTAGTAATCAGTGTCCTTAGTATCCAGTGTTAACGGTAACCAGTGTCCTCTGTAACCAGTGTCCTCTGTAACCTCTGCTCAGTAACTAGTGTCCTCAGTAACCAGTGCCCTCTATAACAAGTACCATATGTAACAAGTGCCCTCTGTAACAAGTGTCCTCAGTAACCAGTGTCCCCTGCAACCAGTGTCCCTTGCAACCAGTGTCCCCTGTAACCAGTGTCCTCAGTAACCGGTGTCCCCTGTAACTAGTGTCCTCTGTAACCAGTGTGCCCTGTAACGAGTGACCTTTGTAATCAGTGTGCCCTGTAACCAGTGTGCCCTGTAACCAGTGTGCCCTGTAACCAGTGTGCCCTGTAACCAGTGTCCTCTGTAACCAGTGTGCCCTGTAACCAGTGTGCCCTGTAACTAGTGTGCCCTGTAACCAGTGTGCCCTGTAACCAGTGTGCCCTGTAACCAGTGTGCCCTGTAACTAGTGTCCTCTGTAACCAGTGTGCCCGGTAACTAGTGTCCTCTGTAAGCAGTGTGCCCTGTAACCGGTATCCTCAGTAACCAATATCCTCTGTAATCATTGTCCTCAGTAACCAGTGTACTCAGTAACCAGTGTACTCAGTAACCAGTGCCCTCTGTAACTAGTGTCATTAGTAACCAGTGGACAAACAAGAGAGAGAGGATAACTATAAGTTCCAGTCTACTAGAGCGAGTGTCCACATTCAGGTGAAGACCTACAGCTCTGGTAGTACAACATCTGCAGCCTCACTGGGCAGTACACACAGGGTACCTGTACAAAGCACACCTAAATCGTCCGTCAAAATCATGAACCGACAGGAAATTGGTCTTAAATATACGCTTCACCGCGATCACGTCAGGTTCTTATTGCACGTTATAGCCGCCGTGATCTATGTGCTATACGGTCTGCTACTTCAGAAGCAAACATTGTGAGTAATTCTCCATTATGTTGGGCTGGTGCTCTAGCAATAATTGCACTAGCGTGACACTGTGTGTGTGTGTGTGTGTGTGTGTGTGTGTGTGTGTGTGTGTGTGTGTGTGTGTGTGTGTGTGTGTGTGTGTGTGTGTGTGTGTGTGTGTGTGTGTGTGCGTGCGTGTGTGCATGTGTGCACGTCCGCGTGTGTGTATGTGCACGCATGTTTGCATGTGCACATGTATGCGCATGTGTGTGTGCGTGTGCATGTGTGTGCGTGCATGTGTATGCTCCTAGACAGTTTGCGTCTTGGGCACCATTTTTGTTACGGATTCAGCTATAATTCTGAAAGGTAACTCTTTCATTTTTTTTAAAGTTCTCATGAAAGAATTTACGACCACCAGCAGCTAGGCCAGTTGATTGGCACAAGTCTCCCCATTACAACCACCAGTAGTTAGGCCAGTTGATTGGCACAAGTCTCCCCATTACAACCACCAGCAGCTAGGCCAGTTGATTGGCACAAGTCTCCCCATTACAACTACCAGTAGTTAGGCCAGTTGATTGGCACAAGTCTCCCCATTACAACCACCAGTAGTTAGGCCAGTTGATTGGCACAAGTCTCCCCATTACAACCACCAGTAGTTAGGCCAGTTGATTGGCACAAGTCTCCCCATTACAACCACCAGTAGCTAGGCCAGTTGATTGGCACAAGTCTCCCCATTACAACCACCAGTAGTTAGACCAGTTGATTGGCACAAGTCTCCCCATTACAACCACCAGTAGCTAGGCCAGTTGATTGGCACAAGTCTCCCCATTACAACCACCAGTAGTTAGGCCAGTTGATTGGCACAAGTCTCCCCATTACAACCACCAGTAGTTAGGCCAGTTGATTGGCACAAGTCTCCCCATTACAACCACCAGTAGCTAGGCCAGTTGATTGGCACAACTCTCCCCATTACAACCACCAGTAGCTAGACCAATTGACTGGCACAAGTCTCCCCATTACAACCACCAGTAGCTAGGCCAGTTGATTGGCACAAGTCTCCCCATTACAACCACCAGTAGCTAGACCAATTGACTGGCACAAGTCTCCCCATTACAACCACCAGTAGCTAGGCCAGTTGACTGGCACAAGTCTCCCCATTACAACCACCAGTAGCTAGGCCAGTTGTTTGGCACAACTCTCCCCATTACAACCACCAGTATTTAGGCCAGTTGTTTGGCACAAGTCTCCCTATTATGACCACCACTAGTTAGGCTAGTTGCTATGCACCAGTCTCAATATTACATCCACCAGTTGTTAAACGTGTTGCTAGGCACCAGTCTCCCTATTACGACCATGAGTTGTGGTCGTAATAGGACAGTTATTTGGCATTAGTCTCCCTACTATGACCACCGGTAGCTGGGCCAGTACCTTGGCACTACTCTCCCAATTACGAACAACAGCAGTTGGGCGAGTGCCTTGACACCAATGTCAGTTGTTCTGTCCGTCACCTGCAGATTCCAAGCGAGATAATTTAGTTTTTTGTCAGACATGATTGATACATGAGTGAAGTGTTAAGAGAGGTATCAGATGGTCTGGGGTGAACGGCCGAGTGGGACAGAATCACAACAGATGGAGACTTGATGAAAGATTGGAACAAAAGAAATGATGTGGCCACATCCCGCAAGGGATCAAGTGGGGAAGAAGTAGAATGTGTTACTTGAATCATAAAATGCAGCATCAATAGTTTGCAGGATTTAACAAGATTTAACAAGATTACCACCCAGAGAATCAACTCTAGATGGCAGGTGGACAAGGAAGCCGTTTGGCTTATCGAGAGTCCAACCCTTTTTATCTATGTGTATCCCGCCTTTCTGAGGTACATGTCAATTTTATTTTTAAACATATTCACTACATTTACATTCCTTTGTGAAAATGAGAACTACACTGTTCCTTTACTAATGTAACTTCATGTCCTCTAGTCCTTCCATCTTTCTTAACTGAGAAAAAATTATTTCTATCAATATTTTCATAACCGTACAATATTTTAAACACTTCTATCTTATCTCCTCTCAATCTCCTGGTATATTGTGTTGTTAAAACACATTCTTTTAGGCGTATTTTGTAACTAAGATCCCTCAGTTTTGGCATCATTATAGTCACTCTCATCTGTACTCTTTCTAGCATATTTATATCCATCTTGCGATATGGCCTCCACGCTTGTATACAATATTCTAAATGAGGCCTAACTGTTGTTTTGTACAGCAGTATTATTAGTTCTTTTTCCTTATATGCTATTGTTTGCTTAATTAATCCAAGGATTTGATTTCCCTTTGAAGCTGCAACTCCGCACTGCTCTGAAACCTTCATATCAGCACTAATTGTTAACCCTAAGCCCTTTTCTTTTACATTAGTACTTATTACAGTACCCCCCACTATATATTGTACATCTTCGTTCCCATGTCCTGTGTGGAGGCATTTACATTTCCCCAAATTGAACAGCATTTGCCACTTTTCAGACCATTTGATCAACCTGTCAAGATCATCTTGTAAATGCTGTCTATCTCCATCATGTTTAATCCTTCTAAACACTTTTGTATCATCCACAAATGTCAACACCTTGCTTGTTAGATCATCGTCCAAAGCGTTGATATATATTAAGAATACTAAAGGTCCCAGTACTGATCCCTGTGGTACCCCACTCAAAACCGATTTCCAATTTGAAGTCTCCCCATCAACTACTACCCATTGTCTTCTGTCAATCAGCCATTTTTCTATCCATTTACCACCCCCTATGCCATGGGTCTTTAGCTTAAGCAGTAGGATGGAAAGCAGTGAACAACATCTAAATGTTCACATACATCCATAATATTTATAATAATAATATAATATGCAAATGCCAATATGTCGCACTGGTTGTCTTTATTAAAAAGAATCACTATTCTTATAATAATAACAATACTATAAGTATGAGAATATAAAATTAAAAGGAGTATTATAGATGTCAACAGGTAGCACCATTTCATAATAACAGGACACAGGTTCATGAAGTTCATTTGAATCAAAACTAATGGATTTTTGGCAAATATACTTGCTTGATTCCACAATCACCAGTGTACATCAATGCAAGAACTGTTTAACATCAATCAAATCATATCATCATTCTAACTCTAAGTATATGCTTTGATCTGCAGACTGATCAAACTGATTGCTGAGTGCTTAATTTCCTATACTTTACTCTTACTTTACAAAAATACTTTAGTACTGTTCTAGTGTGACCTTAATTGTGAGGTGATTGTTTTATAGAAGTGATCATGAAACTTCATTTTATGAACTTTTTTATATTAATTAATATATGTTTTACGAATAAATATACTAAAGGCGTACAGTGCGCCAAATTGTATTTAGTACACCCAAAACTGTGTTCCTTATTTCTATTTTTAGCCCACAAAAAGAAAACAAAGCAATCAAGTTATAAATACCTCTATTGGCCATATAACTGGCTGGTTTATCCAGTAAGCCATTTGATGTTCAGTGCAGCTGCAATATTCTGTCAATTCAGATAATTCCCGTTAATAATTACCACCCAGGGTTACTGAGAGCCATGGGACAGGCAATATCGACAATTGACCTTTAAGTGGCTGGCTGTCCTGAAAGTGTACTATCTGTGTGAGACAGTGTGAGACAGTGTGAGACAGTGTGAGACAGTGTGTACCACTGTAGGAATCTATAAATATGCGTTGTATCATATTTCGTAGATTGCCATTACACAGTGTCATAGTCTAAATTTCCAACACCCATTTTGTTGTTTAGCATCTTGAGGAATATACTAAAAATCCATAAAAAACTTTTAACATATTTTGTCAAAAAAGAAATACCACAAACACAAATTTAAGACCTTTTTAAGATATTTCTTTTAAAAGTTATGATTGAAACAACGTTTTAGTGCCTTAAACACAAATTACAGATGCAACTTAAGACTTGTTAAGTGTTTCCAAGGCATGGAGTGCAGAGTTAACACACTGTGTATTAGCAACAAGACGTATTTTTTAATTCCATACATCACCATCACCGCTTCCCACATGTGGAAAAATTAACACAAATAACATCAGTAATTTTTATTTTTTAGTATTAAAATATATTTCCATTAGTCTAGATACTTACCATCAGAAACAATGAATTGACTCGTCAATATCATTTCTAGCCTCGATCAAACGATACCACCTGGCTGACCGGTTGTACCAAAACACAAAAACCATCTCCCATCATGCATCTGATACTGCCTCATTTCCAACTGTTTTGATTATTTAACGTTGAGTGAGGTATCAGATGCGGGGAAGGTAGGGTGGGTCCTAGAAGTTCCGACGGTAGGTATCTAGGCTAATGGAAATATTTTAATACTAAAAATAAAAAATTCCCATTACGCCAGATAATTACCATCGGAAACAATCAATGAATCGAGAGTTAGGTTGGTGGGACGATAACTCACATACAACAGGGTAACTCCCGCAATCACAAGTGGTGCCAGACGAGATATCTGGCCACTCAAGAGTCATGTCCTTTAAATAGTATGACATAAAGGTGCTCGATGACTTCCAAGTTCCTGCAGCTAGAATCTGCTGCATGGAAGCTTGTTTAAAGAAGGCCAAGGAATTCACCAAAGCTCAAACTGAGTGCACTTTAGGAGTATATCACAATCTGGCACCCTCCAGATTATAACAAAATGAAATTAAAGTTCTTATCCATCCGGACAAAGTAACTGGGGATACCGGTATATCCCCTTCATGGTTCGGTTGAAATTATATTAAAAAATAATCTCTTGTCATTTCGAGTTTCCTTGATTCTGTGAAGGTAAACTTTCACTGCTCTAACAGGTCACAGCAGAATATCTTCTTGCATGTCCCCCCCTAATATGTTAGTGAGAGCAGGAATAGAAACAGGCAGTATTGTTTCTGCACCCTTCTCTGCTAACCGAGTTTTTGCCACAAAGGTAGGGCTAACTGAAAACGTTATAGAAGACCAGTCTAGCTTCCATGCAAAGTAAGAAAACAAAAAATGGCCTCTGAATTTGTAATTATTAATCAAATGTTTTTTGGTGAATCATAGTTACAGATTATTAAGGGTTATGATGGAAGTAAAATGTTGACATGTTTAGTGGAGATACACCTGGAAATAAAATATTGGAGTAGACCTTTCATATATATTAGTTAATGTGTTATTAAAAATATTGTTGAATGTTATACTTGCTATAGCCAATCTATATCCCTCAATAGTAGAAATAGCTAGTTTCATCTAATTAAAGAGGAAAAGAATGAAGTCACCCACTAAAGCCGAAGAGGTAGAAAATGGATTAGCTCTCCTTTTTCTACACCAACTGACAAAACTCTTCCACTTAGATTCATAGATGGCGAGACTAGAATCCCATTGCGATCAGCAACTCATTCTAAAAAAGCTGTTCTAAGGGCTTCCCTGATAATAGTAGTGAATGAAGCCTCAAGTTGGAGGGGTCTCTGTGGTAGAGATTGCCCTGAGACAGCAGATCTGGGAGAGGTGACAGTGACCGTGGTAGATCTATCAACACAGCTAGTAGGTCTATAAACCAACGTGCTTCAGGCCAAAGAGGAGCGACCAGTATGATTCGACATTGGTCGTGTCGAATCTTCTGCAACACTGCTGGAATCAGTGCATGTGGAGGTTAAGCGTATCCCCACATGTGTACCCAACTCAGCGACAACCCGTCCACCACTATTGTAGACGGATCGGGGATTAGTGAGACAAAGAGAGGAAACAGGTCCATCACTGGTATTCCCCATAACATAGTTATGGCTCGAGACACTGATGCATTCAGACACCATTCTGTTGACTGAATTTGACCTCTCCGCGATACAGAATCTGCCAAAACACTCCTAATGCCGGGAATATGTCTTGCACGAAGATCAATTTCTCTCTCCTGACACAATAGCAGAATTTAAGCAACTGGCCTTGTCAGGGAAATGGATCGTGTCCCCCCCCACTTGTTGATGTATGGAACAGCAGTGGAATTGTCCAGCTCTACCAGAACAGTACAACGGTGTAACCTGGGAAGCCAAAACAGAAGGGCAAGGTGGACGGCTTTCAACTTTAGGAAGTTGATGTGTCGTCCGAGAAATGTTGGTGACCACTGACCTGAAGATGTCTCCCAAACTAGATGAGCGCCCCATCCAACTCTGAAGCATTTGTCTGAATATGAATGTCTGCATTCCATGAATCCCTGAATACATCTTGTTCCGACATCCACCTGGTCAGTTCCTTGACTACAGGTTGGAGAAAAGGTACAAATTGATGATTTGTGCACTGACTGAATTCCCACTTGGTACGAAGTGCGAAATGAATTTCACGTGAATGTAGTCGACAGAGAGGTACCATTTTCTCGGAGGACGCCAACAACCCTAGCAGGACTTGGAGGGTCTTGCTGAAAGTCAGTCGCTGACAATAAAAGTAATAACAGCAAACAAGATTTCCTGTATTAAGGAACAGGAGTAGGAATATGATCCTGTAGCAAGTGGCAAATCGTGTCTAAATGATCTGCAATAGTGGGAAGAATTTCCTCTGTCTCCCTACAATACAAAAATTCAGAATCTGGAAGAGATCCTTCATTGGTCTCTACCACATGATGCAAGATCTCAACTGGATAAGGAGTTGATGTTTTATCTGTCTAGGAAGACAACCTCGGGTGGGAGACGAACTCGAGTGAGATGATTTCAAGCGAGACGATTGCAAGTGAGATGACTTTGAATGACTGTATCTGGGATGTGAAGTCTAGCGAGCACTCCCAGAACTCAAACAAGGGTCAGTAACAGTGCGTCCACCAGTGTCAGCTGACTGGCTAGTGGAGCCCTGGTCATATACGTTTGGTGACCGACTAGCGGTGACCAACGTTTGACCCACTGAGCAGGATCGTAACCCATGCTCAGATCCCCCAGTGTTCTCTGTCTCTTTGTTCACAAAAAGAGACGGAAAGAGGATTGTTG
This sequence comes from Escarpia spicata, assembly GCA_963995525.1. Taxonomy (NCBI): domain Eukaryota; kingdom Metazoa; phylum Annelida; class Polychaeta; order Sabellida; family Siboglinidae; genus Escarpia; species Escarpia spicata. The sequence goes on along the minus strand of OZ023211.1, from coordinate 54,819,803 downwards.
TTGTGATGCCCATTGGCAGGAACACTTCCTGGATTAATAGACTGTGCACACAGTTGATGCTCCAGACTAGTCACCAGGAGCGGACTCGACCGTAGCACCTCCTCTCTCAGAAACCCCGTGGGGCCACAAGTCGCACCCTGGTGAGATACCGGAGAAACATGATTGCTTCACAATACCCTCTGTTGGTCTTCCACCTTCTTCTCTAAAGATTTGAGGTGGTCAGCAATCTCGGTCATGTGATGAAGGATGGTTGACGACTCCAATGCCGAACTCTGGAGAATTCGGAGGTAGCGGTGGTACCGCCAGTGTCACTGTCTCCACCTGTAAACGTGAAATCTTTGGAGGAAACGAGGAAGAGTGAGAAATATTTCTCGTTTTCCCTGCAGGTCTTATTTACCCATATTTAAAAAAATGCTGACTAAACAATCGCGCTCTTTATTGTGACACACACACACAGAAACATAAACCAATAATATCGTAGTTGTGTCGAAGAAGCGTCTGGTCCAACAAAGCGAGTGGGCGATAATACAGTTGCGTCTGAACTGGAGAATTTCACCCGATGTGTTGCAAAATTCCTAAAAAACATTTCCCAACTCTACCAAAACATACTTTCAAGTGTAGTCAGCACACCTAAAAAGGCGACAGTAACCTACTACGTCATTCTAGACTAGGAACTATGTCAAACTAAAAGTTTAATGAAAATTTGTCTTGGTCTGAACAAGTAAAAGTGAAATGGACATGCTATATACCGAACTATGTCTACCCTGTTCTGGACTATAAATAGGTAACACTAAAATGTGTCCATACGCAGTAAGAATGTAATCTTACAAATGACATAAAAACAACATTTAAACACTCCACAGAACCAAGGAAAAAATTTATTATTACGACAAGCGAAAAACACGTGTGACTCAGCGAACGACAGAACGAAAATTGGAAACGAGGCAGTATCAGATGCATGATGGGAGAGGGTTTTTGCATTTTGGTACACCAGGTCAGCCGGGTGATATCGTGTGATCAAGGCTAGAAATGATATTGATGAGTCAATTCATTGTAATTATCAGACGTAAAGGAATTATAATATTTCAGCACAAAAAATTGAAAACCCAGAACTCTAAGCAGAGCTACGGTTTTATGCATAAACTGTCTATTGCGATTTTAGCAAAAAAACTGCACAGTTGTGCAGTTATTAAGTACAATGAAGTGTGTGGAAACATGTTATGTGATAAAAAGATGTGCCTGAAGAAATTATTAGCTTTGCCAGTGACACAATGCATTCTTAACTGGTCGGGAAAATCAATCACACACGTAATATCTACTGCTGACAGCAACTGTTACCTTCTTTTGGTGCAGCAGTTGGTGTAAAAGGTATGGTGTCCATTTTCATTTAATAGTATTTAATTATATATTTTCTTAATTTAATTGCAAACTTAATCGTCTCCTTCTACCGCCATCTTTTGTTTTTAATTTCTCAATCAAACCCTTCATATACTCCTCAGATCGCTCCACCAGAGTAATCAACAATTAATATTCATCAAACGTCCTATCAATCACTGCTCTTGCTAATGTGTGAATAATTGCACTGAATGTGTTAACGTAATATTTCATGACTGACATTTTGAAGACTGCGCCAGACCACAGTTATAGCCACATTGATCATTTTCTCCAAACTATCAGGTATTCTCTTAATGTGTTCTATTTATGTTTGCAGCTACTATTCATCAGACCAACAAAACAGTATGGGGATGAAGTACTGCAATGACTTACAGTGCAGGAGTTAGGAACAGAGTACCTCGATCAATAGCATCAGCCACTATGAACAAAGTACTACTCTCCTATTATAGACAAGAACTACATTTGAGTACGAGTACAAATTAACAAATACATGTATTGTTGATAAGACCTAGCACGAATCAGTACTAACTTGAGATACACTCATCACTCGATATATACTACTACTTGTGACTTGTGTACTGCTACTTGTGACTTTTGTACTGTTGCTTGTGACTTTGGTACTGCTACTTGTGACTTGTGTACTGTTACTTGTGTCCTGCTACTTGTGATGTGTGTACTGCTACGAGTGACTTGTGTACTGCTACTTGTGATGTGTGTACTGCTACGAGTGACTTGTGTACTGCTACTTGTGACTTGTGTACTACTACTTGTGACTTGTGTACCGCTACTTGTGACTTGTGTATTGTTAGTTTGTTATTTGTGTACTCCCAATTGAGACTTGTGTACTGCTGCTACTGACTTTATACTGTTATGTGCGACTCATGTACAACGACTTATGACTTGTGTACTGTTACCTGTGACATAGGTAGTGTTACTTGTGACTTTTACACTGTTTGTATGACACTTGTGTACCTTTACTTGTGGCTTATGTACTGGTACTTGTATATTAAAGAGAGAAAGAGAGACTGGGAAGAGGAGTGGAGAATGACCACGAAAGATAGAGGGGAATGGAGACAGTTGGTGGAGAGAGCAGTGCAAGATCAGTGAGAGAAAAAATGAAAAAGAAAGACAATTAAAATCTAGGAATGGAGTCGACGGAGGCAAGCCTCATGCCTGACGACGGGGAATCAAGAGGAGAACAACAGCAACTTGTGTACCGTCACTTTTGTACTGTGAATGTGTCTTGTGTACTGTTACTTGAGACTTGTGTACTGTCATTTCCTGGCACATAGATACAAATACCAGTGCCTTACGCACTAGACTACAGCACATCACACACGCAAACCACTCATCTGCATCAGAGCATTGTGTATTCTCACATCACACCACAGAAACATAGATCCTCTTAATTAATTTAACCGGGATGTTCTCATAGTTGTCACAATCATGTTTGGCCTCACAATGTCCTGTCTGATAATCAATTTAACCACCGCAAAATGCCAGCACCCACAAACACAGGAAAACACATTTCATAGTCTGCAGAAACACCAGGCCACAATCAGCACTAACGAATGCAGTTAATTGCTAATACCGTATCTATTAGATTCGGTGATAATACACAATTAATATCCTCACCTGGAAATTATACAGCTTGATATAATTCATGTATTTGAAATATGGGCTTTCTTGGCAATCCAGAATAGCACACGGTAGAAATAAGTGGTTTCTGATGAACACGCTGGCTCAGTGACATTTATCTCATGCTGAGTATAATAAAACTTGGTTATCTTCCCTGCAAAATTATTATTGCAGCATACGGCGAACCACAGAAATATGATCACTTATTGGACTAATAAAATGTGGTCTTAATTCTGATTGGGTCTTAATTCTGAAGTGGTCTTAATACTGGTGTGAGGGAGGGAGGGAGGGAGGGAGGAAAGGTTGAAGGGGGAGAGGGAGAAAGAGAGAGAGAGAGAGGGAGGGAGGGAGGGAGGGAGGGAGGGAGGGAGGGAGAGAGGGAGAGAGAGAGAGAGAGAGAGAGAGAGAGAGAGAGAGAGAGAGAGAGAGAGAGAGAGAGAGAGAGAGAGAGAGAGAGAGAGAGAGAGAGAGAGAGAGGGGGGGAGAGGGGGAGAGGGGGAGGGAGAGGGGGAGAGATAAAGAGAGGGACAGGGAGAGTGAGAGAGAAAATGATAATGAAAGAGAACGAGAGAGAGTGAGAGAGACAAAGACAGAGAGTGATTGAAAGAGAGTATGAGAGAGAGCGAGAGAGAGAGTGAGTGTGAGAGAGTGAGAGAGCGACAGGGAGAGTGTGAGAGGGTGCGAGAGAGTGAGAGAGTGAGAGTGTGAGAGAGTGAGAGAGAGAGTGAGGGTGCGAGAGAGTGAGAGAGCGAGAGGGAGAGTGTGAGAGAGAGTGAGTGTGAGTGAGAGAGAGAGTGAGAGTGCGAGTGTGAGAGAGCGAGAGAGTGAGAGAGTGTGACAGAGTGAGTATGAGAGAGCGAGAGAGCGAGAGAGCAAGAGAGCGAGAGAGAGTGCGAGTGTGACAGAGTGCGAGTGTGAGAGAGTAAGAGAGAGAGTGAAAGTGAGAATGTTAATGAAAGAGAACGAGAGAGAGTGAGAGAGACAAAGACAGAGAGTAATTGAAAGAGAGTATGAGAGCGAGAGAGAGAGGGAGAGAGAGAGAGTGAGTGTGAGAGAGCGACAGGGAGAGTGTGAGAGGGTGCGAGAGAGTGAGAGTGTGAGAGAGTGAGGGTGCGAGAGAGTGAAAGAGTGAGAGTGAGAGAGAGTGAGAGTGTGAGAGAGTGAGAGAAAGTGTGAGAGAGTGAGAGTGAGAGAGAGAGTGAGGGTGCGAGAGAGTGAGAGAGAGAGAGAGGGAGAGTGTGAGAGAAAGTGAGAGTGTGTGAGTGTGAGAGAGCGAGAGAGCAAGAGAGCGAGAGATAGAGTGCGAGTGTGACAGAGTGCGGGTGTGAGAGAGTGAGAGAGCAAGAGAGAGCGAGCGAGAGAGAGTGAGAGTGTGAGAGAGTGAGAGAGCGAGCGAGATAGTGAGTGTGAGAGAGTGAGAGTGTGAGAGAGTGAGAAAGAGAGAGTGTGAGAGCGAGAGAGTGAGAGTGTGAGAGAGTGAGAGAGAGTGAGCGAGAGAGAGAGTGAGCGAGAGAGAGAGTGAGAGGGCGAGAGAGTGAGAGAGAAAGGGAGAGACAGAGATAGAGAGTGAGAGAGAAAGTGAGAGAGCAAGAGAGAGAGAGAGTGAGAGAGCGAGTGAGAGTGAGAGAGACACAGAGAGTGAGAGAGAGTGAGAAAGAGAGAGTGAGAGCGAGAGAGCAAGATAATGACCGAGCGCTAGAGCACGAGAGAGAGAGCACGAGTGCGAGATGGGGGATTGGAGATGGGTGATTGAGACAACAGGGAAATGGATTCAGTTACGGAAACAATCGATGGCCAGTATCACTGTCAGCCTCATCCTAAACTTCGGGGACAGATAGGAGAGCAATTACATGAGACAAACCTTGACTTATTACAAGTAAGGCAAGCAATAATGCAGAGTACCAGGGCATATGATCTGATACCTTCATGAATATACATCTCGACAATAAACCTCGGCACTTGACATTTACAGCAAAAATGCTACACTATTTCTGGAAACCATCATTTTCAATCATAAACATTCTTCAATAGTGCAGAAAAGGTCAAGTATTGCTCGTGCCTCTAATAAAAAGACCTATGGTCATTCCTATCTACGTGATGCAAGACGACCCAATTCACACCTAATGCATATGAATAGACTCATTCCTCTGTAAAACCTGCTGATGAAACCCCATCTTCAGTTTATGTCAGCGAGGAAAACCACATCATTCTCACACTGAAGAAGTTGACTTCATAAACAAGAAACAAAGCGAAATCCATTCCTCAACCGAGAAACTGCATCTGATGTCAGTTTGTATAAAATGCTAACTTCTTGACTTTTGCAAAAAAGAAGATATCTCTTGTTAGCACCAAATACAGTGTTTTTCATGGGAAGTTTTCTAGGCATTCTTTTATATCACTGGGGGGTACCTATACACAAAGCCTCCTAGAAGCAGTAAACAACAGGGAAGACTGTAAGTCCTTTTCTGCAATCAGGGACATCAACATTTAATTTAATGCGGCATAAAAGAAAATAAGCAATAGGCCAGTATTCTGAAAAAACATTCTAAAACATCTAATTTCACTTTTGAGGGGTCCACTAGTAGCCGCCCATAGTCCAGGGGAAACTTATAAAAGAATAAATTCCTCAACAATTGGTAATCTGGAAAGAAATACCTTTTACTGATCAACATGGATTATAAAGTACATTCCACAACAAAACAAACCAGTACAGAAGGTTAACCAATATGGACAGGGGATGGAAACTGCAGTACTACAATTTGGCAGTTAATTAAACGTCTGATGTCTTCACATGCTAACCACGTAAACCAGGCAAATGAGTCACAGAAGAAATTGAAGAAAATCCAACATTGTTCATGCATCTATATACTGCTACACCCCTGTTAGAAGTCAGTGACGACATTGATGTCATATAAAGATAAAGTAAAGGTAAGTTCTTATATAGTGCAGTATCCAGTCCTCAGGACTGCTCTAAGCGCTTTACACTTTACTCCCTGGTAGACCTGTTCAATCAAACACCAGCCGCTGGGAGCAAGAACCAGTGGGTCAGAGGTAGAGACTACCACTCTGTGAGTCAACGACAGGTTACACATTTACCCCATCAGATACTTGACTACACCAGATACTAAGGACCGACAGTGTGTAACGTATAATCTGAAAGATGCAGGCAGTTTTGGAATTTGAGGACTTCTACTTCTGTCGACTCAACTGATAGTTTGGCTCTCCACCAGGGGCTTAGTCAGAGACCCGTCTGTCTGTCTTCAAGACTGGCAGATGACTGGCCAAGACAGGCAATTACAACTCATAAGGCAGGTAGAATATAGAGACAGCCAGATGGCCACTAGCTTAACTAATAGTTCCAAGGGGTCCATATTAATGACTATCATTGGCAGAACTGGAAGTGAAACATATCAAATGGATCAGTATCAATTAAATAAAATTAATGGTTTAAATGACACTGGTTTGTCATTGAAAAAACTAATCTGGCCAATAACGGTTGTGACTTACATGTTCTTGTGCTAAAAGGCACACTTTTGAATAATTCAAGACACAAAATTATTTCTGGCTAAGGGCCTGTTCTCCACCACCAAGGTGTCATGCCAAATACAGACAAAGTGAAATGTTCTCATATAATGTGCCTCTATTTTCTAATTAAGTGTGTCAAAACTTCCCAGCTCCAATGACATTAATCACCCTCTTGGTAATAGATGTATAGGCAGCATTAACGTCTTTCTCAGAAAAATATTCTCACAGAATCCCCGCACTTCTGTTGCAATTGTGGCACTTGCAGCCATCAAACTCCGATGACGTTATGAGTATGCAATCTTTTATTAAAGCTGCTTCCTCAGTTCATTTACCCATCATGAATCCAGATCTTTTATGTCTAGATATGTAGCGTGTGCACTCTGTTTAAGAAAAAATGCATTCTTTTTATCGCCTAAAGAAATGGTTCTGGTCATTGCATTAGGTAGTTAGTGAAAGCAAATTGTCGGGCTGATATTTAGTGCCAATCCATTGAACTGGGCAGGTCTTTTCGAGACCAAGCAATGGAGCACAATAACAAGAAGCACGTCAATAACTGTTGTCCATTGCAGGATAGCTTTTCCAAAATAGATTATAAATGAGAGCTTTGGGAAACCAAGCAAAGTGCATTAAAATAGATATGTTTTTATGCAAACTATGGAAGGATGACACCATCAGTAGTCAGTTTGCTATCGCTGTCTCGCCATTTTATTGTGGGTTTAAGTAGGTAAAATAATTGATTATATTAATTTCTTTGTTGCTCTGACAAATGTTCTCATAGTCCATTTTACCTGCCTACTGCTTCTTATGGAAGGAAAGCATTGTGTTTGATTACGTTATTCAACAACATCTTGCCAATGTTAGCATTCACACAAGTTTCCAGGAACTGTCTCCTTCAGAATAGAATAGGCTATTTGGTGTGTCTGCAGATTGACGATTATGCAACATCTGGTGTTTCTGCCATTCACACAAGCCAGGAGTCGTAGATCTGCACACTACCCCGGGCAGTTATCTAACAAAAACAAAATAAGATGCAACTGCAAATGCAAACAAGTGTTAATTTTCTTATTTTACATTTAAATGTTGGCATTTTAGATAACGTTTATCGTCCAAATGGCATTACTAACAAAAGCAAAAGACGGTTTCCCGGAGTATTCAAAAATCATGTTTGTTATGTTAGTTTTAAAGCTTTTGCCTTAACAGAAGTTACATAAAGTGTTTAGAACTGACTGGTGATGCTCACGACCTCTGAACAATCGCACAAAATATGCATAACGTTATGAACAAACATCCACCTGACATAGGGTAGAAACCCTAAAATCGTTAAGACCCCTTAACCAACACAGAATTTCTAAACAAATTGTAACATTACTTTCCTGTGAGTGGTCGTACATGAATCCATGCAAGTTTGGTACCTGAAATGCAAGCCATTAAGGTGGCTCTGGTGGCAGACATGCTTTTGAATTAATAATTTCTAATAAAGGTTTTGAACATAGACAAACAATTTTTTATCAAACTCTGCCTATGACATCAAGCAATACTCTAGTCCAAAAAGAATTACGTTACTAGGTTGTTTAGCGACATTTCCATGCTTTTAAAAACAATTAAAAATATGTCAAAAATCACCACATGATGGCATTTTATTTCATTTTAACAAAAACCCTGAAAGAAAAATTGGTAAGCACAAATGTATTATTGAATTTTTTTGGTTTGTGAACAATGCATATTAAGCACGCTACAGCTTCATAAAAATGTTACAACAATGTTGACAGACAGCTAAAACTTGAAGTGTATTTTTGGCACAACCCTTTCACCGATCGTAAATCAATCTTGTGCAATTTGGTGCACATGTAAAGCGAGCTTGCATGCCGAGTTATAGCTTTGTAACTATTGCAGTTAAAAAAAAAATTACATTAAGTAATGCTTCCTGGTTGTCATTGATAACAGACATGTCAGCAGATAAAAGTAAAGGTAAAGGTAAGTTCTTATATAGCAAAGTATCCCGTCCTCAGGACTGCTCAAAGCGGTTTACACTTTATTCCTGGCAGACCTGTTCAATCGAACACCATCTCAATTTCTCTGGGAAGCATTCAGCCACGCTGCAATTAACAGGTGAAGACTATTCGTACATAAATGTCCACCACTGTCTATAGCCAGGTACTCATAGAGCCGAGTGAACTGAAGCAGTGTAGAGTAAATGAACCAAGGTTCGACACCGCCACACAGGATTCAAACCCGCGTTCTCTCATTCAAGAGTGCAGAGCTCCTACTGATGCGCTACTGCGCTCCACAATCCAGATAGGCGGGTGTTGCATAAAATGTGACGTTTTGTTATTGGCGAGTAGTTTATTTTTAATACAAAGTGATGAAGACATCTGTTTTAGAGATATCCCCACGTTTTCCCACTAACTAAGCCCTGCTATATGTATTTGTAATGACTAAGTGTCGAACGACCTCGTGTTTATGACTGGCCTACGGCCCCACGTGCTAGTGTGTGTTTTAGTGGCACCTGATTGGTCAGAGGTCAACCCCGGGTTACTGATAAATGGCAGCGTTGTCGAGCGTGGAACAGCGGTCGGTTGCAAAACAAGAAGATTACCGCAGCATTGGTTATTTAATTTCGAGATGCAATTATGTAATCTTCATAAAACAAGATATTGGTATCAGAATAACCAGACTACATGATATGCATTCACGGCAAGCGAATTTACACTCGTGGACATCTGCGCTGGCGTGAAACTGACGTCATCATTTTTACAGAAACGTCATTATAGTTTCCAAGAATTTGAAGGGGAATTCCACTGAGACACACAAAGTAGTAGTTTTTAAAGGATGGACTGGTGACATATGGAATTAATGCCATGTTTTCTTGTGTTGTACATATGTTCATTCAAACACGTACTAATGTTCTATGATGAACAAAGTAAAGAAATCCACTGACATGATAACCGCCGCTCAAACCTTAAAGAGGAAAACATTAACATACTCGCATACAATTACACATACATGTATACTATCATTACTACACTAGCTTGATTACAGTTGGATGGCAAACCACAAGGGCTGATTTTCATCAACAAAATTATCTCTCCAAGTCTTGTTAGATCAGGAAGGTGCCCCTCTCATTGGGACATTAATTTTCATCTACCACTAAGATATATTTGAAAATTGAAAAAACCTTCGGGTAACATTGTTTTGCAATTAATATGTCCCTAATGAAAGCTCTAATTACCACTAATCCCACTGGGCTATTGTATGATAGTGAGCAATGGAACTTTGACTGTACTAGTTGATGCCAGAATGTGCACTCACTTTTAGTTAGCACAGTGTTCACCAGGTGTAGACACCAGCAGGGTCCATAACATTTAACATACTCAAGTCACCAGGTGGCAGATCCATATGTCAATCCTATTACTCATTCCTCCCGAGCCAGTCACCGAGACCTAATCTCGCGTAGCTTTCCTCTAATCCGTCTCTTCTGTCTCTTCCTACATTGTACTCCAATAACATTTCACTTGTATTTCTTTTAATTCTTAAAAATTTTTTTTTTTACATTTGCTATTACTTGTGTTAATGCTAGCAGTATGAATATGTTTAAGTATAACGCTGTCAGCGATCTGATGAGGGCAGGTTATAAGTAGGTGGACAATTTTTGGACTCTCGATAAGCCAAAGGCTTCCTTGTCCACGACATCTGGAGTTTGTTAGTTTCAGATGTAATATTATTATTATTATATTTAAAATTCTTTCAGTCAGTTTTGCCATGTAGCGGTAACTGTCTGGTGAAAATTGCTGAGAGCAATTGAAACATCACTATATATAATAAACTGACTATGAAACAAGTACATTTTTTACTAATTTTTAAATTAAATATATAAAATGTCAATTAAAATACAAAATAAAGCAAAAGTATGAATTAATAATTGAGGTATTTAGAATGATGTAAAATGTGACTTATCCATAATAAGTTAATAATATCAAAACCAAGATATAAGATATAAAAACCTGGCAGCAATTATTGACGAACGCATCTTAAGAAATTATATTTTAAAAGTTCAGGAGTTCATGACATGGAGACAACAGGGTAAATCGTTCCACAGGCATGAGGTTACCACTTGCAACTTGTGTTCAATATCCAGAAGTAAGGAAAAACAATGCGGATCATACACGTTTTAGGTGAGAAACATACAAATATATCTCAATAAAACCACGCATAAATACACACATACCCATTTTATCTGATAGAAATAAGAGTGTGGAGCCTACCCCCTTGGTCCTCCCCCCAGAAATCAGACTACCGTGATGCCCGTATGTATGTTTTATTACCCTGGTGTTGTTAACCTGGCTTTGTAACTTCACCAAAGTTACCTTGTCTATTACCTTGCTATTAGTTTTGAGTGGATGAATGGCTCTATATCTTGTGAAACAAATGTTTTATGTAGGGACTACATTCTCAGCCATGTGAAATGTCTGTCTGGTACCGGTTTCCCACACTTGTTCAAAGACTATTTATTGAGTGACTTTGTATTTAACCGCAGTACCACCCAACAGACATGGATTAATTTAAAATTTTTAATTTGTTAATTCAATTAATTTAATTAATTAACTTTCTCATGAGATACATTAAAGGGAATAAAAACATCTATTGCTTGAATTCATGTTATATTACATCCTGCTATCTATTTCCACGTCCACCAAGCAAAAAAAATCCAAAAAAAATCTATGAATTAGAAATTCCACATTTTATGCTGTGCATCCGGACATTTTCGAATATGCATATTTTTGGCGCGCATTTCGGGATGCCGAGATGTGACGTCACTTATGACTCAAACTCGCATCAGGCCGACCCTTTCCATGCATTTAGAGCATGTTTACAAGGATAGCTTTTGGGTCGAAACGAGCATCAGAATGAGTTAATGTGCAATATTCCGACGTAATACAAACACTAGTCATCATAGAGGAACAAGCAATTATCTTATGGGTCCACAGGAATCGATATAATGTAATGGATATATAATTTATTAATTGTAAATATATTGTACAGTAATATATTGTAATTATATATGTGAAAACAGATTGAGATCTGTCTGGATAAATGCAATTTAGAAACATTGTTATATACAATGACCATATTTTAATTTTTGTGGTGATTTTGTTTATATTACTTCGTGAAAACATAAACAAAACAAGTGTAAAGAAAATCAAAAGTTTGCATGCTGTCAGGATTGAACCGGCGTCACCCGATTGTAAAATAAATTACAAGTAACAAACGCGCCTACCCACTGAGCTATCGGGACAAGCGGAAACTCTCCGACTGATTTAAGTTGTTATGATAAATTGTACAACTCCTTCATATATCGATATTCTAGTGATATTATGAGATTATACACGTTACTTTCTGTAGCTGTATACAATATATGTTTGCTATGTATGTTTATTGGTGTAGATTATCTCCCGTTGGTTGCATTTGATATAATTATTCTGAAAACGAGCCCAAGCTCAGCGAAACCTAGTCGACTTGTAGGCCCATTCGCATTCGTTGTTTTGAATAAAATAAGATTCATGTGGAACCGTAAGATAACTGCTTGTTCCTCTATGATGACTAGTGTTTGTATAACATCGGACTATTGCACAATAACTCTTTCTGACGCTCGTTTCGACCCAAAAGCTATACTTGTAAACATGCTCTGAATGCATGGAAAGGGTCGGCCTGATGCGATTGTGTGTCATAAGTGACGTCGCGATACCACGTGATCGCCTAGCTCATTAATTTTTTTGTTTCCGCGGGAATCGCTTCACAGACGGGCTTAAAATCGAATATATGCTACAAATGTATTTTTCTGTATTTGTTTAATGTTGTCAAATGTTACATACAATGTTAAACTTTGTGTACACATGGAAAAAGGATTTTAGCTAATGCCTTATTTTTATTTCCTTTTAGATAAGTGGGACAAGTTATTGACACTGTATGGTGTGAGTCCCACTTGCAGTTAATGGTGCTTTGATGTGGCTAGTGGCAGTCTCAAGAGTACTTGGAGCTGATCTTTCCAGCTATAATTAGACCGAGTCTTGGCGTGTCAAGAGGCAAACATTGTCTTAGTGTTACTAGGAATCGATCTACCCAGCTATAATTATAACAGTACAGCTGTAAGCTGGGCCAATTTAAAGGGATATAGTCTGTTTGTCTACCCGGAATTAGCAGGAGTAGTAATTTCTAACTGGAAGTGTGATGTGTTGACCGTAGAAAAGTGAGCATCGTTAAACATCAAAGGATACAACAGTTTACTCAGCCCGACTCGGCCGTATTGCCAATGAAGCTTGTTTTTAAACTAGATGTTGTGTTTACTATTTGAACATGCACCCGTGGTCTTGCCTTTCAAATTGCGACCATTGTTACTTACTAAACATAATTTGGTGGGCAGTATACCTTCAACAAAGTTAGCAAAATCTTAAGAACATTATATTAATTAATACATGAAAAACAGACTAGTCCTTTTAATGAGCCAGCCTGACCCCTTGACATAAAATTATTAGGGGCCCAGCAGTGAATCTAGGGGCCAGCGGGTCACCGGGCCCTCGCTAAAATCAGACCCTGAGTTATTCTTCAAATTCTTACTAAATATACTGCAGATTAAAGCATCAAATATACATGAAATGATGTGCAAGTCTTGGAACAATACAGACAGTCGAGAGATCACGTTGTTTTGTACATTACAGACAAACATTGGGGGACGGCAACTAGGAGTTTAGATGTGTATTGTGATACTTCCTAAATGTATAAAGGCCATGACTGGTAGCTGAGACAAGGAGGACACATCTTTGCTGGTGCCACAGTAGTTACATCACCCTAGTTTGTATTGTTTACCTCAGAGCAGCTGGAATTGTAATACATTTTATTGATACACTGTTTTTTATCTTTATATACCTGTCAAGTCCAGTGAAACAAAACAGTACTTATGGCAGACAAGAACAATAAATTATCAGTAAAACCATAATATTTATACGTAAATGCCCATTGACGCACATAAAAAACAAGTTTGTAAGTAAACTGAATCTCGACGGATAACACAAGTGTTTGTGGATAATTGTTCGCGCCTGCCTAAATGCCATATATGACACATGGCGCCTGCCTACATGCCATATATGACACATGGCGCCTGCCTACATGCCATATATGACACCTGGCGCCTGCCTACATGCCATATATGACACCTGGCGCCTGCCTACATGCCATATATGACACCTGGCGCCTGCCTACATGCCATATATGACACCTGGCGCCTGCCTACATGCCATATATGACACCTGGCGCCTGCCTACATGCCATATATGACACATGGCGCCTGCCTACATGCCATATATGACACATGGCGCCTGCCTACATGCCATATATGACACATGGCGCCTGCCTCCATGCCATATATGACACATGGCGCCTGCCTGCATGCCATATATGACACATGGCGCCTGCCTGCATGCCATATATGACACATGGCGCCCACGGGATCTGTAAGTAAGTTCGCGCCTGCGCCTAACATGCGTTGGCGAGTGCTCATTCCAGGGCACTGCACGAATTGTACAGGAATTCTATCAGGTCCAGAAAAGCGTGTGAACCATCAGGAAGTTTGACGAGTGTATCGGTCAGTGAATTTACCGACAAAAGTATAACGAACGTGATCAATTCGTAAAAAAATGTATCTCAAAACATTAGCGTAAAACAGTGACTATGGCTAAACCGTAATACTTGACATGTATGTTATCTACGCTTCGGCATTGGGGGGAAAAAATGGGTACTCCCTCGTCAAAAGTATGAATAATTGGTGTCCCAATACATAGGGACAAAAATAATAACATTTATAAAGGTGTCTCAAAACATAAGGTACAGAATTTTTTTTTTTATTCTAGATTTTTAGGGTGTCCCAAAACACACGGTGTCTCAGTACATATGGTCATTATAGTACCTTCACTACCTGGTATATCCCTTCCAACAAGCTGTGAGCATCATTCATCTTGCGGCTCCATCCCACCTAATCTGACTAAATAAATGGATTAGTGATTTTAACCACATGTATAATTTAATTACACTATTCTGGTTTAAACAGTTATTTTATTTACTTCACATATTCACTGTACACACCCACTGCACTGCCTACTGCACCAAAAACTCTGATGTCAGTTTCCTGTTTGGGGTACGCACAGGCAACAAAGGCTGAAGTAGGAAAACAATGTGTCATTCTGGGGTAAGACCACAATTTATTTTACATAGGTGGCCATTATAACCTGTGCTGGAAGGAAAATTTAAGTACAGATTTTCTTTCAACTTTCTCAGTACATAAAACATGGCCATTATAACCTATCCTGTGCTGGAAGGAAAATTTAAGTACAGATTTTCTTTCAACTTTCTCAGTACATAAAACATGGCCATTATAACCTATCCTGTGCTGGAAGGAAAATTTAAGTACAGATTTTCTTTAAACTTTCTCAGTACATAAAACATGGCCATTATAACCTATCCTGTGCTGGAAGGAAAATTTTAGTACAGATTTCCTTTCAACTTTCTCAGTACATAAACATTAATTAAAATTCTCATACCTCTTTTTCCAGAAAAATCCACCCAGACCTGATATCCCACAATGAGGAGACATATTTTGAAATATTGGCACATCCTGCAAATTAACCACTGTGCGAATATGCAAGCGAATAGAATATATTTATTACTACCTCGTGAATGATCTAATGCAGTAATACATTCAATATTCATTGGACCAACATATCCCATGTAAAAGTGCTCGAAAGAAATTCACATATCACACCAAATTGTTATTTTCTAGGGAACTCTTTCACTGGGTAATGGTGGACGGACAGTAACTCTGGTCTTACGTCTGCATGTTGCCATGCAGTTGTAGTTGGCTTGATATTCACTAGGTGGCATAACCAGTAGTCATGTGCCATGATTCTGGTTTGCCATGTCACATATAACTACCACAATTCTCACCAGATGACAGCTCCACTATTCAACAGAGAAACTAAAATTTTGCAACTGAGCGAATGAACCTTGAGTGAATGAATGAACAGATGAATCTCACTATTGTAGAACACGACATTCCAGATATGTGCCTTGTCTCTAGGAATTATCCAGCAGGCAGACCAGGGTGAAAATACTGGGTAGTATTTATATTATTCATGAATAAAACATGTTAAAGTCAATATTACTGCACTGAAGAGATTATCAATGTCTACGTGCTAGATAAATGGACCGAGATATTCACAGATAGTACATTGTTTTTGCCATC
This sequence comes from Escarpia spicata, assembly GCA_963995525.1. Classification (NCBI taxonomy): domain Eukaryota; kingdom Metazoa; phylum Annelida; class Polychaeta; order Sabellida; family Siboglinidae; genus Escarpia; species Escarpia spicata. The sequence continues at coordinate 54,803,956 of OZ023211.1, read as the reverse complement.
AATTGTGCATTCCGTCTGCTCAACATTACACACAATGACGATGCACTGGTCGGAACGAGTATTATCGCAACAAAAGATCTCGAGTGTTGCAGGCAACTAACTACCATTCTATGACTGCAGGATTACTTACACCTCAGTGAACAGCACACAACATGGACATTTGGATGTTAATAGGAATATTAAACGCGGTAAATTATGGAAATTAAAATGGAAGCCAGACACTTCAGGGCGTGACATTAACTCCCATAAAGCATTTGTCCAGTATAACAAGTACTAATTCATGTTTACTTGTCCCAACAGAAATTTACTTGTCCCACAAAAAAATTGCTTTAAACATAAAATGCAAGTGTTATTGCCATAACTGGCTCTGGGGTTGTGCCTTCCAAATTACGACCATTGTTACAGGCTTACTAAACACAACTTGGTGGGCAGTATACCTTCAACATAGTTAGTATAGTCTTAAGAACATTATAATAATTAATAAATTAAAAACTAGGAACAGACTGCCTCATTGTAACTAATTAAAATGCAAAGCTAAATGTGTAGTGGCATTTTACTGAACACAATTTCATATCAACACTATGTACAACATTCTGAATTATCGTCTCTTCTAATAATACAAAATAATGTTTGTAATAAATTCCAGATACAGTTATGTAACTGGACCTAGCCACGCATGCTACCTGGTAATTTTGTTGATATTTGCAACCATAACAATTATAGCAATTGAATGCTTTTATGAAATTATACACATTTATTTTGAATGAATGTATGTCCACACAGTACTCACATAGGGAACACTCTCCTCTTTATATACTCTCACAGGCTTTGTTGAGTTTTGCATAGGACCACATTATTTCACAGTTTAAACTTTAAACAAATAAAAAAACTAGCTAATTAGTTATGAGTTGCTCCTTTCTGTAACTTGTTGTCCAAGTCACCAAGTGATATAAGGGTGGACAGTACGGGGTACCTGCATAAGACTTCATACCTACAGCTTTCAGACAACTAATGCCCATTAATATATCAACACAAGGATCCAAATGTCAGTCACCCACATAATGGACAAAGTTCTAAATTGCACACTGCAACTAAAGCAATTTATCTAGGCACAGGCAAAAGATTATACCCGCAAATGCACTGAGGTAGTAACTTCAAGCCCTGTTAGAATTGTGACTCAATCAACTTGTCCCATGGGACAAGTGTCCTGGACAACGTACTTGTCAGACATTGATAATTACTTGTTCCAGACAAGCGGACAAGCGTTAATGTGAGCCCTGCAGTTTCTGTTGTCTGCAGCAATATTATATTTTCATTATTTATATTTTTACACATGTCAAAATAGTATTTATACAATGTGATGCGAACTTTTTTTGAATTGTTTATATTCTATGGAAGTCCCTAGTACGTAACCTGTATGTACTCAAAACGACAAATTTGATTCATTCCCTTTGTGTTGAAATTTTGATTACGCTTGACGCACAATTGTGTCGTTAAGCATCAGCAGGGTATAAATATCACTAAACCCACCATCAAAGTGTCAACTGGCTATTTTCACAGTAATTGGAAAGTAACAGCAAAAAAGTAACAAACAAAAAGTAATAGTTCTTGCTATAAAAATGTAGCAAAAAGTAACATAGAGAAAATAACACATTTTGTTTCAAGAAATTTACTTAAAGGGAATAAAAACATCTATGGCTTGAATTCATATTATATTACATCCCGCTATCTATTTCCACGTCCACCAAGCCCAAAAAAATTCAATGAATTAGAAATTCCACATGCTGTGCATCCGGACATTTTCGAATATGCATATTTTAGGTGCGCTTTTCAGGATGCCGAGATGTGACGTCACATATCACCCATACTCGCATCGGGCCGACCCTTTCCATGCATTCAGAGCATGTTTACAAGGATAACTTTTCGGTCGAAACGAGCGTCACAATGAGTTATTCTGCAATATTCCGATTTAATACAAACACTAGTCATCATAGAGGAACAAGCAGTTATCTTACGGTTCCACATGAATCCAATTTTATTCAAAACAATAAATGCGAATGGGCCTACAAGTCGACTAGGTTTCGCCGAACTTGGGCTCATTTTTTAAATAATTATATCGGATGCAATCAACGGGAGATAATCTACACCAATAAACATACATAACAAACATATATTGTATCCAGCTACAGAAAGTAACGTCTATAATCTTACAATATCACTAGAATATCGATGTATGAAGGGAGTTGTGCAATTTAACATAACAACTTAAATCAGTCAGCAAATTTCTGTCGGTCCTGCTAGCTCAGTTGGTAAAGGCGTTGGTTCCTTGGCTTTTATTTTGTAATCGGGCGACGTCAGTTCAATCACGACACCAAACCATTGATTTCCTTGACACTTTTTTGGTTTATGTTTTCACGAAGTAATACAAACCAAATCATTTTTATACTATGATGCACTGTTTGTAAATATTGTTTTAAATTTTTGTAGTAATTATTTATTCGCCACAAAAATGAAAATATGGAAATTATATAACAATGTTTCTAAATGTTATTTATCCAAAGAAATATAATGTAATGGATATATAATTTATATAGGGTTGGGAATCTCTGAACGTCTGGATAATAAAAATTTAGAAACATCGTTATATATAATTACCATATTTTCATTTTTGTGGCGAATAAATAATTACTACCAAAATATTGACAAACAGTATACAAAATGATTTGGTTTATATTACTTCGTGAAAACATAAACCAAAAAAATGTAAAGAAAATCAATGGTTTGGTGTCGGGATTGAACCGGCGTCACCCGATTGCAAAATAAATGCCAAGGAACTGACGCCTTTATCAACTGAGCTAGCTGGACCAACAGAAATTCACTGACTGATTTAAGTGGTTATGATAAATTGTAAACTCTTCCTTCATACATCGATATTCTACTGATATTATGAGATTATACACGTTACTTTCTGTAGCTGGATACGATATATGTTTGCTATGTATGTATATTGGTGTACATTATCTCCCGTTGGTTGCATTCGATATAATTATTCTGAAAACGATCGAGTCCAAGCTCGGAGATACCTAGTCGACTTGGTCTTGTAGGCTCATTCGTATTCATTGTTTTGACTAAAATTGAATTCATGTGGAACCGTAAGATAACTGCTTGTTCCTCTATGATGACTAGTGTTTGTATTACATCGGAATATTGCACAATAACTCATTCTGACGCTCGTTTCGACCAAAAAACTATCCTTGTAAACATGCTCTGAATGCATGGAAAGGGTCGGTCTGCTGCGAGTGTGGGTCATATGTGACATTACGATACCACGTGAACGCCTAGTTCATAAAATTTATATTTTCCGCGGGAATCGCTACACAGACGGATTTTAAATCGAATTTATGCTACAAATGTATTTTTCTGTATTTTTTTAATGTTCTCGAATGTTACATACAATATTAAACTTTGTGTACACATAGAAAACGGATTTTAGCTAATGCCTTGTTTTTATTTCCTTTAATAAAATAACACAGTTTACTGAATGACTGTAAACATTCTGGACATTTTCCACATCATCTGCCTTTCTAATTTTCAACATATTTATGCTTTTTAACGTTTTTAAAATGTAATTTTCCAAACAGTTCTCAAACACTTACGCTTTTCAGCACCTTTAAATTAGTAGTCTGCTTTCACTCTCTGGACAGTTCTCAATACTTGTATGGATGTTTTAAATGTTCATTTTTTGATTCAAATTATGTTGATTCAAATGTTGTTACCAACCCCATGCAGAAACTCAGCAATTATTTTTAACATTTAAAGCACCATATATTATAATACAAATCAGTGGAGCAAAAGAAGGATCTACCTTCAAATTTTCACTCACCTTTTTCTAAATAAATATAATATATAATATTACAACTCAAAAGGTTTCTATACTATCTAAAACAGAAATCACAAACAACATAAACTATTATTTTTCCCATTACTTTCTTTCCTTTTGAGTTACTTTTTGTATGTTACTCTTTCCTGTTACTTTCTTTACTACAACCTTTTTTCACAAACTAAATGCCACAGGCAGCACTATGGCAACATGCATCAAATCACACCAAAGGACACCAATGTTACATGTCTGTGCATGGTCTGGCAGGAGGATATCCTGCTTACAGGAGACAATACAAACATAATTATCCCTGAGCTGTCTAATCTATTGCCTGCAAACTGCCGAGATCAGGGGACTGTTTCAGTAGGACAACGAGCGCATAAAGAAAGTCAATCATTAAACAGAATCCGGTGTTAAATCTAACCTGCTTTTTCAAAATGCAAAAAGCTGCCCTGAATCACTGAGGATATTATTACGTGACACACCGACAAAAGTGTCCTGGTAGCATGTCCTGGTGTGGGCAGTTTCTGGTATACAACATCAATGTTAAGGAGCAAAATCAATTTTAAAGCGGAAATTCTGGCTTAATTTAAAGGCACATAGGAATGTTAATGAGCGGTTGAGTTCAATATCCTGGTGCTAGTACATTGAGCACTTGATGGCTGTGCACCATGAAGTACATTACTAACAGCATCACTTGACATCAGACCACTGGATTGCTGTGATCTATTGACCTTTACGTGTGGACTAACCAATCATCCTACATTAAAGCACCAAAACCACAGCCTGCAACCACTGCACAGAATACCAACATTAATCTTATTTTTTATAGTGTGGGGCCAACGTCACTCGGTTTGTTCCACCCTCTTGAAAACATTTCTTTCTTCTGCCATTCATCTCTCTCTCGGGTTCGGGCCTTCATCCCTGACCTTTTACCACCTCCCTTTACATTGTGTCTTCGTTGTCATTCCTTCTACCATAGCAACATCACATGTTGGTTTTAGAGTTAATCTGAAGAGCAAATTTCTGTCAATAAAATTGTGTACATAACCACATGCTTTATGAATGGATTGGTGCCAAATTAAAGCTGAACGACCTTAAATGTTATGTGATTTTAGCTTCTGAGGATGTTTCATTATTTCCAGTGCCTGTTTGACATGTAGTAACACCTGTTATTAACCTGTTTGACATGTAGTAACACCTGTTATTAACCTGTTTGACATGTAGTAACATTTGTTATTAACCTGTTTGACATATAGTAATACCTGTTATTAACCTGTTTGACATGTAGTAACACCTGTTATTAACCTGTTTGCCATGTAGTAACACCTGTTATTAACCTGTTTGACATGTAGTAACACCTCTATTAACCTGTTTGACATGTAGTAACACCTGTTATTAACCTGTTTGACATGTAGTAACACCTGTTATTAACCTGTTTGACATGTAGTAACACCTGTTATTAACCTGTTTGGAAAACTGTTGACTTTTAATATATATTTACCATTATACTTTTACTTATACATAATTATTAAATTTAAAACCATAGTATAATTACCAGGTATATGACAATATTGTCTGAAACTACTACATTTAATCGTTATCCTTTTTAACAACTGTTTTATTTGCTTTTGCTATAGTAATCCTTTTTCTTATGATACATAATATTACATATTACGGTATTTGCCCATTATCGCCGATGGGCGAGTAAGTCGCGTTATTGTAAAAGTAGGGGTGGGCGGTTATGCAGACATATGGTGCTAACATAGATCCGTATTATCGCCCCCCCCCATACAAAAAATGGTGCAAACATAAAGCAGGTGTACAAGATAACAACTGGACATCAACTAGCACCACGTTTCCAAAGCGTTCGTACTATATGAAGCAATAATTGAAATAGGAAGCATTGTCATTGATGGACGTCTGTTGAAAATTATATGAATAGCTTTGCGGATATTTGTATTCAGTGATAATTTGAACTCGCATAATCCAATTTTCGCTTAGTTAAGTCGATCTTTTTCCTTGGTCCCGTGCCTATCTATATGGCATATAGGCCCTGATAAGTGGAACTTCTGATAACTAGAAGTACTACCATGTACTCTGGAGGTTAGACTTATCCAGAGTGCACTTTAGCTTGGAGATTGCATTGTAATTATACAATTTCATGAATCGTTTTCAGTTTGTGTTGTCATAGGAAGGATTGATTCCCGCTTTGTGAAACCGTTTCCAACATCACGGTCAAGGGCCAGTTTCATGGAATGTTCATATTGTACGAAACATCATACAAAGGTTCTCAATTCATTCATAGTTTGTCAATCAGGAGTTTGTAGTGCTCGCTGTGTGTTGTAAATTTATTCTGAGTTAATATCGTCTTTGTTAAACTTCCACATTTCAAGTCCCTACGGCGGGTTTCACCTTTGTTTGCAAGCTTCATGAAACCTGCTCTGACAGCACCCCCAAGTGAAAATGAATAAATATGGCAGGTGTCACCACTACATTTGCAATGTTTTAGAAGTGGGACATCCGGGCGCTGGTCATTTTATTTTCACCTTTCTTCGTGGCTACGGATGGTCCCACGATCATTCATCTCAGTTGCTAAAGAAATTTACGTTATTATGACATAACGCTGACATTGAGGAACATTTCTTATATTACTCTTCTAAATCAGCCCGTCTATGGCGTCACCATTTGAGCATTAAATCAACTAGGCGTTCTAGACATAGTTTGTGCGAAGTATGGATACCGCCTTCGCTGGTTACTGGCACATATGGTCAGCGCTACCATCGATGAATTTTTCCAATATTGCTTTTTAATGTTTACAATTGGAGGAATGGTTATTATTACATGGTATATTATGTGAATAAAGTTATTTCATATAAAAAGACAAACTATAAAGTGGCGAGGTTGGGAGCTAGTCAATCAGAATCAATGTCTGCTGGCTGAAGCACCAACCAGTGACAGATGATGTGAAATCTGAAGAATATTCAACAACTTTCTGGCGATTTTGTGGCCTATCTGCATGCTTTATTACACGATATATTACGTGAAAAAGTTACGTCATATAATAAACTAGAAAAACTGAACAAAGTTATTCAAAATGCAATGCCTGCTGGCTGAAGCACTAATCAGTGCCGAATGAGCTATAGAAATATCGGAGCAGACCACATTCAGTCTCAACAATATTCAACAACGTTCTGCCCGTCTTATTGCATGTTTATCGTCTATATTCTGATAACAAATGTATTTATGTGTGGGGCTGAGATGGGGGTGGACTGTAATGTGAGCAGGTGGGAAATAGGGAGGGAGCAATAATGAGGGTACAGGTGGTAACCCGGTCAAATACGGTATATACCAGGTATATTCTGTACCTACATTTGTATTCAAAATATGATTGAAATGGAAATAACTTGATTTATTATTATAATATTATCATGTGGAAGGTTACCTTGAAGTTAAGGCCTTATATGGGTTACGACACATTAATTGCAAGCTATTACCATAATTGTATCATGCACTAATTTACAATTTAAAAGTCATTAGGCCCGTCTGGTTACCACGGTGATTCTGAATGGGAACCATCAAAGCAGCCAGCAAGATGACATCTGACAGAACATGACAATGCAACCCATAACAGCGCAAATTAACTCCACATTATCCTAGTATTGGACGAGAATATTTCCTGACCTTCTGTTATGTTTCTAATAGACTATTAGACCTGTTGGCATTCCGCCCGTCGACAACATTTCATTAAACTTATTTAATTACGATAAATTAGAGCGTTGGTAAACTATGTTAACGCGGTAATAACTGTCACTTGACTTGTGTTACTATGGTCAAGTCATTACGATCAGTAAATGTGGTGCGAGGCATTGTTTGTTTTGCGCCGACATCAATCGAATCGTTTCCCTTCTGCCAGTCGTGGCTTCCGTGAATAGGCCCCTTCGGCGGGTTCGCCTGGCTTCGGCGACTTGTAAAGTGCAATTGAAATTCACACATAGGCTACGCCCACATAATAATGGGATTGATGTGTTTAATGCAGCGCAGTAGGGAAGATCAGTATGCTAACATTGCGCAAATAGTATCTTTTTGCTGCGATAAACGCAAATTTGCTTGGTGCGCCAAAATATGAATTCGTCAACCGCATACGAAACGGCGAATCGATCGCAGTATTATTCGGCACGGTAAATGTGCGTTCTAGATTGGTGTTTTGGTATTGATTGAAAGACGAAGTTAAGCCAGCTATGAGCGTATTTATTATAGTTTTTCAATCTTTAGTCAACCTTAGGACTGCATTTGTCAACTCATTTCCGTATTCAGCTGCTGAGGTTTCATTACGTCATCGGTACCATATTATCGTTCAGTTCACTGTGGAGTGTTAATCCGTAATCTATTTTAAAACTCTACAACATATATTAATTGTATTCAATTCAACAGTGTACGTATGGCATTTAAACATAATACACATTGACGTTGGCTGGCATCTTAATAAGCTTCATGAACCGCGCAATTATAGATAGCGCGGGCTGCACAATGACTGGCTTAGCCTTCGACCTGGCGTTCTTGGTCAGTTGGTGCAGCGACCGTGGCCGTCGTCTTAGCTAGCGCCCATGGTGGCAGATACCGGAACACATTTCCGTGCCCCGCTGTCGAATTTGCGAAAACAAAATATAGTTTTCTATAGAACATTTTTCATATATGTTGGAGTTAAACAGTAATTTTTTTTAACTGTCTTAATTTTTTTGTTCGCCGATGGAGTCATTATTGTTGGTTACTTGCCTGACAAAACATCTCATCGTTCTACTTTTACTTCTACTTTTACTTCAAGTACTTTTGGAAAGTAGTTTTACTTTTTACTCAAGTAGGATTTTTAGACGCTACTTTTACTTCTACTCAAGTAGTTCTGAGCTGAATTACTTTTACTTCTACTCAAGTATAAAATTAAAGTAATTCAGTCACCCCTGCTAATAGTGATGTACTTATGGGCATCCCACTGTTAGGCGAGCAAGCCGACTCATGTTTGTGTGTATGCAGCAAAAGAAACTATTCTAGTAACCAACACAGACAGGATTGATGACGGCAAGAACAGAAAACCTACAGCTAGCAAGGAAGTAATTTTGATCTAGCAAGACACGTTATCCCCATGGCTATATAACTTAGTGTAGATATAAATATACAGTGCTAAAGTCACTGGTGTAGTTACAGATGTAGTGAAATTAAGTAACATTTCCTGGATGTCGTTGACAATATAAATGTCAAAAGATATACAAGTTGCAATCATGAATTGTCATGTTTTTCACTGGTGTTTCACTTATAATAACAAAACTAGATGACCGTTTCTTTTGAGTCAGTGGATGTGTGCCGACTCAGCGTGAAAACTGAGATTGTTTTGTTTTTAATTAACATTCAATGAAATGATCAATTACAGGTTGAAAGTTACAAATTTTCATTGTCATGGTTTTAAAACATCCGTGTACGATATTTTACCTGTTCATGAATAATATATAATTTATGTCTTCCGTCGGGCTATTACTATTGTTAATTAATATAATGCAGGTACAGTCATAATGGCCGTTTGATGTATACAATAACTGAAAACAGTGTGTGAGTTGTAAATGGGCAATATTTATTGCCTATGGTCAAATGTCATGGCATAATTCACACCAGTGCAATTGTATTGATGCAAAGAACCAATTATTGTTCAAGATTCCACACAATACAATGCTTAAATAAACATGACATTCACACAAACATCAAAGGTGAGGGTGTTAACCACACAGATAGTTTCCTTTCTCAGCATGTGCTAGAACCAACCAGGGGTGAAAATGCGTTAGACATAGTTTTGTCCTCACAGAATAAATTAGTTGACAATGTCAATATATTATGGGGAGTAGTGATCACAGTTTGGGCAGAATCACATCCACCCCAGGTGATTTATTATCCTTCATAACCCTTATTTTCTTAGCTACCATTTACACCTGCTGATGTTTCCCCTTCTGGTTACACCTTTCACCATCGACCATGTTTAGTCGGCCGTGGAGGTGGTGTTGGCTTTCTAATATCACAGCAGTTCAAAGTTAAATTACATTCTAACCCTGAATACTCCAGTTTTTAAGACCACCATACTTTTGTCATTGCTAATGTTAATGTTTTTATAACCCCATTAGAGTCGAAACACAATGTGTCTTACAGAGCCATTCATAGGATTGAAATTAGTTTTAATGGCTAATATCCTTATATCTGACCTTATCACAGATAAAAAAAACATATATCTGACTTATATAAACAGTACTGTCAAAACTCAATGCATTATTCAATAAACATGCACCTATAAAATCCAAATATGTGTCAGAAAGGCCACCGGCTCCATGGATGACTTCCGAAATTATACTATCTAAAATGTGTCGTCGTTATTAAGAGCGTCTAATCACCGTGTATGGCACAAATTGCGCTCGCCATTAAATAGGTCGCGTTATTCTAAGCAATGGCACCTCTGTAAGAGACAAAAGGCCAAAGCTAAATCAGATTATTATACACACAAAAATGGACTGCATCAATAACATTCTATACAGACGGCCTACTCCATCGCTACCTGATCATGTGTCAATTAAGTCTCTGTGATTCGTTCTCTAGACACTTTAAGATTAAAATCAATATTATTCGTTCTGCTTTCCCACGTCATACTTTAAGTAATGTCAGTGTGGACTTTCCACAAGTAAATTCTCTACTTGTATCATTTGAACCTGCAACAGTTAATGAAGTTAGGAAAATAATTATGTCCTCCCCAAATAAATCTTGTGCACTTGATCCATTTCCAACAATACCGCTAAAAGCATGTCTCGATACACTAATTGGACCTATAACAAATATTATAGATGCATCACTTTGCTCTGGCTGTTTTCCTGATGATTTCAAATACGCCCATGTCACACCACTTCTTAAGAAGTCATCTCTGCCTAAACAAGACCTAAACATTTATAGACCTATTTATAACCTCAGATTTATTTCCAAAATACTAGAAAAGATTGTAGCAAGTCGTCTACGGTTTCACATTAGCACAAATGTCTTAACTAATGTGTCACAATCGGCATATAGACAGTTTCATTCAACAGAGACTGCCCTCTTAAAGGTTCATAATGACATTAACTTGAACATTAATAACGGTAAAGTGACTGCACTTACTTTACTAGATCTCTCTGCCGCTTTTGACACGATTGATCACAGCATTCTCATTGAACGCCTATTAAGGTGGCTGCATCGGCTATTATATGCTTCTTTTGAATTAATAATTTCTAATATAAGTTTTGAACATAAGCTAACCATTTTTTCTTAGAGTTTGCCTCAAATACTAAACAATACTCCAGACCAAAAAGAAATGATTTTTTATGTTGTTTAGAGAGATTTAAATGTTTAAAGACAATTAAAAAATATGTCAAAAATCACCTTAAAATGGCATTTTATTTCATTTTGAGAAACTCCCCCCAATGTTTTTTTATAGTTGTAAGTACAAACATGTTATTGACATATCTGGCACAGCTCTAAGCTGGTTTTCTTCATATCTATCTGATATATACCAAACTATAAAGATTGGGAACTGCTTTTCAGCTGCACTGCTGGCTTTATTTTGTGTTCCCCAGGGTTCTGTTCTTGGGCCTTTGCTTTTTACTCTTTACACTACACCACTAAGCTCTGTTATCAAAGACATAACTTGGATCATCATCTTTATGCTGATGATACTCAGATCTACATTTCGTTGGATACCCCGGACACAAATCGCTCCCTTAACCAACTTAGTGATTGCCTTCAAGATATCTTCCACTGGATGATTGACAGCAAGTTGAAATTAAATGCGAATAAAACTGAATTGATCATTATTGGTACTCCAATGCAGCGTAGTAAACTTAATGGTTTTTTCCCTACGAGTATTTTGAATCAGTATATCATGCCAGCAACCTCGGTGCAGAATCTAGGAGTGATCTTTGATAGTAACTTCAATTTCCGACAACACATATCTCAAACATGTCACTGCTGTTTTTATCATATTCGTGATCTTCGCCTATTCGCCAGTATTGTCATTTTCTGTTGCTAAACCTATTGCAACAGCGCTTGTTAGCACCAGACTTGACTATTGCAATTCCCTCCTTTATAATATCGCTAGCAAGGATATCACAAAACTTCATTGTGTCCAAAATTTTTCAGCAAGAGTAATTACAAGATCTCGTTTTTCTCGCTCTGTACCACTTTTGAAGTCTTTGCATTGGCTTCCTGTACAATATCGTATAATATTTAAGATCTGTACCATTACTTACCAGGCACTGTCCAGTAAGAACCATCTTATTTGCATTCATTGCTTACTCCTATAATAAAAACCTATCCAGCTTCGATCATCTAGTTCTAACCTACTTTTTGTTCCTAGAGTCAACACTAACATTGGAACTAGGGCTTTTTCTGTTGCTGCACCAACTCTTTAGAATATGCTCCCTCTTAGTGTTAGATCAGTTGAAAAATATTACAAAATTCCATCATCATTTAAAATCTTATCTTTACAACCTTGCTTATCCACCATAGCTCCCTAGCGCCTTCACGCATCTGTTAGCAACTGGAATACTACTTATGGATTTTGAGATTGACCAATCCTTTTGTTTTGATGCACCTCTGAGCTTGGTTTCCAAGGATTTAGACGCAATAGAAGTTATCTTATTATTATTATAGCGTTTTGTCCTTTTTCATTCTCCTCTATGCTTATGTTTGGACTTCGATAAACTAACCCAACCGTTAACGTTGAGTTTCCTGTAACTATGTTACACCAAACAGCTTCTTCACAATCTGCTTCTCTTTATAATTTTATTTCATCAGATTATTTAATATGTAGAGAATTTAGAATGATAACACACATATTATAAATCTTCTTAATTGCTGAATGTTGTACAGGCTCCGAAAAGCCAATTTATATGCAAATGGCTATAGCTGGGGTGGGGGGTTTGTTTACATTTGAGGCCATCTGGTGTTGGGGAGGCAAGAGCCCTATACAGAGGGCCTTTGTTCAGAAGATTACTATAAGTTCACTGGCACCCTGACAAGATTTCTAGAGACCTGTAGACTTGGAAATGACATAACTAAAGGGTCAGCGTCTCACCCAAGGCTATGGTTGTAGCAGTATGAATAAGGGGGATTTGTGGATAATCCGGGTGACTAATGGGGCACACTGCCGGAGGAACGTTTCTCATTAAGCACTGTCACCGAGCACCCTGCGAAAAGTACTAAAAGACTAAGACTATCGCAGTACACCCGTGAAAATCAGTTATTCGCAGACTCAGTGAGTAATTCGGTTGCTGAATATAAGCCGCCACCGCCTGAACTTAACGTTCTGACATGTATAATTCGGTTTCTGTGTATAAGCCACCGCCGTCTGAACCTATCGTTCCGACATTTAGAATATATCAGTTACAATTCGGTTGCTGTAATTGCCGCCGCCGTCTGAACCTATTGTTCTGACTTTTATAACTGGGTAGTATTTAGCAGACATAGCCGTATACTGTGTATTAGATCTTGTATTGGTAGAATTTTCCGCATATAATAAACTGTGAAAACGTACAACCTGACTTATCATTAGTACGACTGAGTAAGTGAACATGTGCAAACGCTACAAATGTGTAAAATAACTCCACCTCCCCTTCATCCTATTCTATCTTTCCTAAACATTGCATAGCCCGACAGTCCCAAATCGGCATCTGATATATCAGTGGTGGCCCATGATTCAGTTATACCTATCATATTCTACCATAATGTTTAGTTCACTTCTTTTGTTTACTATGCTCCTTGCATTTAAACAAATGCATTTATATCCAGCTTCAGAAAAGTTTTCCAGGCTGTTCTTTGCCGATTTATTTGTGCTTCATGCCTCCAGATTCAGGCTTCTTTGTGAATCCCTCCTGCGAATCTAGTTTAAATAAATGCAACCTGGCCCCCTGTCAACAGATCGAAGCAGGTTCTCTGAGAAAACTGCTGCCCCCTTTCCACTTAGATGGAGGCTATCTCTCATGTACATGTCTTCCCTCCCAACAAAGTATCCCCATAAATCTGCGAATCCCCGTCTTCTTCACACACCTGCTCAACTAGTGTGTTGATTGCCATCCTCTTGCAGTTTCCATATGTTTCCTTTCCTCCCATTACTGGCAAAATTCCTGAGAGAATAATCTGTTCAACTCTTGTCTTCTTTAACTTCCTCACTAACTGCCTATACTTCTGTACTATCCCAGTTGTTCCCTCCCTGTCTGCATTATTTGTCCCTACATGTACTAGTTTAGACCGTCCTTTGCCATGCCCCAATACTTTCTCTACCCTTTCAGTGACATGTTCTATCCTAGCCCCCAGTAGACAAACAATGACGTCCTCCCCCCTCACTTAGTGTTTGTCTGTCTTTCTCAGAATAGAGTCGCCCATTTCTCACTGCCCCCTCAATAATTGCCTCAGAGTAGCTCCTTCACTGGTTTGCATGTCTGTTTGTTGTCTTTTCCTCTCTCCTGTCACATTCTCTTCCGTTCCATCCATTCTTTCATGTCGCTTTTTCTCTTGTCATCTTTCCTCCCAACATCGTCTCTTTTATCGACTTCTCTTCTGCACATTTACTCTCACTTCCTTTCGTTCCATCAACTTTCCTCCCATTGCTTTTTCTTCTCTCCTGTCTCAGTTTCCCTCCTACCTCCTTCTCTACAGTCACTTTCATCTTCTCCCCTGTCTCAGTTTCCCTCCTACCTCCTTCTCTACAGTCACTTTCATCTTCTCTCCTGTCTCAGTTTCCCTCCTACCTCCTTCTCTACAGTCACTTTCATCTTCTCTCCTGTCTCAGTTTCCCTCCTACCTCCTTCTCTACAGTCACTTTCATCTTCTCTCCTGTCTCAGTTTCCCTCCTACCTCCTTCTCTACAGTCACTTTCATCTTCTCTCCTGTCTCAGTTTCCCTCCTACCTCCTTCTCTACAGTCATTTCATCTTCTCTCCTGTCTCAGTTTCCCTCCTACCTCCTTCTCTACAGTCACTTTCATCTTCTCTCCTGTCTCAGTTTCCCTCCTACCTCCTTCTCTACAGTCACTTTCATCTTCTCCCCTGTCTCAGTTTCCCTCCTACCTCCTTCTCTACAGTCACTTTCATCTTCTCCCCTGTCTCAGTTTCCCTCCTACCTCCTTCTCTACAGTCACTTTCATCTTCTCTCCTGTCTCAGTTTCCCTCCTACCTCCTTCTCTACAGTCACTTTCATCTTCTCTCCTGTCTCAGTTTCCCTCCTACCTCCTTCTCTACAGTCACTTTCATCTTCTCTCCTGTCTCAGTTTCCCTCCTACCTCCTTCTCTACAGTCACTTTCATCTTCTCTCCTGTCTCAGTTTCCCTCCTACCTCCTTCTCTACAGTCACTTTCATCTTCAAGCCTGTCACGTTTCCTGCCGTCACTTCTCCAATTTCTTCCATTCCAATCACCTTCCCTCCTCTCAGTCCCCTTTCCTCAATCTTCTTGCCACTACTCTGCTCCTTCAGTCTCACAGCATTCCCAACTCTCTCCCTGTCATCTCTCTCCATTCCACCTGTCTCCTTGCTAATTCTCATCTCCATCCTCTTCACAATACAGTATCTGTCAACCTAAGTACCTCCTTCTGCAGACATTCCACCTTCCAACACCCCACGCACTGAAAGATGAATCCCTCTTCCTTAGTATCTACCCATGACTTCCCACAGCCGGACAAGGCAAAATCCACCCAGCTGTGGCAGTCATCGCACACCAAGTGTCGCTTTACCTTGACTTACTGCTTGCATGGCGCATTTCAGAATTTATTTAATAATAATGATAATAATATAATTAGCTATTCAAAATAGTTTAGTCAACTACGTTTACACTATTCACTATGTAGTCTTTAAGAAGACTGTTTACTTGTGCATAAATGCTACACTATTAAAACTAAGATAGTCTTTAGAAAGACTGTTCCTGTGTACTACAGCACATTTGATGTTACAGCAGATTTTAATTACACAGCTGACTATCTGCCCTATCACAAATGCTAATGTTACCAGTAGTGTCACCGAGTGACCTATTTTAAATACACTCAGTTACTTTACACTAGACTGCCTTATTGATGTGATTGCTAATCAAAGTAACTAGCAGGTACTGGCTTACTCAGATATTATCTTATTTAAGTAGTTTTATGTTTGTTGCTTTATCTCCTATATATTCTACCACATAATCAGGTTTGTTAATCTTGTTTATAAACTTACCGAAATCTTTAGCCAAAATTACCCTATTATCACACACTAGACTAAAGTGTTCTAAAATACTTTATCTGACTAACTTTAAGCACAACTGTTACTCAATATCTGCCTACTGCTATTTCATGAAAAACATTAAGCACAGAATAATACTTATCGATCAATAATTCCACTGCTTTTCAACTTTTCTGCACCACAAATTCTTAACGATCTAGACAGGAAAACAAACCGGAAGCCACGGTACTGTCTGTTTTCAAATTACATTTAATGGAGGCAGATATATATTATCGTCCGGATGTAAAGTTCCGGTGGTGCCACTCGGTGAATTAGTAATACATGAAAAGACACCTGGGCAACGGGTGGAAACCCAGTGGAACGCACGTGTAGTGTGGCACGACTATGGCCTGTAATTGTTATTGTCATTCATGTCTCAAGTTAGTCATTATCGACGCAATTTATCATCACCTAAAAAAATTCTCCCCCTCATTGTATTTTGATAAAATCGACATCATTTGTCATTATCGACATCATTTGTCATAACTGACATAATTTGTCATCATCATTGACGCAATTTGTCATAATCTACTAAATTGTTCCTCGTCGTATTTTGACATATTCGACATAATTTGTCATTATCGACATAATTTGTCATCATTGATATAATTTGTCGTCATCGACAGAATTTTCATCATCGTCGTAAGACGGACACTTGTATAAGGATCCCGTCTGTATGAATTGTTGAGCGCATGCATGCAGTAGCAACTGCTTTGGCAGGGTTGGCCATCTTCGCGCAGGAGGCAATATAGGGCCTAGATAATGGCAGCTGTTTCACACCTTCGGTAGGTGGAACGCAGATGGTCGTACGTAGCGCATGAGTCGACCCATGCCACCTGCCGTCGGACGGCAGTGCTGCTTGCTCGCGCCATAGCCGGGCACACGGGCTCAACTCGCACGTCAACAAACTCAGTGTCGCCTAAGAAGCTTCTTTAGTTTGTATCGATTTGATGTTCACTGATAGTGATTTCTCATAAAGCAGCGTCGTCAGACGCAAGCAGGTGTTGCACTGTCTGGCTATGCAATGCGATATTTCTCAGATTGCCTTCCCAAGTTATACTCTACAGTAGCATATATAAACAGCAATAAGGCAAGAATACAACGTATTACATGTCCAAATATGTAACCATGTAACCATGTTACCATGTAACCATACTACTCTTCCAATATAAGATAACTTCTATTGTGAAACGTGTTTGAGTATTTACCAGGTAATGAATTAGGGCCGACGGAATAGGGGCCAACACATAGGAAGCGCTCCTTCCGAAGGCCGCGAGGGTCCCCAGCTGGGCGCACTGTCGCTAGCTCGCTGGCAGCCAGTGTTAAAGTTAGCTTGCCAGCGTGCGTACCAGGTCAAAAGAACGACCATTGTAAGAAAAGATGTTACCCGAGGTATCTCAAAGATTTAATAAAGTTCCATCCATAAGATTAACGTAGTATATATCAGGAACTTAACAAACTTTGATAGCACACACAATATATAATGCATTGCTAGGAACAAACACACGTGTGCGTTACCTAGGAATACAGAAGTAATTCCATGCTGACAATGTGAAGGAACTGTGTTATATTATAATGTAACCAGTAAAAGTTACACATTTATTAGTTAACAACACAATAAAAGGATCCATGAAGTATTGTTGGTGAAATACTTCCATGTAGTGGAATGTTTTCAGTAATTTACCAGAGCTCTGGAAATTACACGTGTCTTTCTTAATGGCGCAACAATTGAAAGCACTGCGCATGTCATGTAGTGGTGCATTGTGGACTGGGATAAGAGTCTCTAGTGGTAGTGGGGGGTCATCTCAAATCTTGGAGGAACTCTTATTTAGGATGCTAAATAACTATATTGCGGACCTCTCGAATTATGCGCAGGACATGGACAGGCTAAGTCCTCGTTATGTAACAAAGATGCCAGACTCTGAGCTACCCACTCTGCTTAGCGTCTTATGACAAGTAGGCATTCATCTTAGCCACTGCAGGATATTCCCAATTAGGTCATCTACCAAAATAATCCAATACCTTCTTCAAAAAGGTACACTATTTGTAGAATGGCCCATATCTTCATCAAACAGTTCACCATACCATGGGCATAACTTACATGTTTGTGAATGTCAAATATTGTTTGCAGCCTACCTCATTTAATACCACACAAAACGTTTTAACACTGATTCATCGTGATGTGCATAAACAGAAAATATTTAGAATGGTTGCATAATTACTAGTAATCGAGGACGTAAAGGTTTAATCCTTTCAAGGTTTATGACATAATGTCACGTTATTCCAGTGACACAATCAATAAAACAATAGTGTCAATCATACACATAATTAACACAGACGGTGATTAGCATGCAAATGCCAGGCATCAACATCAATTTCCTTCTTGCAACATGACACTCATAACAAAATTAATGCCGTATTGTGGAGCGCAGCGGTAAAGTTTCGGACTCTCGACTGAGAGAACCCGGGTTTGAGTCCTGTGCGGCCGTGTCTAACCTTGAGCAAGTTCATTTACTTCACGTTGCTTCAGTTCACTCAGCTGTATAAATGAGTACCTGGCTAAAGACAGTGGTGGATATTTGTGTTCGAAGTCTTCGCAGATTAATTGCAGCGTGGCTGAATACTTCTCAGAGAAGTGGAGAAGGTGCTCGCCTTGAGCAGTCCGGAGGACTGGATACTGCACTATATAAGAACTTACCTTGACATTTTTTACCTTCTTTTTAAATGGGCTCATGTTTACGGTAAATACATCATTATCACCCCATAATGTAATCCAATTTACCAGCTGTGAATTTAGGTTGCTTATGAACTTTTTAGTTCATCGCAGTATTCAAGGTAAACACGAGGCGTTTGGAGCCGCATAAAGCATCGGAGTTAAATGAGGGATTGGAAAGACATATTTGGCTTGTGTGAGATGACACCAGTTTTCAAACAAACAATTTAAATCATAGCAAAAACCAAAAAGGTCAGATCAGCTACACACAAATACAACAGAGAAAATTACTCCTGGGACAATAACTACCACACACACAAATGGTACAAATCGTAATAGTCAAGACAAAGAATTGACAATGACAACAATAGCAGTGACAATGTCAACACGCTTTTGTTTTTGAATGCCCAAGTAACATTTTGCAGCTTGTTCGAATAAAAAAAAATTAACATGCAAGCAATACTAAGTAAATCAACTCTGTGTGGGTCAATATGAAAATACAATACTTTTCATGTCTTTGCTGGCTTTTCATTACTTAACGTATCTAAGTGTGTCAAGCTTCTGAGCAGACAGAGATGGGTAGGACACATACAGAGAATGAGTGAGGAAAGACTGACGTAGACAGGACATGAGGAGACAATTAGTGACGAGACACTGATGTAGAAAGGACATGTGGAGAGAATGAGAGAGGAGAGACTGATGTAGACAGGACATGTAGAGAGAATGAGAGAGGAGAGGCTGATGTAGACAGGACACATAGAGAGAATGAGAGAGGAGAGACTGATGTAGACAGGACATGTAGAGAGAATGAGAGGAGAGACTGATGTAGACAGGACATGTAGAGAGAATGAGAGGAGAGACTGATGTAGACAGGACATGTAGAGAGATTGACTGAGGAGAGACTGATGTAGACAGGACATGTAGAGAGAATGAGAGAGGAGAGACTGATGTAGACAGGACATGTAGAGAGAATGAATGAGGAGAGACTGAAGTAGACAGGACATGTAGAGAGAATGAGCGAGGAGAGACTGGTGTAGATAGGACATGTAGAGAGAATGAGAGAGGAGAGACTGCTGTAAACAGGACACGTAGTGAGAATGAGTGAGGAGAGACTGATGTAGACAGGACATGTAGAGAGAATGAGTGAGGAGAGACTGACGTAGACAGGACATGTGGAGAGAATGAGAGGAGAGACTGATGTAGACAGGACATGTGGAGAGAATGAGTGAGAAAGGACATGTGAAGAGAATGAGTGAGAAGAGACTGATGTAGACAGGACATGTGGCGAGAATGAGTGAGGATAAACTGACGTAGACAAGACATGTAGAATGAATGAGTGAGGAGAGACTGATGTAGACAGGACATGTAGAGAGAATGAGAGAGGAGAGACTGATGTAGACAGGACATGTAGTGAGAATCAGAGAGGAGAGACTGACGTAGACAGGACACATAGAGAGAAAGAGTGAGGAGAGACTGACGTAGACAGGACATGTAGAGAGAATGAGTGAGGAGAGTCTGATGTCAACAGGACAAGTACAGAAGTTGCGAGAGGAAACATGGTGAGGACAGGACATGTAGAGAGAATGAATGAGGAGACACTGAAGTAGACAGGACATGTAGAGAGATTGACTGAGGAGAGACTGATGTAGACAGGACATGTAGAGAGAATGAGCAAGGAGAGACTGATGTAGACAGGACATGTAGAGAGAATGAGCAAGGAGAGACTGATGTAGACAGGACATGTAGAGAGAATGAGCGAGGAGAGACTGATGTAGACAGGGCATGTAGAGAGAATGAGCGAGGAGAGACTGGTGTAGACAGGACATGTAGAGAGAATGAGAGGAGAGAATGATGTAGACAGGACATGTAGAGAGAATGAGCGAGGAGAGACTGATGTAGACAGGACATGTAGAGAGAATGAATGAGGAGAGATTGACGTAGACAGGACACATAGAGAGAAAGAGTGAGGAGAGACTGACGTAGACAGGACATGTGGAGAGAATGAATGAGGAGAGATTGACGTAGACAGGACACATAGAGAGAAAGAGTGAGGAGAGTCTGATGTCAACAGGACAAGTACAGAAGTTGCGAGAGGAAACATGGTGAGGACAGGACATGTAGAGAGAATGAATGAGGAGACACTGAAGTAGACAGGACATGTAGAGAGATTGACTGAGGAGAGACTGATGTAGACAGGACATGTAGAGAGAATGAGCAAGGAGAGACTGATGTAGACAGGACATGTAGAGAGAATGAGCAAGGAGAGACTGATGTAGACAGGACATGTAGAGAGAATGAGCGAGGAGAGACTGATGTAGACAGGACATGTAGAGAGAATGAGCGAGGAGAGACTGGTGTAGACAGGACATGTAGAGAGAATGAGAGGAGAGAATGATGTAGACAGGACATGTAGAGAGAATGAGAAGAGAGAATGATGTAGACAGGACATGTAGAGAGAATGAGCGAGGAGAGACTGATGTAGACAGGACATGTAGAGAGAATGAGCGAGGAGAGACTGATGTAGACAGGACATGTAGAGAGAATGAGCGAGGAGAGACTGATGTAGACAGGACATGTAGAGAGAATGAGCGAGGAGAGACTGATGTAGACAGGACATGTAGAGAGAATGAGCGAGGAGAGACTGATGTAGACAGGACATGTAGAGAGAATGAGAGAGGAGAGACTCATGTAGACAGGACATGTAGAGAGAATGAGAGAGGAGAGACTGATGTAGACAGGACATGTAGAGAGAATGAGCGAGGAGAGACTGATGTAGACAGGACATGTAGAGAGAATGAGCGAGGAGAGACTGATGTAGACAGGACATGTAGAGAGAATGAGCGAGGAGAGACTCATGTAGACAGGACATGTAGAGAGAATGAGAGAGGAGAGACTGATGTAGACAGGACATGTGCAGAGAATGATCGAGGAGAGACTGATGTAGTTAGGACATGTACAGAGAATGAGTGAGGAGAGACCAACAAGGACAAAACAGAAGATGTTTATAGATGAGAAAGACCAAAGTTAAGATGAAAGACATTTAAGCAGTAGTTAAGCAGTAGAGTGACTAGAGCATCGGGCTCTCAATTGCGACAACCTGTGTTTGAATCCTGTTGATCCTCGGACAAGTTCGTTCACTCTGCGTTGCTCCCGTTCACTCAGCTGTATGAATTAATTACTCATATCCACCCTACACTGTTCCTTGACTAATGCTGCATTGTGCCTTCTTTCAATTTGAAAAAAATATTTCTATCAATATCAGGGCTGCCTACCTGACAAAAACAATTTCTGTAATGACCCCCCCCCCCCCACCTTTCTCTGAGACTGAAGTAGCTACAGTGACAAGCCCAGTCTGTTCACAGTGCCTGGGAATCCAGGAATTTACCAATTTAATCATCAAAAGTAGATATACTTTGTTTGTTTAGCAACATCCAATAAGCTAGATTGTGTTACTTACAGCTGTCAAAGTGCATGCATGGCCAGACATGCCCAAGTGTTTGTCGCTAGAGCACCACCAAGAGAAAAACAGCGCCAGTAAATAGCCAATAATCATCCAACAAGCTTCTAAATTTACAACACACAGCAGGAAACATTATAATTATTACTAAGAGTCAATGATAAAGTTAAATTGTTGTATTAAAAAAAAAAAAATTGAATAAAATATTGTAGTTTTATATTGCGATTACAACAATTATAATACTAATTTTATATTCTTCTAAGACATTTTATAATTATATTCATAACTTTCAGAAAACCATAATTATTTAATGTAATTTAATGGTTCTACCTTACGTCGGACTAAATATTTGTTGATAAATTGTAATAATTGAACAATGACAGTTTCTTCAGGGCATCTGGTGCAGCATTATTTATAGACTTAGGAATTCTTTAATGTGTATCATGTTCTTCAGTCGGATATTTTTATTTCCGTAATACGGCGGCAGTTTCCGTAATGCCATAATCTGAGGTGAATTTCCGTAATGATTACGGAAAATCCGTAATGGTAGGCAGCCCTGCAATATCCTCATAACCCTTTAATATCTGAAAAACTTCTATCTGGTCTCCTAGACTCTAATGATCTCAACCCCCATCTGATAGGCATCTTTCATAACCAAGATCTTTCAGTTCAGGAATCAGCTTAATTGCTCTTCGTTGCACTCTTAATTTCTAGCTTATCTATGTCCTTCTTACGATATGGCCTCCATATTGTTTGTACAGCTTGTATACAATATTCCAAATGTGGTTGCTATTTTACTATTGCTTTGTACAGTGGTACAATTAGTTGTTTCTGCTAATATGTAATATTCCTTCTAATTAGCCCTAGTGCAAATGCTGTTCAATTTTGGGAAATGTAAATGCCTCCACACAGGTCATGGGAATGAAGAGGTAAAATATAAAATAGGGGGTACTGTTCTAAGTACTACTGTAAAAGAAAAGGACTTAGGGTTAACCATTAGTGCTGATATGAAGGTTTCAGAGCAGTGCGGAATTGCAGCGTCAAAGGGAAATCAAATCCTTGGATTAATTAGGCGAAATATAGCGTATAAGAAAAAAGAATTAATAGTACCGCTGTACAAAACAATAGTGAGGCCTTATTTAGAATATTGTATACAAGCATGGAGGCCATATCGCAAGAAGGACATAGATATGCTAGAAAGAGTACAGAGGAGAGCGACTAAAATGATACCAAATCTGAGGGATCTTAGTTACGAAATACGCCTAAAAGAATGTGGTTTAACAACACTAGAGACCAGGAGATTGAGAGATCACATAGAAGTGTTTAAAATATTGAATGGTTATGAAAATATTGATAGAAACATCTTTTTCTCAGTTAAGAAAGATAGAAGGACCAGAGGACATGAAGCTACATTAGTAAAGGAGCAGTGTAGATTAGATATAAGAAAGTTCTCATTCTCACAAAGGACTGTAAATGAATGGAACAGATTATCTCCTGATTGTGTTGGTGCTAGTAGCGTGAATATGTTTAAAAATAAAATCGACACACACCTTAAAAAGGCGGGATACATGTAGATAAAAAGTATTGGACTCTCGATAAGCCAAAAGGCTTCCTTGTCCAACTGCCATCCAGAGTAATTTTCTGGATGGCAATCTTGTTAAATCTAGTGTTTGGTTACCCATTGAAGCAGCAATTCCACATTGCTCCGAAACGTTCATGTCAGTAATAACTGTTACTCCCAAGTCCTTTTCTTTTACAGTTTTGCCTAATATAGTATCCCCCATATCCATCAAAAATTGAATAACATTTGCCATTTTTCTGACCATTTGACCAATTTGGCTAGATCATCCTGTAAAGAGTGTTTATCTGCATCTGTTTTAACTGTTCTAAACACTTTTGTATCATCTGCGAATTTCAGTACTTTGCTTGATACATCATCATCCAAATCATTTATATATATCAAAAATAATAGTATCCAGACAGTTTTGTGGCACTGTACATTTATAAAGTGAGTACATAAAAGTACAAATAAAACAAAGTGAAACATAATCAAATCAATGACTCTACCTATGTAAAGTTCCACAAATGCACGACAGATTGTACTTCATGACATGACAGAAAAGGTCTTTCCCCCAAAAACTGCCTGAATATAAATTACATTTGCAGTGGTTATGTTTTCCAATGGAACCTGTGGGACTTTTTTTTATTATGGAATATCAAAGTACAGCTGTACCAGAGTTCTGATGCAAACTGGGCAGGTGCGAATAGCAAGTAACATGTTTTGTTTCCAGATGAATCGACCCTCGATAGAGTTATTATGCATTTTGGCTGATTGGACTGACCGTGATAAATATTGTTTTATAAATTCAATAAGCACATTTGCTAAACATGTGTTGTATTTTTATTAAATAAAAGAATATTATTTGCACAGTGGCAGTCCTCACGGTTATTTCATGAATTTTCCAATATCTGTTTCCCTTTATAAATATATATTTGCCTGGTGATGGTTTATGAGAACTGTGTTATTCATTTAGCGTAGGCCACAGGTTCCTGGTCTTCTCAGTGATTGGTATGTGGAACTCTGCCAGTCCGTGCTGTAAATACGAATCATTAGCCAGGGCATTGAGGCCAGGTGCTGGAGGTTGTCTTGTCGATGGTATACTTCCACATCAACACCTTGTTGATATCCCACAAAGGACCTGTTGTTTGTATCTTGCTAACAAACAGTAGCCAGTTACTCGACCAAGAAAGATACAAACTGGTTTTAGTTTCCCATTAAATAATAATGTTCCATAATAATGTTAGGAGTACTGCAAGCACCAAGGTCCACGCACCTCTCTCTCTCTCCGACACATCTCCTAAGGTATTCTTTTACCTTATATCATGTCACATTTTAGTTTTTTATTGATTTATTTCATACGTTTTACTTTTCCCCGAATTAATGAAATAAAATTGTTCGTTAAACTGTTCTTATATTGGTGTACAATTTGACATTATTATTTTATAGTAAACTATGTGCACGGTTTCAATTGATTAACAATTGTGTTTCGTAGACATCATTTAGACATCATTTATAAATACATGTAAAATATGTAGCATTTTGGGCGTCCAGTTGCCTCAACTACTCTAGTAATTACTAGCATCCTGGCATCAATTCTTATCACATGTATTATGTTGTATTACTTATGCCAAATAAATTTCAATTCAAAATGTTTGTTCGCCTGCTTGAACTATTGATGTACGAAATACCATAACATTTATAATTATAGAGTTAGTTACTTGCATGTTCTTGATATTTCCCAGAGGGCATTTCTCATACATAGCAGAACTGAGCGGTGATCAATTCTGCAGATGGTGCTGTCACCCATGAGTATGATTAAGCTGTTGGTTTCATTAATCCCAGTTGTTTCTGACAAAAGCCAATAAACATGCAATATGTAAAGTAATTGTTGGTCATAACCTACGGGTGGAGGGAGTCATGAGGCCCAATGACGTAAATTGAGGCTATTTAGTCTGTCAAATATACCAGTCTTTAGGCAAAACTGCTGATAGACATGCAATAACAAATTAGTATTAATCACAGTGCTGCTTTGAACCCTTGGGAAACATTAGTTACGTTTTAGTCTGGAGTCTTGCCTGATTAATGAACATTTCTGTCCTGTTTGTGAGACATCGATTTGAAACGCTGACATGAATTCTTCTGTGGATATGATAGCGATGGAACAAAGCAAGTATGAAGAGAAAAGCAACCTTATTTCATATGTATGATTCCACATTCAAACACAGTACCGATGGGATCACCACGTGGCATTGATAACTATCACCAAAGTAATGAACAGAAGATTGAGCTGAGACAAACATATATTTTTAGTAAATACTGAATTTCGCATTTAAAGACCAAGGTTAGTAGAACCAGAGGGCAGTCTAGTATTAGTAAAGTGCACACTGAGAAAGTTCTTGCAGTTATTTTCATTTTGAACAATCAATAAATGTATGAAACTATCATTTAAGGATACCTCTACAATGACTGTATTTATTTTATGAACACGGACAATGGTTTATAGATACAATATATTTTTCATTTATGTGTCCGCACCTGGAGAAACAGCGGTACCAGCAAATCAGAAATACGAATAATTGGTGTTCGATTACATATGAACAAAGACAAATTATTTTTACACAGATATTTTTTCTGAAAACTTAAGGTGCACAATGATAATAAATTTTGTAGGCTTTGAGGGTATCAAAAAACATACAATGTTCAAATACACTGTCATTACGGCATTCATTCTAGCAGGTTGAATATGCGAAAAATGTTATTTGAATATCTAACATGGGCAGGTTGGAGAGAAAAATTATCTGGAATCTCCATAAACCAATCAGTGGCATTCTTTTCCAATTGTCATCTGGAATGTTGTTTTATATGACAATCTTATTAAAATCTTGTTAAATCTTAAACCACATGCTCTGGAATATCTTCAGTGGTATTCGTACTTCTGACTTCTAAGTCAAACAGCATAATTTTTACGTAATTGAAGGGGAAATTGTGCACGAAAGATAGAACAGGACACTAGAAGGAGAAGACGATGACCAAGATTATGATAGAGAAACTGTATGAAGAGGGATCTAAAAATGGCAGGGATGAACAACAAACAGTGTTAGAAAATTGGAGGACTGGCATAGGTGGTGAAGTATTGTCAAGAGGAACAGAATTGGAGATTTAACCCCACAACATTTAATAATAATAAAATGTCTTCTTTAGCGTGAATGTCCTTGGAAAATCCGACCTCTGTGGTGTAGCAATATCAAAGAATTAGGTAATCTCTTGTTTGAGTACAATGTGAAAGTCGTCAACAGACAGATGTGTTCTGCAGCTAAGGAGGGTAGGCAATATTTAAGAAGGTCACTGCATTGTCAGATAAACATTCTCCGGAGTCAGTTTACTGTCAAAAGTCAAGTCGGACAGATAACAAAATCATATGTCCTGATTGCCATCATTGTTACTGCAGTGACCCATCTCCAACCAACAACCTGTGATAATACACTAATAATATAAAGGAGAACAATTTCTAAACGCCAATACTGACAGACTTTTTAGCAGAATCCTTATACAAGCAGCTTTCTCGGGAGTCATAAACGCCAGTGAAATATCATATGTCTTGATTATTGAAGTCAAAAAATGAGGTGAAAACCTTTTAACTATTTTTGGGAATTCTTTCATTACAGACGCAACAATTCTGCAAATGGACGTTCAATAATTGATGTGTTCCATGGTGTTATTCGATGATTAAAATACAACACAAGATAAATAGTTTGTGGCTCTGCGCATTATGCATTATTCTGATAGACTTTCTTGTAGTTCATTACCAAAAGTCTACGTTACAAATACACACGAATAACCTGATATATCATTGACTTGACTGGTTTCTGACTATTTTGCATTGACATGTACTAACATATTTTATTTGGTTTTACAAAACACTATTCGTGCTCTTTGATCACCTAAAAGCTGCATAGTTTCATAAAAACTGCATATTTGTTTTAATGTCGAGAAATTATTTTGGCCATTACATCCAGGTTGGCTCCTATGAGGGCAACTTCTTTAGTCTTAATAGGAGTCTCCAAAGTTGTATATTTAATATGACACCCAATTTAAATTTCACATTGTTATTGTTATACTATAATGTACATTATTATTATCATCATACCATAATGTATAAACAAGTCCATCCGTCCGTCCATCTGTCTGAATGTCTGTCCGTCTGGTAGCTTGCAAAAGCCAATTGCCAATGGCCAATGTTTATTGCCATCCTGTAGAACTTTGCAGTCAAGAGGATTTTGTGAGATAAAACAAAACATAGGCATCACTTTTGACCATTGGCCTTTCCCAAATTCATCCTCATGGTCGGTAATTGTCTCTGGATAGATTTGGCCCCCTTTTAGCTGACCCAATGGATAAGAACTCGTATGAAAAATTTTGAACTTATCATGCAAACAATTTGATGAGAATGGCCAGATATTTTGCTAAATTTCCCGACTGAAGTAAATCATTTGATATTTTGTCTGATAACGTCATACAAAAATAATGTGCAGAAACAAACAAGCATGTCATAATGAATACTAGGTGGTTTTCGTTTGACGCGAAATTTCTCTGAAATACAAGGACCAAAAAAAATTTATTGATAGAGTGAGTTTTAATTACCAAACACCAAATTGATTTCCTACTTTTACATCTATAAGTTGTAATGTACATCAAATGCGTGCATAACAGAGTTATTCCAGGACAAAATACGATACAAGATGAATAGTTTGTCGCTTTGTGCATTATGCACAGGGCTGCCTACCTGACAAAAACAATTTCCGTAACATCGAGAGTCCAATACTTTTATCTATCCCTTTTAAGGTATGTGTCAATTTTATTTTTAAACAATTCATGCTACCAGCACCAACACAATCAGGAGATAATCTGTTCCGCTCAATTACAGTCCTTTGTGAGAATGAGAGCTTTCTTATAACTAATCTACACTGATCCTTTGCTAATATAACTTCATGTCCTCTGGTTCTTCTATCTTTCTTAACTGAATAAACACATTTCTATCAATATTTTCATAACCATTCAATATTTTAAACACTACTATCTGATCTCCTCTCAATCTTCTGGTCTCTAATGTCGATAAACCACATTGTTTTAGGCATATTTCATAACTAAGATCCCTCAGTTTGGTATAATTTTAGTTGCTCTCCTCTGTACTCTTTCTAGCATATCTATGTCCTTCCTGCGATATGGCCTCCACGCTTGAATACAATAGTCTAAATGAGGCCTAACTATTGTTTTGTACAGCAGTATTATTAGCTCTTTTTCCTTATATGTTATATTTAACCTAATTAATCCAAGGGTTTGATTTCCCTTTCTAGCGGCAATACCGCACTGCTCTGAAACTTTCATATCAGCACTAAGTCCTTTTCTTTTACAGTAGTACTTAGTACAGAACCTCCCATTGTATATTGTACATCTTCGCTCCCATGTCCTGTGTGGAGGCATTTACATTTCCCAAAATTGAACAACATTTGCAATTTTTCAGACCATTTTATAAATCTATCAAGATCATCTTGTAAATGCTGTCTATCTTCATCACGTTTAATCCTGCTAAACAATTTTGTATCAACTGCAAATTTCAACACCTTGCTTGTTATATCATCGTCCAAATCGTTGATATATATTAAGAATACTATAGATCCCAGTACTGATCTCTGTGGTACCCCACTCCAAACTGATTTCTAGTTTGAAGCCTCCCCATCAACTACTACCCGTTGTCTTCTGTCAATTAGCCATTTTTCTATCCAGTTAATTAAACCATTTCCTTGCCATAGGCCTTTAGTTTCAGCAGTAATCTTTGATGTGACAATTTGTCAAAAGCTTTCTGAAAACCTAAATAGATGATATCAACTGGTGATCCCTCGTCTACCCACTTAGTGATATCCTACTAACCATACTTTAAGTTACGATACTAAACATACTTTGTTTCGATATAATTGTGTTGTCACACTGTAACTCCTGTCGCCAGACGTGTTAAGTCTCCCGCTTTTCGCGGGAGACTCCGGCTTTTGGCACCCATCTCCCGTTCTCCCGCGCGGGAAATTAAATCTCCAGTTTTTCATGCCTTCTCCCGTTTTATTTTTAAACCTCCAAAATGTCAGGCTATATGCTCCGTTTCTATAAACAAATATTTCCGGTATTTTCGTTTTAGTGGAATCGCAAGTGTTTTTCGATTACTATTTGTGTAATGACATTTTTAAATACCGGACACACCGGAAATGTGCAACAGATATTTTAATTGGATGGAAACTATCACGTGGTCTCGAAACAACGAATCTCATCAGTCGTTCTACAGCGCCCAGTAAGGCACACATAAACACACAATGTTATGGCACCAACGAAACAAAGTTTGCCTCGACCGAAAAAGAAATATTCGTCCACATTTTTACGTTGGATATCAAACAGTGATAGAGGTGTGATGCACGCGTTTTGCCAGGTGTGCAACTTGCACTTCAGCGTTGCAGCGGGTGGGAACTACGATGCCCTTCACCATGCCGCAATGTCGCAGCACGTGAATCTTGAACGTGCCTCACACACAAACGATCGAATGACGGGGTTGACGTCGTTCTTTGTCAACCACAAAGACCAAGAAATTACCAGGCGGGTAATTGTGGTGGAGGCTCTCTTTGCTGATATGGTCGCGGAGCACAACCTTTTGTTTATACTTGGAGACCACTTCACAAAGATCGTCAAGAAAATGTTTCCAGACAGTGAAGTCGCAAAGAAGTTTTCGTGCGGGCGGCAGAAAACGACCATGACATTGATAGTGAAGGGTGCGATCGCTCCAGAACGAAACAAGTTCTGATTTGGATTTGTTTTTGGTAAATTTGCTGGACCAATTTGCTTTGGCATTTTCATTGTGATCACTGATTAGTCTCATCATATGGAGCATTGCTAAGTAACTTCTCATTTACAGAATGTATAGAGTGAATTTCTAATAGTTTTGTAAATAATATGTAAATAAATTAAATATAATTCATGCATATAAAGAATAGTTCTCATTGATATTTTGGGTGAAATACTTTTCACAAATGGTGAGTTGTTTAATTTATAACATTGTACTTTGTGTATATCTGATGTTGTTAAGATTGGAGAATAATTGGGGTGTGTCATTCATGTCTTTATTATACTTAATGACCCAATTAACTGTCTTCCTTTGAATAGATGAATAACATCTATATTATAATTGTAATTCATTTAAGGAATTACATGCTTGTCATTTAGAGAGTAAATTACACAAGTTTGGATTTGTTTTTGGTAAATTTTCTTTGGCATTTTCATGGTGATCACTGATTAGTTTCACCACATGGAGCATTGTTATGTAACTAATCACTGATTAGTTTCACCACATGGAGCATTGTTATGTAACTTCTCATTTACAGAATGAGTCCTGCTAGTGCTAGGAATTCATGTATAGGGTGAATTTCTAATAGTTTTGTAAATTATATGTGAATAAGTTAAATAATTATAATTCATGCATATAAAGAATACTTCTCATTCATATTTTTCAGTGGGTGAAATACTTTTCACAATGTTGTCTTGTATTATATATAACAGTGTACTTTGTGAATGTCTCAAGTTGTTAAGATATTTTGCAATTAAAGTCTTTTACACTTCTTGTATGTCTTTTAATTATTCAACCACCGCGCAACGAAATCGGTCTTTGACGGCTCGATTTTACTTTACGCACAAATCTCCAGTTTTGTCATTTCAGAAACTTAACAGGTCTGCCTGTCGCCAGTTAAGCTCATCCTCCCACTACGTCTGCCCAGCTTCTCAGTGAAACTCTCTGATGGCGTCTATTGCATAACCCTGGCTTAGTGACCAGGAAATGACCCTGGCTTGGTGACTGCTCTCTGTGAAATTGACACTGCAGGGGAAACTGACTTATAGACTTTTCCAGGTCATAGATGTTACACTGGTGAAATGGGGTCTGCAGACTTAACACATTAAAAATAATGAGAACAAAAAGAGTTCTTGGAGTTTTTTGAATAATGGAAGTAAATAATTAACCAATTTGTCAGTAGTAACCCTGCCGGTTACAAACATCCTCGCTGATCTCCTATGCGAAGTGTGGAAATTAGCCGAGTCAAACTAGTAACTGACTTCGTCAGTCGCGACTGCGTCATCCGTGAGAACAGTGCAAATACTTACTCTAATTTGAAGATGGATAAACAACTTCTGGGAATCCCAATATACAGTATAAATGAATGACCGTTCGCCCATTAGCACAGGCAGCTGAGAAGTATTGTGTATTCAAATAATTGCTTCTACTTCCTAAATATTGCATGTAACACAAGCCATGGTTGGATTAAATTTACTTTATTATGACCACCTGACCTGCAGACAACCACTGATCTAATGAGCGATTTCATACGCTGAGCTTAAATTCAGAGTTTCACAAAGCGATCAGCCAGGGGGTACTGCTGGCTGGCACTGAGGTAATCAACAGCAGGGACCCCTGGGGCTAAAGGATGGTTAAGCTTGTTGGTTTGCACTTCAAAGGGATGTTTGTTTTGCAACATCCAATAAGTTACACTGTGTTAATTACTGCTCTCAAAGTGCCTGCATGGGGAGACATGCTAAAGTGTTTACATCTGTAGAGCATCACTGTGAGAAAGACAGCAACAGTGAAAAGCCAATAATCATCCAGAGCCTCCAAATTTACAACACACAGCAGGAAACACAGCGATAGAAATAAACCAGAATAGTTACTTGTCTGCTGGACAAGTAAGTTTTGAAATCTACTTGTCCGCCAAAATTTTAACTTGTCCGAGTGGTTGTCAAGGGGAATCGAATCTTCGGAAAAAACTTAAAAAAGGTCTGTCTTATTTTTATGACATCAACGCAATGTTCTTGCTGTTTCATTGCAAGTACATCTGAATGACTTGTGATCAAAGACACAATTTGATTTATCTGTGAGGAAGCGTTGTAACCTCAGGACTCCCCGTGGCCTCTAGGTTAGTTCTATTTGAATTGCTTGAATTTAACAATGACATTATCATGCATTTCTCCGCCTTCTTCTGGTATATTCTGAATTGGATACCAGTAGTCCCCAATACTATAACCATTAATTCTTCAACTTCAGGCAAGACGTCATAACCTGGATCTCGTGTGCATGGGAGGACTTGAGTGAGGAGGTGATATGTCAATCATTCAAGACGTCATAACCTGGATCTCGTGTGCATGGGAGGACTTGAGTGAGGAGGTGATATGTCAATCATTCAAGACGTCATAACCTGGATCTCGCGTGCATGGGAGGACTTGAGTGAGGAGGTGATATGTCAATCATTCAAGACGTCATAACCTGGATCTCGTGTGCATGGGAGGACTTGAGTGAGGAGGTGATATGTCAAATCATTCAAGACGTCATAACCTGGATCTCGCGTGCATGGGAGGACTTGAGTGAGGAGGTGATATGTCAATCATTCAAGACGTCATAACCTGGATCTCGCATGCATGGGAGGACTTCAGTGAGGAGGTGATATGCCGATCATCCAAGACGTGTGGTTTTTATTCAGCATTTGATGGCTCCGAGGATGATTTACACAACAGTCGTATGGTTGCGGCACTGAATGCTGCCGATGTGGCTGGTGGAACAGTGCAGAATGAGCTTCCCAAGATCATGTTCGACTCTGATGGTAATTCAGATTCCGAGTTCAGTGGATTCAGCAGCAATGGGATGACAGTGACTAGTAATCTGAGGTCATGAATGGTCATGGTGAAACATGTTTGATTATGGACTGGAAGTTTCTTGTTTATTGACTGTCATGACAAAGATATATACTGACTGTTGTAGTCTGTACAATCAGGATCATGGAGAGATTTCACCCATGTTTATTTTCTTGTGATAAATGCAGTGGCACTAAATTTGTCCAATGTTGTTTGTTCATTACTGATGAGTTTGTTCCAATGTATCACTGCATGAAGTAGGATGTAATAACAGGAATGTTGATGTTCATATTTATTCAGATGGCATACATGCACTGCAGGGAATAATTCGTTGGGGTTCGCATCACAATTTGCGAGTCATTCTAGCCCACCTGTGAATAAATTTCACACCATGGATCACTGTTATTGCAAACGAAATAATGTTATCATTTCCGTGGCTGTACGGAAATTTCCCAATGTGGTTTTTCCCCATTCGATTTCTCGGCATTGTGCTTCCGCTCGACAAAGTTCAGTTTGAATAATTCAATGTCGGGAGGCCAGATGTACAGTCCTGTATTCGAGCGAATCCTCCAATGGCATCACGGTATGCCCTGATTTCATGCTGTTAATTAGTTTTGCGTATTCGGTAGAACTCGGATTGAATAATTAATTGTTGGCGATCCAATTCGTGTGCCACTGTTCTAAAAATAACTTGCATGCTAACTGGTTCTGCACCGACGTCACTCATGATGGCATACACACTAGTCTCAAAAATTTAAGACTCGAACGTAAATTCAGATTTTTCAAACTTATCGCATTGGAGATTTTTCATATTCATGCCAATGAGTGATTTCGGTAATTGTTTTTATCATTACTATCCTCATCTATTTATTATTGATAATACTTTAATGTTTTTAATAATCATAACAGCTATATTACATGGCTTGTAATGCGCCTCGGAATGGTAATAATTGCCAGATTTATGATGCAGAGAAATGCTATAAAATTATAATTTTATTATTAGTATTATAAGTATTCTTACTTCCCAATCAAAACAAACTTTACTTACCACATTTCTCCTCATCCTCTCCTCCGTCACAGTCCGTGGAGAAGTTGCACCATTGACTCTTCCTGAGGCATCCGTCATGCTCTGGGCACATAAACTGTCCGTCCTTGAGGCATTTAGTCTCAGGATCAACCTCTGCAACAATATACAATTATGTCTTTAGTGTCCAACCAAAAATATACAACTATATAGCATCCAACTTGATCTCACACACAATTCACATGTATATGCAGTCTAATGTAAGACTTTTTAAATGTATCTAACTATTATTCTAAAATGTAATCCATGAAAAAATATGATAGAGAATAGGCCTATGATATTGGTATTTTAAAACTGCTCAAAGCACTTTACAGTTTACTCCCTGGTAGACCTGTTCACTCGAACACCATGTCAACTTCTCTGGGAAGCATTCAGCCATGCTGCAATTAATGCACGAAAACTATTCATACTCAAATATCGTACATTGCCTGTAGTACTTGTTTATCCAGCTGAGTGAACTGGAGCAACTTGGAATGAAACAGTGTTCACTTTAGGGTTTTAAAAAACGGGGTCCTAGTAGCCCGGGCCTAAAAAACAGGGTTCCAAAAACAAAAATGGGGTCCAAAGATGTGGACTATTAAATGGAATAAATTAATGTGTGGCTTGGATACATAAATCAATAAATAAATGTTCATGTCAAAAATGCTGACCGGACGCCAAGCAAGTCGTTCTACCTAGTTTCCGAATTAGCTATTAGGCTAATAGTTATATATATATATATATATATATACATGAGAATATAAGGGGAGAATGAAAGATGGAGTGAAGGAGCGATGGATAGAAAACTATGGAAGGAAAAGACACAGTGAGTGGTTCAGCTTTACTGTACCTGACCCTCACCCCTGTACAGCAGGGAACAAGGAAAACAACGGTACTGACGTGCATTAATGGCAACTACTATTCAGCATTCCATTTTTCACAGTTTGGTTGCTAGGTGGTGACACCATTTCATTGTGAAACAAAAGTGCAGTTGTCGACACAATTTGTATATCTGTCGTATTTCTTTGTAAGCGACCTGTCTAACATGGGACTAGAAATCACTTTGAAGAACAACAGACTTGCGCCGAAGCGAAACGTGAAAAATCGCATCCATGGTATGCGGTGAAACTTGAAAAACCGCATCTCAACTCAAAGACCCGCGTAATATCGCCCCCTAAACGGCATCAGCGCGAACACTGGTGAAAGAACTTGCCCAAGGTTCTAAACCGCAGCAGGCAGCTTCAAACCCGGGTTGTCGCGATTGAGAGTTGGGAACTCTGGCCTCTAAGCCACTGTTCTCCACAATAATATTTATATTATTCTTTCTTTTTTTCTTTCTTATTTTGAAGTAATTATATGTAATAAATAATAGTAAATGCTTTTACATCTACAAATATTGACAACAGCATAATATAAAAAGCCACTCTAAAACGATATGTGTTTAAAAGAGTCCTATACTATGACAAAATAACAATAAATTCATTTACAAATATCCACATCAGCACATTATAAAAAGTCTACTCTAGAAAGATGTCTTTGACTTTGAGTGTTCTATAATGTGGAAAAATAACAAATGCATTCACAAATATTCACACCAGCTTATTTAAAACAGCTACTCCAATAAAACAATGTATTTTTAAAAGTCAACTAGAAATGCTTCCACTTCCTTGGCCATGACTACTATAAAATGAAATGTTGAAAGAAAAGGTGGGGGATTGAGACACAGAGGATTGGAAATCTTCTTTTGGAACATTTATCCTAGTCTAGTTACAGTGCATGGTTCATTTATATGATGGCAATGATAGATGAACTTAGTCTCTGTCAAATATGTTTCTTCCTATCCTGTCAACTGCCACAATGTTTATGCTGAAGGGAATTAGAAAATAAAAAATCAGATTCACTAAGCCCCAGTACCGGGGCAGAGTGGATCACTATACCTGGGGAGTGAATCAAACATTAGATTCTAATAGATTATTAACAAATTGTGTATCTATTTGACTGAAGTAACCTAATTTGCTAACTGTTATATTAAATATAACACAATGCTCTGGGTTATGATTATTACAATATTATACTTACATTACAATAGTAGCCAGTGCCTAATTATTACAATAGTATACCCGGTACTTACATTACAATAGTAGCCTGTGTATAATTATTACAATATCATACTTACATTACAATAGTAGCCTGCACCTGATTATTACAATATTATACTTATATTACAATAGTAGCCTGTGCCTAATTATTACAATATCACACTTACATTACAATAGTAGCCTGTGCCTAATTATTACAATATCATACTTACATTACAATAGTAGCATGTGCCTAATTATTACAATATTATACTTACATTACAATAGTTGCCTGTGCCTAATTATTACAATAGTATACTTACATTACAATAGTAGCCTGTGTCTAATTATTACAATATTATACTTACATTACAATAGTAGCCTGTGTCTAATTATTACAATATCATACTTACATTACAATAGTAGCCTGTGTGTAATTATTACAATATTATACTTACATTACAATAACAACCTGTGTCTAATTATTACAATATCATACTTACATTACAATAGTAGCCTGTGTCTAATTATTACAATACTATATTTACATTACAATAGTAGTCTGTGTCTAATTATTATAATAGTAGCCTGTGTCTAATTATTACAATATTATACTTACATTACAATAGTAGCCTGTGCTTAATTGCTGTAGACAAACATCTAATTACAACAAAATATAATGTTATAGGATTATGTTGTCAGGATTACAGATTGAAATTACAAACACGAGCCATAGTACCCTGATTCACTGTACCCCGAATGCAGTCAATTTGATACACACGTTACATTTTTCTCCAAATGGCCATCTGCAGTGGCTGGAGCACATATTCATTAACTTCAGGATACATCCCTCTAATTACTTTCACGTGCTTTGTTTCCTATTTCTGGATGATCCACACAAAATCACAAAAACAGACATATTACTTTTGATAGTAAAAACAATACTTTGCCACGCAATATGCCATCAGCAAGATTCATCTTGAATAAAAACACATATTGTTTGGACTCAAATTATTTTACATCCTGCTATCTATTTCCGTGTCAACCAAGCCAACAAAATAATAAAAATTAAATGAATGAGAAATTCCACTTTTATGCTGGACATTTTTAGAATATGCATATGTTTTGCGGGATGCATCTTTTTGGGATGCAGAGATGTGACGTCACAGATAACATATACTCGCATCAGGCAAGTAGATTTAGAGGGGTGTGCACCAATTTCTCTGGGGTTCCTGAGTACAACCATCTCAGCGGACATGACTAGCAAACGATTTATGAATAACACACACATGACCAACAGGATACCAGAACATTGTAAAAATCTTATAATTTAGGTGGACCTTTCGATGTTGTTTCATCACCAAGCTTTGAATC
This sequence comes from Escarpia spicata, assembly GCA_963995525.1. Taxonomy (NCBI): domain Eukaryota; kingdom Metazoa; phylum Annelida; class Polychaeta; order Sabellida; family Siboglinidae; genus Escarpia; species Escarpia spicata. The sequence continues at coordinate 54,765,820 of OZ023211.1, read as the reverse complement.
TAATGTGATATTGGTAGAAATTAAAACACAATGATGGATTCAACAGTTATGGTTGGCATTACGATCACTGTCGGATGCTGTTAAAACGGGGTGTACGCTAATTAGGGCATGTATGCTTAATAGAACAAATATGGTAAATTGTTATGATAAATTGTACAACTCCTCCTTCATATACTGATATTCTAGTGATATGAGATTACACAACATTACTTTCTGTAGCTGGATACAATATCTGTTTGCTATGTATGTTTATTGGCGTAGATTATCTCTGGTGGGTTGCAATTGATATAATTATTCTGAAAACGAGCCAAACCTCCGTGAAACCTTGCCGGCTTGTTTTGAATAAAATTGGATTCATGTGGAACCGTAAGATAACTGATTGTTCCTCTTTGATGACTAGTGTTTGTATTACATCGGAATATCGCACAATAACTCATTCTGACACTCGTTTTGACCCAAAAGCTATCCTTGTAATCATGCTCTGACTGCATACAAGGGGTCGGCCTGATGTGAGTATATGTCGTCTGTGACGTCACGATACCACGTGAACGCCTAGCTCATTAAATTTCAGTTTTCCGTGGGAATCGCTACACAGGCAGGTTTAAAATCAAATTTATGCTACAAATGTATTTTTTTTAATGTCCTCAAATGTTACATACAATGCTAAACTTTGTGTAAACATGAAAAATGGATTTTAGCTAATGCCTTGTTTTTATTCCCAATAAGTTACATGTGGACTGAGTTATGACAGCATCTTGGGATTCCCATGTGTCAATTTCTATTAATAGATATTGATTCACTGTTCCCCTTGACCTACTGTGCCCCGGTCTCCCCTAAAGATATGCCAAGATTTGCAGTTGTAGCCTTCCACCACCACAGGCTTCCACCTATAACATTTGACAATGATTGCCAAATGATTCCCGACTTGTGTGACCTCTGTCTCACCTCTTGTAGTGTGCACAGACAATCACCAAGTTACAGGGGCACCTAGATTTTTTAATTTAACTTTTTTGTACTTTGTTTCTAACATTGCTAGTTGTGGTTATTTTAAAGATAATTGAATTACGCACAAGACGATGCTAAATACACTAATCAACTTTTAAATTAAACTTGTGAAACACGATCTGCTGTATCTGGGTGGGTTTTAATAGAATACTACAGTGCAACACGCTTATAACAAACTTCTTTGTGGGTAGCTAAAGAGTTTGTTATATCCGTGAATTCGTTATGTGTGTAGGCATTGACCCGCTAGGTGGCAGTGTGTTGTATGTGAGTTTTTAAACTACTCGACAGGTGTCTATCAAATGCAAAGATATTTCGTTGTGTAACATTTGCTTCCAGGTCACGGGCGGGAAGTATTTGCGAACAACCAGGCAATTTTCAGTTGGACAGAAATTTGTTATACGGCAAAATTTGTTCGGGAAAAGGTGTTCGTAATAACCGTGAATTCTTTATATCCGTGTTCGTAATATGCGTGAATGCTTATAATGGAAAAGATAGGGAAAACATCTGTACGTAAGAAATTGTTTCGTTATATCCGTCAATTCATTGTATCCGTGTTCGTTATAAGCGTGTTACACTGTACCTATATCAGCATATTCTTTATCAGTTGATATTTTTAAACAGCTTTCATTAAAAAAACTTTGATACACTGAAGATTCTAGTGACACAAGTTACATAAATATCCAGGAGACGACGCCATCTTCCCACATTGTCAAGTTAAAGATGCTTCCAGGCTCTTTGGAAAATAGACGTCCTGACACTTTCGAGTGCTCAAGTTCTAAAGAGTTAAGATTTTCTCAGGTCAAAGACCTGACAGACAGCTGTAGCAGGCATCTAGACTGTTAACACGACAATACAGTGATTAGCTATTTTGGTAACCATAATGTTTGCTCAGAGCTGACATTTCAGTTTCCATCCACAATTGATGGCCCATCATTAGAACCAGCATGTAACGAGAAGAACAGTTTACTTTTCTTGTGCAACAAACAATTTTTGTTAGAAGTACTTCTAACAAAGATCAATTATGTATACTTTTCTGACTGCAACAAAGTATGTTAAAATGTTTCTGACAAACAATCAATTTACACCGGAAGCTGAGAACTGTTTGGCTCCGGCAAACATCTGTATATAGATATCAGCAGAAATTACAAAAGGTAGTACTTTGCGACTGGCTGATCTGCTGCCAGCATGATCATCATATGGCGTGCAAGTTGAACAAACAAAATGTCAAGCCATTAAGTCAGTGAGTTGCAGTATCAAGTGTCTGAAATTAGCAAAAAGTAAACTGGCCCAGATTTTGTTTAACTGGCACAGATCAATTTTGAACTGACCCTGCTGAATTTTAACAGGCCCGACTAATTTACAAACCAAATCGACACATTTCCATATTTTCACATTCTTTAATCACACACATGAATGTATATTATTTGAATTTTACATGCAAGTATAATTCAAAGATATTAAACATAAATGATTTTAACATTAACTATATGTACACTAAGATAACAGAGCTAAGTTACATTAACATATTATAACTTTGCATTGCCTATATATATATACAGCGATGGAAATAAGCCAAAATTTTCACTTCTCTGAAGGACAAGTAACTTTTAGAATCTACTTGTCCACCAAAATGTTCACTTGTCCGAGTAATTGTCGCAGTGAATCGAAGCTTGGAAAAAAACATTAAAGGGAATAAAAACACCTATTGCTTGAATTCATATTATATTACATCCTGCTATCTATTTCCATGTCCACCAAGCCAAAACAATGAATTAAAAATTCCACATTTTATGCTGTGCAGCCGGACATTTTCGAATATGCATATTTTTGGCGCTCTTTTTGGGATGCCGAGATGTGACGTCACATGACCCATACTCGCATCAGGCCGACCCTTTCCATGTATTCAGAGCATGTTTACAAGGATAGCTTTCGGGTCGAAACGAGCTTCAAAATGAGTTATTGTGCGATATTCCAATGTAATACATACGCCAGTCATGATAGAGGAACAAGCAGTTATTTTACGGTTCCACATGAATCAAATTTTATTCAAAACAATGAATGTGAATGGGCCTACAAGTCGACTAGGTTTCGCCGAGCTTGGGCTCATTTTCAGAATAATTATATCGTAAGCAACCAACGGGAGATAATCTACACCAATGAATATACATAGCAAACATATATTGTATCCAGCTACAGAAAGTAACGTGTATAATCTCATAATATCACTAGAATATCGATGTATGAAGGAGGAATTGTACAATTATTTATCATAAGAACTTAAATCAGTCAGTGAATTTCTGTTGGTGCCGCTAGCTCAGTTGGTAAACGCGTTGGTTTCTTGTCATTTATTTTGCAATCGGGCGACGCCGGTTCAATCCTGACACCAAACCATTGATTTTCTTTACAATTTTTTTACACGCTTCTTTATTATCAGTATAGCATAGATCAGACTCGGACTAACATAGATAACCCAAAAAATGGAAGCCATAGTAAGCTTTAATCAAAACAACCATAATATACTGTTGCGACATGTATTGTAACATGGCTACATTTGTACCGTGATGTAATCCTGATCAGAGATCGATCTAGACAGCGGCTTTGCATTGTGCATCAATAACATATGGTACATTTAACTGTCGCATTGTTTTCTTCTGCATGTGCCAAAATGATGCATATATGAAAAACAATACATTTATGTGATAACATCAAGGTGCTGTCACATTGGAATGAAAATGCACAGCTTTCACGAAAGTGTAGAATTGATAGGCCTATTTTATCAGAAATTACAACAGAGAATTTAATTGCAGTGATCGTATCACTGTCACTAGGGTATTGTCACCTAGAATGCACAGTCAGTACCTATCTACAGCTTACTGAATCTTCTGTGGTAATAATGCCACCATTAAAACATCCAATTGCCTTGCCCTCACAAACCACATTGCTTGGATGTTCTAAACAGGCAAACCACTGCGACTGAGACTGTTGCTGAACCAACCATCGACAAAAACAAGCTGGAGACTGGCGAGCTAAGTGCCATGACATTGGTGACAGTGCCAGAGTAACTGACTGATATTGACACTGTGAAACAACAGACACCTGACACTGTAGAACCTGTGGCTGCTTCACCTTCCAGAGTGTTTCAACACCTGCTGATGACACTACATCCATGGTTGTGATAACGCCACATTGGAGGGTGATCAGGACCTCACCCAGGATCAAATTTTACCCGTCCAAATGACGGGTGGACGGGTCTCTGGGTGAGGCCCTGAGTGTGATGTAGGGTGTATTTAGGGAAGAGGCCAAGAGCACTAGTGTCTTAGCTTTATCTAGAGACCCATCAGCCTGTCATTTTGATGGGTTGAAATTTGAGGATTAAACGAAGAAGAATAAACCTATTTATTATTGACTGTTACTATTATTCATATGTCAATTATGTGTGTCACATGCATATGTAATGTATTTACCACACAGATGCACGTATCTGCGAGGACATTTTTTGACTATTCAAAATATGATCTTGCATAAAGGCCTGACTAACGTGTCACATGGAATCAAAAAGAATTTCCGGACAATTATCTTAGCAAGGCACCTGATATAAAATGACCACATTAATAGCAACACAGTTACATGCCTAATAATAAAATACCTGTAGTGTTCACATTTAAATGATCATACATTAATTAATGACACTTTTATCCAACTGATTAACATTTTCAAAAGGACACAGTTCAGCCTTTGATGTGCATGAAAGACACATGCATGTCTTTTCCCAGATCAATTCCTGCATTATACAAAATATTTGGTGCTACTATATGCCATAGTGAGATGACAAATAATGACTAATGAGAAGAACAGCCAACACTATTCAGGCTAAGAGGCTGCGTTAGCTCATTCACAACTTGCTATTTAAATAAATGTAGCACGTTTCAAATTCAGCAGTGATTAATCAATGGCAGAAATACAAAGACATGAATAAAAATGACATTTTCTGTTCACGTGTTCAAAATGTTGTATGTTGGAATAACGGGATGTGCAATTGTTTTATGTTGTTTTTGGAAATAAATTACTACTACTTAATGAAGATGACAAATTGACCAAACAAGGCCACCAATAAAGGTGACCAGTTGACCCACCAATGAAGGTAACCAGTTGACCCACCAATGAAGGTAACCAGTTGACCCACCAATGAAGGTAACCAGTTGACCCACCAATGATGGTAACCAGTTGACCCACCAATGAAGGTAACCAGTTGACCCACCAATGAAGGTAACCAGTTGACCCACCAATGAAGGTAACCAGTTGACCCACCAATGAATGTAGTTGACCCAACAAGGCCACCAATCAAGGTGACCAGTTGACTCATCAAGGCCACCAATGTAGCTGACCAGTTGACGCATCAAGGCCACCAATGAAGGTGACCAGTTGATTCATCAAGGCCACCAATGAAAGTGACCAGTTGATCTTCAAGGTCACCCATGAAGGCTACCAGTTGACCCAACAAGGCCACTAATGAAGGTGACCAGTTGACCCATCAAGGCCAACATTGTAGGTGACCAGTTGACCCATCAAGGCCACCAATGAAAGTGACCAGTTGACCCATCAAGGCTACCAATGAAAGTGACCAGTTGACCCAACAAGGTCACCAATTAAGGTGATCAGTTGACCCAACAAGGCCACCAATGAAAGTGACCAGTTGACCCTTCCAAGATGCAAATGTGGGTGACCATTAAAATAATACATTATAACAAGTGATGTGTTGCTCAAGCAAACATAATGAAAGATTAATGCCATTTTCCATGTCCCAATTTGAATGTTTTGCTAATTGCGTTTCAGATTAATTTTGTGTATCTTACACGTTTAAACAGAACATTGGTTACAGAATCGTTGAAATCAGTTTATTTGAGCAGATGTGGCATTTGTTTTGTGCTTCGAATGGTTTTCATTCTAAAATGCTCATTGTTTTCGTTTGCCATTTGTGACATGCAGTCACGTCAGCATTGGAAGTCGCCACTACTACTTAAATTATGCAAACACGAATAGTCTTCTTTGAATGGACACGGCACACAAATACAGAGTCTTCTTTGAATGGACACGGCACACAAATACAGAGTCTTCTTTGAATGGACACGGCACACGAATAAAGAGTCTTCTTTGAATGGACACGGCGCACGAATAAAGAGTCTTCTTTGAATGGACACGGCGTACGAATACAGAGTCTTCTTTGAATGGACACGGCGCACGAATAAAGAGTCTTCTTTGAATGGACACGGCGCACAAATACAGTCTTCTTTGAATGGAAATGGCGCACAAATACAGTCTTCTTTGAATGGACATGGCGCACGAATAAAGAGTCTTCTTTGAATGGACATGGTGCACAAATACAGTCTTCTTTGAATGGACACGGCGCACAAATACAGAGTCTTCTTTGAATGGACACGGCGCACAAATACAGAGTCTTCTTTAAATGGACATGGCGCACGAATAAAGAGTCTTCTTTGAATGGACATGGCGCACGAATACAGAGTCTTCTTTGAATGGATATGGCGCACGAATAAAGAGTCTTCTTTGAATGGACACGGCGCACGAATAAAGAGTCTTCTTTGAATGGACACGGCGTACGAATACAGAGTCTTCTTTGAATGGACACGGCGCACGAATAAAGAGTCTTCTTTGAATGGACACGGCGCACAAATACAGTCTTCTTTGAATGGAAATGGCGCACAAATACAGTCTTCTTTGAATGGACATGGCGCACGAATAAAGAGTCTTCTTTGAATGGACATGGTGCACAAATACAGTCTTCTTTGAATGGACACGGCGCACAAATACAGAGTCTTCTTTGAATGGACACGGCGCACAAATACAGAGTCTTCTTTAAATGGACATGGCGCACGAATAAAGAGTCTTCTTTGAATGGACATGGCGCACGAATACAGAGTCTTCTTTGAATGGATATGGCGCACGAATAAAGAGTCTTCTTTGAATGGACATGGCGCATGAATAAAGAGTCTTCTTTGAATGGACATGGCGTACAAATAGAGTCTTCTTTGAATGGATACGACGCACAAATACAGTCTTCTTTGAATGGACACGGCGCACAAATACGGAGTCTTCTTTGAATGGACATGGCGCACGGATACAGAGTCTTCTTTGAATGGACATGGCACACGAATAAAGTCTTCTTTGAATGGACATGGCGCACAAATACAGAGTCTTCTTTGAATGGACACGGCGCACAAATACAGAGTCTTCTTTGAATGGACACGGCGCACAAATACAGTCTTCTTTGAATGGACATGGCGCACGAATAAAGAGTCTTCTTTGAATGGACATGGCGCACAAATACAGAGTCTTCTTTGAATGGACACAGCACACAAATACAAAGTCTTCTTTGAATGGACATGGCGCACGAATAAAGAGTCTTCGTTGAATGGACACGGCGCACGAATACAGAGTGTTCTTTGAATGGACAAGGCACACGAATACAGAGTCTTCATGAATGGACACGGCTCACGAATCGTGTTCTTTGAATGGACACGGCTCACGAATACAGAGTCTTCTTTGAATGGAAACGGCGCACGAATACTGAGTTTTCGAGATCATTCCTCACATGGTCAGTCCTTAAAGCCGTGTAGCAAGCTTCAGTTTGGAAGTTACAAAATGTTCTAACTCGAGGCGTCCAACCGACACGAATGTGTTGCGTGCGAGATGATCGCCATTTTTGACCACTGGTTGAAGCAGTTTCAGGTAAGTTTTCAGGCTTTTGGGTCAAATTTCAACAAGACGCCACGCGCGTGTTGTCGGAGTTGCGTGTGCGACAAAGGCGCAGATATTTTTCAACAGTTGTAGTTTATTAACTTACCATTCAATAAAAAACTTTGCTTCAGGTCCTGAGCACTGATGGGGATGCAAGAGAAGTGCAGCTTAAGTACAAGGAGGACACTTCTTGGGTGACCCTGGACCAAATCATCAAGATGCTAGAAAAGCCTGATATTTCAGCCCGTGGACACTACCTCTTTGACTGTCAATGCTGACATTTCACTCTATTGATGACAACATGTCAAATTTCAAAGCATTTCATGATTAAAAATGCATTAAGAAGAAACATGTTTGTGTGTCTTTATTTTCTGGTGTCCGTGTTACACGCGATAATTTTTTGTTCTGTGTGTCTTTGTATCAATTTGGTTGTGAGAAAAGTTTCTCTTGCTTGGTAGGTTAAGACTGAAAGAGACAGTACTGAGAAGACTGCAATGAAAAGAACAAGCCAGAGAGGAGTTTGCTTGCTCTTCAGTCATAATTGTGTACAACAGTTGAAAACTGTGAAGCACGGCCAGCACCTCACGTTATAATAATCTGCATAGTCCCAAAATACTGAAAAAGAGGGTATATTTTGCATCCACTGATTTATTTCAGTCCACATTACATGCTTCAGTATATTAAAAGGCAAACAGAATTTAAACTGCAAAAACATCACATTTCAGTGTTCATGTTAAATGCAAGATGCAGCAGTAGTTGCGAAACTTGACCTACCATTACACAACATCCAGGCTAGTTCTTGATTTTTTTGCTAATCTGAAGCCAGGAGATGTTAAGCTTTCAGTTGGCACAAATTTTTTTTCAAAAAACACAATTTGATTTTTTACCCCTCATGTCACACTACCGGCCAGTTTTCATGAGAGTAAGCCATATATATATATATATATATATATATATATATATATATATTATAATTTGCTAGTTTGTTTGCACAAATTGTGTTATGCATGTTTGGCGAAATCATCGTAGGCTTGTACAAACTTGAATGTCACATCCATCATTATATGAATTTTTTAATATGAAAAATACAGTTTATTTGAACCACCCTTTGCATTAAAATGCCAGTCGTCATTGACTTTGTATGCTATCTATTACTATATGTGTGAATATAAATCTAGTTTCTGTCCCATTTGGTGGGATGGTTTAATAAGCATAACTAACATTTACATTCATTTAGTTGTCTTTTCAGCTATAGATACATGTATCCTTGCTCGCATCCAGTTAATTTTACCGAACAAGAACAACATTTTGAAGTGTACACATTAATATTCATAGTAAATAAATTGCATAACTTAGCACATTGCCATTTTGGACACTATTAATGAAAATCAAATTTCTCAGCTAAATGCAATTTGCTAAAAATGCATACATACAGATACATAATAAAATGCAGTTTATAAATAGTACTGGATTCCTTTTTCAATGGGGATCTATAATCTCTGACACCGGATTAGACAAAAAACAAACATAGTCTGAGCCAGACTATTGCAGTAGGCAATTTATGCTTCTCCAAATTTTCCAATCTAACAAAAAGTAAATTCTTTTATGAGCTCTTTCCCCTGCAGACAGGCTTCATATTCTACATTCCGCTGTGAGCAGACAATAATTTGAAGATCTATGGCGACCAATTGTGAATTATATTCTGTGTTGTTTGACTGGCGAGTTGTGTAATTTCAAAGCCACAGACTGCTGATACAATATGTTTTTGCTTATGTAGGATAAAGACAACTCATGTTATTGTATTAAAACTACCTTTTTTCAGAAAAGATCTCATGATTAACGAAAGCAGCATATGACATCCAATTTCCATATGCGTAGGATGCAATTAGATATAAATATGTGGCTTGCCTGGATTGAACAATTTATAGGAGAACAAATCCTTCGTTAAAGTAATCAATCACGTCCTTCCACTACAATGGGTAATCTCAAAACTGTAGTTGTACTTGGGATGCATCATGTGTATAGAAGACAACTGGTTCGAAAAGAATGGAACGAGTGACAGAAAGTGGAAGACCACACCTGAGATGGATGAGATCAGGATATAACAGAGAGAGGAAGACCACACATGAGATGGATGAGATCAGGGATATAACAGAGAGAGAAAGACCACACATGAGATGGATGAGATCAGGGATATAACAGAGAGAGAAAGACCACACATGAGATGGATGAGATCAGGGATATAACAGAGAGAGGAAGACCACACATGAGATGGATGAGATCAGGGATATAACAGAGAGAGAAAGACCACACATGAGTTGGATGAGATCAGGGATATAACAGAGAGAGAAAGACCACACATGAGATGGATGAGATCAGGGATATAACAGAGAGAGGAAGACCACACATGAGATGGATGAGATCAGGGATATAACAGAGAGAGAAAGACCACACATGAGATGGATGAGATCAGGGATACAACAGAGAGAGAAAGACCACACATGAGATGGATGAGATCAGGATATAACAGAGAGAGGAAGACCACACACGAGATGGATGAGATCAGGATATAACAGACAGAGGAAGACCACACACGAGATGGATGAGATCAGGGATATAACAGAGAGAGAAAGACCACACATGAGATGGATGAGATCAGGGATACAACAGAGAGAGAAAGACCACACATGAGATGGATGAGATCAGGGATATAACAGAGAGAGAAAGACCACACATGAGATGGATGAGATCAGGGATATAACAGAGAGAGAAAGACCACACATGAGATGGATGAGATCAGGGATATAACAGAGAGAGAAAGACCACACATGAGATGGATGAGATCAGGGATATAACAGAGAGAGAAAGACCACACATGAGATGGATGAGATCAGGGATATAACAGAGAGAGAAAGACCACACATGAGATGGATGAGATCAGGGATATAACAGAGAGAGAAAGACCACACATGAGATGGATGAGATCAGGGATACAACAGAGAGAGAAAGACCACACATGAGATGGATGAGATCAGGGATATAACAGAGAGAGAAAGACCACACATGAGATGGATGAGATCAGGGATATAACAGAGAGAGAAAGACCACACATGAGATGGATGAGATCAGGGATATAACAGAGAGAGAAAGACCACACATGAGATGGATGAGATCAGGGATACAACAGAGAGAGAAAGACCACACATGAGATGGATGAGATCAGGGATACAACAGAGAGAGAAAGACCACACATGAGATGGATGAGATCAGGGATATAACAGAGAGAGAAAGACCACACATGAGATGGATGAGATCAGGGATATAACAGAGAGAGAAAGACCACACATGAGATGGATGAGATCAGGGATATAACAGAGAGAGAAAGACCACACATGAGATGGATGAGATCAGGGATATAACAGAGAGAGAAAGACCACACATGAGATGGATGAGATCAGGGATATAACAGAGAGAGAAAGACCACACATGAGATGGATGAGATCAGGGATATAACAGAGAGAGAAAGACCACACATGAGATGGATGAGATCAGGGATATAACAGAGAGAGAAAGACCACACATGAGATGGATGAGATCAGGGATATAACAGAGAGAGAAAGACCACACATGAGATGGATGAGATCAGGGATACAACAGAGAGAGGAAGACCACACATGAGATGGATGAGATCAGGATATAACAGAGAGAGGAAGACCACACACGAGATGGATGAGATCAGGGATATAACAGAGAGAGGAAGACCACACACGAGATGGATGAGATCAGGGATATAACAGAGAAAGGAAGACCACACACGAGATGGATGAGATCAGGGATATAACAGAGAAAGGAAGACCACACATGAGATGGATGAGATCAGGATATAACAGAGAGAGGAAGACCACACACGAGATGGATGAGATCAGGATATAACAGAGAGAGGAAGACCACACACGAGATGGATGAGATCAGGATATAACAGAGAGAGGAAGACCACACATGAGATGGATGAGATCAGGATATAACAGAGAGAGGAAGACCAAACATGAGAGGATGAGATCAGGATATAACAGAGAAAGGAAGACCACACACGAGATGGATGAGATCAGGGATACAACAGAGAGAGGAAGACCACACATGAGATGGATGAGATCAGGTATATAACAGAGAGAGGAAGACCACACACGAGATGGATGAGATCAGGGATACAACAGAGAGAGGAAGACCACACACAAGATGGATGAGATCAAGGATACAACAGAGAGAGGAAGACCACACACACGAGATGGATGAGATTAGGGATACAACAGAGAGAGGAAGACCACACACGAGATGGATGAGATTAGGGATACAACAGAGAGAGGAAGACCACACACGAGATGGATGAGATCAGGGATATAACAGAGAGAGGAAGACCATACTCGAGATGGATGAGATCAGGATATAACAGACAGAGGAAGACCACACACGAGATGGATGAGATCAGGATATAACAGACAGAGGAAGACCACACATGAGATGGATGAGATCAGGATATAACAGAGAGAGGAAGACCACACAAGAGATGGATGAGATCAGGATATAACAGAGAGAGGAAGACCACACATGAGATGGATGAGATCAGGATATAACAGAGAGAGGAAGAGCACACATGAGATCGATGAGATCAGGATATAACAGACAGAGGAAGACCACACATGAGATGGATGAGATCAGGATATAACAGAGAGAGGAAGACCACACATGAGATGGATGAGATCAGGATATAACAGAGAGAGGAAGACCACACATGAGATGGTTGAGATCAGGATATAACAGAGAGAAGAAGACCACACAAGAGATGGATGAGATCAGGATATAACAGAGAGAGGAAGACCACACATGAGATGGATGAGATCAGGATATAACAGAGAGAGGAAGACCACACATGAGATGGATGAGATCAGGATATAACAGAGAGAGGAAGACCACACAAGAGATGGATGAGATCAGGATATAACAGAGAGAGGAAGACCACACATGAGATGGATGAGATCAGGATATAACAGAGAGAGGAAGACCACACATGAGATGGATGAGATCAGGATATAACAGAGAGAGGAAGACCACACAAGAGATGGGTGAGATCAGGGATATAACAGAGAGAGGAAGACCACACAAGAGATGGATGAGATCAGGATATAACAGAGAGAGGAAGACCACACATGAGATGGATGAGATCAGGATATAACAGAGAGAGGAAGACCACACACGAGATGGATGAGATCAGGATATAACAGACAGAGGAAGACCACACACGAGATGGATGAGATCAGGATATAACAGAGAGAGGAAGACCACACATGAGATGGATGAGATCAGGATATAACAGAGAGAGGAAGACCACACACGAGATGGATGAGATCAGAGATTCAACAAAGCTGACGATGGATGAGTGAGAGAGAGGATTGGGTGGAGACAGCTCATTGCAGATGTCACCAGAAGTCATACACTTAGCAGGATAACACATCACATATTAAATACCCTGAGCCAGAGAAGGTATTTGGTCAAGCAAGAGTTGCACCTAGGTGATCAATCAGTTTTCAGCAAGCACATAACTTCAGTAACTTCCAAACATTCCTAATGACACACATTGTTTGCTTTGCATTATTTCACAATATAAAGTTGTATTACATATACAGCAGTACTCCTGAAAGTGCTGCAATATTCACAAAACTGTATTGCAAATACTAAAAAGTATTACAAATATTTCACGATATTCAAAATTGAATATTTCAATGCCAAGTATACATTGCCCCCATCCCAGGTATAGCTTCGGGATCATGCACACACCTATGTTTTAAACTGCACACTTTAGATCATGCTAAGCGTATTCCACCCAGGTGCCAAGGTGACAAAATCCATTCACCTCTCTGTATGTTCATTTTCTTCCTAAAATGAACCAGTGGCCTCTGATCTATCAACTGTTGATGTATGAAAAACACAAAGTAACTTATTTAGTTATATACTTACATGTTTTTGTTATGCTAGCCATTCAAGAGGGTCTTTCTCCTACCTGAGAGAACTGAGTGGTGATCAAACCACCAGATGGCACTACTGTAATAGAGGGGTTCGTTTCTTAACGGGTGGGTGCAAATTAATGGATCTTTATTATTTGATGGAACACAAAAAACATGTGTGTATTTTTTGTTGGAGTAAGTGGGTAGAGTACATTAGCAAGATACAAACAACAGGTCCTTTGTGGGATATCAACAAGGTGTTGATGTGGAAGTATACCATCGACAAGACAACCTCCAGCACCTGGCCTCAATGCCGCAGCTAATGATTCCGTATTTACGGCATGGACTGGCAGAGTTCCACATACCAGTCACTGAGAAGACCAGGAACCTGTGGCCTATGCCAAATGAATAACGCAGTTCTCGTAAACCATCATGCAGGTATATATGAAAGGTACAAAAATATTGAAAAATTCAAGGAAAAACCACGAGGACTGCTACTGTGCAAACAAACAGATGGCAGAGCTTCTGCAACCAAGCATAGCAAAATGTGCTTGTAGAATTAACGAAGCCGTACTTTTCGCAATCCAATCAACCAAAAAACATAAACACTTTTTGTGGTTGAAACTTAAGGAAACAAAAAATTATGTTCGCTCCTCACAAAGCTACTGTATGTCATAGTGTAAACTAGCCCAGTTTGCACCAGGACTCTGTTACTTAGATTGGTATTGAAGGTGCACAAGAACAAAATTGGGTTTCATTGTAAAAGAACAAATTCTGCCAATGCAATTTATTTTTAGGCATTTTTTTCACAAAAGGCCATTCTTCAGATTGCCTTGTCAGTGCATGTGTTTGTCATAAAGTGCATGTGTGTTGCGCATTCGTGAACTTTAAAACACATGGGCCGTCACTATGTTATAATAGATGTAGTTTATACAATAACAAATGGTTGATTAAAACACATGTGGGCAGTCTGTATGTTATAATAGATGTAGTTTATACAATAACAAATGGTTGATTAAAACACATGTGGGCAGTCTGTATGTTATAATAGATGTAGTTTATACAATAACAAATGGTTGATTAAAACACATGTGGGCAGTCTGTATCAGAGCTGTAACAAGTACATTTATTTTGTACTTGAGTAAAAGTACAAGTAACTTTGGAAAAAGCTACTCAAGTAAAAGTAAAAGTACTTTTTGAAAAATGTACTTGAAGTACAAGTAAAAAGTAAACAAATGTACTTGAAGTAAATGCAAAAGTACTTCTCTAAAAACTGTTGATATGGTCACCCACTGCGAACAAACAAGTGAATTCAGTAGTGTGCAAAGCAAACACTTTATTGAAAATATTGAAAACATGAACCAAGAATAATATATACAACATTTATAGGCCCTAACAATACTTAATTTATTATTAAGATAAATCTGAGTAACCATTAGCAGTTTAAATTGCCACAGCGAAGGGAATGTTTTGGGGCGATAATGTGTGAATTTCGACGTGCGTTTATCACTAATGCAATTCGGGACGTTATTCAGGTCACTAATAGCTCGAACCTAAATCTAAGAACATGTTTTGTTCATATTAAATGCACTTGCACCTTTTGTACAAAAAACGACGTGTTATGGTGTAATATATTTGCACAGCAAAAATGAGGCAAGAAGACCTTTTAGCTGCGTAGGTCTAACACTAATAATTTACCGACCACGTGTGTAAGGAAGGTTTGAAGGTGATCAACAGATCTGGCAAATCGACGCACACAACAAACAGATCAACTTAACAGTAGCCCCGTGAACTGACTTAATCTCAAACATACTGGATAAGCATGCCCATGGATGCTGCAAATGATCGTTTTCGGCTGATCCTTCTATGATAAATCTTTGAATGCAAATGACACCTGGTGATCATGCCTGGTAATGACAATGATAGGCCAATCAGAAAAGACTACCACTTGTTGCTCCGGCTGATATCTATTGATGGATATATGCTGGGGGAAACCAGTTCCGGGCTTCAGGCATTATCGTTCATTACTAATATTTTTGGAGCTCCAAACTTTTAACGCATAAATAATGGAAACTTCGTTACATTTATGAAAAGTACACACATTTGTACTTCGTTACAAGTAAAAGTACTCCTAAAAAAATGTACTTCGTTACTCACGAAAAGTAAACTTTTCTACTCAAGTACAGTAACGAAGTACTTGTACTTCGTTACGTCCCAGCTCTGGTCTGTATGTTATAATAGATGTAGTTTATACAATAACAAATGGTTGATTAAAACACATGTGGGCAGTCTGTATGTTATAATAGATGTAGTTTATACAATAACAAATGGTTGATTAAAACACATGTGGGCAGTCTGTATGTTATAATAGATGTAGTTTATACAATAACAAATGGTTGATTAAAACACATGTGGGCAGTCTGTATGTTATAATAGATGTAGTTTATACAATAACAAATGGTTGATGAAAACACATGTGGACAATCTGTATGCTATAATTGTGAATAAAAACGATTTTAATAGCAGACATTGTCAATGTTGTAATGAAGTGTCACAGACATTGCAGCCGGAAATCTGGCCTGTTGTACTGAAATGGTTAAGAACATTATATTAACTAATAAATGAAAAACTAGGAACAGACTGTTTCCTTTTTAACTGTGGAAATATCTGCTCGATGAACAACCTAATTCCACCTAATTCCACGTCTCAGCTCTTGCATGCAACCCTGAATGACACCTATACTCAGCTAATTTCACAGTAATGTAGGAGGTCTTGATACTGATCATTCATCTCTGTAAGAAGGTGCTTGAACTGCTGAAGGTTTAGGCCAGGAGCACAAACATAGTTCTGCTTCACGTTCTTCACAAAGGCGCTCAGTACCTTTTGCATTTGCGACTGGCTATTCGCAGAGCTGGGCTCTGCGAATAAGAAATGAAATCTTATTTGCAGAGCCCGCAATCAACCAATTAGATAGTGCATTTCAGCGCAGAGCCAACCAACCAGCAAAGATGGACGCAACAAGGTTGTTGTGATAAAATGTACGTTTTGGGATAGATTACCATGCTTAATGTTTATTTGTTGACAACATGTATGAATTTGTATACTTCATCCATCCATCCACACCATTTACAGTGCCGAAATGGATCATATTCTTCACAACTGTTTGATTTGAAGGAACAAGTTATTAGCCAGGCCAGTTGTCGTCCCTCTCCAGTTATTGTCCCTTGAAATATCATTAGATCTCGCCACAAGATGCGGAACTGTCTGTTTAATGGCTGGCGAAAATAAGCGTGACTGTAACAAAATAGATGCAGAGCCCAGCAGGAATCTGTGAATTATGCCATAGCGCATACATACTGTGAATATGAAATCGATTCTACTCTGCAAATCAGAAATGAAATCTTCGGCTCGTCCAAACGTTTTTTTGCCATTTTAGCAAAAACCTGATCAAATTCTTTCATATACAGCCATATGTGCTAAAATTCTTAACACTTATTCTGTCAAATTTCCGCAAACAAACTGTTAGAAAAGTTGTTTTGAGTGAAGTACTTATGTAATTGTACTATGTGTAGTGCTACTAGAGGACAATACGGTGATCAGTTCATTTATAATTAAGCCAAGACGTCTTTTACATTCTTGTTTTAGGTGACTGCATTGTCAGCGTGGGTGACTTCCAACTAGGAAAACAATTTTGGTCTTGGGAAGAGTTTGAAAGTACCCTTGCCATCTACCAGCAAGAAAAGTGTACAATATACAAAAACAGGTTCGCGAACTATTGTATAGGCAAACAAACGCATCAAAGATGGAGAACCTTTGTATGGTGAACGTTTGCAGTATGCATACGTCACGTTTGGCTGCAAACACTTTGGCAAACCACAACTTTCTGGGCATGGTGTCCGACCACACCAGAAGTATTTTTTGTGCAGGTTTTTTGGGTCATTATTTTATTACTGCATTGCTTGCAATATTTGATTTAATATTTTTTATGAGTAATTAAATTAAGTTATTTCTTATATTCCGTAACATTGTGGGGTGGACTGATTAGACGGCATACACGTCCTGAAAGCTGAGATTCTGTATTATTTCCAAACTATTCATAATGCTTAACTTCATAACCTATTATCCCAATTTTACATACATTATGTCCATCTTCCTCTTTGCAAAGCGCTGCGTACATTTTATCTAACAATTAAAACAATGCAAATAGACTACTATTGTGTATATTTATAATCCTAATAATGTATTATGAATCTAATCAGTCCACCCCACCTGTTACTATTACGCTGTTATTGTGCAATCTTCAAGAATATTGAATGTATTTTCAAAATAGATTTAGAAAGAGCTATTATCGATTATGGAAATTATGAAAATGGAATTACACTAAAGCGTGGGAAGACCTTTGTTACCCTTGACCTGGTCGTGTATTATTGTGTATTATTATGTACCATCTGTGTATGATGATTTTTTAATTTTAATATGTTGATGTCGAGATTTCATGTAATACGTTTGTCAGAATATATGTTGTGAAAGAATTTTAGTTTTTAGTAGTTATGCAAGTGTGATGTGTATTAGTATGTTATATGTGTTACTATTTAGGCCAGTGTTGAAATACCGGGGTATGTATGTCTATAAGGTAATAAAAACTGTTCTATTGATTTTGGACTGCATAATTGCGTTGTGTTAATAATATCTTGGAATAAGAAATTAAATCTTATCTTCAAAGAACGAGGCTATTCGCAGAGTCCAGCTCTGCGAATAGCCTCGTTCTTTGCATTTTCACTGATTTGCTACTTAGGCTTTCTTATGGGACAATTGATACAGTGATCCTAAAGAGATTCGCAGTCGCATCTTCATTGTGTCAAACCTTTCCAATCAGCAAAACAACTTGCAGGCTGCATGAAATAGCTTCGCGAGCCACAGTTGGTCCATGGGCCGCAGGTTTTCAATCGCTGATGTAGGCTATCAGTGCACTGACACAATGAATGCTCATCTGGATTGCGGGTTTGTCTTTCGAGAGTATCAGGAAATGAGTGCAGTTCGGTTCTGTCCCCTTATGTCACGTCACGTCTGTCACACCTTATTTTTCCAGGAAAGTAAGAGGGAGAAAAATCTGGAAAAATATGCTGTACACAACTTGAACCATTTGTAATTCACATATACAAAACCATTAATTAGCGAGTTTATGTTAATGAGTAGCAAAGAATTAACCAATTCCGTCCCTGAAAATATCGCGTCTGTCACATTGTGAATGGCAGACATTTTCTTTGTTACCATGGACACAGGGTTTGGGTGAACAAAGTTCAACATATTTTTTACTCAGTAACACCCAATCTATACTTTGGGCAGAACAATTGCACTATTTGCAAAAATCTAAAAATAGTTCTATCTTCCTGGTCTTAAAACAAAATACAAACAGATGCTTACTTCTAGACGGTTTCCACCACTTTAATTTGTATTGTCCCAAAGATCATCATTTTGCCAACTGTTGGTTGGCAATCTACTAATAACAGTCTGCATTGCACAGTTGTTTTGTTACTGTAATTTTGTCATGCAGATAGCACCATAGACGATTCCAATTACCCATGTAAACCAAAAAAAATTAGGTCTACATATCTTAATATTACTGTTAACCATTTTCTTCGCTTATGTTAACTAATGACAGTCATGTTTTTTATTAATATCACCTGGGTGTAAATTGTTAAACGTATCTGAATATCACGTAAATTCATACAAATTATACCTGGTATTTTGCCTGCCACTACACAGAACACACAGAGCAGAAACTCTCCTGTCAGCAGTCCACTCTGCTACGCCCCTCCAGAAAACCATACAAAACTAAGGGATTATAGCTCAAGTATGTCGACAAATCAAATCAATGTAGCTTAATATCAGCATTTAAAGGGATGGTTATGGACAGACAGGACAGGGATGTTGGCAAAAAAATATTGGCAAATCAAGCATTCGTGATCAAATGAAAATACAAAAATATCTCAAAAATGGCTAAAACACTGACTGTTTTTAATTGTAAGCACAGTTCAGGGATATTAGCATGTTCTCTGGGACAATCAAGCTTAGAAAATCAAAGCAAAATATTTCAAGATGAAAATCTTGCCTTCCCTGTACAACTTTCTGAGATTCAAGCCAAGAAAAAACAGAAAGTCTAGCTCATTACAAATTATGAGACTGTTCCGGTGGTCCAGAAAGGATTAAACATGGTCAGATGATGTCCACCTGTATACTATTTACTTTAGCCCACTAGACCTGACGGGAGTGGATCCCCTCATAGGTCCATCTCATCAGATGATCATGAATAACATTTGAAAGTACAACACGAATTCCTTGAGAATCACCATAAACAGGATGGTCATAAACACTGTGATTGATTAAGATTTGATTAAGATTGATTTTGAAATTTATGAGGTCAGATTTTCACTTTTCAGTTACTATATTACAGTACTATCTTAAAGTAATTTTCATCACAGCTGATAAAGGAAAGTGATTTAGATCACATAAACTAAATTCCAACCAAGTAATGAGACAGTTAAAAATAAAGGTTATTTTTATTTACCTTGTTGCTTATGTCACGTCTGTCACAATTACTGCCGGGCCAGCCAAAAAGGGGTTTTCGTTCTCTAGAGTGGAATCTGTTGTACTCAATTCCCCATTAGAGGTATGCTGAGTTAGGTGTGAGGTGTAAGACAGACCCAGACAGTTAATACATTTTTCTATTAGGAAAAACTAATTTCGGTGGAACTTTTTGAACCGGATTTTGAAAAAGGGACACAATTTTTTGCAATGTCAGCATTATCATTTGATTATATCGATGGAAAACCTAGTAATTCTATTTCTGTCTGGTCATTACCATCACAACAGATCTCTACAAGCGCAAAAACGAATTGTAACTATAGAATTTTTTGCTGGACACATAGAATTAAACGTGTGACAGATGCGAAACAAAAATTGTGAATAGTGTATTTCATCATCCTATATAATAAGCACCAGGCAATAATTTATCTTCTACTTATCAACTTGGTACACTTTCATCCGTCTACTACAACACTATATTGGAAACAAATATTTTGGGAAATAAAATTGTTCACTTCCAATTTTGACCAGTGTTCCACTTTTCATGACTTCGCTCATATCTACAAGGCATCTGCAAATTATGGCACTTCTCCGTCGATCAGGGGACAATTTCATGAAGATGCTGAGGAAAATCCACCATTAAACGGAATAAATTTATTCAGCTCTGTCGAAACGTAACATGCTGTTTCACTGATGACACTATTTCTGTGTTACACCAGTGAGTGTCCTGGGGGCGCATTCCTGGTTTTGACAGTTTTCAGTAGACACTATTTGCTGTAGATATCACTCAATTTCAAAGAGCAAAATTAACTCATAAGAATGTTTACTGAAACAGTGCCCACGTTGTAAACAAGCACGTCACGCATCAGCACAGCGTGGCACATTGGTGAAGGCGGCACAGTGAGGAGATATGTGTTTATTGAATTCTTCATTAATACCAGAAGACGTTGGCACAGGCAGCCGTCATAGGATGTCTTGGGTAGTTCGAGTAGGCCACATAAATGAATTTTTGGCCTTCAGGATGAAAAGAATCTTTGTGTAGCAACAGAGCGAGAACCTAGCGGTCAAGCTAGGTGGTTATACAACTTGTTACCCCTCCTAGCCTGCACACCCCTTTGAATCGCCTCAACGCTTAATAAGCTGGCTTGAAACACCCATTCAGCCCATGTCAGTTACGCGGCATCCTATAGTCCAGCAGCGTGCAAGGGAAAAAAATGTGGGCACGAGATGATGTAGAGTTCTCGTTCACTTCGATTCGCCTCGCCATCGTGACCAGTTAAGTTTTCGTTCAGCAATTTTGATTCCCACCACCCTTTGTATCTGTTGTACATGTACTGTCTGTCATTTGCTTCCACGTTAGCATACAGAATGCAGGGTGAATAAACACTGATGTTACATGAATGCTGTATGAGGGGTTCTTACCCCCACGTTAGCATACAGAATGCAGGGTGAATAAACACTGATGTTACATGAATGTTGTATGAGGGGTTCTTACCCCCCATTTTTGTATATATCAAGCTGTAATTTAATATGACAGCAATCAAGGATTTTTTGGCTATCTAAATTGAAGAATTATGATTATTATATATGTACACAAGATTGTCGTACATAACATGTGTGGTACATCAATTGGTAATCTGGATGTACCTGGCTGTGCACAAGATAAGACTATTGTATATACTATATGTGCACAGTGGCAATCCCTGTATTAATAAATTGGATTGTCCATTACCAACCTACCCAATAGTTGGTGTAAATTCAATACAAACAGAGAAAGGGCTGCATGAACATATTCATAACACACGTACATCGGGGAATAGGGGGGGGGGGGGGGTACCGAGTGGAGTAGTACAGGAACACTTGTATTCTTTTTTATTATGCCATTTTCTTACAAAGCTGTTGTAAGAAAGTTTGAACAATACTCTTGAGAATCTGATTTGGCAATTACTCAAAATGAGTCCATTTAAATCAGCTACAATCACCACTGCCTTGGATTAATTAATCCCTCTGCAGTGATACTTCAACCGTTAAATTTATTCATGCAAGTCTTAATTCTAACATGATAACATTCATTACTGTCTAGTATTATTCATACTAATTATAGTTATATCCAAATCAAAGCTCCTCTGATTATGAAGTTTCATACATGGCATACCTACAATGTGACAGGAATTTATACATATAATTATATTAATATGTAATATCGTGGATTACTTACAATGAACCTGCTATTCATTGTACAGTCTGCAAAATATTACGGATTGTCTTATTAGTTCTAAACGTGTTCAAATAGTTAGTATTTGTATGTAGTGTGGCACTTGCTGGATCCAAAAATGTTATTCATACAGTCAATTTGCGTTAACATGTTTAACTGCCTAGGTGGCACAACTGTTGTAATGTACTTTCGCTGTGATGTGTGGTGACAATCAAGCCAATCCCCCAGTGGCCCACCATGTATAAACATAAATTGCAAACTTTTTTGACAACTCCTTGTAATCAAGCACAAATTCGGGCAGCATAAAAGGTAAGTTCTTATACAGCATAGTATCCAGTCCTTAGGACTGCCAAAGCACTTTACACTTTTCACCCTGGCAGACCTGTTCAACCGAACACCATCTCGGCTTCTCTTAAAAGCATTCAATCATGCTGCAATTAATGCATGAATACTATTTGTACACAAATATCCACCACTGTCTATAACGAGGTACTCATTCATTCAGCCAAGTGAACAGGAGCAATGTAGAGTGAACAATCTTGCCCAAGGTTCAAACACGGATTCTCTCGATTGAGAGTCCGAAGCTTCAGCAACTGCACCACTAGAGCCATTGTAAGAAGATGAAAACACGGAGATAGTGTGGACAAGTAACAAGATATAGTGGCCTCACAAAGACTTCCCTCTTGGTGGTTTCAAAGAGAAAGAATTGGACAGACGGAGCCAATATCAGTTACAGATGGAGACAGATTGTGATATCATCATTAGATGTAAAAAGTCACATACTGATACAATGGACAGGAGTCATCTGTCATAGACATCCACTATACTGTTTATCCACCAACACACAGCTGTTGCACCAACCAAGGCAATAATCAACTGCACTACCAAACACCTCACCACATGTACCGTAAATCCTGTGTTTGTAGCAGCACCCCTAATTAAAGTCGCACCCCGACTTTTGACCTAACCCATGACTTTCCTCTGCGCAGTTTGTCACAGGCAAAAACCTTATTTAAAGCCGCACTTGGACTTTGAGCTATGACCATTTTAGCCTGCGTGTCACATACTTCCGTAGCGCAAGCAATTAGGAAAAAATAAGAAGTTCCATAAAGAAAGTCATAACTTTGCTATTAATGATCATAAATGAATGAATAAGGTATAATTTTATTAGTAAGACTTGATTGTAATGTGTTGATAATAACTTCATCACATTTTATATTATCGTTGGAATATTACTATATGTGAATGTTGTCAAACTGGAAAACAAAAATAAACTAATTTCACCATGCTACCAGAAAATAACTGGGTGGTTGAAAGTCCATACATCCA
This sequence comes from Escarpia spicata, assembly GCA_963995525.1. NCBI lineage: Eukaryota > Metazoa > Annelida > Polychaeta > Sabellida > Siboglinidae > Escarpia > Escarpia spicata. The sequence goes on along the minus strand of OZ023211.1, from coordinate 54,741,931 downwards.
GTGAACGAAATGTAGCCATGCATTTAAGCTATACGGTAAAGCTAGAATTATTAAAATACTTTGAGAAGTTTTATTTTTATGCCATTTTATGTAGAATCATGTATAAAGTCGATGTTATAAATGCATTGAAAAGACTAGAGCTGGTTTAGTGCAGTAGGACCAGCTGTGTCGACTTCAAAGGTGTTTGACAGCTAGTAATTACAATGTAATAATTGTCGTCGCTGACAAAGCAGACAGTTGTTACAGTTGATGTCTGCTAGTGTGGGACAGTTGCTAAGACCAGCGGATGCCATCATATTCAAACTTCAGCCGTGGATTAATTACACATCTATAAACTACCATGTCATTAAAAACCTAGAATACTGCAATATCCTTGGTTCGCATTGCACAAAAACAGGTAACTGTAACAACGCATATAGAGCGACAGACGTTCTTGGCATAGATTACATGTGTCAGTTTCCAGTTATTGCAGCCACAGTAGCACAGTAGGCCTCTACTGCCAATTCAACACTTTATTTTCAGAAAAATGTCTGCCAGGGAGTAATGTGTAAAGCGCTTTGAGCAGTCCCGAGGACTGGATACTGTGCTATATAAGAACTTACCTTTCGGCTTTACTTTACTTCATATCACCGATAATAACATGAATCCTTTACCAGAGGACAGCAGTTGACAAGTAGATACGTACATCAAAGGGGCTATATTATAATCGCAGCACATTGTAAAGAAACATTTGATTAGCATTAGAGCTGTCTAATTGTAACATAATACAACTGCTTCACAGCATGGTCAAGACTTACACATGAGCAGTGTAGTCCATTACTGAGCAAAAGAAGATAAAAAGCTTTCTTTATGTCATTGAATTATTTATAGAACATTTATAGAACAAACAGTTTCATTTTCCGCAGTCATAGACTGATTTGTAAGTGTTAACATATTATATCTGGGCGTGGGCATAAGCAATAACTTAAAATACGATCAACAATTGATCGATCATCAATCGGTTTGGTAAACAAATGATCATGAACATTTCACCAATTCCCAACACTAATAAACACTATGGTTATGAGTCCACGGGCGTCATAATAGATCAGAGCAATGTTTTATTTTAATAAATTACCAATAAAATGGAAATATCAACTAAATGCATTAGATCACTGGCACAGGAACGAAGTTAATATCGGGTAGGCTGAGATGAAGCTTCAGCATCACTCTGCTGTCGGATCATGACATCAGTAGATGGGGGGCCTTCCTGATCCTGTGCCTATACATTAGATTTCCCACCAGATAATTTGACCAAATAAGCTCCACTTTACTGTGTCTGACAATTCCTGAGTTGGCCACCGAAAATAAGCTGACCAAGTAGGGACTAGGACTGTTTTTGTAACTTATTCAGCAATGAATTGCTTTGTTATTAGGAGAGTAACTTAGAATTTAACATCAGCAATGATCGCTATAAAATGCAACCTAGTTCGTATGGTCTAAAAATAAAAGACGATAGTGTCTGACATTATGGTGCCTTAACACCTCCTGAGTTGGCCACAGGAAATAAGCTTAAAATCAATAGTCTGGTTTTTATAACTCATTCAATAATGAAATGTTTAGCTGTTAGGAGAAATACTTTGAATCTGACATAAGCCATGGTGGATGTGTAGGCTTGTTGACGTGGCCTGAAGGTAAAACACATAGTCCCCATGTTACCCCCAACACACAAACTAATTACATCCATCAACTCTACATATGTGAAAGAAATACTATGTACCTGTCCGGAATCAAACACAAATATGCTAAATATGCACTAGACATAACATAGTAGAGATAGCTAACAATACACCAGACATTAGCACTAATAACGTTTACATACAGTCTACATACTTGGTTCCTGTTTACGTAAAAAAAACTACTTTTTTCTAAATTATTAATCCTGCTGTTCTTACTCGAAACTGTTGTGTCTGTAATTCGTATTGTAAATTGCATAGATGTATACGTGTATGAATATGTACATCAATGCCTACACTACAATAAGTATTTGTAACTATATTTCTTCACTTTATTGTATACACACAATTACGATGTTAGAGATAAAACATGTAATGTTACAAATACAGTAAATACAACAAACAATAAGTATGTATATAGCAGTGTGTGCATGTGCGTGCATGCGTGCGTGTGAGCATGTGTGTGTGTGACTATGATTGTGCATGCATGCATGTGTGTGCGTGCTTGCGTGCGTGCGTGCGTGACCATGACTGTGTGTATGCATGCATGTGCAGTGAGTGGTGTGTTGTGGTATGCACATGTGCATGTGTTTGCACATGTGTGGTATGTGTGTATGTGTGTTTATATTTATAATACATTATGGGTTTATATACATTGAATTATCATTAACTATCAAAACAAGTTCTGAATTCTATGCAATGTAAGCTTGTTCACGTGGTCTGAAGATGAAACATACTCCTCATAAGTTGGCCACCAGAAATAAGCTGAAAATCAAGTCTTCTGCAAACTTGCTCAATAATGACTTGCTTAGCTTTTAGAAGAAATTCTTAGTATTTAAAACACGCTGTGACAGATATGCAATGTCGGATTCGTAACACACGTAGTCTCTGTCTGCAAATAGATAACTTGTTTTGAGTCCCCCCGGTCCTCGGAAGAGGAAATCGAAACTGAACTCGTCAAGGTTGCAATAACGAAGGATGTCACTCTCAGTTGTGCTGATCTATCAAAAGCTATCCACAACTATTGGCTGATGGAAGGTGTCAGCAATGCACTTCTATGAAAGTCAATATTTTATCAATACAGACTCAATACCATTCCCTGCCAACTTGAGACCTGAGGAAATAATTGTTCTTCGTGCAAAGATAATGAATAATGAATCTCCAGTAATTGTTTTCTGTTGTCTTAACTACGTATGGAAGTCAGTCTACAACTGAAGTAGTGTGGTATTACCAGAAGATGCCAAAGGGGTTCATTGGTGCCAAGTGGCTAATTGGTGTCAACTTCAGTTGTGATGTCTCTGGTTATTCATGATAATTCACACTGTGACTAATTATAACCATCTGGGCCTAGTACAGTGGCACTTCCCTGTGTTTCTGTGGAACACTTTCATATGCACACAACTAAATAATCAATAATCACACATTTGTTGACCGGCAGATTCGGTATGAAGAATGGGTGTTGGATGGCCAATGTGGAGAAAATGGACAAATAAGCAAGGATACTATTAGATTCTGATCAAATGAACTATCAGAATATTTATTTTCTTCCCATTATAATTATATTCTGCCCACTATATCCATCATCATGCCGTGTCATTGTGACAATAGAAACACATTATTAATCTATGTAAATCAATTCTATAAAACAATAAATTATATAAAAAACTCCAGACTTTTTTGTTTGAAATTATTTCATACACTAAATCTTTAGTAGTCCCTTGCTTTAAAGGGAATCAAAAGGCAATTGTTTGGGAATATTCACATAATAGAGTAAATATAAAGAAACCATTTGCAACTACAATCAACATATCGCTAGTGGTTTACGGAATACTTATTATTTATTTTCAAAGTGGGAAATTCAAGATTGTGAAATCTCAGTTCCAAACAACTGACATACTGAGATGTGTGCCCCCTCAATGCTTGAGTAATAAAGGTAAGTTCTTATATAGCGAAGTATCCAGTCCTTAGGACTGCTCAAAGCACTTTATACTTTTCTCCCTAGCAGACCTGTTCAATTTAACACCATATCGACTTCTCTGGAAAGCATTCAATTTAGCATTTATGGGGACCTTGGTGCCCTTAGAATGATTCAATCAAATACAGATTTCTTGTGTATAGTGGCACTGCCACATGAAATGTCTATGTAAAATTAGAGAAAAAGTTACAGAAGAGTTTTTTTTTAAATAGACAAAATGTGAAAATTTACCAGTTTTGGGGTCCTTTTGGGGGGTCCATTAGGTGCCCTTAGAATGATTCAATCAAATACAGATTTCTTTTGTACAGTGGCACTACCACATGAAATGTGCACAAAATTACAGACAAAGTTACTGAACAGTTTTTGAAAAAATAGGCAAAATGTAAAATTTACCAGTTTGGGGGGCTTTGGAGGCCCTGGGGAGCCCTTAGAACGATTCAATCAAAAACAGATTTCTCATGCATAGTGGCAGAGCTGTAAGATATGTCTATGCAAAATTAGTGAAAAAGTTGCTGAACGGTTTCTGAGATTCAGCAGCTAATATCGGACATCGGACATCGGACGCAGAGTGATGGCACTAGTCCGTTGGACCTTCGGCCAAAAAATAGTAGCACATACCTGTATATTTGTGTAATGTGCATGCATTAAGTACTGTATGGTAAGGTTTACATTCTGTGGGACCAAATGTTCACTGTTATCAAATCTATGATGTGCGTTAACATCCCTAGGCACCAATATTTGCCTTTAAACACGGTAAATCCAATAATGCAATATGCTACTTTACTTTCAACATGACCAAGATCACAAATTCACATCGAAATCATAAATACTGTAATAGAAACTATAAGACTTCACTACACACAACTAATTAATTGAACCCTCTATCATACAAATAGAGCAGTCAAGATATTAGAAAATACAGTTAATACTACATACAAAATTATTCAGTATTCAATAAGATCTCTGCATTATAAAATTGTGATTTTTGTATTATGTTTTACATATTTATTTAATTATTTCTTATAATTTGTTAACTTATTTATTAACTTTATTTAACTTATTACCTTATTTAAATTAGTATATATTTATATATCTAACTTATCTAATTTGAAAAAGCTATGTATGTTATACCTATTTATATGTATTCATTTTCGTAATTCGTAATTTTTTATTTTATTTGTAAATGTAGGGTGACCTCCGTCAGTCAAGTCCCACTCTCCCACAGCCATGCCACCTGTCATTACCACCACTCCACCTGCCTCCCAGTGGCCTAGACAACCTTAGCAAAGGTCACCACCAGATAGCCACCCCCCACCCCAGAGAAAGACTGCCAAAAAGAGACATACAACCAACAGGTGTCTGCTTCATTACAGGCATCAGCCATAAATATCACATGTCAGGTCTTGCTTCACCTGATTCTGAGCCCCCCCACCCTGACACAGACTGGGCACATAACACAGTTGATTTTCCCTTTGATGACAATGTTGTTGTTTCTGATTATAAAAAGAACTTGTCCATAAAAAATCACCTAATTCTGAGCCCACCCTTCCCTCCCTCCTTCCGTCCCTCCTTTCATCCCTCCCTCCCTTCCTCTCTTCTTCCCGCCCTCCCTTCCTCTCTCCCTCCCTCCCTCCCTCCCTCCCTCCCTCCCTCCCTCCCTCCCTCCCTCCCTCCCTCCCTCCCTCCCTCCCTTCCTCCATCCCTCACTCCCTTCCTCTCTTCCTCCCTTCCTCATTCCTTCACTCCCTGCCTTCCTCCCTCACTCCATCCCTTCCTTCCTCCATCACTCCCTTCCTTTCTCCCTCCCTCCCACCCTCCTTCCCTCCCTCCCCCTCCCTCCCCCTCCTTCCCTCCCTCCCTCCCTCGCTCCCTCTCTTCCTCCCTCCCTCCCACCTTTCTTCTCTTCCTCCTTCCCTGACTCTCTCCCTTCCTTCCTCCCTCCCACCCTTCTTCTCTTCCTCCTTCCCTCACTCCCTCCCTCTCTTCCTCTCTCCCTCCATCACTCCCTTCCTTTCTCTCTCCTTCACTCCCTCCCTCCTTCCTTCCCTTCCTCCCTCCCTTCCTCCCTCCCTCCCTCCCTTCCTCTCCCTCCCTCCCTTCATCTCTCTCTCTCCCTCCCTTCCTTCAGTGAATGGTGCCACTGCCGACAGTTGAAGGCTCACAGCATGGCAAAACGCAACAAAATTGTAATGTATACACATCACAGAACTTTGTTATGTATTGGCAGCTTTACAGGAGTTGACTATTACGAATAGGTTTGTACAGTTTCGCCCGATAACGTTAAATATGTCGTAGGTTTACACGAATAGCGAATGTGCTATACCGTCATTAGTTCACACTAATATAAATGCGTAGTGTTGCATAACATTCATTTAATGTCTCGTAAACATCGTTATGCCTCATTTCCTGTGAATAAGACTGTAGTGAAAATAGTGAACAGTATTTCTGATCTTTCTATTCGGGTGCCTACAATTAAATGAACCAATTATCTTATCCACAAGTGGTAGAACATATTTCTATTTTAACACATTGAATGATAAGGCCATTAATTTGTATCAATTGTTTCACAAAGAATTTCCCAGCAAAATTTGCAGAAAATAAAATGTCAAAATATTGTCTGTCCCCAATCTCATGTGTGAAAAGGACAGTCACTAGAGGAATGTGTGTCAAAGGACCACTGCATCCAATTAGCCATGCAGAAGGACTTCACACTATCCCAGTGTCTCCTGTTATGTAAACGCATGGGGAAACAAATACACAAAAAAGCAGTTTTACACCAAATATAAAATTATGAGTAATAATTATAGTGACTCAGAGGTGACAGATGCAGACAAAATACTGGTGAATGAATGGGGTGACAATGATTTAACAATTATGAGCACACAAAGTATGCCATATAAAATAATTCATTAAACATTCATTATCATTAAATGAGAGGTGCATCTTTTTATTTTTAGTATGCTGATTAAACAATTATCAAAGAAGCTATTCTCAACAATCAACAACTTAAGATGTGTAGTGAGTGTATTTCTTACAAGCTGCGAACCCGGTAGACAAACTCATCTGGCTTTTAATACAAAGCATCATTTCAACTATTGCACTGGAGTGGGAATTTCGAAGAGTAATGAATAAAAGGTTTGTTAATTTACTAACTTAATTATGTTCACGATCAATTATGGAACTTTCAGACATCAGATCATATAAATAAAATGTATAAATTTAGTGAAAACCAGATTGTAAATGTCACTCTTTAACTGTTTATTCTGAAAAAATAACTTGAATACACACATCCCTCGGTGACTCGTTTATTATATTAATATGAACATATTCAAAACAACTGCACACACAGCGAAGGGTTTTAAGTAAATAATTCAGTTATATTCACAATATACTATCACTGCATGTTGGCTTTCATGAATATAACTGGGTATAAATTAGGCTTATTCAGGCAACAAAATGGGACAAATCTCCACAGACCTCATGAGTCCCACGTTGTCTGAATACGCAGCCACAAAACGAACTCGTTGTGGGTCTGCTGAGGATGCTAACGTGGTGTTTGTATATAAGATGAAAGAATATAAGACAAAACCACATGGTCCACCAATCTGACACCCATTTCATTGTTCTTCCAAATTGAAATGTAACCTTCTGCATTATGAGGCCCCACGTGAACATGCGGGGCCCGCTGCATTGTAATAAAATATAACCCCACGTGAAGTTGTGGCACCCCCTGGAGTCTAAATTGGTAAAATGTGAACCCCCGATTGTAAAAAGCTGGCTACAGGCCTACATTACACTACTACTACCACCACCACCGCCACCACCGCCACCACCACCACCACAACCACAACCACTACAACCACAATCACTACCACTACTACTACTACTACACTACAATTACACTACTACTACCATCACCACCACCACCACTACCACTACTACACAACCACTACATTACCACAACACTACCAAAACATTACCACAACACTACAACTACACTACCACTATCACTATACTACCACTACACTACCACTACTACTACACTACCACTACACTACCACTACACTACCACTACTATTACACTACCACTACACTATCATACCCTACCACTACTATTACACTACCACTACACTACCCTACCACTACTATTACACTACCACTACACTACCACTGCTACTACTACACTATCACTATACTACTACTACCACTATTACTACACCTCCACTACACTAACACTACATTACCACTACCACTACCACTACACTATCACTATTACTACACTATCACTACATTACCACTACCACTACACTACCACTTTACTACCACTACATTACCACTACCACTACACTAACACTATTACTACACTACCACTATTACTACACAACCACTACCACTACTAGGTAAACAAGTTTCATTTGTGATGCACAGGGCAATTTCACTGATGCCATCAGTAGATCTTGCCTTGCCCCAGAGCGAATTCTATGGCCTTAGCCTCAACCAGACAACTCAACTGCATATCTTCAATGGAGTAATTGTACACACACATGCCACTCAAAGAAAGCTGGTGAATCAGTGCAGTCTGCATGCATATTGTCTACCCACTGCATTGCCAGGATTCAGTCAACATTTGAACTATAACTGTCCTGAGATGATTTTGTTACTACTGGTCTGGAATAACCTTGATGTCAACTGTTGATGTAAACAAGTACGGTACGACTACCGTACGAGTAATCAGCAATCCAGGTAAAAGGTGTGCTCAGGTAACGGGTCTTTATTGCAGTTAGACAACTGTCGTAATGTTGTGTTCGCATGAAACATGATTCTGCCATCATTATTCGCCATAAAACACAACAACATCTTCCTAATTTTCTTTGTTCTCAATTCTACCGCTTTGAACACTTACAGTAATGCAGGTTCAATTGTCTGACAAAAGCAGGTCCTGACATTTGTTTGCTCTCTCTAATACAACTAATCACAAACGTAATAAATTCACAAAAAGTAACCAGGTTATTGATCCTCTGAACTTTTATTTACTGCTCAAATCATTTTAGGCTCATTTCGTATACTGAACCTAATGTCAACTATGACAAGCTGTCCCGTTTATGACAGTGTGTTACTGGTATTTCATTTTGATGACATCATTGGATGGACTATCCAATTAACTTCAGTTAAGCCGAGCTGAATTTCGGCAAAAAGAAGAAACAGTACTTAACACATTTAAGGCTACTCACTTTAAATAAAAATAACTGTAAGCTCTTATATAATCCTTGGGATTATTCAAAGTACTTTACATTTTATCCCCATCACACCAGTTAATTCAAACACCTGTTCGATTTCTCTGGAAAGCATTCAGCCATACCACAATTACTGCACAAATATTATTCATTCTTATAGTGTAAATTCTTTCAATGATTTTAGCAAAAACATGCAATGCTGCAAATTATTCTTAGAGTTAAAGGAAGTTTAGCCCCTTTCACCTCATCGCAACTTTAGGAACTCTCCGTCCATTCATTATTTTCAGCGGAAACATGTCTGCTGTCATGTGACCATGTTGACGGTTGTCACACGACAGCCACTCTTTACAAATCAAAGAGACCCAGAGGGCCTCGAAAGCTCCATCGAGTAGATATAACATGACCCAGAAAAGCATCTGCACTTTCATTACTATAACTTTCACAGAGCCCTGTCACAGTTTACATGCTGAAGCTAAGTGTCTGCGAAACTGAAACAGACGTCTTATCATGTAGTTAATATTTACAAGACACCATTTTGGCTTGATCCATTTCTTGCATCGATTCCACCCAATGAAGCAGTACAACTCCATCAATTGAATGCTGTCTTAATTGGCAGCAGAATCAACAAGTAGTCCAAAGGAACATCTCAAATTCTGAGCAGTGATTAATCAAGTATGCCAAACAGTAGGAATACAATCAGCATGTTTCTTCTACAGCTCCAGCACTGTCATGCTAGACCTGCAATATGGTTATCTCCAAACTGTGTAATTTTGTTGCCTGTCTGTATTCCATAGATGAGTATTGTGTGGCATCTTACAAACTTGTTAATATTCACTGTAACATTTATTCTAGGTGGCATAGTCTATTAGCCGACAAACTGCCTTTGCTTGTAGCATTTTCGTAATAAAAGCCATTTATTTTAGCTGGCCTCTATCAATTGGGTTATTTCTTGGAAATTAATTGTTCTCGGGAAATATCATAACCTGCAATAGGACTATCTCCAAACTGTGTGATTCTGCTGCTTGTCTGTATTCCATTATCTGTGTTCAAACTTAATTTAATATTCGCTGTAACATTCATTTTAGGTGGCATAGTCTATTAGCCGACAAACTGCCTTCTCTTGTAACATTTCCCTGATGAAAGCCATTGTTTAGCTGTTTTAGTCTCTATCAACAGGGTTATTTCATGGAAGTTAATTGTTCTCAGGAAATATCAGATGTTTACACCAAATGTAGAGCCTGATTCAAGACTTGAAAGAAGAACTCGGGCATGCGGCAAACCGGACATGCCAGCCTTGCCATGGTTGTGACTCCCTCTAGACAACCTGACGACAGTACTCCATTCTTCCTTACACCTTGGTGTCAGTCGATTCAGTGCCGAATTCACATAAATTATGTATCGGCACCTTCTCTGTTTGTGAGAACATTACTATTACTAGCACATGCTCGTATGTATCAATTATGATGGTCAATTTGAAATGTCATCCAAGTTACTGGACCGGAAGGTCAAGCTATACACACCTGCTGCTTGATTACTTGAGCAGATGGTACTTTGATGACATACAAAATTAACGCAGGCCTCTGACATTCTACTTACATCTCACGCACCAGCAGTTTGGAAAAGTTACTGACTCCGAAAAAGTTACTGCTCCAAAATTATGTAATAACATCATTGCAATTCCCGAACCTGTGTATACTGGTCAACATAACATCAACAATCGCCAACCTTACCAGTATCCTCCATTGATTCATCATCTGGGAAATCAGCCACCTCCAAAGTTACACAATGGCGCAACCAATACATTATATAGTGTGTGAGACTATTTTTCCTAGGTATTCGCTAGTCCATAATGCTATCACGATACTATCCGTAACTATCGCCACTGTTATGACTGTACAATCTCAGACAGTCTGCAACACCTCATGTCATCAACAACAGAATGAGTGGACTGCGGAACAGAAAAAAAGGATAAAAAGGTAACTCTTCGGTTTATCTAAAAATGGCTAATTCCTCTACAAACAGCAGTCACCATTTCTTTGGCCTCTGTCACAAATCACTTCCTAAACTAGCTCGGCGATTGTCTCCAAGATATCTTCCAAATTGGATGATTGACAGCAAATTAAAGTTAAATGCAAATAAAATTGATTTTTTGATCGTTGGTACTCCAAAACTTGAACACGTTTTTTCCTAACACATCTACATCGTTAACGGGAAGAATCATTCGGTATATAATCCCATGGTCACCCCATGGACAGCATGAGACGATTTATAATCAAGACATATAGATCTAGATATATTATTTGTTGACATTTCGCCTATCTCTACGCCTATACCTACACTAGTAAGTTATTTTCTATTTGATAGTTGTAATATTGTCAGTTTTATATTTCTGGGCTAATGGAGTTCCAGTTTGTGACTGTGCGTGGAAAGAAACTATATTTGAACACATCAGTTTTAACTGATGGGGGAATGAAGTGGTGTTTGATCTGGTGTGACAAGTAGGCGTGCTGAGATAGTTCGGCAAACTGACGGCGATTTGGTGGTGTAGCGCTTTGTGGAAGACCGAGAGCCTTGCGACTTTCCTTCTGTTCTGAAGGGTTGGCCAGTTTAGAGTAGTTAACATCCTAATGACACTGGATTCTCTCGAGTAATCTTGAAATACAAAACGGGCAGCTCTGCACTGGATTTTTTCTATTTGGCATTTACGATATGGGTCCCACACTGTTGATGAGTATTCAAGTGTTGGTCTGACTAGGGTGGTATATGCTTTCACCTTTACGTCTTGTGAGCATCTGTTTAGGTTTCTTTTAGAAAGTCCGAGAGTTCTATTTGCATTTGAGGTGACGTCATCGATATGGGTTTTCCATTTTAGGTCTCTCTGTAGTTTAACCTCTAAATATGGATGATGACTGACTGGCTTTAGAGTGACACTATCCATTATATAGTCCAGTGTCAATGGGTTGTGGTTGTTATACATGTGGAGTGTGTAGCATTTATCTGGATTAAGACATTTGCCATATCTGGGCCCAGTCACCAGTGTGACATCTTGTGTAAGTCTTTCTGTAGGGCCAGTGCGTCAGCAGCACTTTCTATTGTCCTGAACAGCAAGCAGTCATCGGCAAAGAGTTTTAAGTGGGACTTCATTAATGTAATTTATGTACTGTAGAAACATGACGGGTGCAAGTACCGTATCCTGTGGTACCCCTGAGGTTTGTATTTTGTGTGAGGCATCGCTATCTACCATTACCCTTTAGGTCCTATTTGTTAGCCAGGCACTGATCCATTTCCAGGTCTTTCCGTGTGTACCATGATATTTCAGTTTGCGAAGAAGTCTTTGACGAGGGACCGTGTCAAAGGCTTTGGAAAAGTCCAGGATGAGAACACCTGTCTGCTTATTGTATCTAGAGATTTAGCTAGAGAGTCAATGGTTGTAATTAACTGGCTTTCGCACGAGTGCTTTGCTCAGAAACCGAGCTGTGCGTTGATGAGGATGTTGTTTTTGTGTAGGTGTTCCGTGATCGAGTGGCATAGGACGTGTTCCATTAGTTTACAACACACTGATGTCAGAGACATGGGTCTGTAGTTACTGGGTAGGCTTCTGTCCCCTTTTTTTAATATTGCACATATGTCTGCTGATTGCCAGTACTCGGACAGTTCTCCTTTGTGGAAGAAGAGGTTGAAGATGAACTGGAGAATTGGTGCTATTTCGTTAGAATACTCCTTGAGAATTCTGACAGGGATTTGCTATGGACCAGGGGCTTTATTTATTTGAAGATTGTTTAGAAAGTTCAATATCCCTTTACATGAGAAGTTAATATCTGGCATAGATATGTAGGGGCATTCTCCCTTTGAAGGCATGTTGCCAAGATCTTCTTTAGTAAAGATGGATTTGAATTGATAGCTTAGAACCTCTGCTTTCCCAACATTGTCAGTTTTGATGGAGTTGTTATACTGTAGCGGAGATTTGCCCACCTGTTTTCGTTGCAAGTGTCGTATGTAGGACCAGAATCGTTTAGGTTTCTCATTTACGGTAGTATCTAGTAGATCCTTAACATAGCTGTCATGGGCTTTTACCAGAAACTGTTTTATTTCATTTCTGACCTGTCTATACCGAGTCCAGTGTTCATGTTTTGGGGTTTTCTAGCTCGGTCATAGAGTTGTTTACGTTGCCTCATTTTCCTCTTTATGGTTTTATTGATCCAAGGAAGTTGTGTTCTGTCAGATAATCGTTTTTGAGGAATGTGTATATTTATAGATGCTAGTACTGAGACCCTAAACTTGTTCCAGGCTGATTCCACTCTAGTTATGCCTGGATCTAGCTGTTGGAATTATTTTGCCTGAGTAGAAAGGTCTGCCTTTACACTATTGCATCACCTTTTGAGAAAAGGCATACCAGCCTTAATTTTATTTTATTGGCCTTTGGATTTGTGTTATGTTGGCTAGAACGATGTCATGGTCACTCATTCCATTACATTTTGGATCATGTCAGGATTTGTAGAGAACAGGAGGTCAAGAATGTTTTTTCCTCGTGTGGGTTTATGGATATGTTGAAAATGAGAGAAATTATTTGCAATGTCTATCAACTTGTTATTGATGCCCTCTCCATACTGGGGAGATGTCCCAAGGGAATTATTTGACCAGTCTTTGCTGGGGAGGTCGAAGTCGCACCCAAGAAGAATACTTGGGAGAGTGTAACTGGCACATGTTTGTAGCAGCGTTGTTGACTGGAGGTGGTCTAGCATGTCTATGCCACTGTCTGGTGAATGATAGAAGGCACCTATGTGTAGTGGTTTGAAAGGGCTGACTGGAGGTGGTCTAGCATGTCTATGCCAGTATCTGGTGGATGATAGAAGGCACCTATGTGTAGTGGTTTGAAAGGGCTGACTGGAGGTGGTCTAGCATGTCTATGCCACTGTCTGGTGAATGATAGAAGGCACCTATGTGTAGTGGTTTGAAAGGGCTGACTGGAGGTGGTCTAGCATGTCTATGCCACTGTCTGGTGAATGATAGAAGGCACCTATGTGTAGTGGTTTGAAAGGGCTGACTGGAGGTGGTCTAGCATGTCTATGCCACTATCTGGTGGATGACAGAAGGCACCTATGTGTAGTGGTTTGAAAGGGCTGACTGGAGGTGGTCTAGCATGTCTATGCCACTATCTGGCGGATGATAGAAGGCACCTATGTGTAGTGGTTTGAAAGGGCTGACTGGAGGTTGTCTAGCATGCCTATGCCACTATCTGGTGGATGATAGAAGGCACCTATGTGTAGTGGTTTGAAAGGGCTGACTGGAGGTTGTCTAGCATGCCTATGCCACTATCTGGTGGATGATAGAAGGCACCTATGTGTAGTGGTTTGAAAGGGCTGACTGGAGGTGGTCTAGCATGTCTATGCCACTATCTGGTGGATGATAGAAAGCACCTATGTGTAGTGGTTTGAAAGGGCTGACTGGAGGTGGTCTAGCATGCCTATGCCATTATCTGGTGGATGATAGAAAGCACCTATGTGTAGTGGTTTGAAAGGGCTGACTGGAGGTGGTCTAGCATGCCTATGCCATTATCTGGTGGATGATAGAAAGCACCTATGTGTAGTGGTTTGAAAGGGCTGACTGGAGGTGGTCTAGCAGATCTATGCCACTATCTGGTGGACGATAGAAGGCACCTATGTGTAGTGGTTTGCTATTTGTGAACTGGAGCTAGACCCATAAAATGTCAGCATTACAAGAAAGATTATGTTGGAGTGAAGCTACAAAGGTATCTTTTATTGCAATGAAGACTCACTCACCTCCATGCAAAGTTCTGTCTTTTCTAAATATAATAAACAATAGTGAGAAATAAATGGAGCTGTCATTAAAAAGAGTTTCAAAAATTTGACAGTGAACAATGAGTGCATTACCATGTGACATTTGAGTTCTGTAAATGGTGATAGTCCTTTGGTGATACCCCACAACAACCAATGTGTATCCATGTGTCTCATTCATCACAACACATGGCTCGGTCATTGCAAGCAACAGCCTTCTTGCATACGCCACATGGATATTTCGCAGGCCCAGGGTTCAACTGGATATCTCCCGATATCAATAGTGTAAGTAAAAAACAGGTAGCCATTGTTTCGCTGATTTTCAGAGTGTCTGCTCACAACACGCCTGATATGCATATCAGCTGCAAACAGCAAGGTTGTCTGGATGTTCCTTTCACCCACAAACTGGAAACCGGCATTTACACTATTGGGCTGATGCATTGACGTAAAAACATTGCTAGTCCTGCTAGGAATGCGTCTGTTAGTATAAAAGCTGTTGTTACATGTAGTTCCATCTTTTTATGACTCAAGTTTCTTGCCAACTTCTAGGTTGTTTAAAATGCGTTAGGAACTATGCATTTGGATGACTGTCCCACATAAACAGTGATGACTTAAAAAATAATAAATAAATAAATAAAACAATGGTATAGATTTTTTTATATTTAAAATTAAATATCCAATAAAATGTTCAATGCAATTCTAAGATCTCATAAAAAGAAAATCTAGGCCAATCTCACCCTCTCTCGTGTATTAATTAGCCTACATTGTGTTAGAATAAATTATATTATTTCGCACAGGTATCAGGCTAACTGATCCAACTAAATGTCAAGTGCAGACAAGACTCTTTGTTCAGTGCAACTAACAAGGGATTTTCACCCAGGGCAACTCTGGGTTTGAAAAGATGTCTTGTGTGTGAAAAGCCTGTTAGTTAATTGGTGCTCCTAGCATCCTACAATATGTGGCTATTAATTAACAGACTGGCCTGCCTGTCATGGAACTTTGCCTTTGTTTACATGAGAGAGTTACCAAAGAGGTGGGAAACCCATGCTCAGCAGGTGGGAGTCTTTCTAGTACTAATGATGTAAATACAAGGCTCTAATTACAGGTAATTAAATTTTGTTAGGGAAGCTAATGTACTAAAACCGTATTTAAAAGCATTCGAACGCAAATGTCACCATGCTGTTATATCTAAATATTGTTATAAATATACATCACCAAGTTGGGACAAGAATATTTTGATCTTGTGATATATGCAATAGATATCGGAGTGAGCAAAAAGAAATGACTACACCTGACTCATGCGCAAGACGAATATGACATGTGCCCTGAGTCAAAATATCATACCTACAGCATTTTGCCATCATCTGAAAACCTATCTTTTTCATTTTTTTGTATTACGCCTAATCCTCTGGTTTTTATACACCACTGAGCCTTGATTTTTTGAAGATATCGGCACAGAAGAAGTAATTTTATTTTTATTATTATTATTACATTAACATAGCTGTCATTGTGCACACAAAATGACAGGCATTTCTAGACTTGACTTCTGTCTATCAGGTAGCATTCACGTTTAATTAATTCATAAGAGCCAACAGGAATGTACACGGAACATTGCACCTTTATTAATTACAACTATACACTGCTGCACTATGTTTTCAACTGTTAAACCCTTACATTATAGAACTGGAAAGAATAAGGAAGATTAGACTCCTATTCCCAGCCAAATGTACATTCAATGCTATGCCTTCACTCAGTATTCTTACCTTCCCGTGAAACACCTACAGTTAAGTTGTCTTGTGTTTTATATGTTTTTTCCCGCAATGTTTTTAATTTACAATAATGTGATTTCATCATCAATGGAATACATTTAAATCAAGTCCTGACACGTTCGGTTACAATTTCCATTTCACACTTTTTTTTTATTTATGCAATTCATCGCCAATCGACACCAGCCACATCGCAATTACTACACAAAGTGTATTCATTTAAAGGAAATAAAAATAAGGCATTAGCTAAAATCCTTTTTCCATGTGTACACAAAGTTTAACATTGTATGTAACATTTGACAATATTAAACAAATACAGAAAAATACATATGTAGCATAAATTAGATTTTAAGCCCGTCTGTGAAGCGATTCCCGCGAAAAATTTAATTTTAATGAGCTAGGCGATCACATGGTATCATGACGTCACTTATGACACACACTCGCATCAGGCCGACCCTTTCCATGCATTCAGAGCATGTTTACAAGGATAGCTTTTGGGTCGAAACGAGCATTAGAATTAGTTATTGTGCAATATTCCGACGTAATACAAACACTAGTCATCATAGAGGAACAAGCAGTTATCTTACGGTTCCACATGAATCAAATTTTATTCAAAACAACGAATGCGAATGGGCCTACAAGTCGACTAGGTTTCGCCGAGTTTGGGCTCGTTTTCAGAATAATTACATCGAATGCAACCAACTGAAGATAATCTACACCAATAAACATACATAGCAAACAGATATTGTATCCAGCTACAGAAAATAACGTGTATAATCTCATAATATCACTAGAATATCGATATATGAAGCAGGAGTTGTACAATTTATCATAACAACTTAAATCAGTCAGTGAATTTCCGCTGGTGCAGCTAGCTCAGTGGGTAGTCGCGTTGGTTTCTTGTCGTTTATTTTATAATCGGGCGACGCCGGTTCAATCCTGACAGCATGCAAACCATTGATTTTCTTTACCCTTTTTTGGTTTATGTTTTCACAAAGTAATATAAACCAAATCATGATGATGCAGTTTGTAAAAAAAAATTATCTTTGTAGTAATTATTTATTCGCCACAAAAATGAAAATATGGTCATTATATATAACGATGTTTCTAAATTGTATTTATCCAGACAGATCACAATCTGTTTTCACATATATAATTACAATATATTACCATACAATATATTTATAATTAATAAATTATATATCCATTACATTATATCGATTCATGTGGAACCGTAAGATAACTGCTTGTTCCGCTATGATGACTAGTGTTTGTATTACGTCGGAATATTGCACAATAACTCATTCTGACACTCATTTCGACCTAAAAGCTGTAAACATGCTCTGAATGCATTTAAAGAGTCGGCCTGATGCGAGTTTGAGTCATAAGTGACGTCACATCTCGGCATCCCGAAAAGCGCGCCAAAAATATGTATATTCGAAAATGTCCGCATGCACAGCATAAAATGTCTAATTTCTAATTCATTGAATTTTTTTAATTTTTTTAGCTTGGTGGACGTGGAAATAGATAGCAGGATGTAATATAACATGAATTCAAGCAATAGGTGTTTTATTCCCTTTAAGTACTTGTATCAGAGCTGCCCACCTGACAAAAATCATTTCCATATTGATAGTTTTATATTGAATTGCAACAATTATAATACTAATTTTTTGTTCTTCTAAGACATTTTATAATTACATTCATAACTTTCAGAAAACCATAACTATTTAATGTAATTTAATGGTACTACCTAACGTCACCTTAATTTATTGGTTTTATTATATAAATCTACACCTGTAAATGTTATTAATGTCTAGACGCGCATTATTGACACTGATATCTTTTGGCCACTGTAACTGCTGTTGACTGACAGATGCAGACATAATAATATGCCCAGGTGCCAGGCAGTCATCAGCAGGCTGGTGGCAGTCAAAGTTGTAACATTGTACACAAGCACAGCATTGGATGATGTCACGTACTGACTTTGTAGAACTTGTAGCGGACTAAATATTTGTTGATAAATTGTAACAAGTGAAAATATGACAATTTCTTCAGGGCATCTCGAGAAGCATTATTTACAGATTTAGCAATTATTTAATGTGTATAATTTTTTGTAGTCAGATATTGGTATTCCCGTAACACGGCGGCAGTTTCCGTAATGCCATAATCTGAGGCGAATTTCCGTAATGATCACGGAAAATCCGAAATGGTAAACAGCCTTGTTGTATCCGTCACCGGCTGGTTAGATACTCATTTCTAGGTAACGGACAGTGAATGGGATCGTTTGGCCATCGAAATGGCATTGAGCAAGGGCTCCATGGTTTCTGATTGAGAGTGAACTGTTGTAACTGCTGTACAGATCCCTACTAAATTACCTGCCTCTACTGATCTCTGTCAATTATTTCTTCTCACTGAACAGGAAACATGAGACTGTTTTTAATCTGTTTTTATGTTTATGCTTCTCCAGGTTCAAGCCTTTATGCTTTGAAAGGTTTTGTTTGTCGTGATTATCCCATGCCTAATGATGTCATCAATATGTTTGTCTCACCAAATGAGACATTTCCCTACCCATCCAGCTGCCCTCAATCCTTACAAACCCTAGAACTTTGCAATGGTAATAACTTATACTGCTTGGTAAGAAAGATGTATCCTGCCTGTGTTTGTACAATGTGCTGCATCTAAACATGAGAAACATTAAAAATGGCATGATTTGAAATAACTATGTTTTGTTATCAATATTGAGCAACACAGAACTCATCCACCAAATTAAGCCCAAATAGCCCAAAAATCATCCAAGAAAACCTTTTCATAATTAACTTCACATAAAATAATGACTGAAGTAGTAACATATCCAAACTGAAATATCTAACTAAAAAGAGTAGCTGAAATCGTACTAGACTGTATCATTTTTTGGACAACCTTTTGAGAAGTCTTCGCATATAATAAAATTATATCAATATACATTTCACTGGAGGTTACTCTTGGCATATAAGGTTTCCTCAAATCGAAAATAATCAGTACATAAGAAGCCAAATGAATCCAGTGTAATGCAACCTGCAATGGCCCCAACAAAGTTCCGATCGTTCACACGTAATTGATGTAAAATAGTCCATACACAGCTGCAAAAGACTGAAATAATTGTTTGGTAACTTCCAATTAACAGCCCACACATGTCAATGGTGTCTAATAAGAGATGGAAGCAGAACAGACATTTAATTAGCATTAATGTTTCTAGCTATGAATGAATGAATGAATGAAAGTTTATTTAACAACAACATAATAATATATGCACAATATTTAAAAAATAACACAATACATGCACAATATACAATACACAAAAATGCCAAGTATACAATTGTAAGTCACAGTTTTGAAGTTGAAAAGGGCAAGAAGAAGTGTGTCACTTATAACACTTGCCCAATTTACAATTGATATAATTACAGTCAAGAATATTTTACAATATGCAACATGCGTGATTACAACATACAATTTATAAAATAATGAAATATATATCACCAATACCACTTGTGCTAAAGAATAACAATTTGTGAAGTCCAATATAGACAATACATTGTTAGTAAGTAAGCAAAATATTATCAGTGTATTTTTTTTGAAGCAATGGACATTTTTAGAACATATTAAAGAATTGTCTAGAGAATTCCATAGTGTTACACCTTTAAACGAAAGACACATTCTCTTTAAATTGGTGTGAGCAAAATGTTGTTTAAAAGTTGGGCTTTGTCTAGTTGCATAGACAGGACTGTACAAAGTAAACAACTTTTGTATGTTCACTGGTAGCAAATTGCTATTTGCCTTGTACATAATAAGTGCAGTTCGTAAATCAACAATATCTGACACTTTCAAGATATGTAATTCAGAGAATAGAGAAGAAGTGTGATCCAACTTCTTAGCTCTACAAATTAAGCGCACCACCCTCTTTTGTAACACTACTAAACAATTTAAGGTAGTAGCATACGTATTGCCCCATACTTCAATGCAATACATAATGTATGGGAGAAAAAGGGAATGGTATAAAGTAAGCATTCCCCGTTTGTCAATGAGAAAGCTGGCTCTATACATTATGGCACAACTCTTTGAGATTTGAGATTTTATCACAGAAATGTGTTTTTTCCATGTTAATTTATTATCTATCAAAACTCCAAAAAAATTGGTGAATTCAACCTTACTTATGTCTTCCTTACTTATATGTATAGAGACAGGTGTCTTTATAATACGTTTGCCAAATAACATATAATTTGTTTTTGATATATTGAGAGAGAGCCTGTTTACTGCAAACAATATATGTAACTTTTCCAATTCAATATTTGTCAACCTGACAAGTTCACCTATATCACTATTACTGTAGAACATGTTAGTATCATCAGCAAATAACATGAACTTAAAGATGCTTGAAACATTACAAATATCGTTTATGTACAAAATAAACAACTTTGGTCCTAAAACAGATCCTTGTGGGACACCACAAAATATTTTGAGTATTTCTGAATCACAATTATCATAATGAACAAACTGACTTCTGTTTTTCAAGTAACTCATAATCCACTGATGTGCAACACCACGAATACCATAAAAATTAAATTTGTTGGCCAATATATCATGGTTAACCGTATCAAATGCTTTCTTAAGGTCAACAAATATGCCAATGGCATATTTATTATTATCAAGAGAATTAGTAATTTCTTCGACCAATTCTATTAAGGCATGATCTAAATCCATATTGACTAGAACTGAGTATATTATACTTATCTAGAAAACTATTTAAACTCTCACAGTATAATTTCTCCAGTATTTTTGAGAACTGGGGCAACAAAGAAATAGGTCTGTAATTTGTAAATACTTAGACTTAAATATTGGAATGACTTTAGCTGTTTTCATTTGATTAGGAAATATTCCAGTGATAAAGGAAACATTGCATATGTGCTTCAACGGTTTTACAATGTGAGCAATAATGATCTTAATCATGCTCATGTTTAAATCATTAAATCTGTTGACATTTTACCCTTAACATTTTGAACAGTTCTGATGATGTCTTGATCATCAACAGGACTTAGAAACATACTTTTATCAATTTCTTTTCCCAAATAATCAAATATATCTACATCATTTTTAGGAAGATTAATTTGTTTTACAAGATTGGGTCCAACATTTGTAAAAAAAATTATTAAATCCATTTGCAATTTCCTTCTTTTCATGTATCTGTTTGTCATTGTTCTCAACACAGGCAGGATATGTTGGAGTACTGGATTGTTTGTTGATTACTCTATTTATAATTTTCCAGACGCCTTTTATATCATTTTTTTGTTTCTCCAACATTGTGCTGTAATATGCTTTTTCAGCAAACCTTAATATAGATGTTAATTTATTTTTATAATGTTTGTACTTTAGTTCAGCTTCATGTGTGCGGGATATAACAAATGCTTTGTAAAGCTTCTTCTTTTTGGCACAAGAACATTTCAAACCTTTAGTGAACCAAGGTTTCTTATAAGTCACTTTTTCTTGAAATTATTTTTATAGGGCAATGCTTGATAAACAAGCCTATAAATTTGTTTTAAAATAGATCATACGCCTGATTTACATCATGTAAGTTTAAAATATCATCCCATGATTGTAGACTTAGTTCATGTGAGAGTGAAGTTAAGGTGTCTTTATTTATGACTCTAGTATACTGAGTATTCATTTTAGTATTTCTACATATTTGATACTCGCATACTGCAAATATTGGCAGATGGTCACTGATATCATTATACAGAATACCACAGGTGAGACTGTGTCGCAATTCATTTGTGAATATGTTGTCTATCAGAGTAGCTGAAATGTCAGTGACTCTGGTTGGCTTATCAATTAGAAGGTAAAGACGTAGACTATACATCAAATCAAGAAAGTGTTTAGTACTGCTGTGTTGTTCATGTTTTAACAAATCAATATTTAGGTCACCACACAGAAATATCGTTTTGTGTGCTTTTACATCATTAAACATGTGTTCTATTTTTTCACAAAATATATCTAAATTTGAACCAGGAACTTTATGGCAAGTTCTACTGTAACACATTCAAAAGTATGTTCGACTTCCATGGATTTTGTTTCAAGTAATCTGCACGACAATTCATTTCGAATATATAATGCTACACCACCACCCTTGCGGGATTCTCTAGTTACATGATAAGCACGGTAGCCAATTAGATTCAAATCATCTATAACATCCAGTTCTGCCCATGTTTCAGATACAGAGACAATATCAAATTTCATATGTAAGTCTTGCAGATAGTAATTCATTTTCAGAAGGTTTTTCTTAAGACTTCTGGCATTAAAATGAATGAATGATAAGCCATTAAGCTTACACATATTATCATTGAATTCTGAATCAGTGTAATAGTTACATTTTGATGTTGAGTTGTTGCAAAAGTTGTTATTTGGATCGATATCATTTTCAAAGTCGAAACTATTATAATCAGTATAACTAGGGGAGGAAAATTCAAATTGGGAACAAGTATTAACTAATTTGTAGATTTTGTAATCTTGTTCATTTGGTGAATTCTCAAAAATAAGTTCATCATCGCTCATATCTTCAAATGGGAAAACTTCACAGCAGGATGAACATCGATAAATGAGTTTTTTTTTTATATTAACATAAACTGATACTGTGTTATATTGGTACAAGTCTTATGAAAGGTAGACTCACAAAGTCCACATTTGACAAAATGAGTATTTAACAATTCCCCACAAACTAGGCACGAGTCTTTTTTTATCATATTTTTAGCCATTTGAGACGTTTAAGCATCAACTGTTGCTGGTAACTAGATAGCTTAGATAAACAACGAATGGGTAACATAGGAAATACCATACAGCCCACATACAATACAATGAGTGTGTCCACAATAATAAAGCAAAGAAGAAATATGCAGCGTCTAATAGTTAGACAGCGTTTGCACAACAATAACAACAACATTGTCAATGATCAGTCAACTCACGCCAGTCCCAGACCAAGGCCCAGGTCTTGGAAGTCTTTCAGGCATTTTACAAGGTGTGTTTTTGCACTGTCTGGTGGACCGTTTAGTCTTACGAACACTTTGCAGTTTCTCGTCCACGTGGACTGAAGTTTATTTTGCTTGTGCAGTAGTCGGGCAGTTTTGGCCAGCTCTGCTTGCTTGGCGGTTAAGTGTTCGTTTACGTACACGTTCGTGCCTCTTAGTTTCTTTCCCATTCTCAGGACGTTTGTTTTGGCTTTACGGTTGGTAAATCTGATGATAATGCGTGGTATCCGACTTCCCGACTTACGATTGGCACCGCCTAGGGTGTGACATGCCGAAATATCGTTCTTGGCGCCAAGTGGATGATCAACGATACATTTTCAAAGTTCAGTTTTACGTGGTTTCGCAACGTAGATCGTCATCAGTTGTTCAATCCTCAAGCGGAGCATCGTCACAATATTGATATACCAATGTTGACGATCAGACACGTATAATAACTTCACTAGATTAGAAATATAAGCGAGTTACCAAAAGTGAGATGTTCAATTGGATGAAACATGAAGTGAGACAATAAACGATTGTACCAGTTATCATTTTTAATATTTACTTAACGTTCACGCTGCATGTAGCAACTGATTTAAATATTTGGTTGATAATTTTCAGGCTATTATTTTAGTTGGTAGGGGGCAGACAAAATCGTCAACTTGTGAATTACTTACAAAGTATTTTAGCTAAGGAATATCTCAATCGTTCAAGAATATCAATTTATAAAATGTAACGGAAATGTGTTGTTCTACATTTTTGGTTGAATGCTGCCATACGCGCAGCAAATTCTACTGCAATGCCGGGCCGATACTGTTGCATTGGCTAGTGGTAGTGAGTCACCAGTGCGCGGATGAGGAAAATCTCAGATCGACAGAGGGAGTCGGGCAGACAGTGCCAAGCGGGCGATATGACTTCATGACCAATTGATTATTTTTTAATACGTCACAGTAATAATAAACATATATATATATATATATATATATATATATATATATATATATATAGTGCTTAATTCCTATCAGTCAATGCATTGATATATTGCCACATCTTTACCATGTGTCGGTTGTACTGGTCTGAACTACGGCACTAAGATGCCTGTCCCTCCGATGAGCGGACACCCGCCATGTCGGGACACTTATGCTTGGATACAGATGTATCCGCTGAAGAGAGGGACTACTGTATTTACAATGCAATAATACAGTCAGTTTTATCCTAACATTGTTTTAAACTGACTTAAAGATTATAGGTTTTCTATAATGCTCTCATATTACATGCAAATGAATATGCAGTCTAATGTCCTTACAAACATTTTGCTTCACTTCGTTAGAAAGATAATCGTATCTTATAAACAAAACTATGAGGATGTACTGGCTTGTCTCATGAAGGGAGCAACAAAGTCCCAGAAACACGCACACAGTCAAGGAAAACCTGCAACATTTTTTCTCAACGGGATTTATTGCTCTTGTCCTAGAACTAGGAAAATCCATCCCAATATCCATTTCAAAACAAGCCCTGGCAAAAGTGCAAACAACTTCTTCTCAATATTATATAAATGTTGACTTACCTGTGTTAACAGCTAGTGGTATCGACTCTGGCGGATTAACCAGCAGCAGTGCTATCGATAAGAGACAACTGGACATATAACCACTCCACACACGACCAACTGTCATTTTCCCTCACAAGTCCAACAATGAACACTCTCAATAATCTCAAACGCAACTCGCAACAACTTGCTGCCAAATGGCAACACTGCTGACAAACTTCTACTGCCCAAGGTTTGAACGCAGCGTCATAACCAATCGCTCACGCTTTCTGTTCCTTGCAATAATCACACGTAACATTCCATTCTATGTCACCGGTGTATGAGCAGGCAATAATTATGATAAATAATTAATTATCATGGCCAACGGTCACCAACGAGCGAGTGCCGGAACCAATGATGCTGTGACGACTGTAATCGTCATCCTTGTGTGAGACACAACCGGTGGAGATTCAGACAAAACAGGTGCAGGGTAAAGGCAGAGGAGAGGTATGCAGTTAGGCCATGTGCTCAAGTCCAGCTTCAGCAGGCTGCAGCCACTGCTGTCGTCTTCATAAATAAACCACTGCCAGGCGGCTGCTACTGCAGTTGTTGCCTCGGTCAATCCAACATCAGCGATACCAGGACGTCAATTATCCGGCCAAGACACGCACAGACACAGCCATATGTATGTTGTGTGTGGTTTCTTGTCTTTGTTGATCTGGTCCATCGACTGTGTTGCTTTCACTGCGCTGCAGTGGCCAGCAGCATTCGTTGTCACTTCGCTATTACATTTTTATGAATGGACCACACTGTTGTTGTTCTAATTCCACACAAATTAAATGGCACTGTTGTTGAATAAAGACCGGGTATATCAGCAATTGTTGCTAAGTGTGCGGGTGATTTACTCAACATTCATTGCTGATTTTGGAAGCATTGTTAATTGCGAAGTTTGTTCCTTTGATTAGTATTAACGTACAGACACCCAAATTAAATTAATGTCAGATTTAAGATTGCATTAATAAAGAGACACGGTTAAATAAGTTGTTTCTTTCAATAATTAGGTTATATTTACCTTAGTAATTTGGACACACAATTTATATAGCTGTTTTGTCACTCGGGGTACTTTCACTGTTATTACTGGTTCATACAGTCATGCTGCCAAATTTGTGGATTCACTATCTATTGATGCGAAGTGTGTTCGTTTAAATTAAGTATGTATTAAGTTTGTACAGTGGAACACCACTGTTAGGGTCACCCTTGGAGCTAGGCCAAAGTGACCTGAATAGTGAGGTGACTGTGTTAGTGGGATTTAGTTCAGTTACTTTTTGTTATGGAACTAAATTTGGAGTGCCCAAGGGTGACCTTAATTGAGAGGTGGTTTACTACTGAGGTGACCTTAATGCAAGGTTCGACTGTACTATGATTGCTAAGTTTGTTGGTTTAGTTACTATTCATTTATGAACACACCAATAAGTTGGAAAATTTAATTAATGTCAAATCTTAAATTGCATTAATGAACATAATTAAATAATAAAGTAATGCTACCTGTGTAACAAAACAGATTTTGCATCTGTCATTCCGTACATGTGTGCTTACGTGCATGCGTGCATGTTAGGCTTGGGTTCACATGCAAATCTGCACATGGATCAGTGATCAACAAACTGCTACCCTTCATGAGAAATAAACTATCAATCTTGCCCTGTGAGACACACGCACAACAACCAAGATTGATAGATTGAAAACAATTAGATTTTGTTTTCCCAACAATGAAACATAAATGAAAAAGTGAAAAAAGAACAAAGAAAACATCGAAGATATCATCTGGGTGCTGCAAGGAAAGGGTGAGGATGTGCCTAGATTGGCTGTGGTCTACTAACATTTGACAGCATCACTGGTCTGAGTTGGTGAATGTGATCAGAAATGTTGGAGGGCACAGTGCTAGAGCATCGGACTCTCAATCGAGAGAACCCAGCTTCGAATCCTGTGCTGCCGTTTTGAACCTTGCACAAGTTCGTTCACTCAGCTGTATGAATGAGTACCTGGCTATGTGTATGTTTGTGTATGAATAGCCTTCACGCATTAATTGAAGCATGGCTGGTTGCTTCGCAGAGAAGACAAGATCAGGTGTTTGATTGAACAGGTAAAATGCAGTCTAAAGGATTGGATACTGCGCTATATAAGAACTTACCTCAAGTTACCTGTTTAACTTTTTCGGGGTGTACTAAGCCAAAACTGACCAGGTGCTACTGGCACTCAATTCTCTCACAGGTCTATGAGTCTACTGGAACAAGGGCTAGAGATACGGGGGGCTACTGTCCTGGCAGTTGACAGGTGGTGCAGAGAACCAAAACAGGCAAACATCAGAAAGATCTGATCTCATAATGGATTTAATGTAATGTTCAACCTAACAACATCTTCAGTTGGTTTACTCCAAACAGCCCCTTTAGGTTGGTTCGGCGCCAACTGCAGAGGGTGCAAGAACATGAAAGTAACTAAAACAAATAACTGTGTTTAAACCAGAATTGTGGAATTAATTATTATGTAATAAAAATGGGCCAAGTGGCCCTGCAGTCCTTTGTACTAATATGTCTATATGTGACCCTGGCTGACAAAATGAGTGATAAGTCGGAAAATTGTAACATTGTTTTTTTACATCCTTGTAAAGGTTTGGTAGGGTGCTTTACATGGTTTCACAAAATATGACTGCTACAAAAATTGGCAAAGTTATGGTGCAATGAACACGGTAGGGATCAAAAAGTGAAAATGAAGAAAACAGCTGTTGAAGTTTTACATTATAAATGCAAATGGATTGCATGGAAATATTACATGCACAACATTCAAATGTGGCACACCGCATGTAATATGTATGTTATGTTGCAATGATACACTGGAAGTACAAATGTGCTGCTACAAAGACTTATCAAGTTATGCCAGATTATGTCTTCATGTGTAAAACTAAGAGGGCAGATTATTTGAGAGCAAAAGGTAGACTCACTGTTTGACACAGTTTAAAACCTACAGGCAACTGTCCAGGGGTCTAGTGGCTTAATGCTGTCTGTTGACACAAGCTACTGCCAGTGACCAATTACACATTAGTCACAGTTTCTATCAAACAATAGCAGGCAGAGAATCTTAGCTCCACAGCTGGGTGTAATACACAACCAGAGCCACCACTGATTCATGGTCAAGTAGGTTGGCTCAATGCACCAACTAAGACAATACACAACACTGTGAGTGACAGTGTCCAGAGTGAGGCCTAAGCAGTGTCATCATTGTTGAATAGATCAATTAAACCTGCCAAGTGGGTGACATTCTGCACAAGTGTTCATTAATCCTTAGTGATTGTTCAGAACACCAGACTGACCAAGTACCTAAACAAAGTGGTGAACAGGCAGTGTTCAAATAGGGGTATTGGTTTAACTATATTTCTCTCGATGCAAAAGGCTTTATTGTGCCTTCATCAATTATAAGAAAGCATTTGATTTAGTAGACCGGTCCTCCCTGTGGTCTAAGATAATTTCATGCAGTATTAATGGTATTGTGTTGAAAGTTGTATACAACATGTACAAAAATGCTAAATCATGTATAAATCAGGGCCAGGCTGTGTCAGCTTTCTTCTCATGTGATGTACAGGTATGGCAAGGAGAAAACTTGTGTCCTTTGTTATATGCTATTTACCTGAATCATTTTGACCACTATTGGTCACAATTATAATGGACTTGACATGGCAACTGGTGAAATTTACAACAACCTTAGGGATGATGATGTAGAAAATGTATGTTCTACTATATGCTGATGACACTAGAATGGTTCAATCAAATACAGATTTCTTGCTTGTGTATAGCGGAACTATGTCAACTCTTCTAATGGTTGACATTTGGTTGTTTCATGTGTCAACTATATTGTGAATCTGTAATTATTAGTTTATATTAATACAATTGATTTACAAAACGGGCAAACATCAGAAAGATCTGATCTCATAATGGATTTAATGTAATGTTCAACCTAACAACGTCTTCAGTTGGTTTACTCCAAACAGCCCCTTTAGGTTGGTTCGGCGCCAACTGCAGGGGGTGCAAGAACATGAAAGTAACTAAAACGAATAACTGTGTTTAAACCAGAATTGTGGAATTAATTATTATGTAATAAAAATGGGCCAAGTGGCCCTGAAGTCCTTTGTACAAATATGTCTATATGTGACCCCGGCTGACCAAATGAGTGATAAGTTGGAAAATTGTAACATTGTTTTTTTACATCCTTGTAAAGGTTTGGTAGGGTGCTTTACATGGTTTCACAAAATATGACTGCTACAAAAATTGGCAAAGTTATGGTGCATTGAACACGGTAGGGATCAAAAAGTGAAAATGAAGAAAACAGCTGTTGAAGTTTTACATTATAAATGCAAATGGATTGCATGGAAATATTACATGCACAACATTCAAATGTGGCACACCGCATGTAATATGTATGTTATGTTGCAATGATACACTGGAAGTACAAATGTGCTGCTACAAAGACTTATCAAGTTATGCCAGATTATGTCTTCATGTGTAAAACTAAGAGGACAGATTATTTGAGAGCAAAAGGTAGACTCACTGTTTGACACAGTTTAAAACCTACAGGCAACTGTCCAGGGGTCTAGTGGCTTAATGCTGTCTGTTGACACAAGCTACTGCCAGTGACCAATTAAACATTAGTCACAGTTTCCATCAAACAATAGCAGGCAGAGAATCTTAGCTCCACAGCTGGGTGTAATACACAACCAGAGCCACCACTGATTCATGGTCAAGTAGGTTGGCTCAATGCACCAACTAAGACAATACACAACACTGTGAGTGACAGTGTCCAGAGTGAGGCCTAAACAGTGTCCTCATTGTTGAATAGATCAATTAAACCTGCCAAGTGGGTGACATTCTGCACAAGTGTTCATTAATCCTTAGTGATTGTTCAGAACACCAGACTGACCACATACCTAAACAAAGCGAATGTAATAGGTGAAGAACAGGCAGTGTTCAAATAGGGGTATTGGTTGAATTGTATTTGTCTCGACGCAAAAGGCTTTATTGTGCCTTCATCGATTATAAGAAAGCATTTGATTTAGTAGACCGGTCCTCCCTGTGGTCTAAGATAATTTCATGCAGTATTAATGGTATTGTGTTGAAAGTTGTATACAACATGTACAAAAATGCTAAATCATGTATAAATCAGGGCCAGGCTGTGTCAGCCTTCTTCTCATGTGATGTATAGGTATGGCAAGGAGAAAACTTGTGTCCTTTGTTATATGCTATTTACCTGAATCATTTTGACCACTATTGGTCACAATTATAATGGACTTGACATGGCAACTGGTGAAATTTACAACAACCTTAGGGATGATGATGTAGAAAATGTATGTTCTACTATATGCTGATGACACTAGAATGGTTCAATCAAATACAGATTTCTTGCTTGTGTATAGCGGAACTATGTCAACTCTTCTAATGGTTGACATTTGGTTGTTTCATGTGTCAACTATATTGTGAATCTGTAATTATTAGTTTATATTAATACAATTGATTTACAAAACGGGCAAACATCAGAAAGATCTGATCTCCTAATGGATTTAATGTAATGTTCAACCTAACAACGTCTTCAGTTGGTTTACTCCAAACAGCCCCTTTAGGTTGGTTCGGCGCCAACTGCAGTGGGTGCAAGAACATGAAAGTAACTAAAACGAATAACTGTGTTTAAACCAGAATTGTGGAATTAATTATTATGTAATAAAAATGGGCCAAGTGGCCCTGAAGTCCTTTGTACTAATATGTCTATATGTGACCCCGGCTGACCAAATGAGTGATAAGTCGGAAAATTGTAACATTGTTTTTTTACATCCTTGTAAAGGTTTGGTAGGGTGCTTTACATGGTTTCACAAAATATGACTGCTACAAAAATTGGCAAAGTTATGGTGCAATGAACACGGTAGGGATCAAAAAGTGAAAATGAAGAAAACAGCTGTTGAAGTTTTACATTATAAATGCAAATGGATTGCATGGAAATATTACATGCACAACATTCAAATGTGGCACACCGCATGTAATATGTATGTTATGTTGCAATGATACACTGGAAGTACAAATGTGCTGCTACAAAGACTTATCAAGTTATGCCAGATTATGTCTTCATGTGTAAAACTAAGAGGACAGATTATTTGAGAGCAAAAGGTAGACTCACTGTTTGACACAGTTTAAAACCTACAGGCAACTGTCCAGGGGTCTAGTGGCTTAATGCTGTCTGTTGACACAAGCTACTGCCAGTGACCAATTACACATTAGTCACAGTTTCCATCAAACAATAGCAGGCAGAGAATCTTAGCTCCACAGCTGGGTGTAATACACAACCAGAGCCACCACTGATTCATGGTCAAGTAGGTTGCACCAACTAAGACAATACACAACACTGTGAGTGACAGTGTCCAGAGTGAGGCCTACCCAGTGTCCTCATTGTTGAATAGATCAATTAAACCTGCCAAGTGGGTGACATTCTGCACAAGTGTTCATTAATCCTTAGTGATTGTTCAGAACACCAGACTGACCACATACCTAAACAAAGTGGTGAACAGGCAGTGTTCAAATAGGGGTATTGGTTGAACTGTATTTCTCTCGATGCAAAAGACTTTATTGTGCCTTCATCGATTATAAGAAAGCATTTGATTTAGTAGACCGGTCCTCCCTGTGGTCTAAGATAATTTCATGCAGTATTAATGGTATTGTGTTGAAAGTTGTATACAACATGTACAAAAATGCTAAATCATGTATAAATCAGGGCCAGGCTGTGTCAGCCTTCTTCTCATGTGATGTATAGGTATGGCAAGGAGAAAACTTGTGTCCTTTGTTATATGCTATTTACCTGAATCATTTTGACCACTATTGGTCACAATTATAATGGACTTGACATGGCAACTGGTGAAATTTACAACAACCTTAGGGATGATGATGTAGAAAATGTATGTTCTACTATATGCTGATGACACTAGAATGGTTCAATCAAATACAGATTTCTTGCTTGTGTATAGCGGAACTATGTCAACTCTTCTAATGGTTGACATTTGGTTGTTTCATGTGTCAACTATATTGTGAATCTGTAATTATTAGTTTATATTAATACAATTGATTTACAAAACGGGCAAACATCAGAAAGATCTGATCTCCTAATGGATTTAATGTAATGTTCAACCTAACAACGTCTTCAGTTGGTTTACTCCAAACAGCCCCTTTAGGTTGGTTCGGCGCCAACTGCAGTGGGTGCAAGAACATGAAAGTAACTAAAACGAATAACTGTGTTTAAACCAGAATTGTGGAATTAATTATTATGTAATAAAAATGGGCCAAGTGGCCCTGAAGTCCTTTGTACTAATATGTCTATATGTGACCCCGGCTGACCAAATGAGTGATAAGTCGGAAAATTGTAACATTGTTTTTTTACATCCTTGTAAAGGTTTGGTAGGGTGCTTTACATGGTTTCACAAAATATGACTGCTACAAAAATTGGCAAAGTTATGGTGCATTGAACACGGTAGGGATCAAAAAGTGAAAATGAAGAAAACAGCTGTTGAAGTTTTACATTATAAATGCAAATGGATTGCATGGAAATATTACATGCACAACATTCAAATGTGGCACACCGCATGTAATATGTATGTTATGTTGCAATGATACACTGGAAGTACAAATGTGCTGCTACAAAGACTTATCAAGTTATGCCAGATTATGTCTTCATGTGTAAAACTAAGAGGACAGATTATTTGAGAGCAAAAGGTAGACTCACTGTTTGACACAGTTTAAAACCTACAGGCAACTGTCCAGGGGTCTAGTGGCTTAATGCTGTCTGTTGACACAAGCTACTGCCAGTGACCAATTACACATTAGTCACAGTTTCCATCAAACAATAGCAGGCAGAGAATCTTAGCTCCACAGCTGGGTGTAATACACAACCAGAGCCACCACTGATTCATGGTCAAGTAGGTTGCACCAACTAAGACAATACACAACACTGTGAGTGACAGTGTCCAGAGTGAGGCCTACCCAGTGTCCTCATTGTTGAATAGATCAATTAAACCTGCCAAGTGGGTGACATTCTGCACAAGTGTTCATTAATCCTTAGTGATTGTTCAGAACACCAGACTGACCACATACCTAAACAAAGTGGTGAACAGGCAGTGTTCAAATAGGGGTATTGGTTGAACTGTATTTCTCTCGATGCAAAAGACTTTATTGTGCCTTCATCGATTATAAGAAAGCATTTGATTTAGTAGACCGGTCCTCCCTGTGGTCTAAGATAATTTCATGCAGTATTAATGGTATTGTGTTGAAAGTTGTATACAACATGTACAAAAATGCTAAATCATGTATAAATCAGGGCCAGGCTGTGTCAGCCTTCTTCTCATGTGATGTATAGGTATGGCAAGGAGAAAACTTGTGTCCTTTGTTATTTGCTGTTTACCTGAATAATTTTGACCACTATTGGTCACAATTATAACGGACTTGACATGGCAACTGGTGAAATTTACAACAACCTTAGGGATGATGATGTAGAAAATGTATGTTCTACTATATGCTGATGACACTAGAATGGTTCAATCAAATACAGATTTCTTGCTTGTGTATAGCGGAACTATGTCAACTCTTCTAATGGTTGACATTTGGTTGTTTCATGTGTCAACTATATTGTGAATCTGTAATTATTAGTTTATATTAATACAATTGATTTACAAAACGGGCAAACATCAGAAAGATCTGATCTCCTAATGGATTTAATGTAATGTTCAACCTAACAACGTCTTCAGTTGGTTTACTCCAAACAGCCCCTTTAGGTTGGTTCGGCGCCAACTGCAGCGGGTGCAAGAACATGAAAGTAACTAAAACGAATAACTGTGTTTAAACCAGAATTGTGGAATTAATTATTATGTAATAAAAATGGGCCAAGTGGCCCTGAAGTCCTTTGTACTAATATGTCTATATGTGACCCCGGCTGACCAAATGAGTCGGAAAATTGTAACATTGTTTTTTTACATCCTTGTAAAGGTTTGGTAGGGTGCTTTACATGGTTTCACAAAATATGACTGCTACAAAAATTGGCAAAGTTATGGTGCATTGAACACGGTAGGGATCAAAAAGTGAAAATGAAGAAAACAGCTGTTGAAGTTTTACATTATAAATGCAAATGGATTGCATGGAAATATTACATGCACAACATTCAAATGTGGCACACAGTATGTAATATGTATGTTATGTTGCAATGATACACTGGAAGTACAAATGTGCTGCTACAAAGACTTATCAAGTTATGCCAGATTATAGATTTAGATTATTTATTCAATATAAAATGTAAGCTTGTACATACATAACATATAAATACAGGGTACATTAAATACAAAGGATGACACAAGAAAGTGCAAGCACTTGTTTCCATTGTGGTCCTTGGACAGACAAACAAATACATGACACAGATATAAATAGACTATGACAAAATAACATACTAAAAAAAAAAAAAAAAAATACTATAGTTACAGTTGAGATGTCAAAGGACGTTCATAATTATGATATTAAGAAAGAAGAGGCATTACCTCCTGATTATAAGCACTATTAAGTCATTTAAAAAACCGACACATGTGCTACAAATATATAATACAAGTTTTTTAAATTAAACTCTTAACAAAAGATGCATCATCAATAAAAAAAAACTTTTATAAATATTATAAATAAAAATATTTAAAATAAAATACAGGTAGGTACCTCAAAAATAAGATTGAATTAAAAGTATATAAATGAGCTGGCTTCCTGATCATTAAGATAATTGAACAAAAACTGTTTCACTAAAAGTTTAAATTGGTTCTTGTTCTGAGCACCTTGTATGTTATATGGCAATTCATTCCATGCCTGTATACCTGTGTAGTAAAAAGAAGTTTGACCAAAAGATTTAACATACGGCACATGCAGAGACAAAGTACTAGATCTTGTATTTATACCGTGCTGCTTGCGTGTTGCGTTGACAGAATCGGACAAATAAATCGGTGCTCTGTCATTGACAATATTATAGACAAGGTTCAATTTTAGTTGCTTGACCCGTAGATCCACTGGTAACATATTGACCTGTCTAAACTCCGTTGATCCAATGTGGGTTCTGGCTGGTGCATTAAGAAGGAAACGGATTACCTTGTTCTGGGTACACTGTAGTCTTGTTTTATATTTCTTGGTTAAACCCGAGAACCATGATGAACAGGCATAGTCAAAATGACATTGTATTAAGGAAGAAGTAAGTAGTTTTTTTGTTTTCATGTTATATTATGTCTTCATGTGTAAAACTAAGAGGGCAGATTATTTGAGAGCAAAAGGTAGACTCACTGTTTGACACAGTTTAAAACCTACAGGCAACTGTCCAGGGGTCTAGTGGCTTAATGCTGTCTGATGACACAAGCTACTGCCAGTGACCAATTACACATTAGTCACAGTTTCCATCAAACACTAGCAGGCAGAGAATCTTAGCTCCACAGCTGGGTGTAATACACAACCAAAGCCACCACTGATTCATGGTCAAGTAGGTTGGCTCAATGCACCAACTAAGACAATACACAACACTGTGAGTGACAGTGTCCAGAGTGAGGCCTAAGCAGTGTCCTCATTGTTGAATAGATCAATTAAACCTGCCAAGTGGGTGACATTCTGCACAAGTGTTCATTAATCCTTAGTGATTGTTCAGAACACCAGACTGACCACATACCTAAACAAAGTGGTGAACAGGCAGTGTTCAAATAGGGGTATTGGTTGAACTGGGATGATGATGTAGAAAATGTATGTTCTACTATATGCTGATGACACTAGAATGGTTCAATCAAATACAGATTTCTTGCTTGTGTATATGACATTTGGTTGTTTCATGTGTCAACTATATTGTGAATCTGTAATTATTAGTTTATATTAATACAATTGATTTACACAGTACCATGTCTAGACAAGGCATGGCAAGAGTAAACAGAACAGTAGAATGCATTTGATATCAATAAAGTGTAGGATATTTCACTCTATAGTTGTCCAGAATATTAATTTGCTATGTTTGTCACCTACATGTGACAGAATAGTAATTTTCTATGTTTGTCACCTACAGGTTTCTACAGACAATACATTTTTAACCAATATACACCACAGTCACACCATTTTATATTGAACATCAAAATAAACACAACTTGCAATTATAGAAAATCAATAGTTTTGAAGATAAAAAGTGTTCGGCAACTGTTCAGTCTAACAGGGGTCAAGTGTGTCTACTCTGCCTGGGCACTGTGACCAATTACAGATTAGTCAAGGTCTCAATGGAACAGTAGCACTTGGTGCTGACTTTGTGGCACATTAAACAAACTCTACTGTTGGGGTGGTCTCAAGGGCCCTTCTCAAAACCACACTACTAGATAATGTAAAACTTTTGCACTTTGGGTGCCCCTTAGGTGCCCTTAGAATGATTCAATCAAATACAGATTTCTTGTATATAGTGGCAATACCTGAAGATGCATCTATGCAAAATTAGAAAAAAAGTTGCTGAACAGTTTTTGAAAAAATAGGCCAAATGTTAAATTTTTACCAGTTTTTGGGTCTTTGGAAGCCCTAGGGAGCCCTTAAAATGATTCAATCAAATACAGATCTCGTGCATAGTGGCAGTGCCCTAAGATATGTCTATGCAAAATTAGAGAAAAAGTTGTTGAACGGTTTCTGAGATACGGCAGCTAACGGCGGACGGCGGATGCAGAGTGATGGGAATAGTCCCTTGGACCTTCGGCCAAAGGACTAAAAACCACTAATCCATTTATTTAATCAGATTATTTGGATTGGAGTCGCAAAATGAACGGTGCTCACAGTACGTTGGAAGGGATGTAGTGAAGGTAGCCTGATTAGTTCTGAGGGGAATGAATCCTGCTCTTTTTATTCTCGAATAAAATTAGTACATAAACATAGATCATACATGTATTTTATTTAGGTCTTTTTAACAATTTAACAATAGGAAATGATTGGCCATTAGGCCTGATATGCAATGTTGATCTATTTTTAAAGGACAGTGAGCTACTGTGTTTGCAAGAAACAAAACAGGATCTAAAAATGTTTATAAGTTAAACGGAGTAAAAACACCTAATGCTTGAATTCATGTTATATTACATCCTGCTATCTATTTCCATGTCCACCAAGCCAAACAAAAATCAAAAAATTTCAATGAATTAGAAATTCCACATTTTATGCTGTGCATCCGGACATTTTCGAATATGCATATTTTTGGCGTGCTTTTCGGGATGCTGAGATGTGACGTCACATATGACTCATAGTCGCATCAGGCCAACCCTTTCCATGCATTCAGAGCATGTTTACATGTACACTAGTCCCTCTCTTCAGTGGACACATCTGTATCCAAGCATAAGTGTCCCGACATGGCGGGTGTCCGCTCATCGGAGGGACAGGCATCTTAGTGCTAAAGTTCAGACCAGTACAACCGACACATGGTAAAGATGTGGCAATATGTCAACACATTGACTGATAGGAATTAAGCACTATATACACATGTTTATTATTACTGTGATGTGTTAAAAAATAAAAAGTTGGTCATGAAGTCATATCGTTCGCTCGATTCCCTCTGTCGATCTGAAAATTTCTTCAACCACGTCCGCGCACTGGTCACTCACTCACTGCCACTAGCCTACGCAACGGTATCGGCCCGGCATTGCAGTAGAATTTGCTGCGCGTATGGCAGCATTCAACAACAAATGTCGAACAAAACATCTCTGTTACAACATTTTATAAATTGGTGTTCTCGAACGATTTAGATATTCTGTAGCTAAAATACATAAGTAATTCGCAAGTTGACAATTTAGGCTGCCCCCTACCGGCTAAAATAATAACCTGGAAATGATCAACCGAATATCTAAATCAGTTGCTACATGCAGTGTGAATATAATACAAGGGTACAATCGTTAATTGTCTCACTTCATTTTCATCCAATTTCTAAAGATTCATTAATGCACAAATTGTGCGTCACTTGATAATGTGTTCCACCGTTTCATATGCTGGTAACCAGTTCATCTTTTCCAGGCACTGGTAATATTTGCCGTTTGGCATAGCGCAGCATAATTTGATGATGCTAAATGCTTGTTTATTATTTCACCTCAGTTTAGGCTTAATGTTGGGCTACATTGAAAACAATTGAGGTGAACCTTTTATACATCATATTTGTGAATCTTAATTGCAATTTACAAGATGAAAAGGTGACACCAAGCGGAAGCCATGACTGGGGCTGGACTGGAGGCCAGAACGGGGAAGCCATCATGGCATCACCAGCAGCAAACTTGATTGATAACAGCACAATATTAACAATACCTTCCTCCACATCCACTGTGCCTAAAGTTTACAGACTGTAATCAATGGACCTCTAAGTAGTTTAGACAAACACAACGATTACAGCAAGGAAGACAAGCTCATTATTACTGGTACATGTGTACTTGGTGTTACCAATGACTCACACCAAGCTGTATGTCTGCCATTTTCTAAACAAATTCGGCAAAAAATCTTCGAATTAATGAATACTGTCCGTCTTAGGAGGGACATATAACCAAAATATATTGTCCGCTGTCCACGTATACGAGGTGTCCCCTCATCAGAGGGACATTAACATGGCAGAACGGTCCGTACATTGACAAACTGTCCCGACATAGCGGGTGTCCTCTCGTCAGAGGGTCCGCTGAAGAGAGGGACTACTGTATAGCTTTTGGATCGAAACGAGTGTCAGAATGAGTTATTGTGCAATATTCCGATGTAATGCAAACACCAGTCATCATAGAGGAACAAGCAGTTACCTTACAGTTCCACATGAATCAAATTTTATTCAAAACAATGAATGCGAATGGGACTACAAGTCGACTAGGTTTCGCCAAGCTTGGGCTCGTTTTCAGAATAATTATATCGAATGCAACCAACGGGAAATAAACTACACCAATAAACATACATAGCAAACATATATTGTATCCAGCTACAGAAAGTAACATGTATAATCTTATAATATCACTAGAATATCGATATAAGAAGGAGTTGTACAATTTATCATAACAACTTAAATCAGTCAGCGAGTTTCTGCTGGTGCCGCTAGCTCAGTTGATAGACGCGTTGGTTTCTTGCCATTTATTTTACAATCGGGCGACGCCGGTTCAATCATGACACCATGCAAACCATTGATTTTCTTTACACTTTTTTGTTTATGTTTTCACGAAGTAATATAAACCTAATCATTTTATACTATAATGCACTGTTTGTAAATATTTTTTAAATAATTATTTATTCATCACAAAAATGTAAATATGGTCATGATATAACGATGTTTCTAAATTTTATTTATCCAAACAAACATAATGTAATGGATATATGTAGTTTATTAACTGACCATATATTGTACGGTAATATAATACTGTAATTATATATGTGAAAACAAATTGTGATCTGTCTGGATAAATAAAATTTAGAAACATCGTTATATATAATGACCATATTTTCATTTTTGTGGTAAATAAATAATTACTACAAAAATATTTACAAACAGTGCATCATAGTATACAAAATTATTTGGTTTATATTACTTCGTGAAAACATTTTAAAAAGTGTAAAGAAAATCAGTGGTTTGCATGGATTGAACCGGCGTCGCCCGATTGTAAAACAA
Organism: Escarpia spicata; assembly: GCA_963995525.1. Classification (NCBI taxonomy): domain Eukaryota; kingdom Metazoa; phylum Annelida; class Polychaeta; order Sabellida; family Siboglinidae; genus Escarpia; species Escarpia spicata. The sequence continues at coordinate 54,702,172 of OZ023211.1, read as the reverse complement.
ATGAAAAGAAACCAACGCGCCTACCAACTGAGCTAGCGGCACCAGCGGAAACTCACTTACTGATTTAAGTTGTTATAATACATTTTTCAACTCCTTCATATATTGATATTCTAGTGATATTATGAGATTATACACGTTACTTTCTGTAGCTGGATACAATATATGTTTGCTATGTATGTTTATTGGTGTAGATTATCTCCCGTTGGTTGCATTCGTTATAATTATTCTGAAAACGAGCCCAAGCTCGGCGAAACCTAGTCGACTTGTAGGCCCATTCGCATTCATTGTTTTGAATAAAATTTGATTCATGTGGAACCGTAAGATAACTGCTTGTTCCTCTATGATGACTAGTGTTTGTATTACATCGGAATATTGCACAATAACTCATTCTGACGCTCGTTTCGACCCAAAAGCTATACTTGTAAACATGCTCTGAATGCATGGAAAGGGTCGGCCTGATGCGACTATGAGTCATATGTGACGTCACGATACCACGTGATCGCCTGCCTAGCTCATTAAAATAAAATTTTCCGCGGGGATCGCTTCATAGACGGGTTTAAAATCGAATTTATGCTACAAATGTATTTTTGTGTATTTTGTTAATGTTGTCAAATGTTACATACAATGTTAAACTTTGTGTACACATGAAAAAAGGATTTTAGCTAATGCCTTATTTTTATTTCCTTTAATAACTTGCACAAATCTTTTCATGGGACTGGAGTATCATGAACTGTCTATGTGGATGGTATATACAGTGGAAACTCCCTATTAAGGTCACCTAGGGACTCAACACAAGTGACCTGATTAGAGAGGTTACCGTATTAATGGGACTAAAACCATATGCTTTAATGTATGTGGAAATAATTTGGGACTATCCTACGATGACATTAATTGCAAGGTGGCTGTAGTACTGAGGTGACCTTAAAATATATATGTTTCATTGATAATATTTAGTTATTTGTATTTTACAATATTTTTATTATTTGATTATTTTTAGGACCATATTGAAAATAAGTGTATTCTTGTGTACATTCATGTGTTATCCTTTGTATTGTACTTCAATGAGCCTGGCTGAGTAGTTTTCAACAAATTTCAACCATTGCCATTGTCACCTTACACACACAGTCTGATTGACTCAAGACAAATGCATCAGGGTCTTCATTACACCTTTGGTAAGCACTGCTGGATTATTGTCATCAATGAATGAAACGGAAGCCAGTCAGTCCATTGCCCTCAGCTTTGTGCAGAAAGGAGTGTCATCTCATATACTACCTTCAAAGGACCAATGAATCCCTTTGGTCCAAGTGAGAGCAATACCACTGCCCCAGTGTTTCCTGCATTGCAAAGGTAAAGGTAAGTTCTTATATACAGTACTGGCGTGATGTGTCCATAGGACATTTTGCCAGTCAAAATACAGATACAGTATCCAGTCCTCAGGACTGCTCAAAGTGCTTTACACTGTCCTCCCTGGCAGACCTGTTCAGTCGAACACAATCTAGACTTCTCTGGGAAGCATCCAGCCACACTGCAATTAATGCATGAAAACAATTCATACACAAATAGCCAGGTACATTCATTCATACAGTTGAGTGAACTAAGACAACACAGAGTGAACGAACTTGCCCAAGGTTTTTTACGCACCCATGTCCCTCCCAGCATATGGGCCTGATACACATGTGTCAGAAGAAAGAAAAAAGACAAGAATATAAACATGAATAACTATAAGCTTATGTCACTATCAGAACAGCTCCTCTGTGACAAACCATTAATTCCTGTAAAAATGTGGGAAGACAATATCAGGTGGTACACAATTCATATTATAACATAAAAACATTAATATTAACGACATCAACAAAGTGTGTCCAACTGTTCATGCATCATATTCTAATTTTGTTTGCGAACAATCAGAGGAATTGTTATTATTACGATATATGAACATGTAACTTCATTTTGTTAATATTTTTGTATCTGCATGTTTTATTATGATATATTACGTGGAAAAGTTATATCATATAAAAGAAAACAAATCGAAACAAGTATCGAGTTGGAGAGAAGCAATGTCCGCTGGCTGAAGTGCCAACCAGCTACAGATGACATGCAGTTTGAAGAAAATTCAACAAACGTATTTCTCATTTATATTTTAATAATAAGTGTGTTTCTTTACATGGCCAAGATGGGGGTAGGCGGTAATGCGAGCAGGTGGGTGGTTAACACAATTTTTTTTAATTAAGCTAGCTCGGTAACATTTATTCTCTTGTATTCAGCATATTCTTCTCTATACAACTGGTAAACAACATTTTCAAAATAAAATAAAAATTTAAATGTACACTTCAGAAGTGTTTGTGGCATAAAAGTAACACCGCCTGTGTGTAGCTGATCGTGCGAGCGTCTGCCAGCGAATGAACACGTGTATGCTAACCTGCAGCTAATGAAATAAGACAGATTTCTGCATATCATTCAATAATGCGTCGTGTCTGCATGCAAAAACAAATAACTTAATTAACTTCAGAATGTACAATGGTTCATTCTGAAGAAATCTCAAAATATTAGAATGGTTCAATGTATGCTTGTTATAGATAAGTCTCAATAGCTACCATATGATTGATTATCATGAATTGTTATTCTATAACTGATAGATTTGGAAAAATCTCAAAATACAGGTAAGTACTTCTAAATGTACATATAGCACTGGCAGACATTCTTCCAAAAAAATCCATTATAAGTTATTAAGTTGAGTTGTTATAATATTGTTGTGCAAAGTTCAATAAATGCATGTTATAGCGGTGTAACCTGCATCACTTAACGACACTTTTAATTTATCTGTCTGATCCGCTGATGCTGGCTGTACAAATGACCTAGCAAAAGCATATCAAACAATACCAACAATTACTTCTGAGTAATCCAGACAGTAAAACCTTTTGCTTCAAACAAATTCTGGCTAAAATGTAACTGGTTGATATATTAATTTTTATCATGTTCTCGAAAAACAGAGGTTCAGTAGACACACACATCACAGAAGCCCTGCCTGGGTTCATGTCTAGCGGATGTAAATTCATTATCTTTATGTCAGATTATATTTTGGTGGATATATATTTATATTTGGAATTGGATTGCTGGCGTAATATGGGCAATTGAGCTAATTTTATTTTACTGCTGAATTATGATATTCGATATAAAAAACTTTCTCTCATCCATCAGTTTTGACAAAATCACCTTTATCTAGTTTACGAGATAACCAACTTGGACACAAAGCGATGACCTTCAATTAATAATAATTAGTTAATTCCTGATCTATTGAACTGAACAATGAGACAGTTTTCTTAAGAACACTTTAAAAACATTATATTTTAATACATACTTTGTCCTAATTTGGTAAGGTGCGTGGAAACAAGCCAACTTCAAAACAATAAGTTCCAGTATGCAATAAGTGTCAGTGTTGGCTGTCAAATTGATTCTGAAAATGTTGCGGGTGCAACTTCGAAACTGTGAATATTGTTCCGGGGTTATTAACCCTCTCGTGGTCAGAACGCCCGAATCAACCCGAGTATGCCTCACGGCCAGAACGCCCGAATCAACCCGAATACAGGGGCACATTTAAACTGGTACTGCGAAACAGTGTCATCCAATAACGGCAATTTATTTCGGCAGTTAGCATATAATAATATTGAAGTTTCACTGGGAAGCATCAAAAGTGAGATATGATGGCGATTTCAGTGACTAAATAGCGCCAACCACCAAGCGGTTTTGTAGTCGAACGCAGCGACACACAATTTCCGATCCCTCTTTTACGCCACGCAGTGAATATTTTAATGGTGATTTTCAGCCAATGAGATTAAAGTTTAACATTTGCTGCGGGCATAAACATGGAAGCACCCAGGAGTTATTCCAAAACACGCGTCCGCAGGCGATTTCTACGATTAAATGCTAACTTTTGAGCGGTCTATTTTGTTGTAAAAAAAATATTAATGCACCGCGCAACGAGGCGGGTGGTGTTTTTTAGCTTTGTTGTAATTCTCGACATTGTCATTATGTCGAACTCCAGTAATTCGGACTTTGATGGGATTTTCCAATCGAGTTTATAACGAACGCTGCCATCGAAGGGGAATGTTTTGTATTATGATTACGCATTTTAAATATAACAAACTTAATAGTTCAGACGGGATGACGGCTATGATCACAAAAAACGCCATTTTTTATAAAATCTTGAAAATACATGCACTCTGAAAAACTGAAATTATTTCAGTTTTATTTACCATAGACATTTAGTTAGCTTTCCATTCTGTAGCATAGTAATTTATGAACATTTCATACGCAGCATGTAACCGCTAATTATTAATGAAAAATATTTAAAAAAATGAATTGTTGAAAATTATTTAAGTATTTTATTTTTGTCAAACTTTAGCAATTCATATTTGGGTAATAAATTGACATATATGTCACATACTTGGCTAGTTACACCAGGAATTAGTTCTTCAAATGTAGTGAAAATTTTACTTGAGTCGGATCAAAAATTATTTATTTATTTGCATTCATGCAACCCGAGTATATCACATGATTCACTCACAGCACATTCTCTCGATTTAATAGGATTCAATAACAGACACATATTTGCATTAATCTGGCCTTGAGAGGGTTAAAGGCAACTTGCTGGGCAATAATTATACCACCAACATGTTTATTTTAATAGTAAAGGTCGGCTGTTCATTCTGTGGCCGGGATTCAGTCTGGTGATTATTAACAGGCAATGCTTTTCGTGAATGTTGGAAACTTGCGACTGCGCTGAACTACAAAGAGGTTTGAAGTTAAACCAGCTGAATGTTTTGTTTATTTTTTCTGGGATAAAAAATCTTATTTATACAGACCAATGGTTTGGGCTTATTAAATGCAGTTTGGTAGGCTATATAAATAATAATAAGGTCTTATATAGCGCTGTATCCAGTCCTTAGTTCTGTTCAAAGCGCTTTACAAAAAAGTTCACAATTATATGTCACTCATTTAGATAGTGAAAGCGATTAAAAAAAGTGTGTCTTCAGCACCGTCTTAAACGATGCAAGTGTCACACTGTCTGACTGACTGTGGGGGATTGTTCCAAAATACAGGGGCCGCTTTGGAGAACGCACGGTTTCCGAAAGACTTGAGGCATGTGGTTGGTACTGTCAGCAGACCAGCAGAATTCAATCAGAGGGAGCGTGTGGGCTGATATTAAACAAGAAGCTCAGAAATGTATTGCGGTACAAGTCCGTGGAGTGCCTTCAAGGTGATCAAGAGAATTTTAAACGTAATTCTTTCTTGGATGGGGAAACAAATGGAGAGATTTCAGGACTGGTGTTACGTGCTCGTGTTTCCTTGTTCGTGTGATTAGACGAGCAGTCGTGTTCTAAATGCACTGCCGTCTACGTAGCTGGCACTTGTTAGTTCCGAACATCAGCGAATTGCAACCATCCAGTCTAGACGTTATAAATGAATGGATGATTTGTTCGGCAGCTCCTGGCGTAAAAAATTTGATGATTTTACCCACATTTCGGATTTGCAGACCAGATGATCTACAGATGGCACTAACATCCATTCAACCTATTTAATCTAGTATTCAAAATTATACACTATTTCATTAAAAAAAATAAGGAACAAACATCCTCCCTTTAAGAACAATATATATAAATAAATGAGGGATGGACACTGCATCTTTATGGTTATGGTACATCAAGGGGTCATCTCAGAATCTCAATGACATTATTTTCATTTGTGGGAGAGGGGTCTGCGGCAGTTTTGTTTGGCATTGGACATTGACATTTTACACATCTGACCAATACTGTTACTATATATTGGTATCATCACATCAATGTTTAACACTTACGTCTGTGGGGGAGGTGTAAGGGGCTGAGGCCAGCTGAAAGTAATTTCATCTGATATTGAACATCAACATTCTGAGATGATCTCTAAACCACATTTAGGCAATCAATAAATGTGAATAGATATATGCATAAACTACAACTTGATTCTATAATAATAATAAGGTAATTTCATTCGTGCCTAAATCCTCAGAAACCAAGCTCAGAGGTGCATCAATACAAAAGGGTTGGTTAATCTCAGAAGTGATAAGCCATATCAAAGTCGTCAATATGCCAGAGAGCTAAGGTGGATAAAAAAGGTATCCTTTAGGCAAGTTTTTAAATCACAGCAAAATTGTGTAATATTTTCAACTGATCTAACACAAAGTGGTGCATATTCCAGAGCGTTATAATTACTATTGACTCTAGGAACAAATGATAAATCAGAACTAGATGAGGCAGCAACTGGAGCATTGGTGACTAACAGCACTTACGTAAATTGACAATAACATGCCTCAACCACAGTATATAAATGATTCAGCACTTGTGTGCATTTTTCCAAATCCTGAGCCTCTGCCAATATTCCAGGGAAAGGCTGAATGGCTAAGAATATCTGACAGGGCATCAATTAAACTATTAATAAACTCCCGCATGTAGATTCATGGTAGAAGAATGCCATCGGATGTTTGCTTTGATGTTGACGTCTGTCAGCCAGGCAGGTTGACGTCAAATGTTTGCCGATATAATTCTGTTCAACACAATTCCTCCTGCCACAATGAGAACATGTAAAAACTGTTGTGGACACCATCAAAGGTAAATGTTCATACCAATTTTCTATAAAAGTTTTTGTGGCAAAACCCTTCCTGTGGTACCTTCAATTTCCGACTGAAACAAAAAATTAGCTTCAATTGCTTTATTCATGCTAACAATTAGCATTTAAGTGATAGAAGTCTTTTTGTTAATATGGACAGCAGTCTGCCAAATGGCTAAACAAAAAATAAGTCAGAGTACAACAGGACATGGAACATTACACTGGTCATAAATGAATTAAAATCTGACTCACAGATCATGGAGAAATTTACCATCACTGTTCAAAAGATATCCAATGCTGTGAATGACATTCGAATGGTCGGTAAACTGTGGGAACAATGGAATTACCCAGACAGCTAGCCATCCCAAAAAGAAAGGTGGGCAAAGAAAAAGCAGATGAGTGATGTATTCGTGACCTGCAATGACGTTCGCTGTCTACCTGAACATGAAAAACATTTAAAAAAGGCTCAATATGAAATAACTTTGTTTTTATTTATTATTATCAGCAATGCGCAACCTGGAGCCCATTCAAAAGGGGCAGGCAAGCCACAAGAAGATGCTGAACAGAAGCATTCATGACACAAAACCCATGCATGCAAAAACCAAGAGGAATCACCAGAAAGAGAAGACACATCACAGATGGTCACGCACTGTGATCACTCTTTTTAAGCCAAGCTAATAGGCGAATAGCAGACTGCACCTGTATGGGGACCCCACCTGCATCCCCCTTAAGACCTCCAATTTATCATAACAACTTAAATCAGCCAGTAAATATCAGTCGATCTGAGTAGCACAATTGGTAGATGTGCTGGCTTCACGTCATTTATTTTACAATCGGGCAACACCGGTTCAAGCCTGACACCAAACCATTTATTTTCTTGACACATTTTGTTTATGTTTTCACGAAGTAATATAAACTAAATCATTTTTATAATAGGATGCATTGTTGTAAATATTTTTATATATTTTTGTAGTAATTATGTATTCACCATAAAAATGAAAATATGGTAATTATCTATAACGATGTTTCTAAATTTTATTTATCCAGACAAATTACAGTTTGTTTTCACATCATTACTACAACATATTACCGTACAATATATATATATATATATAATTAATAAATTTTATATCCATTACATTATATTTGTCTGGATAAATAAAAGTTAGAAACATCATTATATATAATTACCATATTTGCATTTTCGTGGCAAATAAATAATTACTACAAAAATATTTACAACAGTGCATCCTATTATAAAAATGATCTGGTTTATATTATTTCATGAAAACATAAACAAAAAAGTGTCAAGAAAATCAATGGTGTCAGGCTTGAACCGGGGCCCGCCCGATTATAAAATAAATGACACAAAGCCAACGCATCTACCAATTGAGCTACCGAGATCGACAGATATTCACCGACTGATTTAAGTTGTTATAATAAATTGTTCAACTCCTCCATATATCGATATCCTAGTGACATTATGAGATTATACAACATTACTTTCTGTAGCTGGATACAATATATGTTTGCTATGTATGTTTATTGGTGTAGATTATCTCTGGTGGGTTGCAACTGATATAATTATTCTGAAAACGAGCCGAAGCTCTGCGAAAACCTGGTCAACTTGTAGGCCCATTCGCATTCATTGTTTTGAATAAAATTGGATTCATGTGGAACCGTAAGATAACTGCTTGTTCCTCTATGATGACTAGTGTTTGTATTACATCAGAACATCGCACAATAACTCAACACCCAAAAGCTATCCTTGTAAACATGCTCTCAATGCATGGTAAGGGTCGGCCTGATGCTAGTATATGTCGTATGTGACGTCATGATACCATGCGATCGCCTAGCTCATTCAATTTTAATTTTCCATGGGAATCACTACACAGATGGGTTTAAAATCGAATTTATGCTACAAATGTATTTTTCAGTATTTTTTTAATGTTCTCAAATGTTACATACAATGTTAAACTTTGAGTACGTGTGTACATGGAAAACGAATTTTAGCTAATGCCTAGTTTTTATTTCCTTTAATATAAGGTGGTTGGACCAAAATTTTGTTTCATACAAAAAATATTTTAGAAACTACAGCTTGGTAAAGTTTTAAATTTTATGGAATTTTTCTGACGGTTTTCTGACAGATCTAATTTTGCATATAAATCACAAGAATTGTTTTTATTATTTTCCCCTGATAATAGTCATTAATAGAAGTGCAATGGTGCTTGTTTCATGTACATAAATGAAATATTAACCATTTCAGTACTGCAGCCCTGACCAGCTGTGACCACTGAATACTGCATTCCCAGAGAATATGCAAGACAATGGACTACCTCACTTCAAGTCAAGATTTGAGCCAAAACAATTTATGAATAGGAATATTTAATATTTTTGGAAAGTAAGATAATCAGCAAGTAAAATGAGCCATACGATTTTACACTCCATCGTCATGGTAACCAACAAACCAAATTGGCAGCCAAGATTTCAACGTTTTTGTAGTTGCTGAACACAGTTAATTGTATACTAATTTCGCTGACACCGTTATTGTCGATTGTCAATATCCGACAAAGATTCTTCGTTAAAACTACCAAATAATTCTATCGTTACGCATTCCATTATATTATCAACCACCATTGACATATTAGTTACTGCCTTAAAATTTATTTGTTTGTTTATGTCTAATGCTACTCCACCAGATTTCCTGTTTTTTCTCATCACGTCTTACATCATAGCCTTGTAATATAATGTCAGAACAGTCTTCGGTTTCAAGACAAGTTTCAGTGATAGCGATTATGTCAAAAGGGGTTTCACATTTATTTACAAGGTTTTCGATTTTGTCAAAATTTTTCCGGAGTCCTCGCGCATTGAAATGAATAAATAATAAACTGGTGAGTATGAGGCCTATTGTCGTATCGGTTGTATTTGAACGTTCTACGAAAAATACAATAAAATTAAAAGTTCTGAATATATTTGAGTCTCGTTTTCATTATCACGCAGATGAAATGTATAGCTACATTTATCACACTGCATGCATGAACATACAACCGCTCAGTAATTACTTTGTCACTTGGCAAACTTGGGTTTCTACTTTACCCTGTCATCTGATGTTCATGAAGAATAGTCTAAATTTTACATGGGTCTGCCTAAACAAATTAATATAAAAAAAATTCTGAGTATGTTTGATTAATTTTTTCTGTACTCATTAGCTTATATACATGGCTACATTTCTCTAATTGGACATTAACGCATACAACCATTCAGATATTAGCTAGTGGTAGGGTGAACAAAATTGTCTTTTTGCATTTATTTTTGATAAATTTTAAACAGTTATATCTTCACGATTATTTGATGTTATGCAAATAACATCACTACAAATAGCTGCAAATAGTGTACACCGTGGAAGTTTACTACTGGTCACCTGTAGGGTTAAGTTCCTCTTTTAAATCAATACAGATGCTTGCAACTTGTGCAATTTTCTTTGTAGTTTTAGGGACAGTCCCATAACTGATTCCCGCTTCGGGTGCGAGAGGTCCCGGGTTCATATCCCAGACGAGCTTGTCTTTTATTTGTACAAATTTCTTTTCTTACTGATGTTTAAAAAACTCACATATTTTTATTTGGAAATATTGAGAAATATCACTTCAAAATGTCATCAAAACAATACTAACAGTTTTGGTATTACAATGGCACATCCTTTTCAAATAGGGGCCTATCTAAAAATAATTATTGTCTTCACCTTTAGCTCCTGATTGGCTAAGTGCCCCATACATTTCAGAAGGCAAACATGTCATGACGCGACTAGTAGGCAACGATTTGTTTTTTCCAGCATACATGTCATGGTGCAACGAACGTCACTGGTGATTTGTCTTTTCCAGCATACACGTCATGATGCAACGAACGTCACTGGTGATTTGTCTTTTCCAGCATACACGTCATGATGCAACAAACGTCACTGGTGATTTGTCTTTTCCAGCATACACGTCATGATGCAACGAACGTCACTGGTGATTTGTCTTTTCCAGCATACACGTCATGGTGCAACGAACGTCACTGGTGATTTGTCTTTTCCAGCATACACGTCATGATGCAACGAACGTCACTGGTGATTTGTCTTTTCCAGCATATACGTCATGATGCAACGAACGTCACTGGTGATTTGTCTTTTCCAGCATACACGTCATGATGCAACGAACGTCACTGGTGATTTGTCTTTTCCAGCATACACGTCATGGTGCAACGAACGTCACTGGTGATTTGTCTTTTCCAGCATACACGTCATGATGCAACAAACGTCACTGGTGATTTGTCTTTTCCAGCATACACGTCATGATGCAACAAACGTCACTGGTGATTTGTCTTTTCCAGCATACACGTCATGATGCAACAAACGTCACTGGTGACTTGTCTTTAATAAGTTTTATATTCTACGACATGGTAAAGTCTCTAGTTAAAGAAAGCCTTCAAAACACATGTCGCATGGTGTGCACATACTTTACGTCAAACCATCACAGATGCGTCTAGAACACTCAAACTTGACACAAATGAGTCATGTCACGACGGTATGTCGGGCTTTGCACAACAGTTTCCTGACGGAAAAAATAAGAATGGCTATCTAGGGATGCCTTGTTACTTTTAGCAAATATTCTGAGATTTTTACATTTAATATTACTGATAAGCACACTGTTCTACGCACACTGGTGAATACAAATCAGACATGCATCACTACCTTAGAAACAATAATGTGACTTACACGAAGTGACAACAGATATTAAGACTGAGTAATTAGTACTTACAGGGTAGTAAGATAGTAGCAGTGGGCTAAAGTGGCATTATTTTGTGAATATTAATTTTTTTAAGTTAATAAAATTTCCACACACACAAAAACCGCCAGACAACTAACAGGGATGGGTCAAGAACATCTGATCAAGAACACTTCCAAGTGCGCTTGTCTTCAATAATGGGCCATAAAAGTGGGACATCAGCATCACTAAATAAAAGTTTGCAAGAAAATGCCTAAAAGATGTTTGCTTGTAAAGCTTAGAGCTTAAAACCTGTGATTAATGATAATAACACCAAGAAATGTTTTTTAACATTGGTTTGCTTTCGAATATCAAGTTACATGATATCCATTAAGCATCATTGATATAGTACTAATGAACTTATGCTGATGAAATTTGTTTGTGAGTTTGCAGACTTCAAGCACAATTATTGAGTAAAAAAAACTGGAAAGGTTGTTTAGACTGGATTAGTGGAAACCGAAACTGACACCATCTCAAAGTGTGTCAATTATCCATACCACCAAGAAGATATATATTATGAACTATTCTGAAAACATATAACATTAATTGTAGATATAAAATCAGGATGGTCATTCAACACAGACAAACCGCAAAGTATTATTTTGTACTTTAAATACTCAAGTTAGGTGCCTCAAAATATTTATTGACCTATTCAAAAACCCATGCTCAGCTCAAGTACTGAAAAATGTACTTAACCATTTCAGTAAAATCTTGTTAAATCTTGTTAAAGTACGACAGGCCGCTACACTGGTCGCAGAGTGTGACGCTTTAGTACGACAGGCCGGTGTGGCGGCATTGACGATGTCCGCTATTAAAAATGTTGTTACTCACAATTATTCACTACGTGGAGCCACTTGTTATCATAGCGAATAAATTACCTATTCAGCAGTGGTCATCGTGGATTATCGCTCAATAAATGTTTACGGAGATTTTCACAGTTTTTAATGATGGAGTATCAAAATCTGCGGTGGCCACAATGGCAGTTGCCATTATTTCAACTAGCGATTTACCACTGTGTGTTTGGGACAGATTATTTGATAGTTTTAGCAAAGAATCTTTGTCGGATGTTGACGATTGACACAATGATGATGTCGATGAATTTAGTGACAGATATGGAGACGAAAGTGATGGGGACAACAAAAATATTGAAATCTTGGTGGCCATCTTGGATTGCTGGTTACCAAGACGACGGAATATAAAATGGGCTGTAGTACTGAAATGGTTAAGTTACAGTATTCGTTCTATTAAGCTTACAATACGCATAACAAATATTTCAGATGTGAAATGTCAAATTTTGTTTCAATAAGTGGGTGCACAGGGCTGGACACCCATTTTCTTTGGCTCCTGAGGTTTCAAGGTAAAACTATCTCAGCAGACTTGACTGATAAATGATTTATGCATCTACCTATAACGTAAAACCTGTCCATAACGGTCATCATTGGAACTGCGCAAAATTACCGTTATAGGCAGGTTGCCGTTATGGAGTTTCGTGACTTGGATACCCACTAGGTGGGGCTACAGTATTATGAATGGTTACGTTGACGTTCGCTAGCTGGTACTCTCGTGAACAATACAAAACTAGAGTTAACAGGTCCAAGTACAGGACCTTAACCATGGTGGTATTTACTAAGTGCAAAACGCTTGTTTTCAAGATGTCTTTTGTAACTACCTGTACCTCTGGTATGAATCCCGGATGGGCGAGCATGAGATGTGTGTGCAATATCTACTGAGAATATGTAGACATTGGACAACACACATGTTCTGCCTTCATGGCATTCTTGACGGTGGGATGGTATAAAAACACTATGTTGACATTCCAATTTCCAGGCAAAACCAGTTATTACCACTTACTCAGTTCTAGTGCCATTATCATTTCCCAAAAATTAACTAAACCTGTTATTGATTTGGTGGAGGTGACATTATGACAAATATCAGTTTGCGTCAATCATTGGTTTTACACTGATCAGTGTTGTCAATAGAACCAAACTCTGGCCACTAATAAATTGTTTCACAACGAATGGTTACAAATTCAACACAGTTCAAACAATTTGTAGATCGATTTGATATATATATATATAGCATTTTTCCTTGGGAATATGACTGCAATTGGTGTCATGTTTAAATGTGATTTAATTTTCACTGCAGTTACCAACTGTCTCCAAGCATGCGGTCTGCCTATGTATCAGTATCAAAATCATGTGTGTGGGATCCATATTTCAACAAAATGTACGTTAGTGATGCTGATGTTGTTATGGCCCATTGTTGAATGTATGAATTCTCAACATGTTCAGAATCCATTTTTTAACGGCTTGATACCTTTTCTAGGTAACAGTTCATGTGACGGATAGGACAATTATAGTTAGCAACTATAGAAATGAAAAATTGCACAGAATTGTACCACCTGCATTGAATATAACTATACTAGAAATACATAAAACGGCTATTGTATATACCTCGGTTTTATCAAATCCTTTTGATTAACTATGATCACAACATACTATTAAATATAAATGATGATATTGTGGGGTAAATGTTGCACTTCTTGATCTTTGTTGTCCTGAGCAGGGTTCATACAGACAACTAACAATTAAATTCAAGGGTTTTCAAGGGTTCTTTGACATAAAAACATGCCATTTTCAAGGGTGTATATTTCTGTTATTTATTTAGTTTTTCAGCCCCATTTTTACTGGACCAGTCAATCATTTCATACCTGGGGTTTACAAGTAATCAACTGGCCATTGAAAAGATCGGTTACACATCAATAAATCCAGCAAGCACACATTTCAGGAATGAATGAAGCAAATAAACAATCAATCACAGGACCCTTAGCCTTAGAACAATGAGGGGGATCATTAGCCAAACATTCAAATAACAAATCAATCTTGACGAAGATGCTTAAGTTTTAACTGCCTGTTTATTACATACAGTAAATGAATCAAGAAACAATAATGTTCATTATATACTGTTGCTGTCAGTGTCACATTAGTCTTTTCAGGTTTCTCACTTCTTCTCACTCAACTGGCGAACTAAACTTGTTCCTGGTGTAACCAGCATGCGGCGCAGTTGCTAATTATGTTTCGCGGACACGCTGTTTTTGTGCGTCGCATTTTTAACATGACTGTCCAGGCTATATCGACCTCCGTTCCCGATGTTGATGGATTTTGCGCAAAATTGACATCGCGCAGAACGAACGATTAACGTCGGGTCTCGACACACCCATTCTTTGTATTCCACGATTTAACAAGATTTAACAAGATTGCCACCCAGAGAATTAACTCTAGGTAGCAGGTTGACAAGGAAGCCCTTGGCTTTTCGAGAGTCCGACCTTTTTATCTATGTGTATCCCGCCCGTCTGAGGTATGTGTCGATTTTATTTTTAAACATATTCACGCTACTAGCACCCACACAATCAGCAGGTAATCTGTTCCATTCATTTACAGTCCTTTGTGAAAATGAAAACTTTCTTATATCCAATCTACTCTGCTCCTTTGCTAATGCAAGATCATGTCCTCTAGTCCTTCTATCTTTCTTAACTGAGAAAAACATATTTCTATCAATATTTTCATAACCCTTCAATATTTTAAACACTTCTATCTGATCTCCTCTCAATCTCCTGGTCTCTAGTGTTGTTAAACCGCATTTTTTTAGGCGTATTTCATAACTAAGATCCCTCAGATTTTGTATCATTTTAGTTGCTCTCCTCTGCACTCTTTCTAGCATATCTATGTCCTTCCTGCGATATGGCCTCCACGCTTGAATACAATATTCTAAATGTGGCCTAACTATTGTTTTGTACAGCGGTATTATTAGCTCTTTTTCCTTATACGTTATGTTTCGCCTAATTAATCCAAGGATTTGATTTCCTTTTGAAGCTGCAATTCCGCACTGCTCTGAAATCTTCATATCAGCACTAACGGTTAACCCTAAGTCCTTTTCTTTAACAGTAGTACTTAGTACAGTACCCCCCATTGTATATTCTACCTCTTCGTTCCCATGTCCTATGTGGAGGCATTTACATTTCCCAAAATTGAACATCATTTGCCATTTTTCAGACCATTTCATCAACCTGTCAAGATCATCTTGTAAATGCTGTCTATCTCCATCACTTTTAATCCTTCTAAACACTTTTGTATCATCCGCAAATTTCAACACCTTGCTTGTTATTTCATCATCCAAATCGTTGATGTATATTAAGAATAATATAGGACCTAATACTGATCCCTGTGGTACCCCACTCAATACCGATTTCCAGTTTGAAGCCTCCCCATCAACTACTACACGTTGTCTTCTGTCAATCAGCCATTGTTCTATCCAGTTTATTATACCATTTCCTATGCCATGGGCCTTTAGTTTAAGCAGTAATCTTTGATGTGGTACTTTGTCAAAAGCTTTTTGAAAATCTAAGTAGACGATATCTACTGGTGTTCCCTCATCTACCCACTTAGTGATGTCTTCCAAAAAACATAACATATTTGTTAAGCATGACCTCGCTTTAAAAAAACCATGTTGAGATGGGTTTATCAAGTTTTGTTTAACAAGAAAATCCACCATGTGATCTTTAATTAGTCTTTCTAATAATTTACAAATCACTGATGTTAAACTCACTGGTCTATAGTTCTCCGACTTGTTTCTCGAACCTTTTTTGAATAACGGTATAATGTTTGCTTCTTTCCATTCTAAAGGAACCACTCCCTCTTCTAATAACAAGTTGAAAACTGTTGCAAGTGGTATGCTAATTTGTTCTACAATTTCCAATAGTAGTTTGGGTGGAATACCATCCACTCCAGGTGATTTATTTTCCTTCATAGCCCTTATTTTCTTAGCTACCATTTCCGGGGTTACAATTAATTGTCCTAAATAGTCTGAATCTGCCCCCTTGAACTTAGCCTCTGGTATTGGCAGTGAACTAATATCTTCCCTGGTAAACACTGAACTAAAGTACTCATTCAGGTCTTCTGCCATTATGAATCCCTCTGATATCATATTTCCAGCACTATCTTCTAGCGGACCGACCTTATCTTGAACTTTCTGTTTGCTTCGAACATACGCATAAAAACTCTTGCTGTCATGTTTTATATTACTAGCTAATTGTTGTTCATAGCTTCTCTTTGAATTTCTAATTTCAGCTGTAGCTTGGTTAAGTGCTTCTTTATAATTGTTGTAGTCTTCATCATTTCCAGTACATCTATATGACTTCCACATCATTTGTTTATACTTAATTTTTCTAATGGCTTCTTTCGATTAAGTGTTTCTTTTTGGACCGTTTTCCTTGTTTTTTGAAGGGTACAAATTTATCTATTATGCACTTAATTTCACTCTTTAATATATTCCAGCATTCTGTTGCCGTCTTATTTTTCAGTGTCAACCATTCATCTTTAAATTTACAGTTTCCTTTCTCGGGAGCCATCGTAATGCAAATTTAAATCGACCGATAATATTTTCAACGAACACGCTTTTGTCGCTTTCCAAAATGGCAACTTAATACCCGTATGTAGCGTGACCTGTATGATCGGTACTTATGGCGCTATCTAGCGGATAATTATTAATATAATTCTTGGTCACTTGGACTCACTCCTCGTGTTTTGTCAATCGCCTTTTAGTTTTGACGTTCCGACGTTGAATTTGAATCGCACATTTACTTTCGCACTTATTAAATCATTTATATTACAATGACACGGCTGAGATATAATACCTTAATTGCACATTTAAAGCAAAAACATGCATTTTAAAGGGTTTTCAAGGGTTTATTCTGAAAACGGGTGATAATCAAGGGTTTTTGGGTACCCTTGAACGTAATTTCTAAATTCAAGAGTTTTTAAGGGTTTTCGGGGATCCGTGCGAACCCTGGTCCTGAGAACAATAATGCTTAAATTAGATGTGTCAAGTCGGAAGAAATAATGATAATTCCTAACATTACCACTGGAAGATCATTCATAGGACCTCTTCTATGTGTTTACCGGTATATATACATAATTAGTCATTGAAATTAGCACACTCAAGTGACCTTTCAACAGTTACAATCTACACTATATCCCTAACTAAAGAACTCCAAAGGTTTAGATGGTTGAATCACAAGTTAAAATTTAAGAAAATGGTTTTGTCAGTTAGGCAAAAGCTAAGAATTGTTCACTAAATATACAGTTTTGCTAAATTTGTAATATTTCATATTGTGCTTCAAAAACATGTAATTTACAGTGTGTCAATATTGTTTACTTTTTGCTATTTCAAATTTACCTCAGAACAGGGCCAAAGTGACCTGAAAACTGATCATCATTTTAGCAGGAATAATTTCCTATTCCTTTGAAAATAATACAATAATAATTATAATAGTAAACCACAGAAACAGCTGGACTTTTAAAAAACCTCAAAAAATGTCTTACAACTTCTGAATATAATAGTATCTACTAGATATTACTCATAATTTTCATTCTTTCTAAAACCAGGTTATTAATAACTTATTGATATTTATGTGCATGTATATAATGTCTCTCATACCATGCAACTGCATCATAGTGGTCAAAGTGTGTCAAGTGGCGCACCCTGGTGATCATTCACTACAATCGGTTAATTTTAGCTATGGGGACAGATCGTTATTTTATGTTGTTTCTAACTGTTAGTTGTGTATATTTAATTACCTGCCACTGTGCTCATGCTAACATATTATTTCATGTAGCCATTTGATAGTTATTGTTTTTCTGACACAACTTATGTTTTTGCCTACAAAATTGGCAAAACTTCTTCCATTTTGCTTAAACCAAATGAAATGTTTTGCCATCAGCTAAATTTCTTTCGCATTACCAAGAATCAGCAATGTAAGAGTTCCCTGTACAAAGACAGAATCCAGTATGTTTGGGCACTAAATGATGGAGATCTAAATCTGAAACTGACAACACACCAAAGTAAACAAGAAGCCACAATAGTTTTTACCTTCGTCATCCATCAAACATCAACCCCTTGCCAACACATGGATACAGGTTGTTCCAACTGTCGCAATTATTCAAAGCTCTTCTCAACAGCATGCCATTGGGCATATTTAGTGAAGACAAGTGACAGCAAGCATTGAGTAATAGTGTATGGAAACTGACTGAGAAATATGTCCCTGCAAATGTGAGATAGGGAACTGAGAACTGTGTAGACACAATTATGAATTCCTAGGCTACACTGCCTGCCAGTGAATGCTGGTGTGAGTCTACAGCAAATACAGCACTATAGAGATCAATAAACATTAACACCATCCTCACAAGACAGTGGTGGCAACTGGTAGTACTCTCGACACCTTTAAAGGGAATAAAAACATCTATTGCACGAATTCATGTTATATTACATCCTGCTATCTATTTCCACGTCCACCAAGCAAAAAAAATTCAATGAATTAGAAATTCCACATTTTATAGTGTGCATCCAGACATTTTCAAAAATGCATATTTTTGGCACGCTTTTCGGGATGCCGAGATGTGACATCACTTATGACTCAAACTCGCATCAGGCCGACCCTTTCCATGCATTCAGAGCATGTTTACAAATATAGCTTCTGGGTCGAAACGAGCATTAGAATGAGTTATTGTGCAATATTCTAACGTAATACAAACACTAGTTAGTCATCATAGAGCAACAAGCAGTTATCTTACGGTTCCACATGAATTGAATTTTATTCAAAACAATGAATGCGAATGGGCCTACAAGTCGACTAGGTTTCACCGAGCTTGGGCTCGTTTTCAGAATAATTATATCAAATGCAACCAACGGGAGATAATCTACACCAATAAACATACATAGCAACATATATTGTATCCAGCTACATAAAGTAACGTGTATAATCTCATAATATCACTAGAATATCGATATATGAAGGAGTTGTACAATTTATCATAACAATTTAAATCAGTCAGAGTTTCCGCTGGTCCCGCTAGCTCAGTGGGTAGGCGCGTTGGTTACTTGTTGTTTGTTTTACAATCGGACGACGCCGGTTCAATCCTGACAGCTTGCAAACCTTTGATTTTCTTTATACTATTTTTTTTAATGTTTTCACGAAGTAACATAAACAAAATCATTTTATACTGTATTGCACTGTTTGTAAATCATTTTTATTTTTGTAGTAATTATTTATTCGCCACAAAAATTAAAATATGGTCATTATATAACGATGTTTCTAAATTTTATTTATCCAAACAAATATAATGTAATGGATATAATTATTATAATTTATTAACTGTAAATATATTGTATGGTAATATATTGTAATTATATATGTGAAAACAGATTGAGATCTGTCTGGATAAATACAATTTAGAAACATCGTTATATATAATGACCATATTTTCATTTTTGTGGCGAATAAATAATTACTACAAAAATAAAAAAAATATTTACAAACAGTGCATTATAGTATAAAATGATTTTGTTTGTATTACTTCGTGAAAACGTAAACAAAAAAGTGTAAAGAAAATCAAAGGTTTGCATGCTGTAAGGATTGAACCGGCGTCGCCCGATTGTAAAATAAATGACAAATAACGAACGCGCCTACCGACTGAGCTAGCGGGACTAACGGAAGTTCTCTGACTGATCTTAGTTGTTATGATAAATTGTACAACTCCTTCATATATCGATATTCTAGTGATATTATGAGATTATACACGTTACTTTATGTAGCTGGATACAATATATGTTTGCTATGTATGTTTATTGGTGTAGATTATCTCCCGTTGGTTGCATTCGATATAATTATTCTGAAAACGAGCCCTAGCTCGGCGAAACCTAGTCGACTTGTAGGCCCATTCGCATTCGTTGTTTTGAATAAAATTTGATTCATGTGGAACCGTAAGATAACTGATTGTTCCTCTATGATGACTAGTGCTTGTATTACATCGGAATATTGCACAATAACTCATTCTGACGCTCGTTTCGACCCAAAAGCTATCCTTGTAAACATGCTCTGAATGCATGGAAAGGGTCGGCCTGATGCGAGTGTGTGTCATAAGTGACGTCACGATACCATGTGATCGCCTAGCTCATTAAAATTTAATTTTCCGCGGGAATCGCCTCACAGACGGGCTTAAAATCGAATTTATGCTACAAATGTATTTTTCTGTATTTGTTTAATGTTGTCAAATGTTACATACAATGTTAAACTTAGTGTACACATGGAAAAAGGATTTTAGCTAATGCCTTAATTTTATTTCCTTTAACTGGTTTAAGTCAAGGATGCTACAAATCTAGATCCTTCATAGTTAGATAGAGTAGGCAGGGGTATGGCTTTATTTATATAAATTTTTATTTAGTTTTAATTATTATGTATATTATTTAATTATTATTTGATTTATATATTGTTTTATTATTTTTTATTTTTAGTGTAGATGTCTTCCATAGGTCTGAATTTTTCCTCTCGACTGTCTAGTATTTTTCTTTCTGTAATGATTTTCCTATTTCCACGCAAATCCTTAAAGTGCACCAGAGTAATCAACCAGATGATTGTGGCCTCCCATTCAATGATGGTGATGATCGTGTCATGGTGACTAGCTACACTACCCCTGGCAGATATCCTATGTAAAGTGTGGAAGTTCGCAGATTTACTTGTACAACTGTACTTTGTCCTGTAAGTTTCTGTCTCCGTCGGTCTTGCTGTGGGAACCATGACAATGACATAATGCACAAACATCCTCGCCTTATATAAAAGAGCAGTTACGAGAAATCCCCATATATAATCACCCATTCGACCAGTCATAAGGGCGGCTGAGCAGTATTCTGTATTCAAATAAATACTTCTGCTTCCCGAACTTTACTTGTATTTGATGTAACAAGAGCTTGCTGAAACGAAAATGAGCCGAACACCATAACTAAATATATTATTATTGACATTTCGCAAGACGATCTGTCAGGGAGTACGAAGACTGATGTAATCGGCAGCGTCCCCGGCACAAGAGGATGCCACTTGCAATCAAACTGAACTTTACTACAACTAGTTAACACATATAATACGGTAATGAGTAGAAATTAAGAAGTGTCCTCTGACAGCCTGTGGCCAAGTTGCAGAATTCATTAGCCTGTCTCCATTCATCTACGACTAAAAGTTTAATTACAACGATGGATTCAATAGTCAAGGTTGTCATTGGAGATCACTGTCACGGTGTCAGATGCTGCTAAAAGGGGCAGTGTATGCTAAGTACGACATGTACACTTAAAAGAGGGAATGTGGTAAGTACAAGTTCAAGTACAGGACCCTAACCATGGTGGTGATTACTAAGGGCAAAAAGCTTGTTTTCAAGATGTCTTTCATAACTATCTGTACATCCTGAATGAATCCCGGGTGGGCAAGCATGAGATGTATGTGCAATATCTGCTGAGAACTTGTAGACATTGGACAACATACATGTTCTGCCTTAATGACATTCTCGACGCCGGGATGGTATAAAAACACTATGTTGACATTCTAGGCAAAACCAGTTATCATTTCCCCAAAATTAATTAAACCATTGAATTCGTGGAGGTGACATTATGACAAATATAAGTTTTGTCAATAGGACCTAACCTTGGCCACTAATAAGTTGTTTCACAATAAATGGTTACAAATTCAACAGAGTTGAGAAATGTTGTAGATTGATTTGATATTATATATATATATATATATATCATTTTTTCCTTGGGAATATGACTGCAATTGGTGTCATGTTTAAATGTGATTTTATTTTCACTGCAGTTACCAACTGTCTCCAAGCATGCGGTCTGCCTATGTATCAGTATCAAAATCGTGTGTGTGGGATCCATATTTCAACAAAATGTACGTTAGTGATGCTGATGTCCCATTTTTATGGCCCATTATTGAATGTATGAATTCTCAACACGTTCAGAATCCACTTTTTAATGGCTTGACGGACCTTTTCTAGGTAACAGTTCATGTGACGGATAGGACAATTGTGGTTAGCAACTATAGAAATGAAAAATTGCACAGAATTGTACCACCTGCATTGAATATAACCAGCATTCGAAATAGCACTTGTCCGTTTGTCCGGGACAAGTGATTTTTGGCCCGGACAAGTAAAATGACTCTACATGGTTATCCGGTGGACAAGTGAAAATTTACATTAAATAGTGACACATGCAACATTGCAAACTTTTTAGTTGAGGAAATTCAAACGTAAATGAAGTTCGCTAGCAATCGCGCGCGTTCCAATTTTGTTAGTGTGTCGGAGTCTTGTTCCGCCGCCAGTGTGTTGTATGTCAGTGTTCGACCGAATTTAGTGCCTGCGTTAACAGGGTCATCCGCTGAACACACTGACCTAGCTCTGTCTTATGCGTAGGACAGACTCCACATCAGACATCATTGATCGAGGCTGTATTTCACACAATCGTAAATCGTTCAGTTTTGCTGACGCACAACTTGCTTCCACTCACGGATCATATTTGATGAACTTTGGAAATAGTAGACTTTGTATCGCTACCTGTTATTTGAATAATTATATAGTTTTAACAATTATTACGCCTAACCCACGCGGACTCGGCAGTCTTCCAAGACCAAGACAAAGACCAAGTCATCGAATGTTAGCCGATCCAGATCGCTGATCGTTGGCAATTTTCAAAACTTGTAACTGGCACTCCGGTAAATCTATGGTGCCGGTTGATGAACGGAATATTAATGAAATTTCAGAAGTGTTGTTGCATCTATGTAACATTTATTTTAACCATAAATTGCCAGTTTTCGAAACCGAATTATGAAGACGCGCGGCCGAGGACGGAGCGCTAACCGCCGTTGACATGTCGGCTTCCGCCAACTACGGCGGTCTGCGCACGGCAGCAACGTTACGACGTAACTAAATCTATAAATTATTTTCCGCCTGGTAAATGTAATTTAGGCACCGTTAAAACTGTTTTATCATCATTGAAATGATAGTATAACATTTAGGAAAAAATATGCGTTTGTTTGCTGATGATCAATTGAATATTATCTTCGTTTATAAAATACAGAACTTTGTTAATATTGAAGTTCATAGTCATAGAGGTTGAATAAAATAATATCAGACCATACAGTTTATTATTGATTTTTGTGACAACATTTCCTGGCTTTGCATTGGTCGTGCTCCTGGTTGAGTGGTATCTGCAATGACAAACTGATGCCAACATTTTACAACATTGTTATATGTTTTATATATATATATATATATATTTATATATATATATATATATACACATATATATACCATATTAAACATAAACAGTTTCTGCAACATTATAAAAACAAACAGCAAGGAAAACAATTGTCTCATTCCTATCATCGCAATAATTATTTGTTATTAATAAGTGTTCATATCAGCATCACAAAAATATTGGTATACATCATGTAACGTTTCTACTTTTAATATTCGTGATGAGCCGGAAAATAGTTGCAAATATAATTTTGCAATTTCAAAATTTGAAGATTAAATCAAATTGTCTTTGATCACAGGTCACTCAGATGTACATGCAATGAAACAGCAGGAACATTGTGTTGTTGTCATAAAAATAAGACAGACTTTTTACGTTTTTTCCGAAGCATCGTTCTCCTTCACAACCACTCGGACAAGTTAAAATTTTGGCGGACAAGTAGATTTCAAAACTTACTTGTCCAGCGGACAAGTAAATATTCTGGCTTATTTCTATCGCTGATAACTATACTAGAAATAGATAAAACCGCTATTGTATATACATCGGTTTTATCAAACCCTTTTCATTAACTATGATCACAACATACTATTAAATATATATGATGTTATTGTGGGGTAAATGTTGTACTAGTTGATCTTTGTAGTCGTGAGTTACATAAACAGTCATAAACAATAATGCTGAAATTAGATGTGTCAAGTCAGAAGAAATAGTGATAGCTCCTGACATTACCACTGGAAGATCATTCATACGACCTTGTGTTTACCGGTATATATACATAATTAGTCATGAAACATTCAAGTGACCTTTCAGCAGTTATAATCTACACTATATACCTAACTAAACAACTCCAAAGGTTTAGATAGTTGAATCACAAGTTAAAATACTAGAAAATGGTTTTATCAGTTAGGCAATTTTAGCTAAGAACTGTTCACTAAATATCCATTTCTGCTAAATTTGTAATATTACATACTGTGCTTCAAAAAAAAGTAATTTACAGAATGTGTCAATATTGTTTACTTTTTGCTATTAAAAATGTTGTAAAGTATTACAATAAATATCCATTTAAACTAAGTCATACTTGTAAACAAAGTGCAGTGGAATCTGACTATCAAGGTTACATCGGGACAAGGCCATAGTGACATGAAAAATGATGATAATTTTAGCGGGAATAATTTCCTATTCCTTTGAAAATAATACAATAATAATTATTATAATAAACCACAGAAACAGCTGGAATTTTAAATAACCTCAAAACATTTCTTACAACTTCTGAATATAATACTAATAGTATCTACCAGGTATTACTCATAATTTTCACATTCATCCTAATACCAGGTAATAAATACTTCGGCTTCCTGAACTTTACTTGTATTTGATGTAACAAGAGCTTGCTGAAACGAAAATGAGCCGAACACCCTAACTAAAGTAAAGATATTGACATTTCGCAAGACAATCTGTCAGGGAGTACGAAGACTGATGTAATCGGCAGCGTCCCCTGGCACAAGAGGATGCCAATTGCAATCAAACTGAATTTGACTACAACTAGTTAACACATGTACTACGGTATTGAGTAGAAATTAAGAAGTGTCCTCTGACAGGCTGTGGCCAAGTTGCAGAATTCATTCGCCTGTCTCCATTCACCTGGAGACAGTCCTATTTTAGCTATACCAGAATATAATCCCATGGTGATATATGCGATCAAATCAAGCTAAGGCACGATTTGACAAAGGTTTAGCCTTAGCTTCCATAACAACCAGTTCAAAACAAGATGCCGAATCTGTAAACAACTTACACAAAGCGCGTCAAAACCAAATCGCCCCTAAAACAACCCAAAATCAGTCCATTCACACAAAGCTTACGTATTATACTGTTACAAATCCGGATTGTACGCTGTCAGCAACACACAAGAAACCAACAGCAATACAATATACAATACATTTTTACATTTTACTACTGTCTTTTACATCTACTGTGATCTTACTACTGTGATTTTATATTAGCTGTGATATATAACTTAATCATAAAAACAATACCCACATCTATAGTGGAATATAATCTCTTGTTTTTGCTTTTGTTTTACTGCATTAACATAACTGTACAAGCAAAGCAGCTTGTGCAATGGCTGCTCTTATGATGGTGTCACCCAAAATGGGCACACCAGTGGTAGCTCTGATTAGTATCATTGTTGCATTCATACCCAAATTCCCGACACACCTGGACCATACCCAATTCACGGACGATCCAAATGGTCTGCTAACACATGACAGGTCTTGCTGGACTGACTCAAGTATTAGACTGGCACTAGCTTTCACCAGAGACTCCTTAACAAGTACCACATCAAACTGGCTTATGCAATCCCTACATCGGGACACAAAACATGTTATTTTGTCCTACTAATCCTCTGTGGGGACATCCAAACAAACCCCGGCCCAGTCAGACACCCCTGTGGATTTTGTAAAAAGCCTGTTGCTTCAAATCACCGAGCAGTCTGCTGCGACCAGTGCAACCAATGGGTACACATTAAATGTTGTGACATAAGTCCAGATCAATATAATCTCCTTTGTAACAGTTCCTGTTCCTGGCACTGCATGAAATGCGACCATCCTAACTACAGTCATTCCTTCTTCCAAGACCACTTATTGGAATGTTCTCACAACCGACATAACAGCCTTAGTGACACAGACCAAAATAACCAAAACACTGACCCCCACACACAGATCTCTCAAACAAACACATACATCCCAAACCTGGGACCCAATCTTTGGACCAAACCCTCAAAATGCATCAACCCCATGAACGTCGTAAGAAAACCAAACGTAACACACTTAGCGGAATTCTAATCAATACCAACAGTGTCAAAAGCATCGCAAAGACAACCCAATTAAAAACAACTATTCAGTCAAATAATCCTGACATCATATTCCTAGTCGAAACCAAAATAGACGAAAACTACCCTACCTATTCGTTCCTACCACATAACTATAGCGCCATCCGAAAGGACAGAAACACCCATGGTGGTGGAGTTCTCATAGCCTTCCGCGATGACATTGTAGCAGAACCACTTACAAAACTAAACTCAAGCTGTGAAATAGTATGGGCAAAAATCCATTTCACATGAAACAAATCCATATACTTTGCATCCTACTACCGAACCCCCAGTGACCACCTTCAATCCCTTGAAGCTCTCCACGAATCCCTAACAAAACTGTACAGATCACAAAAAACTTCTCCTAATGTAGTTATAGCAGGTGACTTCAACCTTCCTGATATTAACTGGGGCAAGCAGCAAACCACTGACAACAGAACTGCCAGCAAGCATAACAAACTGCTAGAAATAATTAGAGAATTTGGATTACAAAACATGGTCAACGATCCCACACAAGTTGATTCCGGCAATATCCTTGACCTCATACTCACTTCTAATCCATTGATAATTGCTAACACTCACACCACTCCCGGCATGAGTAATCATGAAGCTGTGACCTTTAACGTAAACCTAAATCCAATCCGTAACGGTAAACCACCACACAAAGTGTTCCAATATAAATCTGCAAACTGGGATAAGCTTAAAGATGACATAAAACAATTAACAACAACATACTTTGACACGAACCCAAATTCAACACATGTCAACACAAATTGGAACTTTTTCCGGAATAATCTTACTTCTTTAGTCAACAATAATATTCCCAGCCACAATACCAAAGCAAAAACCCACCTCCCCTGCATAACACGTGAAATAATAAGAATGCAAAGAAAACGCAACAAAAGCCATAAAAAAGCAAAACAAACTGGACGTAATAGTGACTGGGAAAGGTTTAGGCAACTCCGAAAACAAGCCACTAAAGATGCAACCAAATCCTACTCAGACTATCTAAACAATCACATTGGAGACAGCCTAAAAACAAACCCAAAACAATTCTGGTCATTCACTAAAGCAAACAAACGAGACTATATTGGCATCCCTACACTGCAAGTAAACGACCAACCAATCACAAATGATCACGACAAAGCAAATACACTTAACAACCAATTTAGATCCGTGTTTACTCAAGAAATTTACCCCATCCCCCAACAAGCTCCATCCATCTATCCCGATATGCCCTCCCTCGAAATCGGGATAGATGGAGTAATAAAGCAACTGAAAAACCTAAACCAAAATAAAGCTACAGGCCCCGACGAACTCCCAGCCAGAGTCTTTAAAGACAGACATTTTCCAGCAGTCATACAACACTTGCAAACTCCCAGATGACTGGCTCCAAGCATTAGTAACACCAATACACAAAAAAGCCACAAATCAGACCCTGCTAATTATAGACCAATTTCGTTAACATGCATCCTCTGCAAAGTTATGGAGCACATCATTCTAAGCAACATGTGGAAACACTTACACAAACACAACATCATCATCCACTTCCAACATGGATTCCAACCAGGTCTGTCTTGTGAATCCCAACTCATCGAGACAGTCCACGACTGGATGACTGCTATGGACAATAAGACACAAATAGATGCCATCCTACTCGATTTCCCCAAAGCCTTCGACAAAGTCCCCCATAAACGCCTCCTATCCAAATTAGCTTTCTATGGAATAACTGGAAACACACAAAACTGGATCAAATCGTTTCTATCCAATCGCAAACAGAGAGTCTCAGTCAATAGAGCCCTGTCGGACAGCACAAATGTTACATCTGGTGTACCACAGGGCTCAGTCCTAGGACCTGTCCTATTTTTACTCTACATAAACGACATAACCGAAAATGTCCAATCTTCCGTACGTCTCTTTGCAGACGACAGCATTATATATCACAAAATCACATCCGAAACCGACCACGAAACTCTCCAATTTGACCTGGTCAAACTCCAAACATGGTCTAATAAATGGCAGATGGAATTTAACATATCTAAATATGTGCATCTCCCAATAACAAACAAAACCAAACCCAGACTACATTCATATTCACTCTTTGGCATACCACTCTACCGCCTCTAGCCACACATATCTTGGAATAAAATTAGATTCTAAACTAACCTGGGCTAACCATATCACTGACATAGCTTTCAAATCTTCAAAAGTCCTAGGTATGATCAAACGAACCCTCGGACCATGCAAACCTGAAGTAAAAGAAACAGCCTATATCATGCTAATCCGACCAAAACTCGAGTATGCCTCTCCCATATGGAACCCACACACTGCCACCCAAATTAAACACCTTGAAAGAGTACAACACTGTGCTGCCAGATTTGTCAGAAATTACCACAGACGCCAAACAAACGCAGCAGACCTAATAGCCACCCTTGGATGGTCAACTCTTGAACGACGACGCATTATAATAATAATTGCTTTATTCACAGACTCCATGCAACATACAAGTACATTATCATGGTTCTATAGTTGTGTTATAAACAATAGTTACAATGTACAGAATGAAAAATCACCCGTCAACAAAATGTATATACAGGGAATTGAACCAGTATTTCCATATTCTTGACATGTATTTCACGTCACTATTAATAATGTTACAAATCAATATGTTTTTTTAGAACTGCAGTCGGCATATAAACCTATATGTCAAATTTCTAATTGATTGCATAGTTATGAAAATTCCACCATAGATGGGCAGTATACATAGGTGAGCAAAAAGTAGTAAACAATGTCTTCTTTACATCATTTGAACACATATGAAATTTTCTTATGATCATGTTGCCTTGTGCATACAACTGGCGACATTGTCTAGATATATCATTGTCATCTAGCATACTATTTGAAATGATATGACCCAAATATTTTACAAATTCTACCTCACATAGCCATGACATTTTACAAAATATTAAATAACATAATCAACATCACACCCCCACCAGGTTTACTAACACAGTAAAAAAAACGTGGCCACTACGTAGCCCCTAGGTGCTGCATCAATGAAGTGGTGTTCTCTTGTTACCCCCGAGCTGTTCGAATCTGGAATATGATTCCACCACCGATTAATGAACTAGAAAGCCCCATAACGTTTCAAACAGCGATCATGAACCTCCCTTTCACCACACCCAATCATCTGAAAAAGTTAGAACAAATAGTAACAACAGGAAAGATAAAAGGAAAAAGATCCAGAGGACGCCAGAGAATAGATAGTCTGTCAACATGGTGTGGAAGGAGCACAACAGAACTGCTACAAACTACACACGACCCTGCGGTTTGGAGAGCCATGATCGCCAACGCCTGTGACAGACATGGCACATAGAAGAAGAATCATCTGAAGTGCCTATAAAATAAACAAACAAACTACCCACAACGCATGCGCACAAACAAGCACCATACAACTCCTGCGTTAGCTCAAGTTTGGACTGTTTGGAGTAAATCACCAGTCAGACCTAAGACCTACGACTACGACTACGTCGCAGTTTTGTGATCGTCGATTGTTTTCGCACGCCTTTTGAAACAATGAGAATGACACCTACCTGTATTCGTTTGTAAATGGTCGTTGTCGTTTTACACGACTTACAACTGATTGAACATGCTAGTACTAATCGTGTTGTTGGCACTTTCGAATGAGTTTTACTCAGGCTTAGCACTTTCAGAGAATCCACTTGTTTCGCGCGCGTGTTTTACCACTTCCGGTATACAGACCTAGCAGACGACTGCTTGGAAGGGGGTTTGGCTTTTGCAGCTGGGATGGGAGTATGGCCATCGCACACAAAATGAACATGGGCGGGTCCTGGGATAGTTTTCGTTGAGTGTTTATCAAATGGAACCCTGTTTCCGCATAAACTTGTCACTGACATTACAGGACTTTATCAGTTTATGTTGTGGGTTGGGTGGAAAATTTCCGTTCTGTTACAGTGTGCACCCCCCGCGCACACAACACTCCATTTCCCAAGACCTAAGGCTAAGGCTAAGCAAATCCCTCGAAGAAATGTCGAGATTTAGCTCTCGCGGTGCTTGTTTCAGTGATCAGAACAAGGGCTTTGGCAGCAGCTAATAAAACACTGCCCAGCCAGCACAACTACAGCGGCTCGAAAACGGCAAACTTATCGGGCCGCCTTCAGCATTCGCCTGCGGGCCGAGGGATTTTTGTCCGGCGGCTCGCCTTCGACACACAGTCGGCTGCCGATAGTGTGTCGATAGTTAGCCGCTCATAGGCCGATTGTGCCTAATTTTACAAATTGTGCGTATTTACGCGTGTGTGTGTGTGTGTGTGTGTGTGTGAGTGTGTATGTGTGCGCATGTGTGTATGCATATTATCTGGTCCGGTGGTAACATTAGTGGCGCCGCTGATTTACGGCGGTTCACGTTGATTACAAATTTGTACTCTTAGCATGTGGACCAATAAACAACTAACCGAGTATAGGACGTTTCATGTTTACCAACACGTGACGTCACTTTTGCACATGCGCAGTACGCTGGCTGGCAAAACACACCAGCCAGCCGAGCTTCTGCAAACAAAGGCCCG
Organism: Escarpia spicata; assembly: GCA_963995525.1. Lineage (NCBI taxonomy): Eukaryota > Metazoa > Annelida > Polychaeta > Sabellida > Siboglinidae > Escarpia > Escarpia spicata. Next base: position 54,671,145 of record OZ023211.1, on the reverse strand, counting down.
TAGCAACGCTTGAGTAGACAAGAATAGCCAGTGGTCTGTGTACGCGAATGCGTTAGATGTTAGTGCGAGAGATCGCTATCTAAAGAAATTAGAATACGATGACGGCTCTGGCAAGTTGCCAGACCCGTATTTTATCAAGAACGGCTGGGGAAACGATCCGAGTCTGTGGCCTGATTTGACGTTCGGCGACATTTACCAGTACGTGATAAATACGCCAGGCATTTTCAGTCGGGAGTCCATGAAGGCGTACAAGTCACTCGACGCATATAGGTAAGAATGCTGTTATTCATAATTGCATAGCCATATGATCAAACAGCAATAAAAGTTCCGTTAATTTGATAGAACAAACAATTACGCAACCGATCCACACCGCCGGCGTGGAGGGCTTGCACTGGCGTGAATCCGTGATACCTTTACTTGCCTAGGCTACGTCCACCAACTACGTTAACATTACCGTTACTTTCCGATGTCATATTTCTTGTAGTTCTAATTGTACTTACGGATCAAGTGTCAAGTAAATAATTATAATATTCATGTATTATACGATTAGTTTCTTCATTTAGAAATAATTAGTTATGGATTGTTGTATGTTCTGTAGGTTTGCTGTCAGTGGTCATGTGCAGGAAGTAGTTTCTTGACATTGTCCACACTCCCTTCTGCCTTCTTAAGTCGAACCGACGAAGGTGATACCTTCGATGAGAGTTCGGGACAAGCCCCACGAACCATGGGTCTACCTTGTCAAGGAGACGGCTGAGGTCTACTGTGCCCATTGTACATGCATGGCAGGGTATGTTCTGCTCGTTAATTGAAATAAAAAACATATATTATAAATATTTCAATAAATATGTTGTCAGCCGAGATTCCTAGATTGATGTTAGTATTTGAAGTGTCATGGGAGAGATGTGTTTACAGCAATAAAATAGTTGAGATATTATAAGAATGACTGCTTAATAAAAATTCCATATCCGGGTTAATTCTTAAAAAGCACAAGTGAGTAATGGTGTATGCAAATAACGTTTAATGTTACCAACGCTTTAATTACAGTTATTATCCGCGTCAGTGAGAGAGTTAAGTGTCCAATAATCATTGACAGTAAATAACACCTTAGGGATCATCTCAGAACATTGACGTACAAACTTTCGGCGGGTGAGGTCAGATGAAACTAATTTTATGATATCGGACATTGCCATTCTGACATGATCCCTTACAAGAATATCAGACATGCATGTTTGACAAATTGCCAATATTGTGTCTTTCAGGCTAGGAGAATTTGGAAGCCACATTGCTGCTCTGCTGTTTAAAGTAGAAATCGCCGTTAAGATGGGCCTGACAAAGACATCCTCCACCAGTGAGGCATGCAAGTGGAGCCCCTGACACTGCAGGAAATTACAGAGACTGGCCTCCTGCGAGGCAATCGCAAGAAGCAGGTGACCTCGGTCAATCCTTCAGGACGAGCCACCTTGCCATCGGTTGACGTCTTGCAATCTCTTAATGATATCTGCCCTAATGCTGCTTTTTTTACGTAAATTCCAGGATTTAAGGGTGAGGAGACTGATAGTGAGAGTGATAATGATAATGACTTATACCCACAGCTCCTGACAACCTTCTATGATGAGGAAAATGAAAGTTTGTCTGATAATCAGATACGTGCAAAGGGAATTTTTATTGTGTCCAATTATCAATGTTCTGCAGATCAATGCAGTAGTTTAGAGTTGTCAACAAGAAACCAGACTGTCAGTCAACTTTGGTTTAATCATCGGAAAGGGAGAGTAACAGCCACTAAAGCTCATGATGTTCTAGTAAGAAGAGAAACAACACCTCCTGACAATTTGGTTAAACGAATTGTCGGTTATAGATCTTTCGACCTTTCTTCCAAAACTGCTGTGAAATATGGCACTGATCATGAGACCGAAGCAAGAAACATTTATGCTGTGCAGCAAAAGAAACATCATGAAAATTTCACATGTCGACAGTCTGGTTTCTTGATCGATAACCAAAAGCCATTTCTGGGAGCCTCAGCGGATGGCATTGCTAACTGTGGCTGCTGTGGCAATGGCGTACTAGAAATCAAATGTCCATTTACCCACAAAACACACACTGCACATGAAGCCGCAAATATTGACCCAAACTTCCGTCTCAAAACTGATTTAACACTAAAGACTGGACACAAGTACTACACACAAATCCAACTACAAATGCATGTAAACAAGGTGAGGTACTGCGACTTTGTCGTGTTCACCCAGCCAAACGAAGAACCTTGCATCCACATTACACGTGTGCCCTACAACGATATATTTTGTCAACACTTAATCGAAACCTGTTCTTTCTTCTGGTCTATATTTGTGCTTCCGGAACTAGTGTCTGGACGACTTCAAACTACGCCTGCAACCACCTCCGACACATCTGCACCAACTCCACTTCAAGTCTGATGCATATGTGCAAAGCCTAAATATGGCAAAATGATCAAATGTGACAATGTAAACTGCAAGACCGAATGGTTTCATTATGCATGTGTAAATGTCAAGAGGAAGCCTCTGAGAAAGTGGATGTGTCCAAGTTGTAAAGACTAAAGACTAGTCTTTATAACTTGGAGATATGCTCAGAGAGACAAAATGATTGCATACATGTATGCAACAATTTTGTCTCTCTGAGCAGACACTTTCCACAGACCCCCATCAAGTGTATAACTTTCAGTCATTGTTAACTTCATGAGTGTTACAAACCAAATGATTAAGCAATCTTGTGAATATATACAATGCATGAGTCATGAACAGATGAATGAAAGCATGGAATACTAGAAATATAATTTAACTAATTTAGGATGCATGTTACTGATAGCAGAGCAAATGCACATGATGTTATCAGCCTGAGGCACGAGACCTATGTTCATAGTTGTTGACAATATTTTAAAATTCTTTAGTCGTTCCATCAAACGTTCCACATGGATACGCACTCTGGAAATTTTACGCCTTCTCTCTACCTCTCTAGCACTGAGCTGCTTTTTCCCTCTCGTAAAATCTGGTATAACCAAAGTGGCCCCACGTGCTGCCAAGTCCTCACCAATTAAAAATCCCCGATCTGCCAAAATTAGATCACCTTGATTAATCAGATCTAAAAAACCTGATTTCTGGGTAATAACTTTATCTGATGTTCTGCCACCATAAGCTTGCGATACAAAAGTAACAGCACCACAAGGTGAACAGGCAACTAGGAATTTCAGGGTATTGTTGTGCTTGTAGTTTGACCACGTTGCTGATCTAGCTGTTAAATTTGCTGGACATTCAATGAAAACTTCTGTACAGTCTATTACTACATGACAGTTGCTGTAGGTTTCACGAAAAACTTTTGGCATGTTACGCAATACCTGCTCTTTATCAGGCCATTGTATAAGAAAATTTATATGTTTTGCAAGTGCAGGAAGACCGTTGTTTAGAATGTCAGAAACATGACCAACCGATATATTAAATCGGAAAGAAAGATCTTGATAAAGTAGATTAAGCCGTAACTTCATCAAGATCAACAAAATAATATCACCAGGAGAGAGCGATGCTGATGGTGGCAGAACTGAGGTGCAGTAATTAACCAACCAAACAAACACAGCATAGGATGGCAATCCCGTAAAGAAAGTAGTTCTGGTGTCCTGCTGGTCGCCTTTCAGGAACTGTTCCCCGAACTGCCTCTCTTCAACCTGTTTGGCTAGCGCCCCATTCTCGTGCTGCAGCCTAGCCAACTCTGCCATGATCCGCTGGTTCTCAACCTGTAGCTTTGCCATCTGACTGATGCACCCGTCATGTATGTCTGTAACAGCACACATGTCTCGCTTTATATAGGTCATCATTAGTATTTTAGTAGCTTGACCTTAGAAATTGTACAGAAATCTATGTCGTATGTTTGTTCTGAACAACAGAAAATTAAATTGTTCAATATCAGACGTACATATTAAATTTATATAATACATCTATATTGGTATTTCAGCACTGTCTGTTTTGTTCAGTTGTTCATAAACGAAAGGTCAAACAATAAATTTCGTTAAATTTATAAATAGATCAAGTGTCTTTACCGGTATCAGTGCAGCTGGCATCTTTATTATTGAGTGGTTCATTGTCGACATCTGGTTCGGATGGCCGAGAGGACACCGATAGGTCCAGGAGGGCCGACGCTGCTTCAGCCTGCTGTTCGACATCTCTCTCATACTCCTCCCTCTGGCAGCCACGCTTCTTTAATCTGGCAAACCTTGCTTTCTTCCCTTCTGGGGTCAGCTTTTCATTGCCAGCATAACCCATGAGCAATGATGGGGCATAGTCCGGATTGGAGATATCAGTGCTAGCTTTTCCTGTAAAATACACACACTGATTAAAATCAGGCATTGCATTGCCATTGTCATTGACACAGACAGCTACTTACCTAGCATGCTAGCCGTCAGTATCATAACTATAGCCTACAACCACTGCCCTGGTCCATATTTTCTAGTATTAAAATACATTTTGCGTAGCTGTCTGCATAAATATTAACAGTGATTTAATCAATATACGAGGTTTGGCGATTGGATGTTAGCCAGACATGGAGTGTAAACATCCATGACCTATTTACTACTCTGTGGCACACTGCCACGGACAGTACTGACAGCGCCATCACACCGATTCACAGGCACAACTACTGAACTAGGCTAGGTTTGCAGATTGCAGCAAACCGTTGTTCTGCTTTCAATTTATGTAATGGCTATCATATTCATGACTGGTAATATGTAACGCTAATAATGATAACGGTTCAAACCTGAAATGAAGTGTCGTCCACAAACACGGTCGTTATGTTTCGGGACCCAATCTTTACGTCTGATCGCGTTGAGCCACAGTTCTCGTCGTTTTTCATCTTTCGGGATGCGATGAAACGACAACGAACCATCCACACAGCGGCTAGTGCACCCCACAACAACACACGACAACCATATTTCTCTATGCGTAAGTTAAAAGCGCATAAAACGACAATCCAAAAACCTAGAAATACACTTGAAGCCCGCCAGCCAGTCGTGTTTTGCCAGCCACTCGCCGTTGCCGATCACGTGACTCGGCGCATGACGTCACCGTGAAACGTCCTTATCGGTCCTAAAAGGTGTTAAGACAGTGGAACTTCTAACAACAGTACTGCCATGGGTCTCATGCCTATCTACAAAATAAAAATCATACTGGATAATACCTAAATATGGTATGCATGGTTATGGCACCAAACCTGTGGAAGTATCCACACTGCATATAAAAAATACTGAACTATCAAAATATAGCATAAGACAAAGTGATTTGAATAGTCAATAATACTTGATTTAATACTAACTAAATCATAGACAAAATCCAAAAGTAACTCTTATGTTAGTGTGTACAGAAAGAACTATATAATGTCAGTGAATTGAGCAAGATACCTAAGAAGTCATTGCACATATTCAAAAAATGAATAGTAACTAAATGAAATTAATCTAAATATACCAACCTCAAAAGATGTACTGACATTCCTAGATTAATACAGCACCATGTTATTTATTGTCAATAAAAACATTCCTAAAATGTATGTTTAAATTTCAAACAAATGTCATCACAAATGTTACTAGCTTGATGCTGTATTATATATATGGATGTGTTTAATTTATTCTGTCTATTATAATACTTGCAGTATCATCTGTGGTTTCTACAAGAATGCATTGGTTAGTTGTTGTCTGGGTATGTGACTTGCACATGCTGCAGTGACCCGTGCCCTCTCCATCCGCCGCCTCCTGTCCCTGTCAGAGGCAGTCTGAAACCATTCTTGCACAGCCTGCTCGATATCATGGTCGGTGCAGGTTTTTGTTACTGCATTGCAACGAACAGCATCTGAAATGTTGATATACAGGTGTGTACGATATATAAAATTATTATTATTATCACACACATTAGGAAAGTTAAAGTTGCCTTGAGATGAAGAAGTATTACCAGGATCTTGAAAAGGGGTCCAGCTTTAAAAAGATAGCAGGTGAAGAAAGACAAACTTTCGATAGACAATGGTATTATACTTAAAGGTGATAAGACCATCACACCTGAAGCCATGCGAAATTAAAGTGTTAAACAAGATACACGCGGGACACCAGGCCATCAGCAAATGTCAGCTAAGGGCTAAGACGTGTCTCAGGAAGGACATATATATGCTAGAAAGAGTGCAGAGGAGAGCAACTAAAATGATACCAAAACTGAGGGATCTTAGTTACGAAATACGCCTAAAAAATGCGGTTTAACAACACTAGAGACCAGGAGATTGAGAGGAGATCAGATAGAAGTGTTTAAAATATTGAAGGGTTATGAAAATATTGATAGAAATATTTTTTTCTCAGTTAAGAAAGATAGGACTAGAGGACATGAACTTACATTAGCAAAGGAGCAGAATAGATTGGATATAAGAAAGTTTTCATTTTCACAAAGGATTGTAAATGAATGGAACAGATTATCTGCTGATTGTGTGGGTGCTAGTAGCGTGAATATGTTTAAAAATAAAATCGACACATACCTCAGACGGGCGGGATACACATAGATAAAAGGGTCGGACTCTCGATAAGCCAAAGGGCTTCCTTGTCCACCTGCCACCTAGAGTTAATTCTCTGGATGGCAATCTTGTTCAATCTTGTTAAATCTACTGGCCAGGCATCAACAAAGAAATCGAACAACTGGTGAGTAAATGTGCTATATGCCAAGAGCACCAGAGAAGCCAACCACCCGAACCACTCATGTCGCATGACATACCACACAAACCTTGGCAAACAGTCGGCACGGATTTAGTCCACTTGGATGGAGCTGACTATCTGATAATCGCTGATTGTTACACCAAAGCTTTCTATGTTTCTCTATCTGCCAAAGCCTCTTCCAGTGCCCTCAGTTCCTCCTCAGACTCCAGAGAAAAATGAATCCTCTCTGGCAGTGAGGGTTCCTTGCGGGCAGTTGTTATCTTGTTCATTATGGTGGCGAGCATCCTCTTCATTTAGGCCGGTGAAAAAACATCTCACTTGCCAAGCTATAAATTAAAAAATACACACAATGCAAACAAAAAGCGCAATGGCATTTATAACAAGAGACTAGCATAATTACTTGTGTCAGATCTTTATTCCTGCTTTGGTGAAGACGACTACATCAGTTGACGAATGTACCAGTATGAATAAACCACAAATTGTTGCTGCTGTAAAGCATACCCATTGTGGTCAAAAGGTGTTAATAATTCATCTCAGCAATTGTTTTTTGTTCATTGCCATCTTTAGATTGAGATATACAGCCAGCAATGTATATATTATATATATATATATATATACACATAAACTGAGATATAGATACTACTATCAAAAATATGTAAAGTCACTTGCAAGTTGCAGCATTTGATGTAGCATATTGCATGTTTTGATGCTTGTTCAACGAAGCTGGTCTGTCGATGTTATCTGCAATTATAACATACTTTTAAGGTAGGTAGTATGGATTCAAAAAGTGATTTTTAACATTTTTTTTAAAAGGACTGCTATTTATGTAATTTCATATCCTTACCTCAATATGCATTTAGTATATTAGCTGAAAAAGTAATGCAAAGTGGCAATATTGAGGTTTCTTCGGATGACTTTTGGCAGAATTTGGTTATAAAAATTACCTTATCATCGTTTTCTCGGAATACCATTTTTGCTGTGAATACTTAAAGTTGCTGCACTCTAGTAGAATAAATACTGGGTATAACTGCAAAATATTTTGCACCACAGTGCCTAATGAGTATATCTACAGCATGAATTAAAAGAAATCATAATATATTTTATGGTTTCTGAATTATAGGCGTTAATTATGTGAAAAAGTTACACAAAATAGGTTTTTTCGAAAAAAAATCTTTTTTCACGTAAACAACACAACATATCTGATTTCTGTGATATTCATGCAGTAGATATGCCTAACAGTAATCCCTGTGCTAAATTACAAGCTTGTAACTTGAATACGTTTTTGGTTAGAGCGCGGCAAAAAATACCTAATTTTCTCTATTATGGCGGCCATATTTGATACCTAATTTGCATAATTTATGCGAAACATGAAAAAAAACTTTACTATGTTGGTATGTATCTGCATACCAAATATGGTTGATCTGTGTTGAAAACTAAAGATTTTTTTGTGGAATCCATACTACCTACCTTAAAATACTCCTGACACATTTGTACAATTCGGCTTGAAATGATATATGACTAGGTTATCTAAGGAAATCACTCTGGTAGTAGCTATAGCATCATTCAGGTAGGTGAGAATTTTCTGCAAAACACAATCTTCCAGCAGAAAAAGTGCACACTGGAAAGATTTAGAATCTGCCCCTTTTCTAGTGCGCCACAACACAGACCAATAGAAAACATAGTATCATGAGAAATTAGACATAACGGAATAGCTACAAGTTGCCGGACTTTTACTATATCTTTTATAACATACTGACTGCCAAAATATGTTTAACAAAGCAGTAACCACATTATAATTCAGCAGTTCAAAGTTAACCAAGATCTCTGTGCTGTTAACCCATAGTATTCCCCATTTATTGGATTTCTGTAATACGAGCTTCATTCTGTGCTCCCATCTATCGACAGTGTATGCATATAATGGACCAACCGATTCCTGTAATAAGAGCTTCATTCTGTGCTCCCACCTATCGACAGTGTATGCATACAATGGACCAACCGATTCCTGTAATAAGAGCTTCATTCTGTGCTCCCACCTATCGACAGTGTATGCATACAATGGACCAACCGATTCCTGTAATAAGAGCTTCATTCTGTGCTCCCACCTATTGACAGTGTATGCATATAATGGACCAAACGATTCCTGTAATAAGAGCTTCATTCTGTGCTCCCACCTATCTACAATGTATGTATACAATGGACCAACCGATTCCTGTAATAAGAGCTTCATTCTGTGCTCCCACCTATCGACAGTGTATGCATACAATGGACCAACCGATTCCTGTAATAAGAGCTTCATTCTGTGCTCCCACCTATCGACAGTGTATGCATACAATGGACCAACCGATTCCTGTAATAAGAGCTTCATTCTGTGCTCCCACCTATCGACAGTGTATGCATACAATGGACCAACCGATTCCTGTAATAAGAGCTTCATTCTGTGCTCCCACCTATTGACAGTGTATGCATATAATGGACCAACCGATTCCTGTAATAAGAGCTTCATTCTGTGCTCCCACCTATCGACAGTGTATGCATACAATGGACCAACCGATTCCTGTAATAAGAGCTTCATTCTGTGCTCCCACCTATCGACAGTGTATGCATACAATGGACCAACCGATTCCTGTAATAAGAGCTTCATTCTGTGCTCCCACCTATCGACAGTGTATGCATATAATGGACCAACCGATTCCTGTAATAAGAGCTTCATTCTGTGCTCCCACCTATCGACAGTGTATGCATATAATGGACCAATCGATTCCTGTAATAAACGCTTCATTCTGTACTCCCACCTATCGACAGTGTATGCATATAATGGACCAACCGATTCCTGTAATAAGAGCTTCATTCTGTGCTCCCACCTATCGACAGTGTATGCATATAATGGACCAACCAATAAAATATAATTACGTACAAGTTGGTGGATTTGGAGGCGTTTGCAGAAACTAGTGCTGTGCTGGAGAAGGCAGTGGGCTTCCCATGGCATCTGCAAGCGTTACAATGATTACTCTAACACAATCAAAATATTTTTGTTACCAAAAATATAAACATTTAAAGGAATTTGTAAGACCCTTAAAGATTTTCAAAGGAACGTTTAATGGATATTTGTTACCAAAAAATTCCACCATAACTAGTTTTACTGAAGTTAAGCCTATAAATATGTAGCGGGGGATTTACCATGAAGACAGACAACACGATTAAATGATGATTATCATTTATTGTGTTATAAATCTAAAATACAAAATAAACCTGCAACATATAAAATATGATTAGTACAAGTGCAACACTGGATACAAAGGATCATTCAACAACAGCATTAAACATAACATTCCTTGCATAACATTGATACAATTAAATAGTGCATACAGATCATAATAGTAGGGTAACACCTGTGATATTTGTAACTAGATATCAAACGGCAATACTCCTTGACGGACTTGCTATCATTAACATATAGGTATGTGATAGTTTAAATACTGTGTTCCCAAAACGAGAAATACATTCAAATGCATCCTAAGTATCACTAACACAGTATCAAATCAGTGTAAAATGTCCTTAAAGTATAAACTCGGTTGTAATACTTCTACGATTAAATACATGTATATGAGACACTCCTCTATGCATAATAAAGCATCGGGACGTATACATGACCATTATCATCACGTAACGGCTCATCATCTACATAGAATATGAGTCCATTAATCAATACTAAACACATGTCCAACTGCATTGACTCTAATTCCTTAATACAGTTATATATTACTGTCAGAATAATTGTTTCTAACCAATTAGTAATACACCATGACATTGAAGGTAACAATGCTCATCCCAACTGGGAACTGCAGTCTAACACAATGCCTGAGCACAGAGCAATCACACCATGCACTGTCTATAAATAAACAAGCAAGTGAAATATAATATTGCACAGCATTGCACTAAATAACAAGATTCCTTAAAATGCACTAAAGTAGCATAATTCTACTGTGACTGAGAACACCTGCTAAGTGTCACATATATAAAGCTGGACTTGTCTAGCTTTGCAAGTAAGTGTAATTGCTAACAACAATTATAAATCAACGTATTGCTTAAAGCATTGATTAAACACTCTTCTGCTAACCTATCCTATCAATATATAAGTTATGCTAGGCACACACCAGCCGATTTTCGGCACACACCAACCGACTAGTCGGCGTAAAAACCGTCGGCCGACGGCAGTCGGTTGGTGTGCCAAATTTAAGGCCGACGGTCGGCCTTATAGCGCCGACTAACGCCGATTCAAATGTCGAATCGGCGGTCGGCGTTAATCGGTAGTCGGCGTTAGATAAGGAGGTATCCGGTGACAAGTCGGCGCATATCCGATGACGAGTCGGCTGGTGTGTGCAGGTTTTTTTCATAACACGACGGTCGGCGGTAACTTGGCCAATAAGAAATCATAGCGCGATCATGTGATAGGCCTCGATATATTATAAGGCTAAGCCCGGCGTCTTTTTTGAGTTTTCAAGCCAATTCGGGCCACAAGGTTTCATTTTTTACTTTCATATTTTACTGACCTGGGCTGGCGGGTAACCAAGGTTTCAGAAAGTGGTACATAACTTTTTATCCTATGGTCATTGACCGTCATCGTTTTTTATCACTTGTTCTTAAAACAGGCGCGACAAATAAACCTAATTTGCACCTGACTTTATTTCCCGCTTCCAACAGGAATCGCCATTTTGTCTTGTGAAAAACGCTACTTCTGGTGGCGCCGCTATCGGGCGCATATAATATATTAAGCCTTAAAAATCCGCAAAGCGGCGCTAGCTGTGGGAAACATTTTAGAAGAATTCGTTGGGTGCGACTGATTACACTTCAACATAACTGTTAACTGAAATGGCTAAATATAACGTTCTGCGTAGTGATATAAAACATAGCTCGACGCTATGCGTTCCTTTGCTGGAGGATATGATCAAGCCATTTTCCCATTGTATTATTGGCGTTACCATGGCCAACAGCGAATCGAATAAGCGAGGTGGCATCCTCAGGAAATTTTTGTACGAATCGTGTTCGTTTTGGCGTAATTCTTCTACTAAATTAATGTAGGCCCCTTGCTCCTCTCGCGCCGCTATGTGTGGACGCATCCACGCATTCCTTGTTTTTGTTCATAGTCGACGACGATGGCGGCGGCGACGACATCGTGCTACGGCAACTGCTGCTACAGCCAACACTAACATTATCAAATCTTTATCGGACAACGGCGCCATCTCGACTAAATATCAAAGGGGTAAACACGCGTATTTATTGTGGATTTGTTTTCCACAAGGATCACGCCGAGCGCCGACAGTCGGCGCGATCGAGTCGGTTGGTGTGTGCGGGCAGAAGTCGGCGCTAGTCGGCGGAACTAATTGGCGTTTAGCACCGACTGCTTTTTGCGCCGACTGGCAACTCAAGTCGGCCTTAGTCGGTTGGTGTGTGCCTAGCATTACCCACTACACTGGGCATTATAGCCCTTCAGTAGAAACTACCCTGCTAAACTCAATGGGCAGTCCGTCTATCAGTCAACATGCTGTCCCTACTCCCTGGGGAATAGTGATAGCCCCACCACTGCAAACACATCACACAGCCTACTGTGCCAACATCTCAGCAGGGAACATATCAACAGAAGCTCTGAGTATTAAAGACTCACGCTAATTACTAGATTAGGAACCATGGGTGTAGATTGTGTATATAGTGCTTCCTTACCCCAAAACTTGAATTTAACCTGTGTATATCATAATACACAACATATGTAAGTGCTGGGAGAATTCCTCCGACACTGTCAACACATACCAACTAATGGACCTTCCCACAGGGAAATTTAATTACATAAATCCGCTGTTAGTTAAATCCTGGTGCAATCCACCCACCTTACATCCTGATTTGTGTTGCTCTTTCTGTCAAAACACGAAAGCTCATAGGAAAACACTGGAGCATTAAGTCTGCCCAGCTTCTCAGACTCAGTGAAACTCTCTGATGGCGTCTGTTGCATAACCCCCTGCTTAGTGACCAGGAAATGACCCTGGCTCGGTGACTGCTCTCTGTGAAACTGACACTGCAGGGGAAACTGACTTATAGACTTTTCCAGGTCATAGATGTTACACTGGTGAAATGTGGTACGTCTGCAGACTTAACACATTAAAAGTATTGAGAACAAAAAGAGTACTTGGAGTTTTGGAATTATGGAAGTAAATGATTAACCAATTCGTCAGTTACCCTGCCGGTTACAAATATACTGGCTAGTAATTAAGCACACTCAAGTTGTCAATACAACTTTATTCATCCACATAAGGCCAATTACATTGTCGTTTGGACGGGCACAATGTATACAAATATATATATATATATATATATTAAAATATAACATAGGTAACAGCGTATTACTGACTCGCTTCATCATGATCACAAAAAGAATAATTTATCACATGAACACATGGAGTGAATTTCTTCACGCTGTAACCACTAAATATATAGAACATACACCCACACGCACGAACGCACGCACGCACGCACGCACGCACACACACACACACACACACACACACACTACATTAATTTCACATCGTTAAAAAGACTGATTGCAACAGGAATAAAAGACAGTTTCTTACGGTTTGTTTTGCCGAGGGGCACCTAAAACGGCGGCCCGACGGCAGTGTCTCAAACACGGGATATAGAGTATGACCATCATCAGCTAAAATAGACCGTGCCTTCCTAAGTACCTGTTGTTAATAAAACTGAGTGATGTATCTCTGAGTCTCTCCAATTATTTTGGAGCTGATATGTACACACTTCTGTAAACTGTTCTTGTTTTAACACTCAGGTTGAAATACCAGCAGGGTAAACGAAAAGCAAAGAACAGTCTCAATAAGACTTGTAAAACAGGTTTAAAATTGTTTCATCAACAGAAATTTTGTTTAATTTTCGAAGAAAGTACAGGCGAACCAAAGGGAATTAAAGTCAAGGCACTGTCATCAGCAAATTTCACAAAAACCTGTCTCGTTGAGCACTTCTACAACTGTCAGTGTACAAGATGTATAGGAGGGGTGAGAGACAACAACTCTGAGGCGAGCCCGGTGTGTCAACCTCATGTCAGAAAACTTCCCATTCACAAAAACTTACAACATTTAGACAAAACATGTTCACGTAAAATGACATGAGTAAGTCATATCTGGAATATTTAACCCCAAAACAAGTAGCGTGAATCACATGTTAGTATTTTCTTAGAGACATTTTTATAAAATGTTGCTATTTGCTGAGTGAGTATAATGGAATTAAGCACATTTCAGGATATTTTCATGCTTTAAAGAAAACAATAATGGAATGTGCAGGATATTTATGGGATGATACTTTACATGATCGAACAGTATGGCCATTGGCATAAATTACATGATGTTTAAACATACAGTACAATATGAATGCATCTAGTATGTTAATTGCACCATTAAAGATGCTCAATCATTTCGATTTTTGTGCTCCTCACGTGTCAGACTAACTTCACGAAACGCAAACGTATCAAGTATTAATTATTGATATACTGGTTCATTTGTACGTATGCTTTACTTCGTTTTAGTGAAATTAACAGACAAACAATAAAATGATTTTCGGTTAGTCCTATATTTGCGGGAATATGCGGCGACATCGACCTTTGACCCCACCTTTCGATTCCCTGGATTCAATCAACATTGCGTATTTACAAATCGCCATCCATTTTTCGTACAAGTGAAAAGCTGAAAGACAAAGAGAGTATCCGCGTACAAAGGTGTATATTGGAAAGGTTATAGATTTGTGAAACCGAACGAAAGAAACGGCTGGCGTGAAAAGTGATGCAGCATTCACCAAGTTTCTTCTGGACAGGTAAGTAATATGGGTGTGTCTAAAAGCCCGACCATTCGTGAACATGACGTCAACCGCAAAATGTGTACCTATATTTAGCACTCGCATGGTGCAGTGCAGCGCCACGGCAGGAAATAGTTCCTAAGTGGACATACAATTACAGTTTATATGTATCACATCCATAATAAACAGTAATTCAAGACATTTTGCGTTAAGCACGCTATACATATGTACGTTATTCTGTCATGCGGCTCATTCCCATGTGTCGCTGTTCACGAACATTCGGTCTTTTAGCCTTTCCTATAGGAGGAGAACCTAAAAGCCCGACCATTCGAGAACACTTTTCTAGTACATCCATATTAGGCCTTATATTTAAATATAGTGAAAACTGCTAGAGAAGGATACTAACGTATTTTTTTTATCCAACAAGAGTATATATAACATATTGTCGTTCCCTTGTGTCACTGGTCCCGAAAACTCGTTCTTTTAGCCTTTGCTAAGGGGAAATGCTAAAAGCCGGAGCATTCGGAACCACTTTTTTAGTCTATGCGTCATATGCCTTATACATACTTTATATACTAAACAATGCTAAAATGTAGGATAATGGCGTATTTTGTAATTTCCAACAAGCAAAAATATAACATTGTCGTTCCCTTGTGTCACTGCATAGCCCCGAATTGTCGGGCTTTTGGCCTTTTGGCCTTTGCTAGGGTGATAGCCAAAAGCCCGACCATTCGGGACCCCTTTTTTAGTCCATACATCATATATATAGGCATTGTATATACTCTATATACTGAATTAACAATGCCATAATAGGATAATGACGTGTTTTACTTTCCAACAAGAGAAAATATAACATCATCGTTCCTTAGTGTCACTACATGGTCCCGAAAACTCGGGTATTTCGCCTTTGCTATGGTGAAATGCTAAACGTCCGACCATTCGGGACCACTTTTTTTAGTCCATACATCATAAGCCTTGTATCTTATACGTGTATATTATATCGAGCAATGCTACACTATTTAATGACGTATTATTACATTTTTCGTCGTTCTCTATAAAGTGTTACTGGTCCGGAAAATTTATTCTTGGCCTTTGCATATTAGGGTGAAAAACGAGCGTTCTTGACCAATGGTCGAGGTCTACTATATTCTGTGTTTGAACACGCGTTCTACGAAATGATTATTGTTTTCATAATTGATGTGTAATTGTCAATTATGGAAATTATGTGACAGGTTTTAATTAATAGTCACGCGAGCGTGCGTATGTGTGTGTGTGTGTGCGTGTACGTAGACTCTATGTGTGCGCGCGTGCGTGTGTTTGTTTACGTGTGCATGCGTATGTGTTCGTGTGTGTTTCGTTGCGCGTGCGTGTGTGTGCGTGCGTGCGTGCATGCATGCGTGTCATGCGCCCAGTTGCGAAGCAGTCGGCCGGGCCTTCTCGATCGGGGAGTGAAGTCCATTATCTAAAAACTCCGTCATTTTGATGGTCACAGGTTGACAACATACACATGTATGGACAACGATTGTTCCACGCGTACTGTAGGCCTTTCTGAAATTAATTACTGAAGTAATCAAGAAGTATTAGGCACGTTAATTGTCATATTCTGCCGTGCGTGCGGGATATTCCCGTGTGTCACTGTTCACGAAAACTTGGGCTTTTAGCCTTTCCTAGGGGGAAATACTAAATAGAATGCGTTATGATGTATTTATATACAGCAATTTAACAATATGACGTCATTAGTATCATACTGTATAGTCGGATAATAATGTGATATTGCTAGAACGCACTGCTCTGGGCGTGGTCAGGCCGTATTCTATATTTGACGTCCGCGGAGCAACCATAAGCCAGCGTTCAAAATATACGCTGACCTGGTGGTCACTGACCACCTAGTTTGCCGTCGGGTCAGTAATTTGTTTGAGTTACTGGTCCGTGTGACTGTCTATTTTTTGGGGATATTATGCAACGTTCTACAGCAGTGCGCATAAGCGTATTGTCAAAACTGGTCACCTGAAGACGCTGTTTACAAAAATGTTTTACGCTCGATATTACTCAATTTATTGTAACGTGAAAGGCAACGCCCACGGAGCGGGCACGTTACAATGATTGTTATCGTCAAAAAAGCACCCGAAACGAACGTACAGTAATTTAGTAATTTTGGTCAATCAAAACGAGGCATCATCGCTGGAGCCGCCATCATCATATCCAAATGGGCTGTCTTTCAAATCTGTTTGAGAAAAGCCGCCATTGCCAAAATCTGCTGGGGAAAACAGTTAGAAAAATGCGATCACTAGACGAGTCATTTTATTAGTTATTTTTTAGTAAACTATGATGATGTTTACAACATTAAATATGTCACATATGTTCACGAGTTCACATCATGTGCTGTTAGCTTATTAGTCAATCATTTTTACAAAAAAATATGCATTAATATTGTAACAAAAACACTGTGTAACGCCTGTGCCAATGTCGATACATTCATGTGATGTGTGTATGGCATGAACAGCAGTGTTGTTGCTTAATTTGCAGTGCCTAATAAGGCAATATTCGCCACGTGTAGCAAGCAAATAGGGTGTGTGTGCGTGTGTGTGTGCGTGCGTGTGTGTGTGTGTGTGTGTGTGTGTGTGTGTGTGTGTGTGTGTGTGTGTGTGTGTGTGTGTGTGTGTGTGTGTGTGTGTGTGTGTGTGTGTGTGTGTGTGTGTGTGTGTGTGTGTGTGTGTGTGTGTGTGTGTGTGTGTGTGTGTGTGTGTGTGTGTGTGTGTGTGTGTGTGTGTGTGTGTGTGTGTGTGTGTGTGTGTGTGTGTGTGTGTGTGTGTGTGTGTGTGTGTGTGTGTGTGTGTGTGTGTGTGTGTGTGTGTGTGTGTGTGTGTGTGTGTGTGTGTGTGTGTGTGTGTGTGTGTGTGTGTGTGTGTGTGAGTGGGTTTGTATATCATGCCAATCGAGGACACACATCTGAATACACACCCGCGAACCGAGGACTTGCGTCCAACCGAGGACGTCCTCGGTTGAATCGAGGACGTCCTCGATTAGAAACGAGTATGGGTTAGCAATCTAGACTGTTCATAGGCGAGGTCTGCAAAAAATCTTTCGATTTTATTTTATTCCTCGGTTAAACGATACGGTACAGTTGGTGTGTTTGCGTGTGTTACGCTTTGAGCCGAGTTAAATGATTCGTGTGTATCGGCGATCTAGCGGCTGTCCTCGGTAACTGTGTGTAATGCAGTCACGTTGGACGAGACAGGACGTAGCATAAGGCACCAAATTTGCGCGCGTCGAAGAGAGAGAATTGTATATGTCACATAATTTCTTGCAAATACTTTCCATTTGATTTTTAGTTTCACTAAACATTTCCAAAACACCTGGGCTGCCTACCATTACGGATTTTCCGTAATCATTAAGGAAATTTAAATCAGATTACGGCATTACGGAAACTGCCGCCGTATTACGGGAATACAAATATCCCTTCAGAAAACGATACACATTAATTAAAGAATTGCTAAATTTATAAATAATGACGCTCTATATGCCCTGAAGAAACTGTCCTAATTCACTTGTTACAGTTTATCAATACATATTTTATCCACTACACGTTCTACAAAGTCAGTATGGTGACGTCATCCAATGCTGTGCCTGTGTACAATGTTACAACTTTGACTGCCACCAGCCAGGTGATGAATGCCGTGGCACGTGGCAGTGAACATATTATTATGTCTGCATATGTCAGTCAACAGCAATTACAGCGGCCAAAAATATCAGTGTCATTAATGCGTCTAGACATTTAAAAAATTTACAGGTGTAGAATTATATAATGAAAGAAATATTTGTTTAAGATGACGTTAGGTAGAACTATTAAATTACATTGAATAGTTATGGTTTTCTGAAACTGATGAATTTAGTTATAAAATATAATTATAAAATGTCTTAGAAGAATAAAAAATGAGTATTATAATTGTTGTAATTGCAATATAAAACTACATATTTTTATTGAAAGGTTTTTATTTGAATACAACAACTTTGTCATTGACTGTGAGTAATAATTATAATGTTTCCTGCTTTGTGTTGTAAATTTAGAAGCTCGTTGGATGATTATTGGCTATTCACTGACGCTGTCTTTCTCACGGTGATGCTCTATAGATGTAAACACTTGGGCATGTCTAGCCACGCATGCACTTTGACAGCTGTAATTAACACAAGGTATAACGTATTGGATGTTGTGAAACAAGCATCCCTTTGAAGTGCTAACCGATGACCTTAACTACTGACAGGAGTTACAGTGTAGCAACACAATATGTTGAAACAAAGTATATCTACTTTTGGTGATTAAATTAATAACTTCCTGGATTCGCAAGCACCATGAACAGGCTGGGCTTGTCACTGTATCTACTTCAGAGAAAGGTTTGATTAACAATCTTGTGGACGGGGAGCGGGACGGGATGCAACGGGGGGTGGGGGTGCTCGACGGGGGGTGTGTGTGCGACGTGGGGTCATTCATTAATTGTTTTATGAGGTAGGCAGCCCTGAAACATACACTAAAAGAAGGTGATAGGTAGACGAATATTAGGAAGGAACGATGTATTATTACAAAAAGTAAAACCATTTAATTTACTTATTGACCATTGCAATTGGCCAGCGTATCAAGCCTTCGGCGCTATTTGTAATGCCGTTCAATGTCATTGAAGCATTACGTGGCGGTTTATTAACGTCGAAATGAGACAAATATTATTTTTTACAACGAGGGCAATGCTATTTATTTCTTTATATCAACCTGTATCCGAATGGTCAGAAACCCGTTGAAGGCTTTGGAGTGTCATAGTGGAGACTGGCATAGCTATAAACGATTGTTTCGATGACATTGTGAGATGCTCTTCGAAAATCCGACTGAATTACCAGAAACCAGGGGCGTTGCGGGCAGTTGATTCACAGGAAGAAGTCTAGCACAGCACGTGTACATATGTCTGGTGGAAAAATTTGTTTCAAGTTTAACTGTCATTGAACAAATAATTTATCAAAAAGACTAAAATCATATCACAGTAATGAGTCAGTAAATACAAAGATGCTTGGGTGATTTTATTTTGTAGTTATTTCAATCATCGAAACACAAATTTTTAACTTCAACTGGTCACTATATTCTGTACATCAGTAGACATACTGAAATATCCATATATGTTTGGAACATCATATTGATCTAGAGCCATAAGCAAATCACGTCTTATGTAATAGATGCTCTTCTTCCGGTTTGGTGATTTCTAGTAACATCCAGCTGGTCGTCAGTGATACCAGATAGTCAATTTGACTTATGCTGGTCACTTCTCGTGGATACAATGAATCTTTGTATTAAACAACACACAAATCACCCACCATGCGCACTATTTAAACCGAAGACTACTTCAACGCCTGCCAAGACTGGCATCTAGATCAGCAACAAGCGACTTAAAAGATATTGGCTAATTATTTGTTAGTCCCGATTACGTGCAATGTTGTGCGAGTCTTCATATCCAACCTTTATTGTAAAAACTTGTATTGTGATGTCAAAACGTATATGCAATTACACGCAATAACTTTGACGTGATACTCTGTCAAATGTACCAACGTTTATCACAGTTTGTTGATAATAAATAATATTTATGCTTTGTCATGTATTGTGCATAATATATATATATATATTATATATATATATATATATATATATATATATAGGTGTGTGTGTATGTATATATATACGTGTGTGTGTGTGTGTGTGTGTGTGTGTGTGTGTGTGTGTGTGTGTGTGTGTGTGTGTGTGTGTGTGTGTGTGTGTGTGTGTGTGTGTGTGTGTGTGTGTGTGTGTGTGTGTGTGTGTGTGTGTGTGTGTGTGTGTGTGTGTGTGTGTGTGTGTGTGTGTGTGTGTGTGTGTGTGTGTGTGTGTGTGTGTGTGTGTGTGTGTGTGTGTGTGTTTGTATTTTACGTGGTCGTAGCTCATTTGATGTTGAAATAAAGGAAGATGGAGATATACATCACAGCGTTGGTTCGAGGTGTGGAAAGCACTGACACTTTTACAACTGTTTGTGTCAATGCACTAACCCAACACGTGTCGTTTATAACCGTCTTCCGTTCTGCGTTTATCCTGCTTGTGACTGTGCCCATTCATTGCCGTAGCATGTGATAGTTTCAGGTAATTAGTTGATTGATTTAACATCGGTTCTGTGCATTAGTGACGACTGCAGAACATTACGCACAGCGCCCCGAAATGCATGGGCGTTCCCAGGAACTGAGGGACGAAGTGTTCAGCTGGTCGGCACATGTTACAATGAACTGAATGGAAACACCACGGTGTTTCTGGTTAAACAATAACGTAATTGAAAATAGCAGTGATTTATTAATTATTTTCGATATTACAATAAGTCAGTTTGGAGTAAAAAAAAAACCGCAAAATGATTAGCCTTCTTTTCAAAGTCGTAATATTGTTTTGTTGTTATAGGTCGCCAGTAGTGTTCAGATGTTATCTAACGATAATCTGGCTAGCACATGTATGTATGTATGTATGTATGTATGTATGTATGTATGTAAGTATGTATGTATGTAAGTATGTATGTATGTAAGTATGTATGTATGTATGTATGATGCTTGCACCTTGGGCGCCAAACTTTCATAGATTAATCTACGACCCCACGGGTGTAACGTAACACCTTACTTTTTAACATTTATGTAAAGGTTTCTCCGCTTTTACATATTAAATTCATTGTTCGGAACGTAAAATGTTATGCGCGCGTAAAACGCAAAATGTAACTTAGCAGTTTCAGTAACCACGCGCGCGACTCTCACGTATGGAATGCCAAATTATCCCATCAGAGTCCGGGCATTTTGCTAGTATTTTTAATACATGTGTTTTACGTTTCCTCCTTGTTACCAGTGAAGTTACTGAAGGCCTAATTTTTATGTAGTTTGCACACATAAAAAATAGTTTCTTCTATACATTTCATCTGAATTCGTGAATGTCTAGACATGGATCTAGTCCGTGTACATGGTGGACAGTGTAACGTTCAGAAAACAGAGAAGGCGGTGAAATCCACACACGACGCCCTGCATTGTGAACTCTTTTGTGCCGACCGACGGAAGCAGGAGCCTGCGGGACGTTTTGTTTATAACTATCACAGAACAGCGTTTATTCATCTAAGACATTTATTACATTCTATCTCGTGGTCGTCTCTCACTGACACTACTGATTGACATGGACGTGAGTTTTGATACATTTTATGCCATTTTGTATGCTGCTAAAAATGAATGTGTTCCCCATCCGCATGCGCAGACGTAAATACCAAATGTGGTATGATAATGATATGATCTCCACCCTGAACGAGAAAGACACCGCACACAAAGCGTGGAAACGCTCACATTCATTATCTGATTATCAAATGTTTTCTGATGTAGTGATATATATGTTTAGTGATATATATATATATACATATATATATACATATATATATCATTTATAGTATTGTTTCAGTTATCAGTCCTGTTACTGGGTCTTTGGACCTGTTGGAATCTGAATAAATAATACAATACATTACAATACATCTATAACTTGTGTAATTATAACATACGAATAAACGCGGCGCATATTAGGTCTACTTGGAAGAACGGAATGGGGCTCCGATAAACTACAAACGAAATGTCATTTATCTTTTAACACGTTGTATTCATGCAAGTCTGCAGTACAGATTTCGGCCCTTCCTACAATTCGTTATTTTTTTTGTTTCTTAAGATTTTTTAACACGACGTATCATTTTTCATGGGATAAAACACAAACTAAACAACCTGATTTATCTCGATCTGTCCTTCATATGATTTACATGTATACACCCCCACCCCTAAATATATTCACCCTTTCCCCACAAAATGTCCAGTAATGACAGTCGATAGGCGGGGTTTCTTGTCGGTGTGACCAATCATGTACAACGCGGCTTATAAATCTACCCTGTGTCAAATGTTGAGGAGCAATAAATTCGCCCTCTCCCTCATATAAACCCGATCGAGCTGGCGCCAAGCGTGTCGCAGACATACCGCAGACGTTCATGACGACCGCACATTCATGACGACCAGATTGTCATGACGACCAGACTCTTTGCAGCTGTAAAGACAACGCACAGAAAGCACCAGGTAGGAAGTTACAAACATCGCGCAATGTAGTTTGGGTGTATGCATTTATTCAGATTGCAAAGATTTTTCGCTGGTCTTGCGTCAGATTTATTTAACAAAATTGGTCTGCTTCTAGATACAATAACACATAAGACTATTTCCCCTTTTTTGATCAATTGATGTCCAACTCCTCTG
Organism: Escarpia spicata; assembly: GCA_963995525.1. Taxonomy (NCBI): domain Eukaryota; kingdom Metazoa; phylum Annelida; class Polychaeta; order Sabellida; family Siboglinidae; genus Escarpia; species Escarpia spicata. Next base: position 54,648,290 of record OZ023211.1, on the reverse strand, counting down.
GCTGCTGTCCGATCCTGCACAACTTCATTGTCTCCATCACCATGGTGAACAGTTATGAACTAAGTGCACTTCCTTTCCTCAAACCGATGTTGTCTTGAAACCACCCGATTTTTGCCTCGCTAAAAAGTGCGTCCAAAACTACTTTCCAGCTAAATTACTTGATAATGATAACTCACCTTCAGGCCAGCGAAAACGACACATTTTAATATCGCCCATCGAATAATAAGTACTCTCACACTAGAAATACACAATACATTTGTTATCGCTATATTTCCTCAGTTAACCTGAGTGAGTTATGCTTCAAGTCTCCTATTAGTTTATAGTGTGTAAAAATCCTAAGAGAAATTAAGAACTAATGTATAATATATATTCAAATGATTTACACCACAATTGTGTTCAAGTGAGGAGAGCACCCACACCAGTGTCACCGGTGGTGATGTCAATGACAGGCTTGTGGTAGGTTGAATGGCTTGATTGTGTAGGACAGAATGGTCTATGAATATTACCTGGATGTAATCAAGTTAACAGTGGCAAAAATGAATTGTTTACTCATTTTATTGTAGCTGTAAGAAAGGCCGTTAAGAGGAAAGCATGGAGTGACGAGGAATGCACAGCACTGCACAGTGTACGCGGGAAAAGGAAAGCAGGACATAGAAGAGCTGCAGCAGAAGCATCCAGTTCTTCGCTCCAGAACGTGGAAAAACATTAAAGATTATTGTAGAAACAATAAATCAAAAATACTCAACATGTAGATATTGAACATGTAAGGCGATACAAAAACGATCTATTGCATGTCACTATTCAATGCCCAGACTTGAACATATGAAACTCCAATATACGTGGAGCAATAAGCTTTTCGGCTGTTAACTCTGGAAAGGGTCGCATGTCTGTAAGCATTTGTATGAAATCATATGATCTGTGCAATGCACGATTAAATTTGGTTATCTTTTAACCTTTCTATTTACCACCCACACCTCTCGGTATTTGCCAAATGTTACTAAAAACATGTATATGACATTGCTTTAAGAGTATATAAAATCATCAAACATATGTCACACCCAAGTTCAGTGCAGATTAAATTTGTTATCGATGTTATTGTGTATCTCTGACAATTGAGGACATGTAGATTACTCATTGTCCACGTGAGATAAGTGTATCATTACCTTTGACAAATACACAGAATTATTACTCTGACCTCCCATCCCTCCGTCTTCCCATCGATGTGGCCTTCCATCCCTCTGACTTCCCATCCCTCCGTCCTCCCATCCCTCCGTCTTCCCATCGATGTGACTTTCTATCCCTCTGGCCTCCCATCCCTCTGGCCTCCCATCCCTCCGTACTCCCATCCATCTGACCTCCCATCCCTCTAACATCATGACTCCATTTCATCATTTCCCAATCTCAATCCCAGGAAGCCCAAGATGTCCCTGGGAGAGTGCATACCTGGTCGCCAGCATCTGGGAGCGGATCTCATTGGGAGGGAGTTCTCCCGGCAACCCATGGGGGGAGATCAGGGTGAGGTTGTTGAACCGCAGATGAGGGCTGAAACAGACCACAACATCCATGGTAGACACAGGTAAACACTGGCAGAAACACTGCCGCAAATGTTTCACTCAACTTTAAGTTTCACAAATAATATAAATGAATATTTCTAGAACAGGCGGTAGGATAGCTGTCTTGTTTACATTCGAATAACCTTATTACTTATTAAACACATCAAGTGTTGCCACACGTGAAAACAGAACTACAGTAAATTATTTGCACATATTTAATATACTTACAATATAACTGTTGAATGAATTTTCTAACTGCTATGAAATAACGCAGATCAATGGAACTTTGACATTACTGATGCCCTGGAAATCCATGAAAGAGTGATTTAATGTAGTAGCCTAGTTGATAGCCACAGCTTCAAGAGTGTGACGAGACTGGACTGAATGTATAAAAGGTCATGAGACTATGTATGGAGAACTTTGTAGACATGAACTTGATCATCAGTGTAAGTTATGTCAAGGTGATAGTAGATCACATGACTGTAGGTCACATGACAGGATGACAGTGAGGTCACACGACAGGATGACAATGATGTCATATGATAAGGTGACAGTAGGTCACATGACAGGGTGTTAGGTGAACTCACCAGAAGGAGAAGGACTCAAGGAGGGCAATGCTGACGTCTGATGCCCCCACAACGACTATACTCGCATTGATGACAACCTGAAGTATACAGATCAAGATTCAAGATTCAATACTTTATTGTCCGTTTAAAGCATTGCATTAAAAATGGAAATTTTTCTTTAGACACACAATGAAATGCCAGTAATAAAATTAGTACAACACATAAACATACGGTGGGTTGTACGATCAAAGTCATGTAAAGACACACATACACACACACACACACACACACACACACACACACACACACACACACACACACACACACACACACACACACACACACACACACACACACACACACACACACACACACACACACACACACACACACACACACACACATGAATAGTCACATCTAAATAAACACACATGCACACACGCTCACAAAGATTTATAAACCAAACTACACAAAATAATAAATACATTACAAGAGGAACCCTTTAATCACCGATACTATCAACAAAACAACGAGAAACATGAGTCTGTGTGCATGCACATGTAATCAAATATGTGTGTGCATGTGTGCGTGCGTGTGTGTACATGAGTGTGTGTGCATGAGTATGTGGTGGTGGTGGTGGTGGTGGTGGTGTGTGTGTGTGTGTGTGTGTGTGTGTGTGTGTGTGTGTGTGTGTGTGTGTGTGTGTGTGTGTGTGTGTGTGTGTGTGTGTGTGTGTGTGTGTGTGTGTGTGTGTGTGTGTGTGTGTGTGTGTGTGTGTGTATATAATTGGAGGTGCAAATTTTTTATTTCGATTAATTCATTCAATTCATCTTACTTTGAGGGATTCAATTCCAATTCAATGTGTTTTGGTTTTATTCAACTCCAATTCAATTCATAATCAAGCATTTCGTTGATCAATTCAATTCTAATTCAATTAAGAATTGAACACAACGCTGCCTACTAGTGCACTATACATTGCTACTTGTGTGCACAATATCATATTTAATATGTATCTTGTTAGAATCATGTTGTTGTGTTGTAAGTACCAGATGCATGGTACTTGCTCTTCAAAGATGGGACATTTGTGGATTGTGTTTAATGATGCAACTATTAGATAAAATTAAGAAAGACAATTCTTATCCAATAAAAGCATACATGGTATTGCGTGATGTAATCCCTCATGTTCAAATTACATGATTCTACATCTTTTTATAAGACACATTGTATATGTCCCACATCCATTGTATGGTCATTCAAGAAGCTGCAATGTTGGTATATTTAAACAAATATGTGGTTGTACTTGCATGGCAAACAGTTCCCTTTAACACATTCCAATACAACAAGTATTATTTAATTTGCTGATAATGAGTTCACGGAAACTGTTTGACAGCAGCTGCCTAACCTGAAGGAGAAGAGAAACAATTTTGGAACATCATCAATGTCACAATCATAGTCAACGCAATATATGTTTTTCATGATGTAATTTTCCTGCATTGAATGAAGAAATAAAACAGTTGAAGTGCATTATGGTGTTACCTTTACTAAAATAAATTTAATGTATATGCAAAAACTTATTATTATATTAGTATGTAGGCATTTGTTATGCAAGATATACATTTTGACTGTCCTAACAGTGATATTGAGTAAGGAAAAAAAATCCCTGATACAACCTCTTCAGGGTTCAACTTAAATCTTCAAACACTGTATATGCATGATTTTTCCGAGTGTTGTTTATTGAATCACATAAAAAATAATACATCACATTATTACTTTTACCAAGAACGTTATGCTGTGTAGTTAGCAAACAAACCGAGCTGATGGAAAGAGGAAATTGAAGTGATCTACTCAACAGTGCCATTAATTGGACAATGGGTCACCTGACAAGATGATGCCTGACTATGTTCTGCCCCATTCTGTTCTGTGCGACATCTACTGGGAAGTTGTACATCACTTTGTGTTTCAAATGGATGTGTGCATCTGATAGCTTTGTGTATCAAAATGCATAGCAGTGCTGTTAATTGGACAATGTGTTAACGGACACAGTAATGAAGAACATGCCTGACTTTGTTCTGCCACATTGTCATTAGCTTCTGTTGCGAATATGTACATCGCTGCATGTTTCAAATGGATTTTTACAATCGATCGATTTGTGCATTCAAATGCACAACATCCCGTCATTATATTGCAAAATAGGAATACAGCGTAATAATAAAAGTTATGCTTTCTTATGCTCATCATGCTTGGAATGTGTTTTACAGTATATTCTTCAACAATTGTTGAAACAAGTTTGTGTTAAATGAACAATACTGGAAATAGTGTATAAAAAGGTGCCAACAAAGTTGATGTTACAATAATTTTGAAAATTCATAATATAAATGTTCCACAACATTCCAAATATTTCAATATGTCATCGGCGGCTTCGTGCGTGGTGTTCTGGTGTTTTTCTTTTAAACCAATCCGTCTGTCATGAGCTGTCATTATATTCATTCTCCGTTTATTCCACATATTTTCTTTCTTTTCTTTGATAAATCTGTGACATAAGCAGCAGCTGGTCCACGTTTCCTTTGATAATTTTATTGGTCACGACTCATTCGCATGGCGGTGGCTAATCCAAATACATACATGTTGGTGACGTTTTTCTTGCATCTATTAACTCGACGTAGCTAATCGAAGTCTGACGGACAGTCCCGAATATTCATGAGAATGCTTTATATGGATCGTGAAGGTGGGGTCAAAGTGGAAACTGCGCGTATGTGCAGTTATTTTTTTGATATATTGTTAGGGTCATTAATGATTACCAAAACATAATTCTAATGAAATAAAGGCTTATAATTACATGATATAATCATATTAACAGGATGATTTAATAACTGCGTACATTACAAAGAGATTAAAATTATCAAAGAATCGCTTTAAGTTTTATTATTATTATTTATTATCTTTTACATCATGGATAGCAGAGTACAGCATATAAAACAATATACATCATTACATTTTGCAACAAACTGTTAGTAAACACAAAATAATATATACTGACTGCATCATAGTATGATAAATTACCTCTGGTACACAATATTAAAATGCAGAAATAATTACTCAAACTAATAACCGTAATAAATACCCCCCCAGCTGCTGTCAACATTAAGTTTACCGTAACCTTATTTAATTAATTGATTTAATGAAACATTGTGTATTTTATTGACTATGACAATAATAATTATTGTCAAAGTAAATAAAATTAATTGTGGTCTATCCCCACGTCTGAAGGCATCCATAAGGTGGCGCCACCTACCGGAGTTTCCTGTGGACTTAATAAATACATGTAAAAACGAGCGAATTTCTTGTACATTTTGATCGATAAAAAACAATAAATGAAATGTTTTGATCACGTGATAATTGTGCATGTGTAGAATAGGTGTTGTATATATATTATGGTGTGAAGTTTGGTGACTGCAGTGTAGGTGACCGTTTTCTTGCTTTTTTGCGGGCCTGAAGGCTAAAGTTAACTGCAAAACTTACCAAAATGGCAAAAGTACCCACATTTATTTCGTATAAGTATAACTACAAGGGCAAGGCATTTATTACACTTATAGTAGGCCTACATGTAATTCTAACGCTATGCCTAAGCTCGCTTTGTGTAGACCCTTTCAGTTACCACCCAAACATTAAATTGTGAAACCATAAATAATTCTTACGAAGGCCTAATATGTATGGCAGCCTGGCCATGCATTACCAATTAAACTTAAAGCTTAGGCAAAACGTCCGTGATTAATAATGACAGTATGCCGATTGCCGAACGGGTACCGCCGAGGCCCGAACGTCCGACACAATCATCATAATTGTGTTCTACTTCTAGTCAATTACGGTTGACGCATTCTACTTGGCATACTCACTTTTCGAATAAGAATGCAACGAGCTATCGAAGGTAGCATGCATTATCATGATATACTCAAATATAACCTAACATATTTCACAAACTAGCATATTTCACAAACCGTTAGTAGTAGTAAGGGCCCCGCTGGCCCCGTGCATGTGCCAAAGATCAAAGAACACCAAAGGGTTTCGGGGCAGTATTCCCGAAACGGCACTTTACTTATAAAAAAGAAATGATTAATGATCTGTCATAAAAATATACTTATAAAAAACCTCTTATCTTAATTAGCTTTAGACAGCTTTACTTATAAAAAAGTTTGATTGATGACCGTGCCGCCGACCCACCGCGGCACGCCGCCTGTTCTTCTAAGTACATTAGAGCTGACCTCTAGTGATTTAACAAGAGATTTAACAAGATTGCCATCCAGAAAATTACTCTGGATGGCAGGTGGACAAGGAAGCCTTTTGGCTTATCGAGAGTCCAATGCTTTTTATCTACATGTATCCCGCCTTTTTAAGGTGTGTGTCGATTTTATTTTTAAACATATTCACGCTACTAGCACCAACACAATCAGGAGATAATCTGTTCCATTCATTTACAGTCCTTTGTGAGAATGAGAACTTTCTTATATCTAATCTACACTGCTCCTTTACTAATGTAGCTTCATGTCCTCTGGTCCTTCTATCTTTCTTAACTGAGAAAAAAATGTTTCTATCAATATTTTCATAACCATTCAATATTTTAAACACTTCTATGTGATCTCCTCTCAATCTCCTGGTCTCTAGTGTTGTTAAACCACATTCTTTTAGGCGTATTTCGTAACTAAGATCCCTCAGATTTGGTATCATTTTAGTCGCTCTCCTCTGTACTCTTTCTAGCATATCTATGTCCTTCTTGCGATATGGCCTCCATGCTTGTATACAATATTCTAAATGAGGCCTCAATATTGTTTTGTACAGCGGTAATATTAATTCTTTTTTCTTATACGCTATATTTCGCCTAATTAATCCAAGGATTTTATTTCCCTTTGACGCTGCAATTCCGCACTGCTCTGAAACCTTCATATCAGCACTAATGGTTAACCCTAAGTCCTTTTCTTTTACAGTAGTACTTAGAACAGTACCCCCCATTTTATATTTTACCTCTTCATTCCCATGACCTGTGTGGAGGCATTTACATTTCCCAAAATTAAACAGCATTTGCCACTTTTCAGACCATTTGATCAACCTATCAAGATCATCTTGTAAATGCTGTCTGTCTCCATCACTTTTAATCCTTCTAAACACTTTTGTATCATCCGCAAATTTTAACACCTTGCTTGTTATATCATCGTCCAAATCGTTGATATATATTAAGAATAATATAGGTCCTAGTACTGATCCCTGTGGTACCCCACTCAATACCGATTTCCAGTTTGAAGCCTCCCCATCAACTACTACACGTTGTCTTCTGTCATTCTGCCATTTTTCTATCCAGTTTATTATACCATTTCCTATGCCATGGGCCTTTAGCTTAAGGAGTAATCTTTGATGTGGTACTTTGTCGAAAGCTTTTTGAAAATCTAAATAGATGATATCTACTGGTGATCCCTCATCTACCCACCTAGTGATGTCTTCCAAAAAACATAACATATTTGTTAAGCATGACCTCGCTTTTAAAAACCCATGTTTAACAAGAAAATCCACCATGTGATCTTTAATTAGTCTTTCTAATAATTTGCAAATCACTGATGTTAAACTCACTGGTCTATAGTTCTCTGACTTGTTTCTCGAACCGTTTTTAAATAACGGTATAATGTTTGCCTCTTTCCATTCTAAAGGAACCACTCCCTCTTCTAATGACAAATTGAAAACTGTTGCAAGCGGTGCGCTAATTTGTTCTACAATTTCCAATAGTAGTTTGGGCGGAATCCCGTCCACTCCAGGTGATTTATTATCCTTCATAGCCCTTATTTTCTTAGCTACCATTTCCGAGGTTACAACTAACTGTCCTAAATAGTCTGAATCTGCCCCCTTGAACTTAGCCTCTGGTACTGGCAGTGAACTAATATCTTCCCTGGTAAACACTGAACTAAAATACTCATTCAGGTCTTCTGCCATTAAGAATCCCTCTGATATTGTATTTCCAGCACTATCTTCTAGAGGACCGACCTTATCCTGAACTTTCTGTTTGCTTCGAATATACGCATAAAATCTCTTACTGTCATGTTTTATATTACTAGCTAATTTTTTTTCATAGCTTCTCTTTGAATTTCTAATTTCAGCTGTAGCTTGATTAAGTGCTTCTTTATAAATGTTGTAGTCTTCATCATTTCCAGTACATCTATATGACTTCCACATCATTTGTTTATACTTAATTTTTCTAATGGCTTCTTTCGATAAGTGTTTCTTTTTAGACCGTTTCCCTTGTTTTTTGAAAGGTACAAATTTATCGACTATGCACTTAATTTCACTATTTAAGATATTCCAGCATTCGGTTGCTGTCTTATTCTTCAGTGTGTTATTCCAGTCTATCTTTGCTAAATATTTCCTCATGTCCTTATACCTTCCTTTGTGGAAATTTCTCCTATACTGCTTTTTACTATTCCTTTCTGATTTTACTTTGATGGTAAAATGTATCAGGTTGTGATCACTACTCCCCAGTGGCTCACATATCTTGACATTGTCAACTAATTCTTTCTGTGAGGACAAAACTAAGTCTAACACATTAGAGTCTTAGTGGCTATATTTGCTATGATAACGTAGAAGGCAGCGCCTCTAGTGGCTATGCTATGATAACGTAGCGCCTCTAGTGTAAGAATAACGGTAGCGCCTCTAGTGTAAGAATGAGTAATCAGTCATTTATGCGTAAGGAGGTTATATAATGGTTATACACGAGACGCAGAAGGTAGCGCCTCTAGTGGCTATGCCGCGTAAGGAGGTTATATAGTGGTTATACACGAGGGCTAACGTAGAAGGTAGCGCCTCGTAGCGCCTCTAGTGTAAGAATGAGAAACGCATGAAAAATAGAAGTGTTATTATTAGTTGCATGTGTTGTGAGCTGGTTGCTTTATTCTATCGCTTACCCGTACAAACCTGTAGTCGGCGATGAAATACAACGGCGGCTGCTGGTGTCGCTAATGATGACGATATTGGTGACCTATGACTTTGACGCCGTTGATGCCCTAGTTAAGCCTAGCTGTAATCGATATGCTGTGAGGCGGAACGCTAAGAGCCGATATTGGTGACCTATGACTTTGACGCCGTCGGTGCCTAGTTAAGCCTAGCTGTAATAAGGGTGGTGTATTTTAAAGCTGAAGTTGACTTTATAGTGGATTATTATGCACGCGTAGTTGGAATATTACGACGAGGACTATATTGTGAACATAGGAAAGGAGACGGTAAGCGATATATTTTTATTAATGAATTTTACCATGTTTAATATCCTCCATAGTCCATAGGAGGTCCGCCACCATACGATGTTCGAGGGGTCCTGTGTAAGGGGGAAAACCACCCCGACGAGGTGGTGATTGAGGCGGCGCCGCGCCACGACCGAGCATTTGTAGTACGGCTCCATGACCGAGCATTCGTTGTTGTATCGGCTGACGTTGTATACCCATCACCGTAGCCGTAGGGGGCTGTGTCACTCGACGCTGATGTAATGGAGGCGGTGACGCGGGCCGGCCAACAGCGTCATCGTTCTTCCAAGAATGTGCGCACGGTGACACACTCCGAGGCGGCGACGCGCACCGGTCAACAACAGCGTCGCCACTGTTCCAAGTACAAACGAACGCCCTCCCCCTGCCGATTTGATGGATCATTGCGTATGGCACAACAACGCCACTCAGTGTAAATGTAATGATTCCACGCGAATTCTCTTTCCCCTTTTAGATCTAGTAGGCGGGGGTAGTCCAAACCTGTTTCAGGGTAAAAAATTGCGATATGTAAAACATATAGAATTCTAGTTATTAAAGGTAAAAAATTGTAGAATTAATAAATTATAGGGAGTGAATATTAAAAGAAAAGATAGGTGATGTAATGACGTACAAGTCACACAGTTCAATGTACTTCATTTTCTTGTATCGTGAACGTTATTGAATGGAAGCCAGTATTCCTCTATCCTGAATTAACCGGGGTAGTAATATGTAAATGTATGTCTGTCATGAAGACTGGTGGCACGTATAATATTCTAGAATCGATTCCGTTATGATGCAACATTGCACTTGCGTGTCGTTCTCTGCCTCCTTACAGTATCTTCAACTGTCCACATACCATCTGAATCTCCCGCTTGCAGCTCGCTCTCTACCTTCTAACTGTATCTTCAACTGTCCACATACATTCGGCATTTCCCGCTTGCATCTTGCTCTGTACCTCCTTACTGTATCTTCAACTGTCCACACACCTTCTGCATCTCCTGCTTGCATGTTGCTCTCTACCTCCTTACTGTATCTTCAACTGTCCACATACCTTCTGCACATCCCGCTTACATATCGCTCTCTATCTCCTTACTGAGTCTTCAACTGTCCATATACCTTCTGCATCTCCCACTTGCATGTCGCTCTCTACCTCCTTACTGTATTTTCAACTGTCCACATACCATCTGAATCTCCCGCTTGCAGCTCGCTCTCTACCTTCTAACTGTATCTTCAACTGTCCACATACATTCGGCATTTCCCGCTTGCATCTTGCTCTGTACCTCCTTACTGTATCTTCAACTGTCCACACACCTTCTGCATCTCCTGCTTGCATGTTGCTCTCTACCTCCTTACTGTATCTTCAACTGTCCACATACCCTCTGCATCTCCCACTTGCATGTCGCTCAGTACCTCCTTACTGTATCTTCAACTGTCCACATACCTTCTGCACATCCCGCTTACATATCGCTCTCTATCTCCTTACTGAGTCTTCAACTGTCCATATACCTTCTGCATCTCCCACTTGCATGTCGCTCTCTACCTCCTTACTGTATTTTCAACTGTCCACATACCATCTGAATCTCCCGTTTGCATGTCGCTCTCTACCTCCTTACGGTATCTTCAACTGTCCACATACCTTCTGCATCTCTCACTTGCATGTCGCTCTGTACCTCCTTACAGTATCTTCAACTGTCCACATACCTTCTGCATTTCCCACTTGCACCTCGCTCTCTACCTCCTTACTGTATCTTCAACTGTCCACATACCTTCTGCATCTCCCGCTGGCATGTCGCTCTGTGCCTCCTTACTGTATTTTCAACTGTCCACATATCCTCTGCATCTCCCACTTGCATGTCGCTCAGTAACTCCTTACTGTATCTTCTGACTATATAATTTATCAGCAAGCACACCACACACACGACTGTGTGTTCAATAGATGGAACAGCCAAAACAAAGCCGTCATCGTCCGCCATCTTAATGCCATCTTCGATCGATGTTCCGCGACGTTCCATCGCACGTGAATATACATTATTGTAGATATTATGACTTTATATTGATGGACATGTTATATTATACCAATAGTTAACTACGTGCGAAGTATCAGTCTCATGCGAAGCACACACCGAATGGTAGATGAACTTAAAAATCCGCTCCATCGATGTTCCGCGACGTTTCATCGACGTTCCATCGCAAATTAATATACAGTAATGTAGATATTATGCCTTCATATTTAATGACATGTCATATTATATTAATATTTAACTATGTATAATATAATACATAATACAACTGTAGCACCCACTGGACATTCACACTTTACTCTCAATCACTGGCTGACACTGGCTGGACATTTGAGACTAATAAAAAATCGAATGCCTAAAATAATTGACTGGATCTAACTATAAGTAATTGCTTTTTTGGATGTCTTGACTTGAGTCACTGGCTGCTTGTACTGTGCACTTAAAAAATAACACTTCTTTACTGTTTTTCCATGTGTGGTGTAATACATTGAATGCTGATTGTAATCAAATATAAATTTAATAATCTTGTATTATGTAAACTTAAATAGTAATAATGATTTCTGTAGAGAATGCTAAACATTTATATGTATATTGTGAACGTAATAGTCTACATATGTTACTAGTGGGTAAACGCCCAAAACTGCATGTAGTATGTATAGAAGTATGTATATAAAGAAAAGTATATAAGTTACATCTCTGAAAAGTGTGGAATATGTATACACATTGATAGAGATCTTCTATACCTCTATGCTAACCTTAGTTTGACAGGGAGCAAGAAAACAAGTACACCGGGTGCATGAACATAGGGGGGAAATTTATTTTATTTCTGAAAGTTATTTAAATAGCCTGGATATTATTTTGATGTGTTATACTACGCTGCCCATTTTGAGGGGTAGTACTACTACTAAAAAATTTCAAATTTAACCAATTTTGGCCATTCCACTTATGCCTTCACTTGAGTTTCACCACAAATATATGCAAATGACGTCCACACCAATCCAGCCACCACAGACAACAACCGCTGCATTGGCTCTATCGAGTATCAGTGGCCGCAGTAAAAACAGCTCAGTGTCAGATATTCAGTCTCTTCCCCAGGCTGGGTGCAGTTCTGAACCATTATAACCAATGTCAGTTTAAGTAATGGTATTAATGTACTGTTATGTTCTGGTTTGACCAGTCTAATGTGTGCACAATTATTCCATCTTTGTATGATAGGGTGGTTATCAAACTGTCAACTACATAGCACATTTAATTTGCAGTTCATTTATTCAACTTAATTTTATTTTTATTTCATTTGGAATGTTTGTATTGCAAACACAAATGTGAATACACACTGTACAATGCAAGTAAATATACGTGACACAATATAGTCAAGCGTCAGTGATTGTCATTTCATAATAATTATGCTTATGCTGGCGCACAGATCTGCTAAAGGCTGCAACTGCTTCAATGTTAATGTTACGTCACATGACATTTTATCTCTGTAATCACCTGCTGGCTTGCACAGCACAATATGCTTATGTTCAGTTACTGATTTGTATCTTTGAACGTATATTTTAGTGTGTGTGTGTGTGTGTGTGTGTGTGTGTGTGTGTGTGTGTGTGTGTGTGTGTGTGTGTGTGTGTGTGTGTGTGTGTGTGTGTGTGTGTGTGTGTGTGTGTGTGTGTGTGTGTGTGTGTGTGTGTGTGTGTGTGTATGCTCAGAAATCAAAATAACTTAATTTCAACTGTTTAAACATACAATGTGTGGATTTATTTTAATAATACGTAAGGTTGGGGTTGGGGAGACTCTTAATAAGACATATGACATAATGTCACTAGTACTATCAGAAAAAAATTGCAAAACTTGTTTTTTTTTAAATAAAATTACTTTGTAACTTTATTTCCTGTGACCTTCTTTGCAGCCCACCTATGTTTTACCTGCACTTACAGGTAGTTAATTATGCTGGCAATTGGATGGTGCACAATCCAAATTGTTTCACCTTGTTGGCTATGACACTTGTAAATTGTCTATTTGTTTGTTCTATACTACAATTTTACAATATATACAATAATAACTTTGCCAGTCTCATATCATTTATTGTAATTTTTGTCACAACTGGGCAAATGATCTTTTCACACTTGAGTGCTGGGCAAATGACCATTGGGTAAATTATCGTTCACAATATTTTTACCTATTAATGAAATTAAAACGTTTACAAGTTACACACCACATGTACACACACATATATATTTACATCTACATACATATATAATAGTATATATATTTACGTGTAGTAGTGCTGTCAAACCATGTTCACCTTCACAAATAATCTGACTTATTCCATATTCCAATTCATGACTTTGTTTGACAGCTTCAACACAAAGGCGCGAACTACCTCGACACCACTGCAGCCATCACATATGACAAGATCTGCGGTGGCTCTATCGAGCAAAGCAAAGGCAGCTCACTGTCAGGTGTCCAATAACTTCCTGAGGCTGGATGCAGCTCAGGACAGTAAATAAACGTAAGTATTCATATCATAGCCTAACATTTGGAAGATATGCAAACATATATGTTTGGTTATTTTTACAATTATGTTTCGGTACAGTTACACCATCTTTGAAAATGTTTCAACAGCACCCCCCCCCCCCCCCTGATCTTCCAATATCACCACTCCAGCCGAGCGGCTGAAGTTATAGCGGCTCGGTAGCGACACAATTTAGACTACACCATTTGGTTCGGCCGCCGGTGGAGGTTTTTGTGCCCCCCCCAGACTCAATTTCTGGATCCACCCCTGTATGTGGTAGTTTTGGTTGTTTGCATTAGGATTTTGCAGTAACGGGTGTCCTCATTAAATTGCATATTGTTGTTAGAAATGCATGTGAATTAAAGTAAAGACAATGTACATTAAACACATTTTATTGAAACTATTTGATGAGATCATGACTACAAAATTATGAAAAGCACAATACAACTACAGGTACAATCATTGCATTTGATGTGTATAATGTAATAATTTTTAATATCACATACACATAAAATGCAAAGCAACAATAGAAATAAAATTTAGGAAGAGGTTGAAAAAATGTCAGGTACATATAACAAAACATCACAATTCTTTATTACAAAAAAACAACACTAGTACATGTGATATCAAATGCTAGTTGTATGTTTACAACTCACAATATTAGTGACTAAACAATTATGTGTATTTAACCAAAAATGTAATATTTAATGCCCATAAAATGTAAACCAATGAGAACAAATTACTTAGGAAGATGTTTAGTTGAACAAATTTAATATGTACATATCAAATAAAAATAACTATATTATGATTTTTTTTAAACATCAATAGGATATAAAATTCTAAACTGTTGTAGTTTGTGCAATGCTTGGTTTGTTTACAACTCGCAAAAAATAGTGACTAGACTAGTCAGGGTCATCGCCATGTGACTAAGAATTACATGTACAATCGCTACATGCTACATTGCTCCAGTTTACTCAGCTGTATGAAGAGTACCGGCTATAGACGGTGGATATTTTTGTATGAATAATCTTCGCATATTAATTTCAGTGTGGCTGAATTCTTCCCATATAAGTCAAGATGATGTTTTCGATTTAACAGGTCTGCCAGGGAGTAAAGTTTAAAGCGCTTTGAGTAATCCTGAGGACTGGATACTACACCATATCAGAACTAAACTTACTCAAGTGTTGTTTAATTATCATGCAAAATGAAAATTAATGTAAATTATTTGTAAAAATATAAAACAGTGATAAAAAGAATAATTTAGAATAAATGGCATGAAAAACATATAACAGTCCTCGTGATACATAGAGAATTTAAACAAGTAAAATGCTGCTGTCAGTATATCAACAGATTGTTGTTGAAAAATGTGAAAAGGCTTTCAATACTATTACTTCATCACAAACTTGTGCCTGGTGTATGTTGCAAGAACTCAGCTGGCTGCCACTAACTATCAGCAACACAAAGACAATGAAACCCTACCACTGTAACAATTCTGGATAATTAATGTATTTTTTCATGGACACTGCTAAAAGTTATAGTTGAATTGAATACAAATACCTTGTATTATTGACTTTTGATAAATGTGTCATCACATATAAAAATATCATACATGTCAGAGCCATCCTAATTGTCACTTTGTCTCCGGTATAGGTAGATGCAGACGTATAGCAAAAAGTCAGGAAGCTGGTACGCAGTACCATCAAAGACAGCGAAAACATACAGTGATGTCACCGAAATCTAAACCGATGCAGTTCACCAAAGAATGCTCGACACTGAACCTGTCTGACAGCATCGAAAGTTGTTGCCATACCTGCAGACCCTGGCACCCACCGTTCCATCACCAACTGCAGAGCTAGTCAAGCGTCACCACATTCTTATGTCGAGCAACCTGAAGTCTACATTGGTTTCCAGTCAGTCAAGCTAACTGACTGACATGGAAGCCAGTGTACACCCCATCAGCATTGGGGAATCTGTCACGGATTCAACACGACACAATTGGGATCATTCAGTGGACATTCATATGACAAACTGTTATTATGCAGCAGGTTGCATGGCTGTAGAATCTTGTCCGAGATCCTGGACAAATACAACTGCCCAGTATTCCATATTAACTTTGAGAGCTAGTGGTACTAAGCACACTAGTTCAATCATCTGTAAAAAAAGCATATATTCAGTAAACAAAAACAGGCATCATAGTAGTGTTGGGAGTAAATAATTAGGATGTGTTCATTGTCATAATCGGTATATAATAATGTTTCATGTATGACCTGCAGCATTTCACAAGAAAAAAGGCAGCAAGAAATGTTCTACTACAGCTGCATCTATACATGTTGATATCTTAGGAACAGTCAGTGTTTACCAGGGTTGTTCGGGGGAAGGGTGGCTTGATACAGCATGCAGACATTAGTGGAATATGCAATTTTTTCAAAACGGTGAACAATTTAAACAATTTTTATTTACTAGGTGTTCATTGTCATTACATGAATTTAAAAGTGTTCAATTTCATTACAGTGACGCCTGATCTTAGTCAATATTAGACTGATTTGAATTCTGCTAATCACTAAAGCATCAGTAAAGCGCATTTATATTTTTTGTTTTGTTTTCAGTATACAAATTCATGTCAGTGTCTGCCATGTGTAACTACTATACATATTCATGTTTTACATTTTAAGCCTGAGGTTGAATGGTCAAGGTGAATGTTGGAAATGACAGAATGAGGTGTTATTGTAATGCTAACAATATATTTTCCTCGTCAAGTATTCAAAGGCTCATAATACGTATGTCTACCTTCTTCAAGAATGACAAATTTATTTTATAAACTTATTTCAGAGTCATCGCCATATGCAAAATACTGTTTAAAGGTGTAATCTAGTTTTATATGCCCAATATGTTATTATTAAAATGTGTATGAAAACAAAAGTGGTATATTTAAATGTGCACATTAAAATTTGTTGATAACTTATACGTGGTTGATTGTTATAAATTAGAAATTACCTGGATTGATCAAATGTGGGCCTGCCGCAGACTATGTATCATCCCTGTGTCTGCCTGGCCCGGGTGACCGCCTCTAGCCCCTCCTCTCATTCTCATTCATGGGTTGCAGTGTGGTCTCTAGCAATATTATAATTCAGGTTACATATATTATTATGTATTCATATATTGCTGTGGTGAGAATATATACATATATTGGTAAATACATAAGAATAGCCTGCATATATCAGTTGAAAGGTATCACAGGATACCAATTAATGCATTACATACACTATAGCCAGGCATCAAGGACCACCATGGAGACAAGTGCGTGCATTTTCTTGTGTAGTCCTTATATATGGTGTACTCTAGGTGTATTGATATTTTATGTATTTACACGTTTACATTTTTTTATTGAATAAAATCATCACCATCATGCTTGTCATATAAAAATCTAAATTATTTTGCATAAAATACTATGCCAATCAACAATATTCTGCAGTAATAGTAACAAAAATATGAGTCACAAAAATGTTTTAATAATTACGATCACCAACATAATACTCCCGTGTTTGACGTTCTGTTGCACGAAATTACGGATGCTCTCTGACTAAGTTACTCGCACGAACAGCAGGGGCCTGCTGCCAAAGCAATGTCACTTGTCATTTCGCACCCTCACGTCATCTACTGTCAATATGTATTGTCGGAATAACAGCTTATTAACAACATCCTGCGTAACCAAATACAATACATGTGAAATATTATGCTCGTTGTCACTCTCTGACTGAATCTCTGGCTAATATGGTGACTGTCTTAGACTTAGACTTTTGAGTTAGAACTTAAAGTCAGCCTCGACAGGCTCGAGTCGAGTGTAGACGTTCGCAAGTTGCAATTCTCGTTGAATTAATACACGGCTACGCGTTCTTGTTGCTAACTGCGATAGTGTAATACGTACTTTCGTACAACCACTTTGGAATTATAATCTTCATCTTGATTCGCTAAAGCACGTGTGTGTTGTTATTGTTTTCGAATGCCTGGGATCTCGCGTAAACCACATGACCGAAGTGGCGCAGTAGGCAGACAGCGCAATTGGCTTTCGCCAGCGATACCCGCTGTAACGACAAATCTTTTTTTGACGATTAAAAAACAAGTACGCATTTTTGTTTATTAAACCGACTGTGCACACTAGTTAAACTATTCACACATTACACATCTGGACATAAAAGAACCGCATTGGCGATGGGCAAACGAAGTGATTGAGCACCTTTAACACCTACGCAGTCGCGCGGTGTCATGTAAACAACTCGATACAAATGGCGGCTTACTCGAGTAATTCAGAGAGCGATATCAATTTTGACGCGGATCACGAAACGTTTGATCATATATATTTCGGTGACAGTGAGGATGACATTGCCGAGATCGACAATGTTCATGTTAGTCAGCACGTTGTGGCACCGTATGTAGACATAAACCAGTGAAGAAGTCCCGACAACTGACTGGGCCCACTTGCGCAGATTCGCCGGTAACCTATTCGCCTTCGCCTCTGAGTCTGTTGTGTTCTTCGAAGGAACGGCAAATTTCTTTACATCTGACTTACGCCTGAATCCCATATTCCATTATACGAAGCCTTCGAAATCAGGCGCAACGAAATGCGAACCACAAATAATGCTACTTGCCGTAGCATGGGTCCAGTCGGCCCTGCCGTTTCGAACAAAACGCCGAGTAACTGGCTCTTTGCCTTTGGGAAATTCGTGCACTGAATAGCCAGTCAGATTCGAATTGTAGCAGTTTCCAACAACACATTTGTTCACCATTTCTGTATGTGAACGAATGTTTACCAGTTCAAATATCCATCAAGGAAATCCAGCCGCCGAGAACGCTTGCGATCCCGGGAATGTTTTCCACAACTGACGTCACGATTCTGCCCCTCGCGGCATTTCCGGAAAACATACTTTTTGAAGCCTGCACCAAGACAGGTTCCGTTTAATGTCAATTTTATAAATGTTTCAGCAAACGTGTGGTTTCGGGGTTGTCATTATATTGCAGAACACATATGTACATGCATATGGATATTGTCCTGTTGCACTGGGAATATCGCCCATCTGAACAGTACGGCGCGGGAAATTTCACCTTCGCTGACACGGAATCATAGCATTCACCTGGACACATTGACGACGAACAATAGCCGCTGAAGTGGTGTCCACTCAAGTGCGTTAACGGTAAGCCATTGTTTGTGGCTAAGCGTCTGACACTCGCAAACCGTGATGGCTAAGGCTAAGGCAAAGCCGCCCAAGACAGGAGCGGGCGTAAGTGGTGCCACCGAGGCCCCTGCTGCCGACATCCACCTAGAAGTAAGCGCTGACGCGGACGAAAGCCAGACCTACGTTGAGAAGCTCCTGAAAATACAAAAAGATGCGTACCAAGCGTGCTTGCAAAGCGCGGTAGCTGAAATCAACAGGAGGGTGGACATCTTTATGCGTGAGACAACCACTGCGCTCACCGAACTCCGAGTCAGCTTGCAGTACACGCAAACCCAAGTCGAGGAGATCAAAGAGAAGCAGTCGAAGGAAAACATTGACGATCTGTCGAAGAAGATGATCGAATTTGAAGAAATGATCAAGAAAGTCGAGCACGCGATCGACTACCAAGAAAACCAGTCAAGACGCTGTAATCTACGTTTCGACGGCGTTGCTGAGGTCGACGGCGAGACGTGGGAGCAGACGGAGAAGAGCGTGCGCAGGGCTATGACAACAGCCCTAGAACTCCCCGAAGCCCAAGTGCGCGCCATCAACATCGGTCGCGCGCACCGAACTGGCGGCACGGGGACGAGAGCCCGGACCATCGTGGTCAAGTTCGAGTCGTTCAAGGACCGTGAGCTGGTACTAGAGGCGGCGAAGAAGAAACGGCCTCGTGGCATCTACGTGAACGAGGACTATTCGCAGAGGGTCATTGCGAGGCGGAAAGAACTGCTACCAAAAATGATGAAAGCCAGGGAAGAAGGCAAAGTCGCATATTTGTCATTTGACAAACTGGTGGTAAGAGAGCGACATGATGTCGCAAACCGTGGTTAAACAACCAAGTACCTGTTGACTATCCTGGCAAACGTTTTTGTGATGACTTAACCATGGCGTCAACTACACAACAAAATGACGAATTAACGCCTCCGTATGATACACCGTTTGATTATAATGAACACTGTTACGAACACGATATTGATACTGATTGTTTGTTGTATAACGATTTGCCCACGCAATGTAAATACTACACCCCAGCACAATTTTCAACAAACTTTAGCAGTGTTGGCAAAAACCAGCCAATCAAACTGAGTATGATACACTTTAATGCTCGGAGTTTAACAGCTAACTTACCCAAGATTAAAGATACTATCCAAAGCATGGAGTATAAATTTCATATAATTGCTATATCAGAAACGTGGCTTAAAAAAAACAATTGGGACGGAAGTGAAGTAAACTGTAACGATGTCGTATTTTCGGGTTACAAACTGTACTGTAATTCCAGAAAAAACAAACACGGTGGCGGCGTTGCCATATATGTGTGTGAATCTCTACTTAACAATTGCCAGTCTTCTGATATTTGTTTAAGGAATATATCGTATGCTGTTGATGACTGTTTTGAAAGCATCTTTATTGAGATACAAATTAGTAAACACGAAAAAATCAATGTCGGTTGTATGTATAGAGCACCGAATACCAGCATCAGCAAATTTAATGACAATCTCTCATTCATACTGGGAAATCTCACCAGCAAAATCGTGTATATATGTGGTGATTACAATATAGACCTATTGCACTGCGAAGAGCAAGCTGAATCAAAATATTTCATTGATCAAATGTTCAGCTCTGGATTATATCCCTTGATCACCAGGCCCACACGAATAACAGGCACGACTGCTAGTATAATAGATAACATTTTCTGTTCTGAACTGTGTAGAAACAAAATGTGCTGCATTGTTTTAAGCGATGCTACAGACCATATGCCAATTTTCGTCCTGTGTGACAACAGCACTTATGCGGTTATTAACGATGATCCAACATATAAATATAACAGAACGTTAGATGAGTACTCATTAAACAAATTTAAGCACGATTTAAATTATGCAAACTGGGACACAGTAATGAACGAGTTAAACCCTGATTTAGCATTCTCGCGCTTTATGCAAATACTAAATAATACTTATAACGATGCCTGTCCTGTAAAAACTACAACGTATTCAGGAGAGACAAAAAAGAATGATAAACCTTGGTTATCAAGAGGGCTAAAAAACGCTTGCATAAAGAAGAATAACATGTACTTAGCGTTTCTAAAGAATAGGACAGAATTAACAGAAATCCGCTACAAAAATTACAAAAATAAGTTAACAAAATTATTACGTCTAGAAAAGAAAAAATATTACAGAAAAAAACTCGACGATTGTAAGACTAATATAAGAGCAACTTGGAAAACTCTTAACAGCATAATAGGTAAAAGAAAATCTGATACCACATATTTGAACAAGTTTCATGTTGGCGATAACATAGTAGTATTAGAAAATAAAGAAATAGCTAATCATTTTAACAATTTCTTCGTCGATATAGGTACTAAATTATCCAACCTCATAGAACCCTGCCCGGGAACAAAGCCAACCGACTATGTAAAACGTACTGTATCACAATCAATGTATATGTCCCCCGTTACTGAGCAAGAAGTACTCGAAATTGTGTCTGGGTGCAAAAGTAAAACTTCATACGGACACGATGAAATCAGCATGAAAACAGTTAAGCATGTAATAAGGCAAATTGTACAACCGCTAACTCACATTTTTAACAGATCTTTGATCAGGGGATCATTTCCAAATGATATGAAATTAGCAAAAGTCATTCCTATATTTAAGTCAGGAGATCGTTTTCAATTTTCTAATTATATACCTATATCTCTCTTATCCCAATTTTCAAAAATACTTGAACAAATATTCAACAAAAGGCTAAGGTCTTTCATTGAAGCACAACACATATTGACATATGGGCAATATGGCTTCAGAAGTAATCACTCAACTTCACTAGCTTTAACAGAATTTGTCGAAAAAATTACATCCGCAATGGATAAATGCCAAAGCACGATTGGGGTCTTTATCGACCTAAAAAAAGCCTTTGACACTGTTGACCACAACATACTGCTAAGTAAATTGCAATGCTACGGAATAAGGGGTCTGGCTCTGGCCTGGATAAAAAGCTACTTAACCAACCGTAGACAATATGTATGCTATAACAACAGTAACTCAGAACAAAAGGAAATCAAGTGTGGAGTCCAGCAAGGTTCAATCCTTGGCCCGTTATTATTTATTCTGTACATTCTAAAAAGCATTTGTTTATTTATTATCACTCAGCTATTTCTCATGTGGTTAATTGCAGTAAATGTGCTGGTTGATTGCTCATTACACTATAAATAATTACTTTGTCTAAATCTAATTGAACCCATGAGCAGGGCGTCACCCAGGATTAAATTGTTGCCAATCCAATTTTTTTCCGATATGCTACGAAGCACAGTCGGGCACACGATCGAATGCGCGATCAGGCGAGCGCAATCGGCATGCTATCGGACGTGTGGCGAAGCAAGGCACATGGCTGAATGCACATCTCATGTGTGATCAAAAATGTAAGTAGTAATAACAATATAAGTATATCAACAAATATATATATTTATTTACATGAGAATTAAAGATATACTTCTTAAAACACAGTAGCAACAATGAGCATATATAGAGGGACACTGATTTTCCGTTTCAAAAAACGCAAATTCTATTTCAATTTCATTTCATAATTCCATTTCAGAAAAAAGCAAATTCCATTTCAAACGACTTTCCGTTTAAACAAAATTATAATTCAGTGTCAAATTATGCATTTTTTGTGTCAAATAATAATACAATTTATTTGTATAGCGCCCGAATCAATCAAATTGCTCTTAGGCGCTTTACATGCGTAAATCTGTTTAAAAGTGAAAACAGCCCATTTCTGTCCAGACATGTAATATTTTATTTCAAAGTTAACGTTGAAAAATAATAGATTTTGTCAAATATTTAAAATATCACAATGTTATGATATCTGCATCTAAATAATACTGTTTTACTGTGTGGTTAACTTTTCTAGCAACATTTATTTGTGCAATATTTGCAACATAATAACAACCGTGCATAATAAATTTAGGTAATACAATAATTGCTGTCACACAATAACATAAATGACTAGTTGTTTCTAATGCAGCAGTGCTTAATATATGTGGAGCGCAGTAGCACAACGGTAAGAGCTCCGGACTCTCGACTGAGAGAACGCGGGTTCGAATCCTGTGCAGCGGTGTCGAACCTTGGGCAAGATCGTTTACTCTACGTTGCTTCAGTTCACTCAACTGTATGAATGAGTACCTGGCAATAGACAGTGGTTGATATTTGTGTACGAATAGTCTTCGCACATTAATTGCAGCGTAGCTGAATCCAGAGAAGTCGAGATGGTGTTTGATTGAACAGTCCTGAGGACTGGATACTGTGCTACATAAGAACTTGCCTATTAATATATAAGTTAACAAATGTAAATTACACATGCAATCATATTAACAATTATGAATGTTTAAATCACTGACATCTGCTGTTTCACAGGTAATTTTGTTCAACCATTTTAGCTAGCGCTATATATGACACCATCCAACTGAATTTGTTAGGACTACGAAACGCGGGCTATATCACTTTGAGCCAGCGTAACCTAGGCTATTGTTAGTCCTTCGAGTTTTGTGTTCGAAACCAGAATATGTACACTTATGCGTGTTCTAATGTAGTGACAATTACATTTAATTACCAACATGTCTTCAATGCGCTTAGTGGATAGCCAGGCAACGATTGCGAAACGCTTTATGTTAGCGCTTTCCGCCCTCGTCCGAGTTTACATCGGTTGACACCACTCGCCACCATAGATCAGTGGTTGACATGAGGTAGCACCGGCGCCATGACACTCGTAACGATTTGCCTTGCATGTTTTAAAAATCCCGCATTATAAATCCACCAAAATAAACGAATACCGTTGCATAGTAATCATGGTTGTTTTAAAATATCACCAATAAAGTCAGTATAATTTATGGTGTTGGTGATTCTACTTGTAACCGGCAGGGTTACTGATCAATAAGTAAATTATTATTATTATTAATTTTAACCTATATTATTATACCAAACCGGTATGTACTTTTTTCTATTGGTTTTACTTCTGAGCTACTAAGCAGTTAGACCCCATTCGCCAGTGTAGCATATGCTGCATGGGAAAGCCATTAGGTTCTCTTCCCCCGTGGTGTCTAGTTCCCCAGCGGTCACCAAATGAGGGTCATACCCCGGTCACTAAGCCAGGATTAATTATTAAGAGACGCCATCACAGAGATTCCGAGAGAAGCTGGACAGACATAGCACTCCAGTGTTGTCTCACGAGGTTTCGTGTTTTAATAGAGAGAAAAACACAAATGAAGATGTAAGAGAGTGCATGGGGTGATTGCACTAAGCAGTGCTCATGCGCTAGCTGTGTTAGACTGCAGTTCCCAGTTGGGGTTTTTGTTTTTTGTTTTACTTTGTATTTTAGATTACCAACACAATAAATGATAGTCATCATTTAACTGTCTTGTGTCTTCATGGTAATTCCTTCGCTATACACTTTTTCAGTGTTTACGGAGTTTCCGTTCTAAAACACAAATCCGTTTCGAAATCATCGGAAATGTCGATTACGCGGAATTCCATCCGTTTTCTAAGACCGTGTCGTAATCTCGGCAAGTGCTTACAATGTATCTCCTCGCCCTAGGATTATTTAGTCTACACAAGTGTTGGCTGACATTCAAGCAACCACCGCTAGCGGTTAGGTAAGAATTACCCTAGCAAGTCGAGACCTGGCTTAATTGGTTTCTCAGGTGTGTCAGGCAGCTAGCCAGACGATCCGAGTGGTCGATTTTCAAAACCAATCTCTGTATATTTTGTAACTGTCTTTGTAGCAATTTTAATGACGTCGTAAAAATGGCATGGACGGGCTGATCCGCGCAAAAAACGACACGGATGGGTATGGAAGGGCCAGCCCGCCGGAACCGTCCACAATAAATTTAAACCCATTCAAAAATGCAATTTTCTAATTTTAACCGTCCAAATGACAGGTGGACGGGTTTCTGGGCGACGCCCTGCCCACGAGGCAGATCAAGTGTGTCAATCAATCTCATGGGAGAGAAGGGGCACTGCCTGTACTTGTACTGGCCTGTGAGCCAGCCTTGATCCCTCCAGTATCCCAACATTATGCAACTGCTGTTCTGGTAGGTTTCAAATTTATGTTTTATGCCATTTAAAAGTCATACTTCAATTTATAAATACATCATTTTGTGAGATAGAGGACTGTCTATCGTTTGACATAAACTTGGTTAGATGTTTGAATGCAATGATTTTGTGAGGATTGGTTTTTATTACTTAGTAGATGCAGTGACCTGAATGTGTCCCCTAGAGAGGATACTAGATGGCCCAGATAAGATGCTTGTAAACACTCAGTTGTAGACTTGATGAGCTTAGAAAGCTTGCATTTCAGCTGTTAGTAGGTACATGATATAACACTCCAGAGAATAATCAGTAGAACTTAGTAATTGCTCTTAGTTGTTTTATGGTGTTTAATCTACTCAGTATCAAGTAATGTCTTCATAATTAATCACCATGGGAGAGAATGTGCTGGGAGATAGTGAAGGACTAAACCCCTAGAGTAGGGAGGTCAGACCAATTGACCTCCCCTTCTGACAACATGGGAGACAGGGGTCCCAGTTTAGTGGCCATAGTTTATTATCATGCATTCTACCTGTTGGTTTGTGAATTTTCTTATGTTGTAATAATGTCAGTGTGTGTACTGCGCTGAAAAAATATTTTTTGCCGGTGTTTATTAGCGGTAATGATTTTTTTACTCTCAGTGTCATATTTTGGTTTTCTTGATTTACGCGTGTGGCCATCTTGGATCACGTTGACAGGCCCCACCTATCAAACTGATTTGCGAGATTATGTTAATGAATACATCCATATTGAAATGTGATGAAGAAAGAGGAAATTCAGAGGGAAATGAATCTGAAAATATCATTGTAATCCGTCGATAAAAAATTATAGTAATTATGGATTTAAAATGGCCTATGTTTGACGACGTTTTGTGAGTATTTAGTTAGTTGGTTTCAGCGGAAAGCATATGCCAAGGGGTAAAGAATTGTGTGAACGATAACGTTATTACAGTGATGGCTTACCAATTGGTAGCACAAACATGCACAACGTCCGTTTATGGAACCCCCGTCTAAAATGATATCGCCATTTTGCCTTCTTCCCTGTATGCACGCAGTGCATCATGGTATACAATGCACTCGTGACTCGGATAGCGATGTGATCGACAGCGGGTGACTTTGATTAATACTGCCAAGTACATATGCCTACACCTGATTAATTCATTGCTGCCATGTTTAATGTAACTGATTGATGTTTATATTAATATATTATTAGTTTATTTATTGGTATTACTTTAGTTTAATTATACAACTGTTGAGCTATTTAGCATATACATAATACTGTGTGTTGGTTACATTATTACAATTTATGATAATTTATGTTTCAGTTAATTTATTGTATTATTATTTGTTTATACAATTTTGTATCGTTATAAATTATTTTGATGTAGGGCCTACTGTTTTTGTATTTGATATGTATATACCAGTTTTTATATATATATTAAGATTACAGAATAAGATTATATCTTTGTATTTGTCACTATATAGTATACATAAAATAATATACATTAAGTAAACATTATGATTTATTGTATCTATTAATTGTATATAATCATAGACAAATAAGTATAATAGTACGCCCTATTGTTGATGATAACAATGGGTTTAACCACAGTATATTACAAGTTAATTGGTTTGGCAATTATAGTAGTTATGGGATTTGCCCAATGTAACAAGTGTTGTGTATTGGGGGACTATTATTGACATTTTGTGCCACAGTGTATTACGAGTTAATTGGCTTGTCAGTCATAGCAGTCATTGGCTTTGCCCAATAAAACAAGTGTTGTATAATGGGATACTAGTATTGTCAGTTTGTGGTTATAATTCACAATCAACAAATCCTTTCATGTGGTTGTAAGTTCATACAGTTGTTTTAATGTTACGAAGATAGAACCACACTGATCATCTTTGCTCAATTGCTCTGTCGTGTTCATGATTTAATGCTATTGTAATACATGTGTGTGCGCGTGTGTGTGTATTTACTTTTTTATGTTTGTATTTATTTTTACATGTAATTTTGTATTGGCCTTCTTTATAGATGGCAAAAGACTCAAAATGATAAAAAGTAATTTTCTTGTGATTTATGTACACAATCAGATCCGTCAGAAAACATTTGGAAAAATTCATGAAATTTTGAACTTTGCAAAACTGTAGTTTTCTTAATGTTGTACTTAGCTACATGAAATGAATAGCATTGTACTTCTTATAGTGACCACTATGTGGGAAAATATTTAAAACAAATTGTCCTTGTGATTTATATGCAAAGTCAAATCTAACGGAAAATTGTCGGAAAAAAACATGAAATTAGAAACTTTACAAAACTGCAGTTTCTTTAATATTTCATTGATGTACATGAAACAAGCACCATTGCACTTCTATTGGTGACTATTATCAGGGGAAAAAAAATTATTCTTGTGATTTATAAGCAAAATTAGATCTGTCAGAAAACCGTCAGAAAATGTCATGAAATTCGAAACGTTACCAAGCTGTAGTTGTTTTAATATTTCACTTAGATACATGAAACAACTACCGTTGTACTTCTTACAGTGACTACTATCAGGGAAAAATGAGAAAACATTTTTTTTTACGAAACAAAATTTTTGTCCGACCACCCTACCTAGAGGTTTGTGCAGAGGTTTGCTTAGTCAGTAATTACACATGTGAAAGTGTTCATACCAGGTGGTTTACTTAACTGGCCTATATTATTAGGACCTTATGAAAACGGTTTTACCTGCTTTTTTATATGTATGTGTTCGTAATGTAATTCTTAATCACTTCCGGTACAAAGAGGTCAGATATAATTTTTTTTATTGTCTTTTAGAGCAATTTAATCCCGTCGAGTCGATGTAAACCCGGTGCCATACCGGGGTACCGCATGTACATGCGAATTGAGAGCATCCCGGGGCATCAAAACCGCGAAGGCGACTTTCTTGCGATTTTGCGGACATTACCCCGACCTCAAATAATATCAGATAAACATTTTTAATTATGATTTTTGTTTTTATAAATGGTTAAATAAACAAAAGATTAATTCTCTCCGCTTTTTCTCAGACTTTCGGAAGGTGTTAACAGGATCTGTATTAATGTTTCGTTATTTAGGAGGTTTCGGTCAAAAATTCAACACGCACAAAAAACACACATGTATAACACAAAAGACAACGAAAACTGTTTGTGTTGACGCTAATAAAATGTATCTCCTACACCTTGAGGAATGCTTAAATGCTATTGTCAGACCCATTATAGGCTCAGCTGAAACAACTACACTTTATATTATATTATTATTTTGGGTGAGGTTATGGCATAACTAAGACAATATATGCAAATAATATCAGATTATATTTCTTATGACGCATAGAGGTCAAATACATCTTTTTGGTGTGAGGTTATCACTGAAACTTACTCAATTTAATTGATCAGATTATATTTTATGGCCCATGTATATTATGACGTATTGTAATAAAGCTTAAAATAGGTCTTAGACATTATACACTTTCTAATTCAGCCATATTTCGTTACTTTAACGCCATTCTAATTAGTTAATATAGGCTAAATAAAGGAGGTGCATATTAAAATACACACAAAAATAAATGATTGTATATTATTACATATTATAATAACTCTTAATAATGTCGATTTTTATTTCATTACTTTAACGCTATTTTATAACTATTTGTAATGTTTCTTGTGGGAATTTACTTCATCGCACGTCTTGCGAAAGTCTGAGAAAAAGCGGAGAGAATGAATCGTTTGTTTATTTAACCATTTATAAAAACAAAAATCATAATTCAAAATGTTTATCTGATATGATTTGAGGTCGGGGATATATCCGCAAAATCGCAAGAAAGTCGCCTTCGCGGTTTTGATGCCCCCGGGATGCTATCAATTCGTATGTACATGCGGTACCCCGGTATGGCACCGGGTTTACATCGACTCGACGGGATTAAATTGCTCTAAAAGACAATTAAAAATTTAATATCTGACCTCTTTGTACCGGAAGTGATTAAGAATTACATTACGAACACATACATATAAAAAAAGCAGGTAAAACCGTTTTCATAAGGTCCTAATAATATAGGCCAGTTTAGTAAAAGATTACCGGTATAGCTACTATTAGGTGTCAATAAAGAATACTGATTAAATGTAAGAGTGTCACTTACGAGCTGGTGGTATTGTTGGAGGCATGGGGAGTGTGTCCCTCCAGTATAAATATCATGCAACTGCTGTTATGGTAAGTTTCAATCACCATGGGAGAGAATGTGCTGGGAGAGGTTTGTGCAGAGATTTGTTTAGTCAGTTATTACACATGTGAAAATTTCATACCTATATAGCTACCATTAGGTGTCGATAAAGAATACTGATTAAATGTAAGAGTGTCACTTACGAGCTGGTGGTATTGGTGGAGGCATGGAGAGTGTGTTACCTGCAAGCACCATGCAAGAACTGTTCATTAAAAAAACCAAAAACTATTCTCGTTAACTAAATAATCAATGACCAGGTATGCATTTAAAATATAAAAAAGTTAATGTTTTACAATAACAGTGTTAAGACAGAAAGCCAACTTGAACACTATTATGATGTCTATACATGTGACACTGCCAAACTAATGTGGACTGGGCTGAATGGGAGAGCACATTCTACCAGACCACTGTAAGACAAGTTTATACAATAAAATAATACAAAACATTACTCAGTCAATCTTGGTCTCACTCCACGACCACAAAGTAAACTCCAACCGATACTCAACAGTGTCTAGTCTTTAACAACATAAAGTTCCAAATACAAATGTAGTGACCGCCGAGTGATGTTCGAAGCGGAACACAAACAGACCATACGTCACACATGTAGGTGTACGACTGGTACGTTTTATTGTGTGGTAAGCGAACGGCAACGACACCCCGCTGCCTGATGCAGCTAGCCCTGGGCTGGCCCTTCAACAGTCGCCCCCTGGTGAATTAATCAAAACAACGGAAGACTTCTTGTCCGCAAAACAACATGGCAGGGATTTCCGCCTAAACTGCATTACTGGCTCAAACCGGATTTACCAGCACACAACAGTATGCACAGAATTAGAGGTGACACCTGGTGAGAGCAGCGGTATCAAAAGGGTACCTT
This sequence comes from Escarpia spicata, assembly GCA_963995525.1. NCBI lineage: Eukaryota > Metazoa > Annelida > Polychaeta > Sabellida > Siboglinidae > Escarpia > Escarpia spicata. The sequence continues at coordinate 54,617,981 of OZ023211.1, read as the reverse complement.
GTCACACAAGTTAATCCCGTATGAACAAAAGGTTACTAAAAGAAAATACTAACAACCAAAGAAAGACGACTGGCCACAATCAGGAGTGGGCCAGGACTTGTGATTGCTTGTACAGATAAAAAACAGGTATTACTTGAAGAACAGTCCTAATGAATAAACATAATGTGTACTGGGCAGTATTGACAGTTTCATTTGCGATTGGCCCTAGTGTTCCAGCTTTGTTGACATGTCTGGGACAGTGTCTAGCCCATTACACCAGTCTCTGGGGAATAGTCAGGCTGCCCTCTCTCAGCCACCTCCCAATGGTGATGAATCAAGTAACATCACGAGTGAGTATAGGGTGCCTTTTGCAAGCTTAACCGTTGGGGTTCTAATTCAATTCTAATCAACATGCACAATACCCATATGATGTCTTATATTCAATGTTGTATTAACACAACTACTTATACAAACTATACTTAACAAAACTAAACATGATTAAACTAGACTTTCTATACCATTCAAACAATTTCTTGTGGCCATCTTCCCAACGCTCATTAAGACATTCCTCTCAGAGACAGAGGTCTGCAGTCCAGTCTCCATCTCTCTGATAATCAGTAATCAAAGTCACTACTAAGTAATTATAGCTAAACTTGTAAATCAGTTTACATCTATGGATGCCCAGTTCTTTGCCACACATTATGATGCAATTATAAAAGGAAAGTAAGTGTAAATCACAATTTGAAACTTACAAAAACCACAGGGTGTGCTGATTGTAGAAGATGCCTGGGTCCCAGTCACAATATCTGTCTAGTCACCATGTCACATTACAGTGGTTTCAGTAACAAGAGTTGGGCTTTTATACAAAACTAACATTATGAGCATATCAATATCGTATAAAATGACCAAACTTTACTGTCTTCTGTAGTTAACTCAGCCTGATCGTCATCAGTATCAGAGGTGCTATCAGAATAGAAGTGGTTTGGATATCTGAAATGAACCCATATTCTTTCTTGTATAAACAAGTCACACATCCACCCCATACGTCTTTACAATGGACCATGGATAACTCGAACCTCCACGAACCTATTACTCCTAGTTATTAGATCAAAACAACGGTCAGACTTTTGACATTAAGTAGTAATGATTGATTTGTAAAATGGAGTTAGGCGAATGAAAGAAATATGAGCGCATGGATCAAATATATTCAACATAACCGAACCTTTGACTTAAGAAAAGTCGGATTATTTTATATCCTACAAGATCAAGGCAGGGCTCTGGGACAGTGAAAAGAGAAAACTTAGACAAACATAAATTTAAGCCTCTTACGGACGTTTTGTGATGAGGACATCCTGATCAGTGCCTAGGTCACTACACTTTACTGATTGCACAAGCCACCGACGGGCTTTTGTGTAGCTTTCTAACTAGCTTTCTAACAACATAGAGAAAACAACTTGGGCAAACTGAGTAAATCAATAGCTATTAGAAATGATACATACTTTGGAACCTTATTAATACATACACTTTGATCCCTGCATTTGGATTGATGAATTCTCCGGATAAACAAATCATGCATATAATGGTAATGTGAAAACATTTCTAATTCATTGATTTTTTATTTTTGGGCGTGTTGGACATGGAAATATATAGCAGGATGTAATATAATATCAATTCAAGCAACAGGTGTTTTTATTCCCTTTAAACGTACAGTACACTGTAAAATATGTCAAATTTTGCGTTCCAATAAATGTACAGGGGTGAACAGGGTTGTACACCCATTTTCTTTGACTCCTGAGGATTCAAGGTAAAACCATGTCAGCAGACTTGACTGATAAATGATATATGCGTCTACATATATGAAAAGGACACCAGAACACTGATAATTTAAGTGCACCGTTCAATATTTGTTATTACTCAGCTTTGAATCTAGTGTGACACTGGTACAAATGTAATTACAATGATGGATTCAATAGTCAAGGTTGGCATTGGAGATGCTGCTAAAAGGGGCGTGTATGCTAATTACGACATGTACACTTAAAAGAGGGAATGTGGTAAGTACAAATTCAAGTACAGGACCCTAACCATGGTGGTGATTACTAAGGGCAAAAAGCTTGTTTTCAAGATGTCTTTCGTAACTACCTGTACCTCCGGTATGAATCCCGGGTGGGCAAGCATGAGATGTATGTGCAATATCTACTGAGAACTTGTAGACATTGGACAACATACATGTTCTGCCTTAATGACATTCTTGACGGCGGGATGGTATAAAAACACTATGTTGACATTCCAGGCAAAACCAGTTATTACCACTTACTCAGTTCTAGTGCCATTTTCATTTCCCCAAAAATAATTAAACCCGTTATTGAATTGGTTGAGGTGACATTATGACAAATATCAGTGTGCGTCAATCTTCTGTTTGACACTGATCAGTGTTGTCAATAGGAACAAACCTTGGCCACTAATAAGTTGTTTCACAATAAATCATAAATGGTTAGAAATTAAACACAGTTGAAACATTTTGTAGATTGATTTTATATTATGTATAGCATTTTTTCCTTTGGAATATGACTGCAACTGGTGTCATGTTTAAATGTGATTTATTTTCACTGCAGTTACCAACCGTCTCCAAGCATGCGGTTTGCCTATGTATCACTATAAAAATCGTGTGTGGGATACATATTTCAACAAAATGTACGTTAGTGATGCTGATGTCCCATTTTTATGGCCCATTATTGAATGTATGAATTCTCAACATGTTCAGAATCCATTTTTTAACGGCTTGACGGACCTTTTCTAGGTAACAGTTCATGTGACGGATAAGACAATTGGGCATTTGTGGTTAGCAACTATAAGTATAGAAATGAAAAAATTCCAAAAAATTGTACCACTTGCATTTAATATAATTATACTAGAAATAGATAAAACCGCTATCGCTATACATCGGTTTTATCAAACCCTTTTGATTAACTATGTGCACCCTGGTGATCATTTACTACACTGGTTAGCAGTAGTGATCTGTTACTTCCAGCTATAGGGGACAGATCATTAGTTTATGTTGTTTCTAACTGTTAGTTGTGTATACTTGATTACATGCTAACACATTATTTCATGTAGCCATTTGATAGTTATGGTTTTTTATGACACAACTTATGTTTTTTCCTGCAAAATTGGCAAACCTTCTTCCATTTTGCTTAAACCAAATGAAATATTTTGCCATTAGCTAAATTTCTTTCGCATTACCAAGAATCACCAATGTAAGAGTTCCCTGTACAAAGACAGAATCCAGTATGTTTGGGCACTAAATGATGGAGGAGATCTAAATCTGAAACTGACAACACACCAAAGTAAACAAGAAGCCACAATAGTTTTTACCTTCGTCATCCATCAAACATCAACCCCTTGCCAACACATGGATACAGGTTGTTCCAACTGTCACAATTATTCAAAGCTCTTCTCAACAGCATGCCATTGGGCATATTTATTGAAGACAAGTGACAGCAAGCATTGAGTAATAGTGTAGGGAAACTGATTGAGAAATATGTTCCTGTGAATGTGAGATTGAGAACTGTGTAGACACAATTATGAATTCCTAGGCTACACTGCCTGCCAGTGAATGTTGGTGTGAGTCTACAGCAAATACAGCACTATAGAGATCAATAAACATTAACACCATCCTCACAAGACAGTGGTGGCAACTGGTAGTACTCTTGACACTTTTAACTAGTTTAAGTCAAGGGTGCCACAAACCTAGATCCTTCATAGTTAGATAGAGTAGGTAGGGGTATGGATTTATTTATATTAATTTTTATTTATTTAAATTTTTTATTTATATTGTTCGATTATTATTTGATACATTTTTGTTTTCTACTTATTGTTAGTGTAGATGTCTTCCATTGGTCTGAATTTGTCCTCTCGACTGTCTAGGTATTTTTTTCTGTAATGATTTTCCTACTCCCACACAAATCCCTAAAGTGCACCACAGTAATCAACCAGATGATTGTGACCGCCCATTAATCTCGCTTAACCGACTCTCGCCTGGCTGCATGACTTCACTAGGAGGATAGTCTGGCTCAGAACCGCCTTTTCACTGCTCATTGCCAGTTAGCACGTCTGTCCCCCAGAATGTTTATATATTATGTGTTTTCGATAACGAAATAAAATTACGAAATAGTGCTCGAATATTAAACAAAATCAAATGAATCTTAAACTAAATGAACATAAACAACAGTTTTTAGTATTCTACGGGATTCGAACCGAGGACCGTAAAATAGTTTTTCAACACGCTACTGCCTTATCCACCAAGATCAGTACACTTTGGTGGTACTTTGGCGACTACATATATTAGTTAGCAGTCCGACAGTTGCGCGCAACATCGATTGCACTTCCTATAGTTAAATGTGTCCTTGTTTGGTATTTATATCTGGCTTATTTACAGTTAGTCTTTTGTTTCTGCTCGAGCATAAACAAAGAACGTTAATACGGAATCGTTGGCAGCCACGAGTTATCAGAAGGTCCCCTTATTGAGACTTTTGCCCAGGACCGATGCAAAGATTGACTTAACTTAGCGAAAATCAACTTATGTGAGTTCGAGTTATCTAGAGTGCACTGTATTTAATCAATGCATACAGGTGATTATGTAGAAGCAACTTAAACGTTGGCCAAAGTAAAGGATTGGGATTTTAGGCTGACTGAATCAGCATAACAAGGTTCTCTTGTATTTCTTTTCCGTTTAGCCAGCTGTACACTTGGTGATAAATCTCATAATATAATGTCTAAACTGAATTAATCTGCACAGTGTTGAATTAGTTAACTCATAATGGAACGAGGACATTTAAGAGCTCTACTCAACAGTTCCATTAATTGGACAATGGGTCACCTGACATAAGATGATGCCTGACTTTGTTCTGCCCCATTCTGTTCTGTGCGATATCTACTGGGAAGTTGTTTCAAATGGATTTGTGCATTTGGTATATGTGTGTATCAAAATGCATAGCAGTGCTATTAATTGGACGATGTGTTAACTGACACGGTAGTGAAGAAGATGTCTGACTTTGTTTTGCCATATTAGTTCCATGTGGCTTCTGCTGGGAATATGTACATCACTACATGTTTCAAATTGATTTGTGCAACCCGTCTTTATGTTACAAAATAGGAGTACATAATAAAATGTATGCTTTCTTATGCTCATTGTGTTTGGATTGTGTTCTACAGCCTATTGTTCAAAACTTCTTGGTACACGTTTCTGTTAAGTGATCCATACTGGGAGTAGTATATAAAAAGGTGTCGACAAAGTTGCTTTCACAATAATTATAAAAATTCATAAAATATAAATGTTCCACAACATTCAAAATGCTTTAGGAATCTTCTTGAGTTAAATACACCAATTGTGAATGAAAGCAGTGTTTTAAAAGATGCGTTACTTTTAAAGTTTTATAACTTTATTTCCATCATACATTGACCATTTTATTTGTCATCGAAACGGAAGTTCGACAGAAACAAATTTAACATCTTTTACTCTAATTGATGGACATAATATTGAATAATTATTGCACTCCCAATACAAAATAAAACATGTTGTTACTTTTTATAGATCTACATTTTTCAAACTAAAATGAAACCATATAGATAGAAAAGTACATAGCCACCTATGTTATTTTAATATTGTACAGCTGTACATTTTTCCAATAATTCACGATTCAATATTGAATTTGTCACAGGCGGCTTCGACGTTGAGAGCTGGTGTTTTTTTCTTTTAAATCAATCCGTCGCTATGTTCATTCTCCGTTTATTCCATATATTTGTGTCCTTTTCTTTGCTGAACCTGTGGCATAAACAGCAGCTGGTCCACGTTTTGTTTTGATAATTTTATCGGTCACGACTCATTCGCATGACGGTGGCTAATCCAAATACACATGTTGATGACGTTTTTCTTGCAGCTAATAACTCGGCGTAGCTAATCGAAGTCTGACGGATAGTCCCGAATATTCATGAGCATGCCTTATATGTATCGTGAAGATGGGGCCAAAGTGGAAACTGCGCGTACGTGCAGTTATTTTTCGATATATTGTTAGGGTCATTAGTGATTAACAAAACATAATTATAAGGAATTAAAGACATGGAATTACATGAAATAATCATATTAACAGGAGTATTTAATAATTGCGTACATTACAAAGATATTAACATTTTCAAAGAATCGCTTTAATGTTCCAGGCCGTTGTGCGGAGTGAAAACGTGCTGCCACCTCACGGCGCCTGGGTAATCGAGGCTAGCCGCCCATTCAATGTTGATGATGATCATGTCATGGTGACTAGCTTCACAACCCCTGGCAGATATCCTATGTAAAGTGTGGAAGTTCGCAGATTTATTTATAAAACATCAAAGGGAAATCCCAGTATAACTACCCATTCGACCAGTCACAAGAGCTACAGGGTATAACTATACACATATATAATCTTTGATATCGGTCGAAACTGGGGGCTCGGGGTGATGATTTCAGTTGTATTTATGAGTAAAATTTTACAAACTTAGACAAAATTTCGTGAAAATGATCAAAAACATCCAAGGTTCCCATTTGTTGTTCGTTGCAAGATTATTCGCGGAAATGTCCAACAACCCCGTCCCCCCAAGGCAAGGCAAAACAAATTTAAATGTGAACGTCACCGCTACAAATCTGCAACCGAAGCTCCGTGTTCAGCCTGCTTAATATTAATTTCGTTCCGACGCCAGTGATAATTAATGATCATAGCATGAGTTGACATTTCAAAGTCAGTTTGAGTTATAGTCGAAAATTAAGGCTGGTAAGGCCGGCGTGGCTTACTTTACTGTAATTTAGAATTAAAAAAGAACCAGGTGACAATGTGTTAGTGTTAGAGACGCTGTCGACAAGGAGCGCTGTGAACTGCCATGTGTGAAATAAGGAGATCCCATTGACTGTCCAGTTAATTTACCCATCGTTCCCTCACTATTAGGCATTAGAGTCCATGTATAAAGGGACCCTATTAGGCACCAGTGGTGACTTGTGCAATTTCCGGTTACCCCATCCAGATACTTCCGGAGTTCCTATGGAGTGGAGTTACAGATGCAGTGTCAGAGGCCCTAGTATATCAGTACATCGGCCAAGCAACCGTGCTCATAACTACTACAGTTGACAATATAACATAACCATTACATCGCGATTGGAGATAAACATCGGCACTGCACAGTTTCTGATTATTCTAGATTAAAATTAATAATAAAGTATTTATTACAAAATACGATTATAAATGACGGAACCTTGCAAGTTGAACGACCTACTGATAAACGCAGACCTATAAAATATATTTGTGCCGCGTTGGGTAATAGAGAGAACCTTAGACAATCACAAAATATATTGTTTATAAAAGCCGAATACTAAAAAGATAAGTTCATATATAACGCGGTATCCAGTCCTTAGGACAGCTCAAAGTGCATTACATTTTACTCCCTGGCAGACCTGCTCAATCGAACACCATCTCATTAACTCTTGGGATAATCTGACTGAGACAATATTAAATAAATTATTATTTGTGTATATGATGTTTTGTATCGAATTGCCCATGAAGTGTACACCAAATTACCTGTAAAGGCATAATAAAATATGTTATCTTATCTTATGTCTCTGGAAAACATCCAGCCACGCTCAATCAATGCGCAAAGACTATTCATCACTGTCTGTAGACAGGTACTCATTCATACAGCTGAGTGAACTGGAGCAACGTAGAGTGAACGAACTTGTCCAAAGTTCGAATACTAACCATTGGTTCTGTGAGTGATTGGCAAGACATAACTATACACTCAATCGTATATTTGGGGTGTGGGTAAATAAAGAAAAACACCTGCATTTCATAAACAACTGCGCTGAATGGCCACGCTGCACATTACTGGTGAATTTCTGGCGACGTTTGTCCACTGGCCCACCTGTTAGAGTCAACAAGTCTTGCACTCGTCGTCAGCATTCGGGCAGTAGCGAGCCCTTAGCACAGACACGTTTCGAAAACCAACATTCGCTGTCAGGTTGGTGAATATTGTCTGCGCTTGTTTAATTGTATGTATGGAACAGGCCAGTAGTCTATGCATATCTGTTGTATTGTTCTTCGCCGTTTACAATTAAAATTATTAAATTGCAAACTGTTATTTCTATATTCATGTTAGCCATTGTAAAATCAATTGTCAGAGAAAAATAAAATGACATTCCTTTTACTCACAAAATGAGTATATAATAAAAACTATACATGATAATTCTAACATTTTGATGGCCTAAAAGTGTTTTAATAAACCATAATGTTTTTAACATAAATGTTTTAAAATTAGTATATAATACAAAACTATAAATGATAATTCTAACATTTTGTCGGCCCAAAAGTGTTATAATAAACCACAATGTTTTAAACATAAATTTACCGATACCTGTTTAATTTTAGTCAACACAAATATAGTCTTCCTAAATTGATTGCAAAACGTCATGATTGATGTTCAGCTACAGATAATCGTGAAAATTGATTTTTAAAAGATGGTTTTGAAAACACATTACATGTTTGGCGGTTATTTGCATGAGAGTTGGTCAAAATTAATATACTGCTTAAAATATGAGCAAAGTTACACTTTTGTCCAATCAGTGTTGTGCGTCAAACACACTACACATAGAAATGTAATGTTAGTGTGCTTTTTAGCAATAATTGTAAGCGTGTAGATGCTGACATTTTGAAACATAATCAGCAAGACCAACTAAAGGAAATGTTAGTTGGTGGGTGGCATGGTCTACCTCGTTGACCGACCTGGAGTTCAAGATCGTCTTCATACACAATCTACTTGCCACTGAGCAAACATGATATGAAAACAGTAAAACGCTAATGAAATTGTTATGTTCACGTGATCATATCCTCGAAAGCCAGGGGCAGTAGCTTGACTACTCCACCCACGACAGATCTATATCCTACGCAATGTGCGGACTTTAGCTGAATCAGTTGTAAGTTCATATGTATAGTGCTGTATCTAGTCACCAGGACTGCTTAAAGCGCTGTACACTTCACTCTCTGGCAGACCTGTTGAATCGAACACCATTTCGACTTCTTTGGGAAGCATCAAGCCACGCTGCAATTATTGCGACTGACTTCGCTGGTCGTACCACCCGTGAGAACAGTGCATACGCCCGCGCCACCTGCGCGTGGATACGTGATCAAAAAATAACACGAAGTTGTAATTAGAAAGGACTTAAGAGTTCAAAAAGTGGAAGTCCATTTACATGGTTTTGGGGTTAGTTTGATAGCTTGATCCTTAGCCATGTCGCTTACTGCTTGCAACAAGAAGGAAACCCAATAAGATTACAACAACCTATGTTGAATGCAGCAGCATATTTAGCGGGCTATGCCCACACCTTCGGCAAATAGTTCTAAATGTTTTCCTATGTTTATGTCGCTAC